>CASBWL010000047.1:0-1200000 GCA_949130495.1 Sambucus nigra | reverse complement strand
GCATTCTCCTATATGAAATATTTATTATGCTAATAGTACACTTTAATTAATTCATAGTTGAACAAGCAATTTCATTTTATAGATTTTAATATTTTTTCAACGTGCATGATGTTAGATTGCACGTGATAATTGGGATTTGAAAAAAAATTGATAGTTTATTGAATATATTATTCAAAGTGTTGTGCTTTAGTAATAAATGAAGACATGGATAATAAAACGGGTCGTAGTACTAAAAATTTCCTCATCAATGTTGCTTTTTAGGTACACTAGTCATCTAAATATGAGAGTTTACGTTTTTCAAAAAAAAAAATTGAGAGTTTTCCATCTTATTACTTGACCGTTAATAATTTTTGCTCTGATTCACTTGCATATTTTTTCAAATTAAGGTCCCTCACACGTATATATCACCAAATATCATGTTGACATTAAAAAAAAAAAGCGCAAACAAATACAAAAAATTCCCTAAAACAAATAAAAATAAGTCATGTATATTTTATAAAAACTATTTTATACATTCCTGAAAATTGGTTATAAATTAAGGAGGACAAACTTTAATGATGAAAAATATATGGTGAATAAGACTGAAAAAGAAGGTTTACCAACATTCCCAATGGGGAAAATTGACAATACCCGTGTGTGGAAGGTAGGGGAGTGAGTTCGTGCAACACGACCAGCTGGTGATTTAGGTCCATTATATCGTTTCACTGCAGGTGTGTATGTGGCACTAATGATGGCCAACATTGAAATTATGAGGAGAAAAGGACACTCCTATTTAGAGATCATCAATGAGAGTTTGACCGAGTTGGTGGATTCTTTCAATCCATTCATTCATGCCCGTGGAGTTTCATTTATGGTGGACAATTGTTTAACAACGGCACGTCTAGGATCGAGGAAGTGGGCCCCACTGTTTGATTACATTCTCAGCCAGCAGGCGTTAGTGGCGGTGGGAAATGGTACTCCCATCAACCAAGATCTCATCAGCAACTTCAAGTCAGATCCAGTGCATGGAGATGTTGAAGTTTGTGCCCAGCTAAGACCTACTGTTGACATTTCTATCCAGTGGATGCTGATTTTGTCCGCCCAGAGCTGCGCCAGGGTAGCAGCTAAATGGCGTTGAAGAAGCTTGGCTCGAGCATTTAAGGTTTCGCTTTTAGGGGTATATGTTTGGTGGAAAAGCTTTCTTGAATCTAGGAGAACTATTTTTTTATCTTAGTCAAACATTACACCATTGTAGAATTGTTGGGTATGATGTGCTTGCTGAACTTTGAGATAGTGATGTGCACTTTCTGTTGGTATTGATAATTTTACAGTAATAAGAAATATGAATTTTCTGCTAAAAAAAAGATATAAATATATGTGTCACACTTTATGCACATCTAATGGATCATTAATTAGTGAACAAGATGCTTGGGTCGGGGTGATGCCTTAAAAATCAGTCCATGTCTAACGTATGTAGTTTGCTTAGTAGAAAGCACAGGAACAAATGCCTTAGTGAGGTACTATTAACGAAACTGCCTTTGAGAGTGGTGGGTGTGCCAGTGAAGAATTTTCAAAAGTTACATCTGATAAGGAGAAGTGTCTCGAGACTTTACACTCTAAATTAAATTACGTAATGCAGAATTAATATTTTTTTCACAATATTTCTTGGAAAAAAAATATTTTTAGATTAAATTTTGTAATGTATAATAAATATTTGTGATATTTTTCCGTAAGAGAAATGCTTTATGTACCCGCAAAAGCTTACCGCCTAACTCAACCGGCTGACATGGCATGCCACTTCAATTTTGAACAAGTTGATTTGTCGTAATAATTTATGTTCTTTATTCATCTACTTGGATGGGTTGGAGTTTAATGGACAAAATTTTAATTATAACTAATTTTTTCTCTGCATTTTTAATTTTCATTTTTATTTCAAATAAATAATTTTAAAATATTATAAATTAATTTCTAAATATGAAGAAGACTCAATTAAAATACGACACAATAAGATTTTTATTTTATTTATCTAACACAATCACGAACCAATTAAATTCGATTATGACCTTCATTTTTATTTACCAAACACAAACGCGACCATTTAAAAATAACACGAGACAACACCAATTCCATTTTTTTTAACACGAGCATGAATAAAAAAAAGCAACACAATACGAAATATATATATATATATATATATATATATATATATATATATATATATATATATATATATATATATATATATAACACAATAACGAACCAATTAATACAAAACACGACCTTCACTTTTTTTTCCTAACACTAATACGACCAATTAAAAATGAAACGAGGCAACACAAATTCTGATTTTGTTTAAATGGGCACGAATCAATTAAAATACGACACAATACGAATGATATAATTTTTGCCTAAATAAGAGTTCCCATTATGCCGTTTTTCTTTTAGACATGTTCGTGTTGTTGGCAACAGTTATTGTCGCTAGCACGGATCCGCAATATTTAATGGATGTGGGATCGCGCTAGCGGCACTAACAAATCGATTTAAAAACTTTTTTTATTTTGATAAAAACAATTATTTATTTTTTTGATAAAATTGTTCTTCTTTTCTCGCTAAAATCTAGTTTTTGTTTTAAAACTAGTTTGAAAAATGTTTTTATCTATGAAAAAAACCTTTTGTTTTTGTCAAAATTGTTTTTTATTCTTCAGTACATTTTTTGCTACAAAAATGTTTTTCTTTTGTTTTTGTCATGTCGTGTCATATGTGTCGGTTGCAATAAGCTAACATCACTTGTTGCGATACGCTAACAATAACCATTGTCGCGATTGACACATAAAAATTGATGTTAAAATGTCTAAAACTTTTTTTTCTTTTTACTTTGATAAAAAAATGTGTTTTTATGTTTCGGTCAAACAATTTTTTTTTTGTGTTAAAAATAATTTTTTTGTGTGTCAAAACAATTTATTTTGATAAAAATATTTTTTTTATTAAATTTTGATTGGTTTTCGTTAAAACTGCTTTTTCCTCTTTTTTTAACAAGGCAACAACTATATATATTTTAAAAAAATGTATTGTGCCGATCGCGACGCTGGTTATTGTCGCTAGCGTGACTCCACATTCATAAGACAATTACCAATCGAACACGTCATGTCAGCATATCTCAATCGATACATATGACACGACACAACAATAACAAAAGAGAAATTATTTTTTTTAGCAAAAACATGTTTTTAACAATAAACAAACAATTTTGACAAATGCAAAAGATTTTTTTATCAAACAACTTTTATTAAAAAAATAGGTTTTATGAAAATAAAAAATTAAAATTAAAATCGAATTGTGGCGATACGCACATCCATTAAACATTAAGTGGATCGTGTGAAAGATTTTATAGGCACAGAAGAGACGGTGGTTACTTTTCCTAAGCCACTTTGACTCTTGCCCCAAACAATGGTATTTTTCCTAATCAATTTAAACTTGGGGGTTCCCACGGAAGGGAGTCTGTGGAGGGTGGTGAGAGAGTAGGGGCCCAATCATTTTTTTATTATGGAGAAACTAGTGGTGTGGGGAGAGCAGGTAGTGTATATACGGATCACTTTGTTGAGTCGTCGGGGTTGGGAAGCGTGGAGGGATTAGTCAACAAAAATATTGCTTGTATGGAGTCAGGAGAGCGACCAATAGTTATTTGTGGTAAAAAAATGGCTAAAGATGTAGCTAGTGAGTGTGTAAGTAATTATTGTGGAAATCACTTTTCGAAGGTTGATTTGGATGCTTTTCAAGCAGTCGGAGAAGGAAGCAAGGGATTTGTTTATACTAAGTTGACTAATTTTAAAAATTGGGTGGATATTGGAATATCTAGGCAGGAATAAGCATTTGGAGAGGGGAAGGGGGAAGGGGGTAAGAGGACCCGATGCGATGGACAGAGAATTTGTTAGGTTTCAGTAAGATGGTAGGGGTCACCTTCGAGGGGAATGAGAGTAAGGCGAGTTTACTTTTCGAGAAACTAGGAGGTTATGGTAGGACGTAGGTCTTAGTTGTCCACTCTGTGCACTTTGTTTGCTTCGAGTGGGGTTATTGTTTTGGTGGAGTCCAGGATTGTCTTTTCTCTGGTTGTGTGAGTACGTGGTCTTTCTCTTGCATGTCCAGGTTTGTTGTAGACGGCTTTTTGTGGTGCTTTTTAGGATCGTTTGTCTGGTGGTTGTTTGTGTTTTGTGGTATTTTTGGTTCATTGTGTGGTGGGGGTGGTAGAATCTATAGGCTCTTGTTGGCATCCTCGGAGTTTTTTTCTTGAGTTAGTGGTTTTCTTTGAGTTGTCACAGGTGGTTGTTGTGTATACGGGTTTTGCTCCCTTAAGCGGTTTGGTTTTATATATCATTTACTTATAAAAAAAAGAAATATATATATATATATATATATATATATATATATATATATATATATATATATATATATATATCGCATGTACTTTACAAATAAAATTATAACACATCCGCTGATCGCGCAGGGCTTAAAACTAATCCTTAGTAAAGTAGCATCCAAAGTTAGTAAAATAAGTGTAATGTCTTGATAATAACAGTTATAATTAATCAATTGTCAAATAATATAGGAGTGAATCAATAAAAAAATATATATAACGCCCTTGGTAAAAAAGAGTGCCCACTAAGACGTCTATAGTCATTCCCGCTTCAAAATAAAGGGATTTACTCAATTATGAATAACCTTTTGTCTTTCCAAATCTTACATTTCTCCCAAACGTTAACTTTCAGTATACGTTGTTCACCCATATGCATTAGATTTAAGAGAATGCAAAAGGGCTAACTATTTTTATATATGGCCCCACGTGGAGATTAAAACGTGCAATTTATTAATTAAGATTACTTATTGACGATTGAAGTATACAAGATATTTGCGGATGTTTATGCAATGACATTGGACAAGAACTATACCACAAACTATACTACTTAACAAATTAAAATATCCATGTATCCACAATTATGGGAAATGATAGCTACATATAAAGATTTATACAACTTTGGCAACGAGGGGTCAACACGTATTTCCTATTCGTTAATTCATACAAGTAAGAAGACAAATGGGTTTTAATGACTTTACTTTTTTATCGTTATTTATTAAAACTGTAATTAATATTTTTTGAATTATCTTATAATTCAATTTCATTTTCTGGTTTCAATAATTTTTTTTTAACTTTTTAAAATAATATTTCTTTATACAACCATATGGCATTGACACATTTAATAGATTTCACTTTTAATGGTTTTAGGAAAAATCCAATCTTGAAATAAATATATATTTTGGTGTAAAATAGGGAATTAATTATGTATAAGATTTTTTTTTTGTTTTTAAAATTTAACTATCTATAACAACCAATATTCATATCTACTATGTTCAAAATATAATTTTTATGTCCCTACTTATTAACGCATGTGATATATATAAATTGTGACTTAGGAAACTTATTAATTTTTGGACTTCTTAAATATTTAACACGTTTATAATTGATTTTAAAAATAGCTTAAATATATTTACACTACTTATATGGCATACTTAGTAACTATTTTGTATTGATTTTAAAAATAGCTTAAATAAAAAACTATAATTTGAAATTCCAATTGAAGATATATAATTTATTAAATACGAGTGGCACAAAGTGGGGCTAACCTTTCCCATTGAAACATAAGACATAGGTTTTTTTTGAATAAAATACTCCAAGCGAGTATCCTACAAGTTTTGAACCCCAACACCTCTCGATTAAGAGAGTGTTTTTACTCCACAAGACCATATGTTATTTCTATTAAGTATTTTATATATTGCCCATAGAATTAAACCATTTGGAATTCGGATGTATATGATGAAGTAGATAACAACTAGGCATGTTGTTTAATATCCATCAAATATTCGATTATAAAAACAATATCTATATTATACCTCTAATCCGATAGTATTAGAGGTTAATGAGGAAAATTTAATGTTAACTATTATTATCACTTGACTTTACAATTGCCAAAAGTTGTATCACCTCCTTTCTCTCTCTTTAATTTAATAAGGCCTTTTTTTTTCTACATTTCCCTCCTCTTTTTTAATTGCATCGGGTGTCTTTGATTTATCCATCAAGCCATCCATTATGTCTAAACGATATAAAATATCTTTCACATATCAACTTTTCCCTCTTCAAGTCCTTCATACTCCTGAATTTTTCTTCCCCTCTTTCATATTAGGAATTACAAGCCAAATCATGGCAGGGGTTAAGTGTGTAATTACAAACCATCCATTCTCTCTCAGTTATGAGATATGTAACATTGTTGTTTTGTTCTCGAGACATGGATAATTATGTTGTGCATCACGATGTATCAAAGAAATTCAGCGTAGGAATTTCTGGCAATAACATCTAATATTTGATCTGGGCAATTCATCAACAAAGTTTTGATGTTTTTTTTAAGAATCCCCACCAGGGTGGATCTATTTAATTTCATTTTTGTTAATAGTTCCTTATTTTACTTTCATTTTGGTATATAGTTCCATTTAGATCAAAAACACCTAAAGTTTCATCTGATAGCCTAACAGGTTTATTAGTCCCGAATGGACGAAAAGGCTAACCTTCAAACTCGAATTTGAACCCGAGGGTGCAGAAAACTGGGTTGGCCTTAGAGAACCAGATGATCCCCCCTTTTCATCTTTCTCTACCTTCTTCTTTAGATCTTCAATGTAACTATATTGCAAATTTGTACCTAATGTTTTAGTCATATTCTGATTATTTTTCTCTAACACAACAATATCCTTCCGCTCAGTGTTCTCCAATGTATTTTTCGGTTTAGTAGAAGGCTTGAGTTTATATTGCTTGTCTCGGTCCAAAGTAGACGCTTCGATTAGATCAACTTTGGGTGTTGAAGAATGGTCTGAGGCAATTGTGACGGTCCCTAGAGGGACAACTGGTGTGTAGTTTGAGTTCAGATTGCAATTTTTTTTTAATAATGATGCAAGTTTCATTTTTTTTGTAGTTTGTTTCTATTATTTTTTTTTTACTTTGTTGTTCCCTTCTTTTTATAATTACTGAACTGCTACTCCACTACATTTATAGTTTTATTTTGTTTATTGTTAATAATTCTATTGTTCGACTATTTTTTATCCCAACAAAAATTATATTAAGCCACAAAATGGGTGTGATCTGGGTTAATATCTCACGTAATTAAATGTCAAAGATATCCGTAACAGAAGATAGTCATCCACTATGTCTGCAATAATTATTTAATAACAATTTAATGGTTTCATTCAACTGATCAGTGGTGTGCGAACAAATCCAAACTAAATTATTTAGTAATATAATTTCTAGTTGCCATATTCTTTTTGGCGAAAAGAGTAGATTTATAAGACACTAGCTGATATGTAGAAGTGGTATCTTTATTCACAAGTCTCATACAAACAAGGGTCATATCAAAACCCATGACTTTATGAAAGAGAAATATAACGCTCCCATTCTGTATTTTATGAATTTAATGTTTGTTTATTGAGTCTCACTTCCAAAATACAGTAAAATATTATCTTCTTCGACTTATTATACTTGTTGGTATCTTTTGGAGTTTAAGAATTTCATTAGTCTACATAGGATATTTCAATTTTATATTCACCTATTTTCATAATGTTGACATAAATTTGTGGAAATCTTTTTCGAAAAAAAATTAGTTGAAATTGACATTTACCCTATAAGGAAAATAATAATTTGTGCACTTAGGGCACATGTTTTGAGTCTCAAAATAGTAAGTACTAGTATGCTGGTCACACGATGGGTAGCCAAGTTTATCAAATTTTAAGATTTAAATGAGGTTTAATTCTGAAATAAAAACTAAAAAGCAATAGCATTACAAAGTTTTTATAAGAAATTCAATGAACTGTTTAATATTAAAGAATATTTTAACCATGGCCATGAAAAAATGAAACTACGTTTCTTCATATTTTCGGTTATCAATTTGATGATACGAACAAAATATTGAAACAAACATCTGAGAAATCACATACAAAAGAAGCTGCGTGTAAAATATAAAAAATAATCACCATTATCACCTCCAATAAATAGAGCAAAGAATCATAAAAACCATGGCTGGTTACAGAGCTAAATAAGAAAGTTTATCCAAATCTACGCAAAACTAAAAATGCAAAGAAACAAATCTGCAAATAATATATTGAAAAAACATGTAAAAATGAATATTATATGTTTAAACAAACATTATATTTGACTAGAACTATCAGGCTCTGATTTATGAGTAGTATTGAAGGAAGAACATACATAGATAGCATTCCATTTAAAAAAGGTTTTTTTATATATTAAAAGTTATTTTAATTATAAACTATTTTGAAAAACTTTTTTTTATATATTGAAACAGTTTATTTAGAATGTTAATATAAAAAACTATTGAGAAAAAATGTTATTTTTAAAGTTTGTATAAAACTCAAAGTCGTTTATATATAAATATGGAGGGAACAGAACTTTTGGGTTTAATTGCAACAACTGATAGTCAAATGGGTGAGTTTGTCGGGTATTATTTTTAAGTGGGTGACCCACAAATTGGTGATAGTTATAAAATATGAATATAAAAAAACAAAAAAAAAAGGTTTAAACAATTTTTTTATAATACAGTCATGTTAAGAAGCCGTTTTCCTTAAAAAAAAATCATTTCAACTCTTTTTTTTTTAAATTCAACGGTTGTTTTTAAAAACTGTTTATAAAAACTAAAATAATTTTCTATAATAATAACTTTTTTTTGTATAATCATATGTAAAAAACAAAACAATATAGTGAGAATATATACTTTTTAATCAACAAAAAATCAGTTCATACTCTGAAAAAAAAAACATAGCGTAAACATGTTTTTAACGAAAAAAAAAATAGGAGAGCCTACATTAAATATTATAAAATAAAAAAGTGTTACTGTAACTTTTATTTTATTTTATTTTCTGATTTTTTTCACAGCTTATTTTTTTTATTATGTTATTTTTTTTACTGCAATTTGATAGCTAGTGTAAGGGAGAAACATGGGGGTTACAGATTAAAGCAAGGGTATAACTGGTAATAAACATGGGTTTTAATAACTAAGTGGACGGAAAGTAAAAAATGGAGGTCACACCTTAAAAAAGTCAATTCTCGGGAGTTAGACTAATTATCAAAAATTAAATGGAGGCCAAACCTTATATCATTAACGATTTATTTTCGTAAAATGCAAATTCTAAATGTTTGTCATTTACATGTTTTCTTTATCGTTTCCACGACACTTAGTCGTTATACTTTCTTTAAAAATAGATGTTAAAGTATAATTTATTTAAAGTTGATTATGAGTTTAAATAATTATTTAAAAATATAAATATATATAAAATAATAATATAAAAATGGTATATCTAGTTGTGATTTGGCCATGTGTTTCAGCATCCTTTTTCTCTCTATCTATTATTAATACTTATATAATGTTCCAAATAGACATAAAATATAATTATATCTTAAATAAAAAAAGCCCCTCTGTGTTTTCTGTATAATAATCATAAAATAATCATCTTTACTCAAAAAGTATAACTATGAAGGTAATTTGTAATTTTAAAATAGAGGCATGTTCGTATGTCCCAAACATTTTTCCCATTTTCTTCATTTCATACTAATGTTAGTTTAAATGAAAGAATAATATATATATATATATATCGCATGTATTTTACAAAAAAAATTATAACACATCCGTGCATCGCGCAGGGTTTAAAACTAGTCGTTAGTAAATAGCGTCTAAAGTTAGTAAAATAACTGTAATGTCTTGAAAATTAAAGTTATATTTAATCAATTGTCAAATAATATAGGAGTGAATCAATAAAAAATATATATAAAGCCGCTGATAAAAAAGAGTTCCAACTAAGACGTCCAGAGTCATTCCCGCTTCAAAATAAAGTGATTTACTCAATTATGAATAACCTTTTGGCTTTCCAAATCTTAAATTTCTCTCAAACGCTAACTTGTTGGTTTTCCACCCATATGCATTAAAGTTAAGAGAATGCAAAAGGGCTAACTATTTTGATATGCATTAAAGTTAAGAGAATGCAAAAGGGTTAACTAATTTTATAAATAAGCCTACGCACATCAATTCTACATATCCCTTTGGCCAACATTTTATTATTGTTTTTTGTGAGTTTAGAGAGATTATATGGAGAAAAACAACTATTTCCGTTCAAATGAGGTGAATGTGTCAAACTTTAAGATAGATGAGGAGGTCATGCCAAAAGAAGGAGAAATTAAGAATCTCAAAGAAACCAACCAAAATGAAGTTGCTATTGAGATAAAAAACAACTTGCCTGTTGAGAATAAGGAACTCTTGCCCACGTATGATGAAAAATCTAAGATTGAGGCAAAAGAGAATGTGCATATTGAAAATAAAGAAAATGAAATGACAGAGAAAAAAGATGGAGTGTCTATAAAAAATGAGGATTTGGTTATGGAGGAGAATGAAAAAAATGCTACGGTTCGGAAAAAAGATGGCACGACTGGTAAAAAAGACGAGTTGGCTATGTCCGAAAATGAAGAAAATTTGAAGGTAGATGAAATGATTGAAAATGAAACTATGAAGAATGAGATAAAAGAGGTCAATGATGAATTGAATATTAATAAAGTGGAACCCGTTGAAGTCGGTATTTGATGCGGCATGGGTGCTTCTATTATCGAAGGCTAGCTTATATATATATATATTTACATATGTATAAAGTGGTGGTTAATGTAATTGGGTTTGGTGCCAATGATTGAAATGGTGTTCGTGGGATAATAAGTCTTTGAAATGGGTAAGAGCATATTTGTATTTTTGGGCTATTTTTGTTTGGATATGTTTCAATACATGGATGTTATGAATCTGTCTTCCCATTCTCTAATATTACATGAATTTACTACATGTTAATAACTCTCTCTGCCTCAAGATTTATTTGGTTTGTCTTTTTTAAGCTTTATTTCTTTGTTGGAAACTATTTTTTAATAATGATGCAATCTGCGTGTAGTTATTCTTTTACTAATGTCTGAATCAAATTATATAATGTAGAATTAATTTTTTTTCACAATCTACCTAGGAAAAAAATAGTTTTGAGATGAAATTTTATAATGTATAAAAAATATATGTGATATTTTTCATTTAGATAAATTGCTTTATCTACCAGCAAAATCTTACCGCCTAACTCAACTGGATGACATGGCATGCCACTTAAATTTTGAACTAGATGATTTGTCATAATAATTCATCTTCTTTATTTATCTTGTGGGATTGGTTGGAGTTTAATGGAATTTTTTTTAATTATAACTAATATTATCTCTGCTATTCTAATTTTCATTTTAATTTCAAATAAATAATTTTAAAATATTATAAATTAATCTCTAAATATGAAGAAGACTCAATTAAAATATGACACAATAAGATTTTTATTTTATTTATCTAACACGATCTCGACCGAATTAAATTCGATCTCGAACTAATTTTTATATAGAAGCTTTGAATATACAAAGTTCACAATGAGAACAACATATTCATTTGCTTGATATTTCATTTGTTTAGTTCTATATATCCACTGTTTGTCACCCCTTGAAACAAACCCCATAGGTTTTCTTTGAAGAAAATACTCCCAGGGAGCTTCTTAGTTGTTTTGAACCCAACACCTCTTGATTAAGAGAGTGTTTTCATATCCACAAGACCAAAGGTCATTTGGAGAAATTACTATGTATATTGCCCGTAGACTTATACCGTTTGAAATTTGGTAGGATATGATGCAATAGATAGTTACTAGGCATGTTGTTTAGTAGCTCTCAAATACTAGATTCTAAAAATAGTATAACACACATAAGAACGTTTCACAATATATTAATTGCGTATGTTTACGTAAGAACATTACACAACACTATAGACAATAAAACATTACAAATATGTAAAATCAAACATCCATAGCTTTTTTTTTTCACATATGCATAACTATGTGAAAGGGACGCTTTACATAAAGTTTTATACAACTTTGACATCCATGGCCTTTATTTTCATAAGTTCATAGCCAATAATATTAAAAACACTCCATGTTCACCCATGTGGTGCTTATTATATAGATAGTAATTTCCCAAACGTGTAAAACTCCATAAATTAGTTCTCCACTTAAACACCGTCACCCATTGTTGCAGACCAACTTGGATCGCTCTCGTTCATCACGTCAATCACCTATAACAAAAAGTGAAATACAAATTTATAATGCAATTAAAAATTACGTGTGATAAAGTATAGAAATTAAGTTATCTAATATTAGTCACATATTTTATTTGGATTTTTATCTACGGTTACCATAATTTTGCCTTTATCGTGACATCGAGAGCGTGATTAAATATCGTGGTCAGATTCATCACAATGAACATAATAGTACTAATAATAATAGTAACTAAAATAACAACAACAAAATAACTTAATTAATAGTTATTTTTGTCCGAAAAAATCTTACCAGTATATGTAGAAACGAATTTCAGAAGAAATGTTCTCTTTGTTGTGATGTGGTGTTCTGCTCGTAGTTTTTGAAAGAATTCAAATAGGAAGTATTTCATATACATGCATACAAAGTGTAGTATGTCCCCCCCAAAAAATAATAGAAGAAAGTCCACTATGTAAAAAAAGAAAAAAAAAGAGAGGAAGAGACAATTGGCAGAGTCAATTACAATAAACCTTTTGCGTAAAATTATGAAAAGTACACAGATCAGATGTTTTGAAAATTATAGAATGACCGCATAACTTTAGTGAAACTACAAGATTCACAGAAACTCAATTAACGGTTTATCCATAGTTGAATTCAAGCTGTTATTTATTCAAATGATTGTATGTTTACATGGCTAACTTGCACGGCCTTGGAAGCAGTGGTTAATGACATGGTACTATGGTACTACATAATCTACCACGTGTTAAACAAAGTAATAATTGAGAGAATTGTTTTTTGCAACATATTATTTACATTCTTTTAAATAAGGAACTGTCATGGGTATTAAAGGGAAAGTTCTACACACATGAAACTAGACACATTTTTTAGATACAATGACATGTCACATTTGCATTGACTTGTATTTGGGCTCCATGCCAAAGGGACCCATGTGCAGCGTAAACATGCAAATGTCACAAGCTAGTGTGCCTAAAAAATGTCTAATTTATGTGTTAATATACAAGTACCCGGGTTCAAATCAGCCACTAGAGAGAGTCAAAATCTTGTTGCTAATTTGTGAGCACATGTTCTTTATAGATTGATAGCAATGTAGCTTTGAATGCGTCATCTAATAGGGTTATCTTACAACTTTTGTAATTACTTACTACATTAACCCCCAAAAGCAAACCGTTATATATTTGGAGCAATCTCCTATATGAAATATTTATTATGCTAATAGTACACGTTAATTAATTCATAGTTAAACAAGTAATTTCATTTTATAGATTTTAATATTTAATTCAACGTGCATGATGTTAGATTGCGCCTGATAATTGGGATTAGAAAAAAAAAATTGATAGTTTATTGAATATATTATTCAAAGTGTTGTGCTTTAGTAATAAATGAAGACATGGATAATAAAACGGGGTGTAGTTCTAAAAATTTCCTCATCAATGTTAGTTTTTAGGTACACTATTCATCTAAATATGAGAGTTTACGTTTTTCAGGAAAAAAAAGTTGAGAGTTTTCCATCTTATTACTTGATCATTATTAATGTTTGCTCCGATTCACTTACATATTTTTTCAAATTAAGGTCCCCCACACGTATATATCACCAAATATAATGTTGACATTAAAAAAAAGTGCAAACAAATAAAACAATTCCCTAAAATAAATAAAAATAAGTCACGTATATTTTATAAAATCTATTTTATACGTTCCGAAAAATTGGTTATAAATTAAGGAGGACAAACTTTAATGATGAAAAATATATTGTGAATGAGACTGAAAAAATTAGTGAACAAGATGGTTGTCATAAAAAAACATATAAATATATGTATCACGCTTTATGCACATCTAATGGATCATTAATTAGTGAACAAGATGCTTGGGTCGGGGTGATGCCTTAAAAATTAGTCCATGTCTAATGTATGTTGTTTTCTTAGTAAAAATCACTAGAACAAAAGCCTCAAGTGAGGTACTATTAAAGAAATTGCATTTGAGAGCGGTGGGTGTGCGAGTGAAGAATTTTCAAAAGTTACATCTGACAAGGAGAAGTGTCTCGAGACTTTACACTCTAAATTAAATTACGTAATGCTGAACTAATATCTTTTTTCACAATATTTCTAGGAAAAAAATAGTTTTTAAATGAAATTTTGTAATGTATAAAAAATATTTGTGATATTTTTCAATCAGATAAATGCTTTATGTACCGGCAAAAGATTACCGCCTAACTCAACCGGCTGACATGTCTTGCCACTTCAATTTTGAACAAGTTGATTTGTCATAATAATTTATGTTCTTTATTTATCTTGTTGGATGGGTTGGAGTTTAATGGACAAAATTTTAATTATAACTAATTTTTTCTATCCTATTTTAATTTTCATTTTAATTTCAAAAAAATAATTTTAAAATATTATAAATTAATTTCTAAATATGAAGAAGACTCAATTAAAATACGACACAATAAGATTTTTATTTTATTTATCTAACATGATCACGAACCAATTAAATTCGATTATGACCTTCATTTTTATTTATCAAACACAAACGCGACCATTTAAAAATAACACGAGACCACACCAATTCAAATTTTTTTTAAACACGAGCATGAATAAAAAAAAATGTGACACAATACGATATATATATATATAATAAGGAGGAGGAAGGGTGTTTTTACTGTTCAACAAGTTTATAACACATTTCATTGTGAGGATGAATGCCAACAAGGCATGAATGGTGTAACAACCCGCCTAAAATAATAACGGGTGGCCATCCCTATACTACATTAAATCAGGAGTTTCAGATGGTCCAGTCTCAACATCAATTGTCGGTACTGTATAATATAGGACTAACTACCCGATATCATATAAACGAGATGTTAAAATTTAAATAAAATATGCAACAAACAACACACCAACACTTTAACACTACTAAAAAAGAAAAGAAAGATGCATGAAAGAACAAAGATAAATGAAATGCTAGAAATAAAATGAAATAAATAACTACTACGAAATGTACTACAAGAAGTAGACCTGAATAAGCTGTCGGGTCACAGCCAATTCAATAACTGAAATGGAATAAATATAGATATGTATATAAATATCCCTTGGGTACAAACCCGATATACAACATGAATCCTACCTACAATTTTAAAGAAGTAGGAAGCGGCTACATGAAACATCCCGCAACAGTACGCACCTGGCACGGCTCCCAAGACTCTGGATAGAGGGTCATCCGGCATCCATGCGGTAGGATACATGTGGTAATACATATATATACAAGCAGGAGAGAAAAGTAAATGGGTCAGAGCCCCGATTGTGAAAAATATTTAGCAAGTGTGTTAACTGTGCATAATAATTATCGGTGCACTAATTTCATAATTAAAGTGAGACCGCACACCCGTGGAACCCCAACTCACCTCTCATCTAAAGGCGCGCACCTATTCGCATCCTCAAGTTTTAGTTAAATTACCCCCCATTGTATTAGGACAACCTAACTTATCATAGGCCTAGCCTATACCCACGAGAGCTACTTTCCCGTCATAATCTAAGGATCCACCCTTTTTCTAATCCTAATAGATTATGATTACAACAATTATGCCATAATAGGCTTAATGGATTTCGATTTATAATTTCATGAATTATAATTCTTACTACATTACCTCAATATATACATTTACATATATATATATATATATATATATATATATATATATATATATATATATATATATATATATATATACATATATATAGGCTAAAAATATAAGAATTTATTTCTAAATATCATGCACATGGATTATTGGCAAAACTTCTCTCTAATCTCAAAATTGTGCTACGTTTCGTGCGTGGGGAGTTTCGCAAAGCGAAATCCAAACAAGGAACCGCCCCGTTACACTACTCCTGACAAGGTCAAGACCAGAGATCCATTATGCCATATATGATTACTTCTCTCAAATCTCGACATTGCACTACGTTTCGTGCGTGAGGTGTCTCGCAAAGCGAAATCCAAACAAGGAACCACCTCGTTACACTACTCCTCCGCAATGTCGATCCTAGAGATCCATAATTCTTAACATACAACTTACTATTTCAATCTCTAAGTATAGATTATAATATAAAAACAACTTAATATCTCTAATAGTATCCTTGGGATGATGTAACCGAAGTATTCCTTAAATGCGATACATCAACCCCCAAATCATTTGGTACACCATAATCATCCAAGATGTACCCCATAGAAAGACCATATCCTTTCATCTAGGATATATAAATATATATATAGGTATTTTATTCTCACCATATATATATACAGACCATCATCCATACCCATGACCAAGTGTACATACCATATGTGATGTACAATGGCCATGCACATATAATACCCGACTATATATATAGCGCCGATAAAACTGCATCAATGCTATCAACTTCTCAGAGTCCGGCTCACGTAACAACTGGGGACCACCTGGTGGGGATCAACGACACCCACCTCGTGATAACTGACACACACGACGTCTCGGGAAGCGGTCATAGCTCCAACCGGAAATGAGACGAAACATACCCACCACGTCTCATCCCAAAATATATATCTATCGTATAATAACACAAGGGACGACTATGACCTGGGTAATATCCACACCCTGCTCTATATGCCAGGATGCTCACCCTCTGCGCGGAAACTTGCCAATGATAGCATGAGCGGGGTATGCTTAACCACATAAGTATATATATCGCTCAAATGCGCAATATACATACATCCATATGATCCCATCATATGATCAAATATAGTAAACCATCATATACGGTTTAAATATCCATACCAAGTATCTCCACAACATAAATATATCCATATATTCATATTCATACATAGATATATGTACATATATTCACACATCGCTATATCATTATATATACAAACTAATTCCCGTTCATATGTATAAGATATATAAACTCGGCTATAAGTATACATAATCCTCAATGTACAAGCCGTCACCACAATTTCCATTAAATTTACCTCGATATGTAAATACAATCTCTCACTTGAAACATATTCAATCATTTTTCCTATGATGAATAGTCTCCCAAAACCATATGTATATATCTATACATATATATTCAACATTAGGGTTATCAGCCGAGAGTTTGTGTAGGAATCTATCACTACACATTTCATCCAAATCTAAAGTACCTAATTACCTTTAGTACTATTTAACCATAGGTACATACTTGACTTAATAGTCTAAAACCTCAAATTATTCCAACGTTGGTTCAAGTATTGGAAATCTCAATGGTCATATCCCTATAATTACGTGTAAACCATCCTAACTAGAATTTATGCTACCTCTTATTCTAATCCATAGTACGATCCCAAGCCGTTCCCAATTTTACCTATGGTTCAACTAATATTATGAACCCTTACTCCTATTAAGTTATCAATTGTTCCTTAGTCTAAACATTTCTAAGGATATGAGACCCCTCACTCTTAAAGAGTATGCAACCACTCTCTTCCATTTGGCCCCAAATTGTATCTTAACAAAATCCTATCCTCACTAGGATTTGACATAAATGTCGACCTAGAGATTTCGCAACAAACATGGATATTTCTTATCCAATTATTCCAAGAAGTCCCCACTATCATATTCTTAGTGAGGGACCCCCTATAACTCACCAAAATATATCTCTTACTTTATAAGAGAGAACCCCAAATCAACAAACCAAACCAAAAAGGGCTAGAAGTCCTCCTAGATAAACCCCCTAAAATAACCATCAAGGAAGCCTCTAAGAATAACCTCCAAAAGAAAAAGGGGAAGAAGAAATCCAAGTTTTGGGCTAAAAACAGGGGATCGGTCGACCGGTCCCAGACTCCCGGTCGACCGCGGGTCAAAATTTTGCCTATGAAGAAATGCAGTAGGCTTTTTCCTTAGGGCGCGGTCGACCGGCCATACCAGTTGCCTTGGCCGATTTTCAATTTTTAGCAAACCCACAAACCTCAAACACCCAAATATCATCACCAAGCCCCCAAATATTTAAACCAATAAGTTATTAACAAGAAAACCCATCGTACATATCATCCCAACCATTTATGTGTCATTAAACCATATATTGACATTGATTTCAAGATTTAAACCCAAAAATATAGGTTTTGATGTTTATACCCAAATACCATTTCTTTAACCCACAAATTATGAAATAAAATACACAAATAGCTATTTGGCAAGATTAAACACTTGCCTCAGATTTGTAGACGTTGGATCGTCCTCGATGTCGCGGTTGGGCCGGAAATCCCCAAGCTTTTCTTCCTCTCTCTCTTCCTTTCTTCTTCTTTCCTTTCTTCTTTCTCCCTCTAGGGATTTTTCTCTCTTTCTCTCAAATGAGAAATGGCTTCATCCGTAAGCCTCCAAATCCTTTAAAACAAAATCCGAATTTTAAATGTTAATACACACTTTAAATGACTGGTTTACTCCAATTCGAGTCAAAATAAATTAAAAACATCCCGGAGCCGAAATAAAACCCAATGACAGTCATTATGACTATCTCGACCCTTCCGGGATCGATGGTACCCTCAAAATCATCATCCGGAATACTTTAAAATATTCTCTATTTTTGGGCCTCAATTCCCAAATTTGGAAATTCTCCAATTTAATTAAATTTTATTTTCCCAAAATTTAATTTCTCAGTCTCCAAAAATCGAGGGTTGTTACATACTTCCTCCCTTACAAAAATTTTGTCCGCGAAATTTAAGACATGCCTACGACCTCAATATCATCTAGTCCTCACATCAATCCTTAGAATCACTATACCGATCCTTCCTGGTTCTCATGTCGAACCATATACTTTTAAAGCAACTACTTCCCAGGGCTCCCATACACCCCGTATCCGAGTTTCCACTCGTAAAATTATGATCAGGCTCCATTAGCCTCAAATCATAATATAACCCTCAGCAATATGATCTATAACAACATACTAAATATATACAAGTATAAAATATTTCCCAATGGTAGAACTCTCCTCAATTCCTGACACTAGCCACCTTCGTGCTGGGGAGGTCTCGCAAGCGAAATCCAAGCAAGGAACCCTCCCAATACACTACTGTGTAGCTAGGTCGGGGATTGAGATTAGTTGAACCAGGGTTAAGGTTTTATAAAAAGATTTTCTTTGATATTTTAGATATTGCCTGATGGCCTATACAATAATACGATATAAATATATTTCACACCTTTCGACACGCCAAACAAACACCTTATGTTTAGAACACAAGGCCTCAACAAATACAATGTCTTAGCCAATACCTAGTTCTCAAAACTAGCACAACTATGAGCTAAACTATCCGCTCCCCATAAATCTATAAAACTCTGAAACTCTCAGTTACGAAATTCCTATACATCATATCAACACTTTTAAAAAAAATAAAATAAATTCCTCCCTACTATTTCGTTACGACAAGGTGTATCATCTCCAAGGATGCCATATAAAGGCCACACTTGCTCACTTCCTCCTCTCGGAAAATTCCAAACACCCTAGCGGTATAGCGGCTAGCAACTCATCACACCACACGCGCGACGTTCCCAAAATCGTACAAAGCATAACTTAAACCCAAAGAAAGGTATTCTACCTTACACTTCCGTAACTCAATGGTTTCCCCTTGTCCTAGAATCTCAACTTAGGGTCCTCAACTTATTCCAGGACAATCATTATTCCTAAGCCTATTTCTTCATAAGAGAAAAATCTTCCTCAGAACCCTTCCTAACCATTATTGAAGGGCAAGGCGTGATTGCAACTGCCGAAAACTCCCTCAGTCCTACACAACGAAACTGAGTCTCCAAAGGCGTTCTCCCTCATCCTAGAAGGCGATACTCCTGATATTGGGATAACTACACCTTCCCCACATCGGTAAGAGCCACCAACACCAGGTTTCCTAACGAAGGTTAACAGATTCTCAATCTAAATCTCCCAAGGACTACACTACATGCCTCTCCTCTGATTTACCTTACTAAGACGAAGATTCTCCATTCGAGTAAATTTCCTTTCTTACTCAACTGCCGATAAATCACCCCGAACCACTGCTAGAAATCTCCTCAATAACTCCTCCAGAATCGGGGAAAACAAATACCCCCGATTACAGCGTACCCAAAATATACTATGGGTCTTGTACTTCTAATCCTATCCTTTCCTAGACGACAAAATCTAGGCGACATCTGAAACGAAACAAGAGCAATTGTTATCAGAACGTCAGTCAAGTGAATACACTTCACAGAAGAAAACAGGCAGTGAACACAACAGTCCTATTTATATGGCTTTATGTCAAGAACGTTAACGAAAGAATGCAGAAAACTCGCACAGATCCTAAAGATTCTAGAACCTGATGCTCTGATACCATGTGTAACAACCCGCCTAAAATAATAACGGGTGGCCAACCCTATACTACATTAAATCAGGAGTTTCAGATGTTCCAGTCTCAACATCAACTGTCGGTACTATATAATATAGGACTAACTACCCGATATCATATAAACGAGATGTTAAAATTTAAATAAAATATGCAACAAACAACACACCAACACTTTAACACAACTAAAAAAGAAAAGAAAGATGCATGAAAGAACTAAGATAAATGAAATGCTAGAAATAAAATGAAATAAATAACTACTACGAAATGTACTACAAGAAGTAGACCCGAATAAGCTGTCAGGTCATAGCCAATACAATAACTGAAATGGAATAAATATAGACATATATATAAATATCCCTTGGGTACAAACCCGATATACAACATGAATCCTACCTAGAATTTTAAAGAAGTAGGAAGAGGCTACATGATACATCCCGCAACAGTCCGCACCTGTCACGGCTCCCAAGACTCTGGATAGAGGGTCATCCGACATCCATGTGGTAGGATATCTGTGGTAATACATATATATACAAGCAGGAGAGAAAAGTAAACGGGTCAGAGCCCCGATTGTGAAAAATATTTAGCAAGTGTGTTAACCGTGCATAATAATTATCGGTGCACTAATTTCATAATTAAAGTGAGACCGCACTCTCGTGGAACCCCAACTCACCTCTCATCTAAAGGCGCGCACCTATTCGCGTCCTCAAGTTTTAGTTAAATTACCCCCATTGTATTAGTACAACCTAAATTATCATAGGCCTAGCCTATACCCACGAGAGCTACTTTCCTGTCATAATCTAAGGATCCACCATTTTTCTAATCCTAATAGATTATGATTACAACAATTATGCCATAATAGGCTTAATGGATTCCGATTTATAATTTCATGAATTATAATTCTTAATACATTACCTCAATATATACATATACATATACATATACATATACATATATATATATATATATATATATACACATATATAGGCTAAAAATATAAGAATTTAATTCTAAATATCATGCACATGGATTATTGGCAAAACTTCTCTCTAATCTCAAAATTGTGCTACGTTTCGTGCATGGGGAGTCTCGTAAAGCGAAATCCAAACAAGGAACCGCCCCGTTACACTACTCCTGACAAGGTCAAGACCAGAGATCCATTATTCCATATATGATTACTTCTCTCAAATCTCGACATTGCACTACGTTTCGTGCGTGAGGTGTCTCGCAAAGCGAAATCCAAACAAGGAACCACCTCGTTACACTACTCCTCCGCAATGTTGATCCTAGAGATCCATGATTCTTGACATACAACTTACTATTTCAATCACTAAGTCTAGATTATAATATAAAAACAACTTAATATCTCTAATAGTATCCTTGGGATGATGTAACCGAAGTATTCCTTAAATGCGATACATCAACCCCCAAATCATCTGGTACACCATAATCATCCAAGATGTACCCCATAGAAAGACCATATCCTTTCATCTAGGATATATAAATATATATATAGGTATTTTATTCTCACCATATATATATACAGACCATCATCCATACCCATGACCAAGTGTACATACCATATGTGATGTACAATGGCCATGCACATATAATACCCGACTATATATATAGCGCCGATAAAACTGCATCAATGCTATCATCTTCTCAGAGTCCGGCTCACGTAACAACTGGGGACCACCTGGTGGGGATCAACGACACCCACCTCGTGATAACTCACACACACGACGTCCCGGGAAGCGGTCATAGCTCCAACCGGCAATGAGACGAAACATACCCACCACGTCTCATCCCAAAATATATATCTATCGTGTAATAACACAAGGGACGACTATGACCTGGGGAATATCCACACCCAGCTCTATATGCCAGGATGCTCACCCTCTGCGGGGAAACTTCCCAATGATAGCATGAGCGGGGTATGCTTAACCACATAAGTATATATATCGCTCAAATGCGCAATATACATACATCCATATGATCCCATCATATGATCAAATATAGTAAACCACCATATACGGTTTAAATATCCATACCAAGTATGTCCACAACATAAATATATCCATATATTGATATTCATACATAGATATATGTACATATATTCACACATCGCTATATCATTATATATACAAACTAATTCCCGTTCATATGTATAAGATATATAAACTCGGCTATAAGTATACATAATCCTCAATGTACAAGCCGTCACCACAATTTCCAATAAATTTCCCTCGATATGTGAATACAATCACTCACTTGAAACATATTCAATCATTTTTCCTATGATGAATAGTCTCCCAAAACCATATGTATATATCTATATATATATATTCAACATTAGGGTTATCACCCGAGAGTTTGTGTAGGAATCTATCACTACACATTTCATCCAAATCCAAAGTACCTAATTACCTTTAGTACTATTTAACCATAGGTACATACATGACTTAATAGTCTAAAACCTCAAATTATTCCAACCTTGGTTCAAGTATTGGAAATCTCAATGGTCATATCCCTATAATTACGTGTAAACCATCCTAACTAGAATTTATGCTACCGCTTATTCTAATCCATAGTACGATCCCAAGCCGTTCCCAATTTTACCTATGGTTCAACTAATATTATGAACCCCTACTCCTATTAAGTTATCAATTGTTCCTTAGTCTAAACATTTCTAAGGATATGAGACCCCTGACTCCTAAAGAGTATGCAACCACTCTCTTCCATTTGGCCCCAAATTGTATCTTAACAAAATCATATCCTCACTAGGATTTGACATAAATGTCGACCTAGAAATTTCGCAACATACATGGATATATCTTATCCAATTATTCCAAGAAGTCCCCACTATCATATTCTAAGTGAGGGACCCCCTATAAGTTACCAAAAGATATCTCTTACTTTATAAGAGAGAACCCCAAATCAACAAACCAAACCAAAAAGGGCTAGAAGTCCTCCTAGATAAACCCCCTAAAACAACCATTAAGGAAGCCTCTAAGAATAACCCCCAAAAGAAAAAGGGGAAGAAGAAATCCAAGTTTTGGGCTAAAAACAGGGGACCGGTCGACCGGTCCCAGACCCCCGGTCGACCACGGGTCAAAATTTTGCCTACGAAGAAAAGCAGTAGGCTTTTTCCTTAGGGCGCGGTCGACCGGTCCTCAGACCGCGGTCGACTGGCCATACTAGTTGCCTTGGCCGATTTTCAATTTTCAGCAAACCCACAACCCTCAAACACCCAAATATCATCACCAAGCACCCAAATATTTAACCCAATAATGTTATTAACCTGAAAACCCATCCTACATATCATCCCAACCATTTATGTGTCATTAAACCATATAATAACATTGATTTCAAGATTTAAACCCAAAAATCAAGGTTTTGATGTTTATACCCAAAAACCATTTATTTAACCCACAAATTATGAAATAAAATACACAAATAGATATTTAGCAAGATTAAACACTTGCCTCAGATTTGTAGAGGTTGGATCGTCCTCGATGTCGCGGTTGGGCCGGAAATCCCCAAGCTTTTCTTCCTCTCTCTCTTCCTTTCTTCTTCTTTCCTTTCTTCTTTCTCCCTCTAGGGCTTTTTCTCTCTTTCTCTCAGATGAGAAATGGCTTCATCCGTAAGCCTCCAAATCATTTAAAACAAAATCCCAATTTTAAATGTTAATACACACTTTAAATGATTCGTTACTCCAATTCGAGTCAAAATAACTTAAAAACATCCCGGAGCCGAAATAAAACCTAATGACAGTCATTTTGACTATCTCGACCCTTTCGGGATCGATGGTACCCTCAAAATCATCTTCCGGAATACTTAAAAATATTCTCTATTTTTGGGCCTCAATTCCCAAATTTTGAAATTCTCCTATTTAATTAAATTTTATTTTCCCAAAATTTAATTTCTCAGTCTCCAAAAATCGAGGGTTGTTACAAATGGATGGTTGGGATAGATTTGGCGAAAAAGGGTGCACATCATTCAAGGGAATCTTTTTAAACATTTTGGTCTGCTACACGCTGTACAACCACGCTTGCTCATTTACACCTTACTTTCTTAGCCCTCGAGCCATGCAACTCTCACCCACCGTACACTTTAATTTCAACCCTTTATTGTTTCTCTCTCTTGAAGTCTCAAATATTCTTCAAAACCTTTCTCTCTCACTTTGAACGCAGTTGCCTTTCTTCTAAACTACCAGGGGTTGTTGGGTATGGTGTTTTGTGTGTGCGTGTGTTTGGGTCATGTAACAACCCTCGATTCTGGGAAGCTCCTTTTATATTAATTTTACCGCATTAGGTAATTATATAAAATGTGGGGTCTGGGGTAAATATTAATTAAATGAATTGAAAGTTAATATTTACTAAATTGATGTGTATTTACTGTATGTGTAAGTAAATATCATCGGGTTGCATGTTTTAGTGTCAGGTAGTTAAATTGACATTTTGATTTAAATGATATTGGAACTCGAAATAATTTATAAAATTTATGGATGGTAGTTTAGAGCGTATAGTTAGTCTCGTAAGGTCCGAGACAGTCAAAATAAGTGCCATATTGTATTTTTGGGTTTTGAGCATTTTTACTGGTTTTAACTTAAATGCGTATTTGGGAGTCATTTTAATGTGGTATTAACCATTTAAGTTGGGAGTTTTAACCTAAGCCACCATTTTAGTCTTCTAAAATCCCTTATTTTTCCCCATTTTATGTCTTGAACATAGAGAGAAAAAAGAGAGAAAGAAAGAGGAAGAGAAAAGAAGAGAGAAGAAGAGAGAAAATGAAGATTGGAGATGGATTCTTGCTGCTACTCAAGGAAATCTGAATTTGCAACCCTAAGGCAAGTTTTCTACTTGCTAATATGTGATCTAAGATGAATAAATTGTATGATAGTTGTGTATTTGCATTTATGGAGCAAAAATGGAATTTATGGGATTTAAACCCTAATCTTAGTTTTGATGATAAAATTGTGAGTTTTAATAGTTCTAAATCATGTAGGATAATCTTTGGGTAGATAAAAGTTGTTGGTTGTGTTCAAATGAAAGAGATTTGAGATTTGGGTTTAGTTTTTTTTTAAGAAGAAGAGCCCTAGGTCTGCTATGACCGGTCGACCGCGGTCCCCTGACCGGTCGACCGGGCCTTCGGGGGCAGGCTTACTGCTTTCCCACAAAGTCATAAAATTCTTATGCGGTCGACCACGGTCCCCTGACCGGTCGACCGGCCATTCCATTTTGAGCTTTCTGCTTTTCTCCGTAGGCAAAACCTTGAAACGCGGTCGACGGCGGTCTTGCGACCGGTCGACCGGTCCCCTGTTTTTCATCCTAAAATCTTACTTTGTTTCTTAGATTTATTTTCTTCAATAAGGACTAGGAACCTTCTTCAATGAAGTAAATTTAGAGTTTTAGAGTCCTACAGGAATTAGTTATCCACCCTACATTAGAAATAGGATAGGTGGGAACTTTTCCGGGGATTATGCCAATTGAAGTTAGGGCATTCTTTCTTCTAGTTGATTTCTATTAAACTAGGGGATGCATTATTATGTTTGGGAGACCTTAGAAGCTCATTGGAGCTATGTTATTCTTGATGGTTTATTATATCTATCAACGAATCTTGGGAAAATAATTGGAATTCTATTTATTCTTCGAGGTCCAAATGGCAATGTAAATACTTATGGCTCCGGATTTAAAAAGGCGAAATATTTACAAAATGTAAATGAATATGGTTTCGGATAAATGGATTATACATTTGCTAAAATGTAATTGGATATGGAAATGATGGTAAATGATAATTTACTTAATCATTAACATGATAAATGGTAATTTGGTTAAACACACCTCTCTAAATGACATCATAAGGGAAGTTCACGCGCTTGGTGATGCCCCCTGGCTAATGAATGCAGGGTGGATATAGTCCTAGGCCATATGCCCGATTATGTTTTGTTTTCTGCGCTGGTGAGGGGATTCCGGGTGTGGTCCTGACTCTCCCGCAGGCATATGGCCGCTTCCCGACGTTTGCGTTATGAGCCCAGGTTGTCTTGAATAGACAGGCCCTGGAAGATGATAGTCATTTAGGGGCGCGCCCAGTGGGGAAACTCGGAGGGGCGGTCTTAGAATCGTTGTATGCATAAGAATATAACCATTCTAAATCAAGTGGGACTTGATGTATGATAAATGCCATAAAGAGCATTTAATGTTGATTATATTCCTGCTAAGGAATGGTGATGCCATGATGGGCATGTAATTGAAATAAAAGCCATAAAGAGCTTAGAAATGCTAGTAAAGAGCATAAATATTGTAATTACGAGTTCCTGATAAGGAACATAATAATGAGATGGAAGCTTTTTAACTTATGTTACTCTTTCTTTTTCTTTGCACATTTAAATTAAACTCATGCTTTTCTTTACTGTCTTAGCTTATGTTTTAGAACTGTGTAGATAGATTTTATTCTTTCTAGCATGATGATATTCATAACTGTCATACTCTTTATTCATCTGGTAATCATATAGAACTGGGCCCTGACCCGTTTACATTTCTTGTTGCATATGCATCTTGTCTCTGCTCAGGTACTCCGTCGCAAGGATGCCTGATTTGATTTTCCATTCCGGTGTCCTCGGCGAGCCGTGATGCATTGCGGGTATTACGGGACACATTTGGTATAGACGTTTTCATTTTTAAATTCTAGCTATGATCGGGTCTTTTTACTCGGGTGAGAAGCCCAAGTTTTTGTAAATGTCTAATGAAATGTAATATGTAACTTATTGAACTTTTGTATTATTGGTGTATCAGTTTGGTGACCAGTAACATACTCGGTCTTTTTATTGTATTCTTGTTGTATTATATATATATATGTCTTGGGTCTTCCCCTATCTTTTCAGGAATTGGGTTGTTTGTTTTCCTTTATTTACTTTAAGTTCAAAAATTTTGGCAACCCATTTTCTGAAATATTGGGTGGTTATCCTGGATACTCTATATTTTTATTGTGATGCTGAGAATGATTACATCTATGATTCCGTTATATTGGAGTATTGGGTTGGCCACCCCCTATTTCGGATTGGCAGGTTGTCACAGGTCAGAAGGTTATGAGGAATTGGGTGGGGATAGACTGATTTGGTGTGTGTGTGTTACGCATCTCTTAGGGATAGGATCAAAGGTAAAAAAACCATAATCTCATAATGTTTACAAAAATTCTAATTTTATATCTATTTTTTGTTTGTTTGTTTAGTGCAGATGTCTCATATTGTTTTTGGATATTGCGGTGTTCAAAGGTGAGAAAAGAATAATTATGTAAGTATTTTTCCTCTCCAAAAAATGGCATATCTTCATCTTATATGATTGTTGATAAAGTTGAAGTGAACAAAACTTATATCACACTGGATTTTGTTTTGGAGAAAAGGTTTTGTTCGATTTCCCCTCATTTCGATTTTTCATCTTTCTATCTGGATAAGCCACCGCCACCGTAAGTCCCTCTCCCTCTCCCTCACAGATTTTTGTGGTTAGATTTGTATATGTTTTAGATTTTTTTTGTTTGGGTATTTTAGTTTAATCTTCTACAGTTTTTCAGTCCAATCTAAAAGATTTGTTTTTTTTTTCCTTTGTCAACATCGGCTGAAGAAGTTTTTCTGTCCAACCTAAATCACCATCGGCCCAGAGCAGTATATTTTGATTTATGATTGTATTTTATCTGAAACAGAGCACTATGAATTTTTTATACCGACTTTTACCCGATTTTAGCATGCGCAAATTTTGAATAACAAATCCCAGCACAATAAGAGGCTCGAGCAAGAGCAAGCATAGATCTAAAAATGGAGAAATTCTCCAGATTTTTGAACTGGATGAAAGGGATGACCAACCATTTTTTTATGTCGATGCAAGTTTGGTGAGAGAGAACCAAAGACGTAAGAATTATTTTTTTTACTTTTGTTTGATTCTATACAATGGATACTGAAGGCTTAAATTCTTTTGAATTTTTTTGGCTAACGACTTAGTAGCATCTGGGATATGGGTTTAGTTTGGATGGGTTCATTTGTCCGGTTTTTCCATGTCACAATAGGAGAGAGATGGAGGCGTGGGTTATGAGGGTATATGGGTTTTTTGGTGTTTTTTTATCAGACCTATGCATAGAAAACAGTTGTTAGGAAATATGTTCTTTTAAGCTTTAATATTTTTTTTTTTTTGTTCATAACTCATTTTTGTTTTGAATTGATTGTGTTGGAGAAGGTGGTACCTAGAAGACTCACTTTTTTTAGAGGTAATATACCCCTTCACCTTGTTTTTACTGTTTTTATTCTCTTGAACTACCTGTGTTAATATACCTCTAATATTAGTCACAAATCTTAACATTTGTCCACTCACATTGCGTTTCGTTTGAAATCGTTTAAGCTATGATTCTTGGATGTAAATTTTTGGTGACGGGAGTTCTTCATTTATTTGGGCGATCTCTCTTCATTTATTGTTTGGTGACTGGCGTTCTAATGTTGACCATCTCTTTTGGTGCCGGCGTTCTACTCTTGGCCATGTTTTTTGGTGACCGGTGTTATCCGGTGATGACTTTAAAATTAAATTCTCTTTAAAAATATTTTATTATAAAATAAAAACATTTTTTATTGAAAATACATGTTTATAGATGTTTTTTTAAATATATTTATTTATATTTAATTTAAAAACATAAAAATTTAAATTTTGTAAATCTACGAGTATAATTGATGTTTAATATTAAAATGTATCTTAAGCATTGAGTATCCCTACTTTTATCTCTACAATTATATTATGTGGATGAAATTTTTGGCAGAGAGATGTCAGGTAATTAATGTATTTAATGTAGCCAGGTATCAAACAGTAAGAAAGAGGACAGATTGGGCAACATCTCGCGGAGCCCAAGTCAAGGACACTGCTATATAGAAAAAGGATAAGGCTGTCAAAAGGAACCACGAAATTTTAATCCACGAAATTTTAATGATGTATTAGGAAATTCTGGGAAAAACAGATTAGAACAACGATTAAGAAATTTCTAGGGTTCTTAATAATTTTATAGTTCTTGGGATGTTAATCCATGATTAAATGACTGAAATCCACATGCTTTATGTTGAAAATACCTAATATGATGATATAAGGTTAGTAGTATCAATTCTGGGACGATTGGGATTAGAAAATATTGAAATTGTTGATGTTTGGAGATGAAACCCGTAACTGCAGAATTTCAGTTTTCGCAAACCTGATTGATCGATCGATCGAGCCCCAGACCTCGATCGATCGACCCCTCCTGACAGACTCATGTTTTCCCTCTTAATTAGTTGAACTTCAATTTAATGTGAGATAATTTTTGGGCATCCTTAATAAAATGTTTTGGGAAATAGGGAAGACCAGTAGGACATATGAATAATTTTGGAGACTCTTAATGTGGACCGAGAATGACATTTTCGGATAATTACTTATAAATCGATTAATGTATGTATTGAAGGGTAAGGTGCGTAAGAGATTTACGTTGGAACATAATAAGGACACCTACTGAATTTTATACTTGTGAGGATAGAGTCTACGAGTGTCATGAAAGGAGTTGGAGAAACCCTTCGAGTTAAGGTTAGTGTCGAACCCTTATAAGAAATACTTAATGTGAAAATTAAGGATAAATATTGTAATTATGGGTGATGAGAGGAACCTACATTGATATGATAATAAGTGGTATATTTATATGGTTGTGTATGCATATATTATATACGTGTGAAAAACGTACCCGCGCTAGTTGCTATCCCCGAGGTTACCGCGCTGAGACGATCTTATCCTATGTTGCCTTATGCGGGATATTGACTCGTACCCTAGGAGATAGATGTCCTTGGTACAGGCTATCGGAATGATAGTTCAGACGGTCTTAAGAGACGTGAGGGTATGTACTGACCTCTTAGAGACTTCGAATCTATGCTTCGCCTCAAATCTTGTTTGTATATATGTTGGTACAGTTCGAGAGTGAGTCTGAACTTGTATTTCCCTTAGTGTGAGCGATACGGGGATTGGATAGCAGAGTATGCCCGCACCATAGTTTTATTCCGGGTGCTGTTGTAAATTATATATATATGTATATATATATTATGCGAGTAGTTAATATATATATAATTATGAAATTCTGAAATTTGGAACTGCCTATTGTGATTTGATAAGTAGGATTCGATTGATGGCTCACATTGTGAATACTTGTTTTGAGAAAGCATACTATGACACTGGAAAAACTTTAGTGATTAATAAAGTTAAATTGAGAACCTTGACTACAAATTGAAATCTTACTTTATAAACAATTATATTGTTCGGCCTTGAAATCTTACGAGTAACCTAAGATAAGCCAAATCGTTGTAAGAGATTTGTTCGATAGATTATAGAAACTCCTTTGGGAAGGGTAGTACAATAGGCGTGCACCTTAGAAGAGAGGCGAGAATTTCTCATGAGAGTGTCGCTCTAATATGTTGTTGCATTGACCTGTATCAATTTAAATACTTGCTAAACGAATTTTAAATCATACACACTATCGGGCCCTGACCCGTTTCTTTTTCCCTCTCTCTTGTATATATATGTATGTATTACAGGTGCCCAGCCATAGGGGCGTCTGGCTTAGGATCCCTTGGAAGCAACGTGCTGCAGCTTGGGTGGGAGTTGCAGGTCTCTTGATTAGACGACTTCGTTCATTCGGATCCACTCTTAGTACTTTCATTTAGTTGGGCACGTGTAGCCCTTCCATTATTGATCTGTTTTATTTGGGACATTTGTATTTCAGTTATTTCTATTTCTGTTACTATGGGATTTATTAAGTATGGATGTGTTACTTTAAATTTTACTTGTTGGGATGAGATTGACGAATGTTTTAAATTAATTGGATTATATTAAAGGATTATTGTGATGTGACTCTTACTCATTATAAGGTTGTTAATAGATAAATGATTTTTCTTTAAACAAAATTTGGAAGAAATGTTATATAATGGTTTTGACACTTAGCTTAATTAATTAGGGTGTTAAATTGGAAAATTCATTTTTTCGACAGTGATGCTAAGAATGAACCAACTGCTCACCTTGATTTAATTTGATAAAGGAGTGATCGCCCGGTATTTAATTAGGCAGGGCGTCACAGGTGGTATCAGAGCATCAGGTTCTAGTGTCCATAGGATCTGTACGGCTTATTTTGCTTTCAGCTTAACGTTATTGCTATAGAGCCCTATTTATAGGATTGTTGTACTCTTGTTTTTACGATTAAGTCTTCAACTATTTGAGATTTGATAATGACTGTAGACTAATAAACTTTTTCACATTTCAGATGCCTTCGAGACGTGCTCCGAAGGGTAGGCGTGCCCAGGCCGAGCAACCAGTAGCTCCGGCACAAGGCACTATGAATGCAAATGAAGTAGCCGTCATTGTTGCTCAGGCGGTGAATGCCGCGCTAGCGGTGGTTCAGCAGGCTCCACCCCAGGTTCAGGCAGTGGCGCTAGTACCAGCATAGCTCCCATCTGCATGGGAGAGGGTTAGGGATGCTTTTCAGAAAGCTCATCCCCCTGAGTTCTTTGGTAGTTCCGATATTATCAGAGTCAGCCAATGGAAGAAAGACATCCAGCGGCATCTTCGTATGTATGAGTGTACTGACGTACATAAATAGTTGTTGGCTTCCTTTAAGATGGTGGGGGCCGCTTTGCAGTGGTGGGAGTCCACTACTACTTTGGAGGAGAGGGACACGATCCCTATTCAGTCGTTCTGGGAGCGGTTTGACCGCAAGTACTTTCCACCTGCAGTGCAGACTGAGATGAGGCGGAAATTACTGAATCTGAAGCAAGAGAATTCTACCGTAGCAGAGTATGAGGAGGACTTCACGAGATTTCTCACCATCGTGCCAGATGAGGAACCACTGAGAGCAAGAGGATTATGTTGTTTGTCGACGGGTTAGCTTGGAGGATCCGTCAGCACCTTATTGGAAATTTATCCCTGAGTACTTTCACTGATGTACTCAATGTTGCGTTACTACATTGCCAGGATCACCGCTTCCATCTTCAGGGAAGAAAGAGAGCAGGAGAGTCAAGCCAGCAGGGCAAGACCGGGGGTAATAGTGCCAGTGGAGCACCATCTCATGGACAGACTCGTCAGCACGAACAGAGTTCCCATTAGGGGGACCCTGCTAAGAGATTCCGTTCAGGTGATTCTAGGCAGGGATGTGGGGGTTATAGGCAGGGCCAGCAGGGCCAGCAAGGCCAACACCGACAACAGGGCCAGTAGGGCCAACAGCGTGCTAATCAGGGCCAACAGGGCCAGTGACGGGGAGGTAACGGCCAATAGGGCCGTGTTCAACAGGGACAGAGGGGAGGTAACTTCATAGGCCGATGTTTTGGGTGTGGTAAGCATGGTCATAGACTCCAGGATTTTCCGCAGGGTGATAGGGCCCCACAGTAGCAGGGAGCCCGTAATCAGCCATAGAGGCCACTTTTTCCATCTGCCCGCCCAGCTCCAACCCTGGTGCCAGCCCTACCAGCCATTCCAACAGCTCCAGTGAAGTAGGGGCAGTTACAGTATGGACGTGTCTATAACGTCCACCAGGCAGCATCTCCACAGGCACCACCCGCGTTTGAGGGTATGTTTCCTATCCATGGTACTATGGATCGAGTTTTGTTTGATACGGGGGCAACGCATTGTTTCATTGCTACACATTTTACGAAGGCCTTAGGGTTGTTAGCCACATCAGAGAGCACCGTGACGTGTGTAGACTCACCACTGGGGAGTGGGTCCCTTATTTTCTTTATATGCCTAGGAGTGGGGGTAGAGATCGGTAGTTTGGTTTTACCTGCAGACATGTTAGTCTTAGACATGCATGAGCATCATGTTATTATTGGTATGGATTGGCTCCCAGCTTATAGAGCCATGATTGATTGCTTCGGTGGGAGCATTGTTTTTGCCATTCCGGGGAAAGAGATGTTTGTAGTGGCGGTGCCTCGCCCAGAGGGAGGTTCGACCTCTCATTTGTATTACATAGAGGAGGATACCTCTAAGGAGGTTGTGATTCCGTTAGACTCGATTCCAGTTGTCAGTGAGTATTCCGATGTGTTTCAGGAGATACCAGGCCTACCCCCCAGTCGTGAGATAGACTTTGTCATAGATTTATTGCCAGATACGAGACCTATAGCACGCGCACTGTACCGTATGGCTCCGGCAGAGATGCGAGAGCTACGAGATCAGATAGAGCAGCTGTTAGGTCAGGTCTTCATTCGCAGGAGTACCTCACCTTGGGGAGCTGTAGTCTTGTTTGTGAAGAAGAGAGATGGTTCACTGAGATTGTGTGTGGAGTACCGGGAGTTGAACAAGGTCACGATACGAAATAAGTATCCGTTACCTCGAATCGATGATCTGTTCGACCAGTTGAGGGGAGCAACTTTCCTTTCGAAGATAGACCTGAGTTCGGGGTACCATCATTTGCATATTAGAGAGCAGGATGTTTCAAAGACTGCCTTCTTGACGAGATATGGGTTCTATGAGTTCAGGGTGATGCCGTTCAGACTCACAAATGCTCCAGCCATTTTCATGGACTTGATGAACCGAGTATTCAGAGAGTTCTTGGATCAGTTTGTCATCGTTTTCATAGATGACATTTTGATATATTCACACTACGAGGAGGAACATGCCGAGCACTTGAGACAGGTTCTTCAGACACTACGAGAGCATCAGTTGTATGCTAAGTACGAGAAGTGCAGATTCTGGTTGCGAGAGGTACAATTATTAGGGCATGTTGTTTTTGAGCAGGGGATAACAGTTGCCCCGAGTAAAGTGTCAACGGTGAGGGAGTGGGCCCAACCCACGACACCGACGGAAGTGCGTAGTTTCTTGGGGTTAGCTGGTTACTAAAGGAGATTTATTCGGGGATTCTCCAAAATAGCGGGTCCACTGACGAATCTGACTCGCAAGGGGGTACCGTATGTTTGGGATGATGCTTGTCAGTTGGCTTTCAACGAGCTGAAAGACAAGCTTACTTCATCACCAGTCCTTGCATTACCGAAGCCGGGTGAGGAGTACCTGGTTTACACCGATGCTTCTTTAGGGGGACTTGGGGGAGTACTTCAGTAGGAGGAGAAGGCTATAGCTTTTGCCTCCCGCAAGTTTAAGCCGCATGAGAAGAATTACCCCACACACGACCTGGAGTTAGCAGCGGTCATTTTTGCATTGAGGATATGGAGGCACTATTTATTGGGAGAGAAATTCCGTTTGTTCACAGACCACAAGTCATTGGAGTACCTGTTCACTCAGCGAGAGCTGAATATGCGTCAGCGCAGATGGCTAGAGTTTGTGAAGGACTACCAGTTCGATATACAGTATCATCCGGGAAGGGTCAACGTATTTGCTGATGCGTTGAGTCGTAGACCGGTAGATGAGGTAGCGGTCGTCTGGAAAGAAAAGTGGAAGGAGTTAGGTCACCAGGAAGCTGTAGCTCGTTCTTTCATATCCGTTATGTCAGTCACACCAGAGATTGTTACAAGGGTGATACAGGCCCAGACCACAGACCCGTTTTGCCAAGAACAGATTGTGCGACTTATAGCCGAGGGTGCTGAGTCCTATTCTGTTAATTCTGATGGAGTTTTGCGATTTAATGGGAGGTTGGTAGTTCCAGAAGGAACAAAATTATGTCATGCAGTGATGACCCAATCTCACGGGTCCCGATTTATGGTGCATCCTCGAGGGGATAAGATGTACCAGGATATGAGGCGACAATACTGGTGGAGTGGGATGAAGAAGGACATTGCTGAGTTCGTGTCCAAGTATTCTACCTGCCAGCTGGTGAAGGTGGACCATCAGAAACCTTCAGGGTTGCTTCAGCCATTGGAAGTACCCGCATGGAAGTGGGAGAGTATTTCCATGGATTTTATTATGGGGTGGACTACATCACTACGGGGCCACGACTCTATCTGGGTGATTGTAGACCGTCTGACCAAGGTGGCTCATTTTCTACTGGTGCGGACAGACTGTACCACGGAACAGTATGCTCAGTTGTTCATTGTTGAGATCGTCAGATTACACGGGGTGCCCCTGAATATTGTGTCAGATAGAGACAAGATCTTCGTGTCACATTTTTGGGAAAGCTTTCAGAAGGCTATGGGTACTGAGTTGAGATTGAGTTCAGCTTATCACCCACACACAGATGGACAGACAGAGCGAACTAATCAGATGTTAGAGGATATGCTATGCATGTGTGTTCTTAATTTTTGAGGAGGTTGGGTGCCACACCTTCCACTGGTAGAGTTTGCTTATAATAACTCGTATCAGTTCACGATTGGCATGGCTCCATTTGATGCTTTGTATGGCAGGCCTTATCGTTCCCCAGCTTTTTGGCTCGAAGTGGGGGATAACAAGTTCCTAGGACCAGAGGTGATTCAGGAGACCTCCGTGAGGATTGAGATGATCAGGAGTCGCATACGGGTAGCTCAGGACAGGCAGAAGAGCTACACCGATGCGAAACGGTTCTTCCGGGAGTTTAGTGTGGGGGACCAAGTGTTATTGCGTGTATCTCCTATGAAGGGAGTGATGAGGTTCGGGAAGAAGGGGAAGTTGGCTCCGAGGTACGTGGGACCATTTCCCATCATCGAGAGGATTGGGTCGGTTGCATACAGGTTGGGACTGCCAGAGCATTTACATCGCATCCATGATGTAATCCACATCTCGTCGTTGAGACGATATCTTCGGGATGATATGGCCCATACTCACATCGTGATAGATGAAATGGATTTACAGCCTGATAGCTCTTACGAGGAGAGACCGGTGGCTATCCTCGACTTTAGTGAGAGGAGATTGAGGTCGAAGATAGTTCCACTTGTGCGGGTCCAGTGGGAGCACCATAATGTGGAGAAATCCACTTGGGAGCGCGAGGCAGATATGCGCGAGAAATATCCAGATTTATTCTTACCAGGTATGCCTTATTTTTTCGAATTTCGGGACGAAATTCCGTTATTAGGGGGGAAGTATGTAATACCCCGTATTTTCATGCTATATTAATTTGGGGATTTATTAAATTTAATGTGAGTTAATTATTTAATAAAAATCCGGGAATTAGTTATGTTATAATTATTAACGTGACGAGAGTTAGTAATTATATGAAATTTGTTGAATATTACTAATGAGCAAATTAATATATTATATTGGTTATATTTAATGTCATGAGCGAATTAAATGACAATATCGGAAATTTAAGTCGGGACGTGCTCGTGTCGCGTCGGGACTAAATTTTGATAAATAAAAAGTGAATATTTATAAGTTGTCCGTATGGTCATTTTCAGTGCGCCAACGCGTCCGGAAGGGTCGAGATTGTTAGAAAAGTGTACCCGGGGGTTTAGTTTGGGTCTCGGGGCATTGTTAGGCCTAATTGGTAATCCGGGAGGGCATTTTGGTCATTTTGGTCATTTTACATTTTTGGGTAATTAAACTCACGAAAATTAGAGGGGTTATCTCAGATATTGAGGTTGTCACCTAGGGTTAGAATACCCAAAACCTAGAACGGCCATTGGAGAAGAGAGGAGAGAGCTCTCAAGGGATTCCAAGGCTCAAAACTCAACGGTTTGCACCGCCGCCACCACCAACGCGTAGATCGCGAGACGGGGAATGCAATCATACCGAATTCGACACCAAACCAGACCTCTAAAAATCCCAGGCAAGTGTTTATCTTGCGTATTTCGTTGGTGCATCTTTCATATTAGTTTAGGAATGAATAGGGATGAATTACATGGAAGAAAACCTAAATTGTGATAGGCATTTGCATGTAGTGATGACTTAAACCTTATTCTGGAAATTATTGGTGATGTAGAAGAATAATCCACAAAATTCTAATGATGTATTAGAATGAAATTCTAGGAAAAAAATATTAGAACAACGATTAAGAAATTTCTAGGGTTCTTAATAATTGTATAGATCTTGGGTTGTTAATCCATGATTAAATGACTGAAATCCACATGCTTTACGTTGAAATACCTAATATGATGATATAAGGTTAGTAGTATCAATTCTGGGACGATTGGGATTACAAAATATGGAAATCGTTGATGTTTAGAGATGAAACCCGTAACTGCAGAATTTCAGTTTTCACAGACCTACTTGATCGATCGATCGAGCCCAGAGCATCGATTGATCGAAGGCTCGATCGATCGAGCCCCAAACCTCGATCGATCGAAGGCTCCTAGCAGACTCCTATGTTCCCTCTTAATTAGTTGAACTTCAATTTAATGTGAAATGATTTTTGGGCATCCTTAATAAAATGTTTTGGGAAATATGGAAGACCAGTAGGACATATGAATAATTTTGGAGACTCTTAATGTGGACCTAGAATTACATTTTGGGATAATTACTTATAAATCGATTAATGTATGTATTGAAGGGTAAGGTGCGTAAGAGAGTTACATTGGAACATAATAAGGACACCTACTGAATTTTATACTTGTGAGGATAGAGTCCACGAGTGTCACGAAAGGAGTTGGAGAAACCCTTCGAGTTAAGGTTAGTGACAAACCCTTATAAGAAATACTTAATGTGAAAATTAAGGATAGATATTGTAATTATGGGTGATGAGAGGAACCTATATTGATATGATAATAAGTGGTATATTTATATGATTGTGTATGCATATATTATATACGTGTGAAAAACGTACCGGCGCTACTTGCTATCCCCGAGGTTACCGCACTGAGACGATCTTATCATGTGTTGCCTTATGGGGGATATTGATTCATAGCCTAGGAGATAGATGCCCTTGGTACAGGCTATCGGAATGATAGTTCAGACGGTCTTAAGTGACGTCAGGGTATGTACTGACCTCTTAGAGACTTGGAATCTATGCTTCGCCTCAAATCTTGTTTGTATATATGATGGTACAGTTCGAGAGTGAGTCCGAACTTGTATTTCCCTTAGTGTGAGCGATACGGGGATTGGATAGCAGAGTATGCCCGCACCATAGTTTTATTCAGGGTGCTGTTGTAAAATATATATATATTATGCGAGTAGTTAATATATATATAATTATGAAATTCTGAAATTTGGAACTGCCTACTGTGATTTGATAAGTAGGATTCCATTGATGGCTCACATTGTAAATACATGTTTTGAGAAAGCATACTATGACACTGGAAAAACTTTAGTGATTACTAAAGTTATATTGAGAACCTTGACTACAAATTGAAATCTTACTTTATAAACAATTATACTGTTCGGCCTCGAAATCTTACGAGTAACCTAAGATAAGCCAAATCGTTGTAAGAGATTTGTTCGATAGATGATAGAAACTCCATTGGGAAGGGTAGTACGATAGGCATGCACATTAGAAGAGAGGCGATAATTTCTCAAGAGAGTGTCATTCTAATATGTTCTTGCATTGACCTGTATCAATTTAAATACTTGCTAAACGAATTTTAAATCATACACACTATCGGGCTCTTACCCATTTCTTTTTCCCTCTCTCTTGTATATATATGTATGTATTACAGGTGCCCAGCCACAGGGGCATCTTGCTTAGGATCCCTTGGAAGGAACGTGCTGCAGCTTGGGTGGGAGTTGGAGGTCTCTTGATTAGATGACTTCGTTCATTCGGATCCACTCTTAGTACATTCATTTAGTTGGGCACGTGTGGCCCTTCCATTATTGATCTATTTTATTTGGGACATTTGTATTTCAGTTATTTCTATTTCTGTTACTATGGGATTTATTCAGTATGGATGTGTTACTTTAAATTTTACTTGTTGGGATGAGATTGACAAATGTTTTAAATTAATTGGATTATATTCCAGGATTATTGTGATGTGACTCTTACTCATTATAAGGTTGTTAATAGATAAATGATTTTTCTTTAAACAAAATTTGGAAGAAATGTTATATAATGGTTTTGACACTTAGCTTAATTAATTAGGGTGTTAAATTGGAAAATTCTTTTTTCGACAGTGATGCTAAGAATGACCCAACTGCTCAGCTTGATTTAATTTAATAAAGGAGTGATCGCCCGGTATTTAATTAGGCGGGGTGTCACAGTTGGCAAGCCAGTGATAAAATCCATTGATATGCTCTCCCATTTCCATACCAAAATTTCCAACGGTTGCAACAAACCTGTCGGTCGCTGATGATCAATCTTAACCAACTGACAAGTAGTGCATTGAGATACAAACTCAGAAATATCTCATTTCATACACGGCCACCAATACTGACGGCGCATATCTTGGTACATTTATCATTACCCGGATGCACCGAAAATTTGGAGCCGTGAGATTCCACCAGCACTGCCCGTCGTAAGTCTCCATCCTCTGGAACAATAAGCCTTCCATGAAAGCGCAATCCACCCTCAGAACTAATTGAGTAGGATTCTACTTCCCCAGTCAGTAATCGACAAATGTGGTCTTGACAGCCTTTATCCCTGCCTTGGGACTCCACTACCTTTGTCACAATTGTCGGAGTAACAGTCATCACGGACATGAACGGCCTAGCAACTGCATCCTCGTGACAGAGGTCTTTCCATTTAGCCTTCCATACCTCAGCTAAATCTCCCACGATCTTTCTACTCAAGGCATCCGCCACCACGTTTGCCTTGCTCGAATGATAATGAATATCAAATTGATAATCTTTCACGAACTCCAACCATCGACGCTGCCGCATATTCAAATCCTTTTGAGAAAATAAATATTGCAACGATTTATTGTCTGTGAAAAGACTAAACTTCTCACCGAGAAGATAATGCCTCCAAATCTTCAGGGCAAAGACAACTGCGGCTAATTCTAGGTCATGCACCGGATTATTCCTTTCATGAGGCTTGAGCTTTCTGGAAGCACAGGCGATAGCTTGTCGCCCTTGTTGAAGCATACCTCCCAAGCCTTGTAGAGATGCATCGGTGAAGACTAGATATTCCAACCCCGGCTTAGGTAAAGCGAGGACTGGAGCCGACGTCAATCTATCCTTTAGCTCATCGAATGCAGCTTGACAAGAGTCATCCCAAACAAATCTAACCCCTTTCCGGGTCAAGTTTACTAAAGGGATGGCAATCTTGGAAAAACCCTTAATAAATCGACGGTAATAACCCGCCAAACCCAGAAAACTGCAAATTTAGGTAGGTGACGTGGGATGACACCACTCCTTCACCGCAATAACCGTACTCGGATCCACCAAAATACCTTGCGAAGTCATAATATGACCCAAAAATTGCACTTCCCGCAACCAAAAACCACATTTCTCAAACTTAGTGTACAACTGATGATCCCTTAATCTTTGCAGGACCAACCCCAAATGAATAGCATGGTCATCTTCTGTTTGAGAATACACAAGGATCTCATCGATAAATACGATAACAAATTGGTCCAGGAAGTCCCGAAATACCCTATTCATAAGATCCATGAATACGGCAGGGGCATTGGTTAGTCCAAAAGGCATAACCAAAAACTCATAAGACCCATACCTCATCAAAAAAGCAGTCTTGGATACATCCTGCTCCCGTATCCTCAACTGGTGATACCCCGTTCTCAAATCTATCTTAGAGAAATATGTCGCTCCCCTAAGTTGATCGAATAAGTCATCTATACGAGGCAAAGGGTATTTATTCCGGATGGTGACCTTATTCAACTCTCTATAGTCAACACACAACCGGAGAGAACCATCTCTTTTCTTCACAAATAACACAGGAGCACCCCACGGCGACGTACTACGCCTGATAAATCCCTGCTCCAACAACTGCTGAATTTGATCTCTTAGCTCCCTCATTTCCACCGGAGCCATACGATAAGGAGTTCGCACAATCGGTCGAGTTCCTGGCACTAAGTCAATCACAAAATCAATCTCTCGGCTAGGAGGCCAACCCCTGTATTTCCGGGAAAATGTCCTCAAAATCTCGAACAACAGGAATAGAATCTAAGGGAACAACTACATCCCGAGAAGTCTCTTCCGCAATACAATATAAATAAGTACCAGTATCTCCCTCTAAATGAGGCCTAACCACCAGGAACATATCTTTTCCCGGAACGGCGAAGACTATACTCTTCCCGTAACAATTAACTATAGAATGATACTTAACAAGCCAATCCATGCCCAAAATTACATCATACCCGACCGTGTCTAGGACGAGTAAGTCGGCCTCAAAACACAAATTTCCAAGAGTGATCCCTATACGTTTGTAAATTAGGAAAATAAGTGAATCGTCACCCATAGAGGACTCAACGCTAGTAAAACTGCTCTAGGCAAATTTTATCAACTCTGTGGACTGAGCAAAGCTTCTGGAAATAAAAGAATGTGTCGCACCTGTATCAAACAAAACGCGACCCATGTGTCCCTGAATAAGGAACTTACCCTCAATAGCTAGCGGCGCTGGCTGAATAGGAGGAAGCATAGCATCCTGAATGTGGTAAACTCTCCCATACTGTAGTTGACCCTGCTGTAGAGGGACAACTGGATTTGGTGCCTGTGGAGGAACTGGACATAAGGCTGCTGAGGAACTCGAGGAGGTTATCCCCCAATCACTTGAGGACAATATTTCTTATCATGTCCCGCTTCCCCACATTGGAAGCACTTCCCCACCATATTTTCCTGGCCTTGACCTCTGTTATTTCTGAACTGCCCAAAACCTTGGCCCGGATGGCCTCTACCTCCGAGGTACGTGGGACCATTTCCCATCATCGAGAGGATTGGGTCGGTTGCATACAGGTTGGGACTGCCAGAGCATTTACATCGCATCCATGATGTAATCCACATCTCGTCGTTGAGACGATATCTTCGGGATGATATGGCCCATACTCACATCGCGATAGATGAAATAGATTTACAGCCTAATAGCTCTTACGAGGAGAGACCGGTGGCTATCCTCGACTTTAGTGAGAGGAGATTGAGGTCGAAGATAGTTCCACTTGTGCGGGTCCAGTGGGAGCACCATAATGTGGAGGAATCCACTTGGGAGCGCGAGGCAGATATGCGCGAGAAATATCCAGATTTATTGTTACCAGGTATGCCTTATTTTTCCGAATTTCGGGACGAAATTCCGTTATTAGGGGGGAAGTATGTAATACCCCGTATTTTCATGCTATATTAATTTGGGGATTTATTAAATTTAATGTGAGTTAATTATTTAATAAAAATCCGGGAATTAGTTATGTTATAATTATTAACGTGACGAGAGTTAGTAATTATATGAAATTTGTGGAATATTACTAATGAGCAAATTAATATATTATATTGGTTATATTTAATGTCATGAGCGAATTAAATGACAATGTCGGAAATTTAAGTCGGGACGTGCTCGTGTCGCGTCGGGACTAAATTTTGATAAATAAAAAGTGAATATTTATAAGTTGTCCGTATGGTCATTTTGAGTGCGCCAACGCGTCCGGAAGGGTCGAGATTGTTAGAAAAGTGTACCCGGGGGTTTAGTTTGGGTCTCGGGGCGTTGTTAGGCCTAATTGGTAATCCAGGAGGGAATTTTGGTCATTTTGGTCATTTTACATTTTTGGGTAATTAAACCCACGAAAATTAGAGGGGTTATCTCAGATATTGAGGTTGTCACCTAGGGTTAGAATACCCAAAACCTAGAACGGCCATTGGAGAAGAGAGGAGAGAGCTCTCAAGGGATTCCAAGGCTCAAAACTCAACGGTTTGCACCGCCGCCACCACGAACGCGTAGATCGCGAGACGGGGAATGCAATCATACCGAATTCGACACCAAACCAGACCTCTAAAAATCCCAGGAAAGTGTTTATATTGCGTATTTCGTTGGTGCATCTTTCATATTAGTTTAGGAATGAATAGGGATGAATTACATGGAAGAAAACCTAAATTGTGATAGGCATTTGCATGTAGTGATGACTTAAACCTTATTCTGGAAATTATTGGTGATGTAGAAGAATAATCCACAAAATTCTAATGATGTATTAGAATGAAATTCTGGGAAAAAAATATTAGAACAACGATTAAGAAATTTCTAGGGTTCTTAATAATTGTATAGATCTTGGGTTGTTAATCCATGATTAAATGACTGAAATCCACATGCTTTACGTTGAAATACCTAATATGATGATATAAGGTTAGTAGTATCAATTCTGGGACGATTGGGATTAGAAAATATGGAAATTGTTGATGTTTAGAGATGAAACTCGTAACTGCAGAATTTCAGTTTTCACAGACCTGCTTGATCGATCGATCGAGCCCAGAGCATCGATCGATCGAAGGCTCGATCGATCGAGCCCCAGACCTCGATCGATCGAAGGCTCCTAGCAGACTCCTGTTTTCCCTCTTAATTAGTTGAACTTCAATTTAATGTGAAATGATTTTTGGGCATCCTTAATAAAATGTTTTGGGAAATATGGAAGACCAGTAGGACATATGAATAATTTTGGAGACTCTTAATGTGGACCGAGAATTACATTTTTGAATAATTACTTATAAATCGATTAATGTATGTATTGAAGGGTAAGGTGCGTAAGAGAGTTACGTTGGAACATAATAAGGACACCTACTGAATTTTATACTTGTGAGGATAGAGTCCACGAGTGTCACGAAAGGAGTTGGAGAAACCCTTCGAGTTAAGGTTAGTGACGAACCCTTATAAGAAATACTTAATGTGAAAATTAAGGATAGATATTGTAATTATGGGTGATGAGAGGAACCTATATTGATATGATAATAAGTGGTATATTTATATGATTGTGTATGCATATATTATATACGTGTGAAAAACGTACCGGCGCTACTTGCTATCCCCGAGGTTACCGCACTGAGACGATCTTATCCTGTGTTGCCTTATGGGGGATATTGATTCGTAGCCTAGGAGATAGATGCCCTTGGTACAGGCTATCGGAATGATAGTTCCGACGGTCATAAGTGACGTGAGGGTATGTACTGACCTCTTAGAGACTTGGAATCTATGCTTTGCCTCAAATCTTGTTTGTATATATGTTGGTACAGTTCGAGAGTGAGTCCGAACTTGTATTTCCCTTAGTGTGAGCGATATGGGGATTGGATAGCAGAGTATGCCCCCACCATAGTTTTATTCAGGGTGCTGTTGTAAAATATATATATATTATGCGATTATTTAATATATATATAATTATGAAATTCTGAAATTTGGAACTGCCTACTGTGATTTGATAAGTAGGATTCCATTGATGGCTCACATTGTAAATACATGTTTTGAGAAAGCATACTATGACACTGGAAAAACTTTAGTGATTACTAAAGTTATATTGAGAACCTTGACTACAAATTGAAATCTTACTTTATAAACAATTATACTGTTCGGCCTCGAAATCTTATGAGTAACCTAAGATAAGCCAAATCGTTGTAAGAGATTTGTTCGATAGATGATAGAAACTCCATTGGGAAGGGTAGTACGATAGGCATGCACATTAGAAGAGAGGCGATAATTTCTCAAGAGAGTGTCGTTCTAATATGTTCTTGCATTGACCTGTATCAATTTAAATACTTGCTAAACGAATTTTAAATCATACACACTATCGGGCTCTTACCCATTTCTTTTTCCCTCTCTCTTGCATATATATGTATGTATTACAGGTGCCCAGCCACAGGGGCATCTTGCTTAGGATCCCTTGGAAGGAACGTGCTGCAGCTTGGGTGGGAGTTGCAGGTCTCTTGATTAGACGACTTCGTTCATTCGGATCCACTCTTAGTACATTCATTTAGTTGGGCACGTGTGGCCCTTCCATTTTTTATCTATTTTATTTGGGACATTTGTATTTCAGTTATTTCTATTTCTGTTACTATGGGATTTATTCAGTATGGATGTGTTACTTTAAATTTTACTTGTTGGGATGAGAATGACAAATGTTTTAAATTAATTGGATTATATTCCAGGATTATTGTGATGTGACTCTTACTCATTATAAGGTTGTTAATAGATAAATGATTTTTCTTTAAACAAAATTTGGAAGAAATGTTATATAATGGTTTTGACACTTAGCTTAATTAATTAGGGTGTTAATTTGGAAAATTCTTTTTTCGACAGTGATGCTAAGAATGACCCAACTGCTCAGCTTGATTTAATTTAATAAAGGAGTGATCGCCCGGTATTTAATTAGGCGGGGTGTCACAGTTGGCAAGCCAGTGATAATATCCATTGATATGCTCTCCCATTTCCATACCAAAATTTCCAACGATTGCAACAAACCTGTCGGTCGCTGATGATAAATCTTAACCAACTGACAAGTAGTGCATTGAGATACAAACTCAGAAATATCTCATTTCATACACGGCCACCAATACTGACGGCGCATATCTTGGTACATTTTATCATTACCCGGATGCACCGAAAATTTGGAGCCGTGAGATTCCACCAGCACTGCCCGTCGTAAGTCTCCATCCTCTGGAACAATAAGCCTTCCATGAAAGCGCAATCCACCCTCAGAACTAATTGAGTAGGATTCTACTTCCCCAGTCAGTAATCGGCGAACGTGGTATTGACAGCCTTTATCCCTGCCTTGGGACTCCACTACCTTTGTCACAATTGTCGGAGTAACAGTCATCACGGACATGAACGGCCTAGCAACTGCATCCTCGTGACAGAGCTCTTTCCATTTAGCCTTCCATACCTCAGCTAAATCTCCCACGGTCTTTCTACTCAAGGCATCCGCCACCACGTTTACCTTGCTCGAATGATAATGAATATCAAATTGATAATCTTTCACGAACTCCAACCATCGATGCTGCCGCATATTCAAATCCTTTTGAGAAAATAAATATTGCAACGATTTATTGTCCGTGAAAAGACTAAACTTCTCCCCAAGAAGATAATGCCTCCAAATCTTCAGGGCAAAGACAACTGCGGCTAATTCTAGGTCATGCACCGGATTATTCCTTTCATGAGGCTTGAGCTTTCTGGAAGCACAGGCGATAGCTTGTCGCCCTTGTTGAAGCACACCTCCCAAGCCTTGTAGAGATGCATCGGTGAAGACTAGATATTCCAACCCCGGCTTAGGTAAAGTGAGGACTGGAGCCGACATCAATCTATCCTTTAGCTCATCGAATGCAGCTTGACAAGAGACATCCCAAACAAATCTAACCCCTTTCCGGGTCAAGTTTACTAAAGGGATGGCAATCTTGGAAAAACCCTTAATAAATCGACGGTAATAACCCGCCAAACCCAGAAAACTGCGAATTTAGGTAGGTGACGTGGGATGACACCACTCCTTCACCGCAATAACCGTACTCGGATCCACCAAAATACCTTGTGAAGTCACAATATGACCCAAAAATTGCACTTCCCGCAACCAAAAACCACATTTCTCAAACTTAGTGTACAATTGATGATCCCTTAATCTTTGCAGGACCAACCCCAAATGAATAGCATGGTCATCTTCTGTTTGAGAATACACAAGGATCTCATCGATAAATACGATAACAAATTGGTCCAGGAAGTCCCGAAATACCCTATTCATAAGATCCATGAATACGGCAGGGGCATTGGTTAGTCCGAAAGGCATAACCAAAAACTCATAAGACCCATACCTCATCAAAAAAGCAGTCTTGGATACATCCTGCTCCCGTATCCTCAACTGGTGATACCCCGTTCTCAAATCTATCTTAGAGAAATATGTCGCTCCCCTAAGTTGATCGAATAAGTCATCTATACGAGGCAAAGGGTATTTATTCCGGATGGTGACCTTATTCAACTCTCTATAGTCAACACACAACCGGAGAGAACCATCTCTTTTCTTCACAAATAACACAGGAGCACCCCACGGCGACGTACTACGCCTGATAAATCCCTGCTCCAACAACTACTGAATTTGATCTCTTAGCTCCCTCATTTCCACCGGAGCCATACGATAAGGAGTTCGCACAATCGGTCGAGTTCCCGGCACTAAGTCAATCACAAAATCAATCTCTGGGCTAGGAGGCAAACCCCTGTATTTCCGAGAAAATGTCCTCAAAATCTCAAACAACAGGAATAGAATCTAAGGGAACAACTACATCCCGAGAAGTCTCTTCCGCAATACAATATAAATAAGTACCAGTATCTCCCTCTAAATGAGGCCTAACCACCAGGAACATATCTTGTCCCGGAACGGTGAAGACTATACTCTTCCCGTAACAATTAACTATAGCATGATACTTAATAAGCCAATCCATGCCCAAAATTACATCATACCCGACCATGTCTAGGACGAGTAAGTCGGCCTCAAAACACAAATTTCCAAGAGTGATCCCTATACGTTTGCAAATTAGGAAAATAAGTGAATCGTCACCCATAGAGGACTCAACGCTAGTAAAAGTGCTCTAGGCAGATTTTATCAACTCTGTGGACTGAGCAAAGCTTCTGGAAATAAAAGAATGTGTCGCACCCGTATCAAACAAAACGCGACCCATGTGTCCCTGAATAAGGAACTTAGCCTCAATAGCTAGCAGCGCTGGCTGAATAGGAGGAAGCATAGCATCCTGAATGTGGTAAACTCTCCCATACTGTAGTTGACCCTGCTGTAGAGGGACAACTGGATTTGGTGCCTGTGGAGGAGCTGGACATAAGGCTGCTGAGGAACTCGAGGAGGTTGTCCCCCAATCACTTGAGGACAATATTTCTTATCATGTCCCGCTTCCCCACATTGGAAACACTTCCCCACCATATTTTCCTGGCATTGACCTCTGTTATTTCTGAACTGCCCAAAACCTTGGCCCGGATGGCCTCTACCTCCCTGACCACCCCGACCTGCTTGTTGTGGCGTGGAACCCTGACCTTACCTGTTAGCATTACCACTAACATTAAACCCTCCAAAGTTTTGTCTTTTCAACCCATCCCCTTGCTGGGGATCCCTTTCTCGTTGCTTAGTATTCGTAGGTTGGGATGAAGGCAAAGCTCCTCCTCCATTCCCACTCACTCCTGGCTTCCCTGCTTGCCCCATTCCTGTAGCTTTCTTGCTATTCTGTACAAACAATCGATGCTCCTGGCAATGGAGCAATGCAGCATTCATCACCTCACCGTAAGTTTGTAAAGACGGATTACCCAGCAAATGCTGCCGAATTCTCCAGTTTATACCACCCATCAATTTGGAAACTTTTCTTTCCTCTGGAGTCACCTCTTCCGGCACAAAACTAGCTAACCGAGTAAACTCCTCTTCGTATTCGGCAACCGATCGTTCTCCTTGAACCAGATCCTGAAGTCTCCTCCTCATCTCCCTTTGAATCGCGGGAGGAAAATACTTTTGGTCATACAAGACCCAGAAATCAGTAATCGACATAGTGTCTCTTTGTTCTGGTGTAGTCATCGACTCCCACCAATGTAACGCGACCCCAACAAGCTTGAAAGTAACAAGGACTTGCTTCTTTTCCTCACTACAATCCACCATTCGCAAATGGCGTTGCATATCTTTCTTCCATTGATTTGCTCGAACAACATTAGAACCTCCATCAAACTCCGGGGGATGGCCATTTAAAAAGGACTCTCTGACTCTTTCCCACGGAGAAGGTCCCGTAGGTGCTTGAGCTTCCTGTGCCCGCTGTTGAGCTTGTGGTATTTGTTGGGCTACTGCAGTCATGGCGGCGTTGACTGCTTTAGCATTAAAAGTTCCTTGGGGCGGCGGAGGACTAACATCCTCATCTACAACTCTATTGCATCTCGCAGGGCGACCTCTCTTAGGCGGCATCTAATATGAAGGAACAATAGAGTTAGAATACAATTCACAACAGTCTATTTCATAGAAGATTGCAATAATAAGAAATAAAGCAGTCCTATCATTAGGCCCTATATCAAAGAACGCTACGGTAGAACGTGACAAGTCCACATAGATCCTAGTACTCTAGAACCCAGTGCTCTGATACCATCTGTGACAACCCGCATCCCGAAATAAGGGGTGGCCAGCCCAATACTCCGACATATACGGAAATCATGGATGGAAATCATTCTCAGCACCACCAATATAGTAAGAGTATACGGGAAAACCACCCATTAATTCAGATACGGGTTGTCAAAACAAATTATTTGATTTTAGAATTTAAGTTAAGAAAACAATTTAAACAACCCATTCTCGAAAATAGTTGAATTCCGAAGCAACATATATATCATACATCTAAAACAAATACATACAAGGGGAAGGACCGAATATGTTGTCGGTCCACAACTACATAAAAGGAATTATAGCAGTTATATGTTACATAATACATTCATTAAACAATTACAAAGTTTGTGCCACTAGCCCGAGTGACAGACCTGATCACAACTAGATAACAAAAATGTTGGCGTCTAGCAAAACATCCAGTAATATCCGCAATTTCTTACAACTCCTTAAAAGCAAAAGATTACAATTATCAACACAGGCGTCATTGCGGAGGATCACCTGGGCGGATACAATAACATGCACAACATAGGAGAATGAACGGGTCAGGGCCCGGTTTTTATATAGTTCCCAGATGAACAAAAAGCATGATAGATATGAACAGTTAATCATGAACAATGCTGATCAAATATCTAACAACCTAACAGAGAATCATAAATGAGACAATTAAAATGACATGCCTACGAATACAACTTATGCAAGAAAATAAAATTATGCGTTATTAAATTAAAAGATTTTATCCTCTATTTCCACTTAAATCCAGTTTTAGTTCCTTAACAGGAAAACAATATCGTCGTTTACTCGTTCTTTTAAATTCTTATTCCTTAGCAGGAATGTAGTCATCATTACATTTTAGTGGAAATATGCAACCCACAAGTCCCACTTGAGTTTAGAAAAGTTATATTCTTATACATATAACGATTCTAAGACCGCCCCTCCGAGTTTTCCCAGTACGCGCGCCCCTAAATGACTATCATCTTCTAGGGGCCTATCAAACAAGGCAGCCCGGGCACCTAACGCACGTCGGGAAGTGGCCATATGCCTGCGAGTGAGTCATAACCACACCCGTAATTACCTCACTAGTGCAGAAAAATACATATAATAACCCGCATATGGCCGAGGACTATAGTCTCCCTGCATTCACTAGTCAGGGGACATCACCTCATGCGCTAGCTTCCCTTATGATAGAATTTAAAGAGGTGTGTTTAAGTAAATTAGTATTTACTATAAAAACCATACTTTTCATTTCCATTAACATTATGTGTTTCATTTTATTTGAAACCATGATCACAGGATATTTCATTAATATTCATCCTAGGGTATGCCTCGAACAAGTCTCCAAGGGATCACAATCATTCCCAAAACTTAAGGTCTTATATAGCTCGATTCAAGCCCCTAAAGTCTCCAAGCATGGGCCTACGACTCTCATCCTTTATTAGGATGCATAAAAAGAAGTGATGCATAAACATTACTTTAGACAACCCCTCCCCCGGACTTAACCCCAAGTGAAACCCATTAAACCCTAAGGTGACAACCAACTTAACTAGGACTCTAAAAGCCAGGGTTTACTTCATTCAATAAGAGTCCTAAGTCCTTATGAGAAGAAAATAATTTAAAACACAAATAGAAAGTTGGAAGAGAAAACAGGGGACCAGTCGACCGGTCCCAAGACCGCGGTCGACCGCCTCTCAAGTTTGAGAGAATACTGAAAAGCAAAAAGATCACTTCGGATGAGCCGATCGACCGGTAGGGGAACCGCGGTCGACCACGCCCTTAAAAACAAGCCTTTGAAAGAAAGCAGTGTGCCCTCTTCCGAAGGCCCGGTCGATCGGTCTGAGAACCGCGGTCGACCGGTCAATGTAAAACTAGACCTACTCTTCCCTTTTTACATACCAACTCAAAACTAACTATCAACCAAATCCAACCAACATCATTTAATGATGCCAATAGATCATAAATACTTCCAACAACATTTTTCTACCTCAATACACAACCAAATCTCTTCCAAAGAAGTTAATACCCATAAATCGAACCAAAAAACAATAACTACATTACACTCAAACCATTACATAACTATCCATACTAATTATCCATCTTAAACCATATAATAACAAGTAGAAAACTTGCCTTGGGGCTTCAATTTCAGACTTGGATGAAGAAGAATGCAAGATCAATCTTCAATCTTCACTATCTCCCTTTTCTCCACAAGTTTCTTCCTTTTTCTCTCGCTCACTCTCTCACTTAGGGCTAGAACACACTTAGGGGAAAAAAAGATAAAATAAAGGGCTTGGGAAGACTAAAACGTCGATTCAAACTAAAAGTCTCCAAGTTTAAATGTCCATACCGCAATAATATAATTTCTAATACGCAATATGCCAAAACCAGTCAAAAGTGCCCAAAATCTCAAAATACAATATGGCCCATATTTTGACTGTCCCGCACCTCCCGGAACTAACTACACCCTCCAAATTATTATTTGGAAATTTTAGAAGTCATTTTAAGTTCCGGTTGCATTTTAATTTACATGAAAAAATAGAACACCACATGGTAATAATCACTTACACACATGGTAATTATGCCACTTGTTAGTAAATATTAACTTTTTTCATCAAATTAATACTTACTCCATATCCGGCATTTTATATATAATTACTCCACATAGTAAATAAGTATAAAATGGGATCCCAAAAGAGAGGGTTGTTACATGACACAATAAGATTTTTATTTTATTTATCTAACACGATCTCGAACAAATTAAATTAGAATATGACCTTCATTTTTATTTACCAAACACAGACACGACCATTTAAAAATAACATGATACAACATGAATTCCTATTTTTTTAAACATGCGCATGAATCAAATAAAATGCAACCCAGTACGAAATATACAGTTTTTTATTTATCTAACACTGTTACAAACCAATTAAAATAGAACATGACCTTCACATTTTTGTACCTAACACTAACACGACCAATTAAAAATGAAACACGGTAACACAAATTCTTATTTTTATTTAGATGAGCACGAATCAACTAAAATATGACACAATACAAAATATATACTTTTTGCCTAAATAAGAGTTCCCATTATGCCATTTTTCATTTAGACTTGTTCGTGTTTTAGGCAGCGGTTATTGTCGTCGGCGCGAATCCGCATCATTTAATGGATGTGGGATCGCGGTAGTGGAACTAACAAATCGATTTTAAAACATTTTTTTATTTTGATAAAACTGTTATTTATTTATTTTCGATAAAGTTGTTCTTTTTTTCTCCCTAAAATCTATTTTTTGTGTTAAAACTCGTTTAAGAAACGCTATTTTCTTTAAAAAAATCTACTGTATTTGTCAAAATTGTTTTTTATTCCTAAGAACGATTTTTCTAAAAAAATGTTTTTCTTTTGTTTTTGTCATGTCGTATCAGCATATCTCAACCGACACATATGACACGGCACAACAAAAACAAAAGAAAAAGCATTTTTTTTAGCAAAACGATTTTTGTAACAATAAAAAACAATTTTCACAGATGAAATTTTTTTTTTATCAAACAACTTTTTAAAAAGCAGTGATAATCAAAATAATAAAAAATTTAAAATAGATTTGTGGCCCGAAACCAGATCCATTAAATGATCCGGATCTGCGCTCGCTTTTTTATTTGGATCGTGATCGTGTTTGTTAAAAACAAGATGATTCATAATCGCATTGTGTAACTTTTTAATTGGGTTGTGTTAAGTAAAAAAATGATTTCGTGTCTTGTCTTATCTAATTTTAAAACAAAATTTTAACATATGTTTTGTTACATATATTTATATATAACATGTATTTATGATTTTTGATTGTACTATTTTTTTTAACTTGATAGTTATATTTTACAAACAAAAAATTAATGACTTGGATGAGTTTTTAACTCCCAAATGGAAGTTGTTGTTTGGATAAACATCATCATCAGGCCACGCAAGAAACATTTCTCTTAGTTTACACTTATTTACTTGCATGGGTGCTTGCCAACTCAGTTAGCCACATCAGCCGGTGGGGGTATTCCGATGCATTTAGCCAGTTCCTATAGCATTCCTCTTTTTAATCAAATAGGTCAAATGGATCTATCCATATATCATTGGAATACAGATATGAAGCTTCACTTTTCGATCATTTTTTATTCCATTATTTCCGTTCATCAAGCCCAATTTTATAGTTAGATCAAATAAAATGGGTGAATTGGAAATTTGAAATAAGTACAATAATATTAATACTAAACAAATTGTGTTTGGGATATCATAACTTATAAGTTAAGATAAATATATATGTGAAATTAGAGCCAAAAATATTATGAGCCTCAAGAAAACGAAAGGCGGTCAAAATTTGTTTTTTATTGTGTGTTTGTATGATATTTTGAAAGAGCAATAACACATATTTCTTTAACTTTACATAAATTTGAAACAAAATAAATTGTTTTTTGATAGTTATGCTATATCACAAATATATTTTTTGATACAAAGCCATCATTCTGATATTTCCTTAATTCATATTTTTTCAATCTGATTAGTATAATTAAAGATAATGTGATATGATATGTGTAACTTCTCCTTCATTTCATTTTGGGTAGTTTGATGAGATATTACACCCTTTTAAATTGTTGTTAGATGTTTGAAAACTAACTCCTTTACTTCTGACTTGTTGCTGAGATTAACTGAGAAATTGTTGCATCACACTTCATATTAAGGTGTTTTTGGAATGTTTTATATTGTGGAACTTAAAACAAACGTGCACTAATTTTTATTATTTTGATGTGTGAACTATGTTGCCTTAATAGTAGGAGAAGCATATTGAGATACCACCCGTTCCCAAGACATTATCCTATCACTTTTTTAACTGGTTTGGGTGGAGCCATGACCAAATCGGATTCCTAATTGATGGATCTACAACAGACGACAACTTATCGAATCAAGTTTTGATTAATTTTTTACTATAACTACATGATATGACCCGTAACAAAATGATATGAACATGGTCCAAACAAAATACAAACCTGATAGGACAAGATATGTAAAATACCGAAGGATTAGTGAGTTTGGACTTAGTGAAGGTGATTTTGACTCGAATTTGCTAACAACGAGTCTAATTACTCTTTGTCGACGGTTTATTTTCCAAATATAATTCCTAACCAGTCTAAAAACTCAATTTTTGTAGTTCCCATATTCTTTTGGGCGAAAAGAGTACATTTATACAAAACTAGTTGATATGTACAAGTGGTATCTGTGACAACCCGCTCCAAATAATAACGGGTGGCCATCCCTATACTATAATAAATCAGGTATCCCAGATGGCACAGTCTCAACATCAACATACAACATTCTAATATAAGGCTAACTACCCGAAATCATGAAGTGCGAATTGCCAAAATTTAAAACTTTTATTTAACAACAAAAAACTAATTATGCACACAACCAACAATATACATCTACCTATGATGAAAAGTGCATGCACCCATAATATGAAAGAGTACAATACATTGTACAAAAAAAATCTCATCAATGGAATACCCGAATATGTTGTCGGGTAACAGACAATACAATAGTCTGAGAGATGAAATATGAAAGTGTTAATTTACAACACTTGAATACTAACTCAATGTAAATTTTGAATCATAATCTAGATAAAGAAAGATAGGAGTCGACTAAAGAAAAATACCGCAACAGTCCGCAACTGCCACAGCTCCACGAATCCTGGATGGAGGAACATCAAAGGCGTCCTAGCGGAGGAGCACCTGAGGTAATACAATATATACATGGAGGGGGAAATTATAAACGGGTCAGAGCCCGAGTTTTGAAAAAAAGTTTATAGCAAGTGTATTAAAATGCATAATAATTATAAATGCATTATTACATGATTTAGTGGGAACCGAACACTCCATAAAAGTTCAACTCACCTCTCATCTAAAGCGCGCACTAAGCGTAGGCACATGTCTCCAAATGGAGTTCCAATTCTAATTAGGTAAGAGGGTTCTAACTTAAACCCAAATAATATATTAAAGTGAAACCATCTAACCTATTCCCCCAATTCTATATTTATTTCTATTTTCTTTAAGTTATATACATTAACTTTAGGCTAATTGTTACAGTTATCTTTATAATGTTCATTTGTTGAACATATAAAGTTACATGATCAAATCATGTCCACATCATCACAATACATCAACAATCTCATATACTAGAATTTATGTTCTAGTGATGCCCTTAAAAGGCATGAAACCATATATAATTATTATATGAGTTATTAGTATCAAGAGTTGAGGACTAAACTCCTCCCGATTCTTAACACGGCGCTGCGTTTCGTGCGTGGGACATCTCGCCGAGGTGAAATCAAAACAAGGAACCCCCCCCCCCCCCCCCCCGTTACACTACTCCTGACCATATCTATCCTCGGGGCTCATTATGCCCCCAATGCAATATGCATGTAACCCAATTTATTATTATCCAATTTTAATTAATTAATAATCCCAATTCTCAACAGTACACAGCGTTTCATGCGTGGCACGTCTCGCCGAAGCGAAAGCCAAACAAGGAACCCCCCCGTTACGCTACTCCTGGCACTGTCCATTGTCGGGATAGGTGATATATATAGAAAAATATGAGCATTAAGGACTAAACTTATCCCCAAGTTCCAACATTACACTGCGGTTCGTGCGTGGGACGTCTCGCCGAAGCAAAATCCAAACAAGGAACCCCCCCCCCCCCCCCTACCGATACACTAATCCTGGCAATGTAGGTCGTTGAGGTCCATTATGACCTTGACCCTCAAATACAAGCACAAGCAATAATAACCATCCAACCGAGCTATAACTCGAAGGACGCAGGCTCACATGCTATCAAATTCCAGCAGCTCATATACGTAGCAAACTGGGGCCACCTGGTGGGGTTCAACGACACCCACCTCGTGATCTACTCACGCACACGACGTCCGGGAAGCGGACATAGTTCCTAACCGGCAAGTGAGAGTATCACATACCCTCTACCTCTCACCCCCAAAATAAATAAATATATATATCATAAATGTCATTTGCTGACCACAAGGACGACTATGACTTGGGGAATATCCACATCGTGCTTTTCTAGTCAGAATGCTCACCCTCTACGCACGAAACTTCCCAATGATAGCAAGGAGGGGGGTATGCTTAACATGTATATACACCATCATATAAGGTATACATACATCCCACATAATAAAGATATACAATTATATAAGGTATACCTGAACATCATTTCCATATTCATTATACGCCCTTATGCGAAATAGATTAATATCATTATTTAGTACATCTCTCTCTTTTGATACACTAACCGTCAAATCTCGCACAATAACCCCGCTTAGTATCTGCTACACCAATTCTCACTTGAAGCTCACATGACGCTTCTAATAATGAATTGCCTCAAAATTCAATTCATGTTAAGGATATTCTTTATCCTAATAAACCTCAATTTGCATACGCGGTTCTCCATCCATAATATAGTTCAATTTATTTTATGAACCTTTAAATTTATCCCATTTGGGATTGGATCCTAAGATCTGGCATCTCTAAGTTATTCTCATTCTCAGATCATGAAATTGTTATCATCACCAAATGAAAACCCAAATAAAAGTGGGCTTCCCCACTTAGTAAAATTCCCAAAATCTCCAATCGGTACTCCTCAAATACTAATCTCGCTAATTAGAGGATTTTCCACCAAATTGATATAATCTTTTAGATTCTCACTTCTCAAAATCAATCACTAACACTCCCCGACATTTCATTTAGTCGTTTATCCCCACATCTTTTATTTCCCATATAAGAGAGATATCCCACCATCTCATTTATTTATAAATTAGCCCCATATATCGTCTTGTGATTCTAAAGTCTATAATCCCTTTATATAATCACTTAATCCTATGATACTCTGATTATGGAAGTCCATACAAACAAACCCAAAGCAAAAGGGGATAACTTAAATTCTCAAACTTGAACCTAAAATAAGGGACCGGTCGACCGGTGCCCAAACCGTGGTCGACCGGATTTCTTAATTTTTCCTATAATCGAAGACAGTGTGCCTTATTCTGGAGGCGCGGTCTACCGGCCCTCTGTACGCGGTCGATCGGCCATACCAGGTACCACGGCCAAACTCCTTTTTTACACACTCCAACTTCTCAAAAACCCCCAACATAATTACATTTAACCACAAATCTTCAAACCAACCATATTCATAACATTAATATACATTCTAAAATACTTAAAAACTAATTTCAATCCTTAAATCCATTTTATACACTACAAATATAAGGTTTTTCCCCCAAAAGTTAGGTTTTAACAATTTAAACCTAAGACCCAAAAATTCAATCCACAAATAATGCAATAATTAATACACAATAATTATTTAGCAAGTTTAATCACTTGCCTCGGGTTCGTAGGGTCTGAATCCGCCTTGAGATTGCGCATTGGACGGGAATCTCCACTTTTCTCCTCTTTTCTTGTTCCTTTCTCCTTTTCTCTCTCTTTTCTCTCTTTATTTCTAGGGTTTTCCTCTTTCTCTTAAGTGAGAATTACTTCTCACGTGGCCTTTAAGCCTGAAATCCCAAAATACACATCTTTAAATGATAATACACACTTTAAATGACTCGGTGACTTTAATTCGAGTCAAACGGTCCTAATTTATTTTGGAACCCAAATAGACCCAAAGTACTGTCATTTTGACTTTCTCGACCCTTCTGGACACAATGGTACCCTCAGAATTTCCATTCGAAACACTTTCTAACAACTCTAAATTTTGACGTCAATTACCGATTTGATTATTCTCCAATAAAATATTATTTATTTCTCCCAAAATAAAATAATTACTGTTTCGAAAGTCTTGGGTTGTTACAAACTTCCCCACTTACAAAAATTTCGTCCTCGAAATTTAGCTAAGCCTAATTCTCCCAAAGCTCAACTATTCCTAATGTACCCATTATCACTAATCCTACCTCCAAACTTCTAACTTCCCACGACGAATTAATTTAATTTATCTTATTTTAAGTTGATTATGAATTAAACAAAACCAATTTCCACAATAAGGGCGCCCATCCACCCTTTAAATTTGAGCTTTGTGCTCATACCAATCATAATGAGGCTTTATTTGCCTCCATAGTTCCACAATTCCAACAATACAAGTAATACTAAAAGTTTAATAGAACAAATATTTGAATGGTCCAAAGAAATAACTCCTCTCAATCTCTGACATTTGCCACTTTCGTGCGGGGGACGTCTCGCAAAAGCGAAATCCAAACAAGGAACACTCCTAATACACTACTATGTGGAGATTTTGGGGATTGAGAGTTTGTTAAATACGTACTAAAGTTTGAAAATTATTTTAGTGTAAAATTTAGTTTGGAAGGGCCCGAAGGCCGATAAAAGTTTTATTTTGAAAATAGTTTATTTTGAAAACGGTTTATATATGAAAATATAACATAAAATGCCTTGTGTCCAACACAAGGTCTTTATAGATCATCATCTATATATAACATGTAGCTCAGAAATATTATCATATTCATAAGCTAATATTTTACCTATGTCCCATCAACTTTAGGGTAATTGTTACAGTTATCTTTATAATGTTCATTTGTTAAACATATAAAGTTACATGATCAAATCATTTCCACATCATCACAATACATCAACAATCTCATATACTAGAATTTATGTTCTAGTGATGCCCTTATAAGGCATGAAACCATATATAATTATTATATGAGTTATTAGTATCAAGAGTTGAGGACTAAACTCCTCCCGATTCTCAACACGGTGTTGCGTTTCGTGCGTGGGACGTCTCGCCGAGGCGAAATCCAAACAAGGAACCCCCCCGTTACACTACTCCTGACCATATCGATCCTCGGGGCTCATTACGCCCTCAATGCAAGATGCATGTAACCCAATTGATTATTATCCAATTTTTAATTAATTAATAATCCCAATTCTGAATAGTACACGGCGTTTCATGCGTGGCACGTCTTGCCGAAGGAAATCCAAACAAGGAACCCCACCGTTACACTACTCCTGGCACTGTCGATTGTCGGGATAGGTGATATATATGGAGAAATATGAGCATTAAGGACTAAACATATCCCCAAGTTCCAACATTACACTGCGGTTCGTGCGTGGGACGTCTCGCCCAAGCAAAATCCAAACAAGGAACCCCCCCCCCCCGATACACTAAACCTGACAATGTAGGTCGTTGAGGTCCATTATGCCCTTGACCCTCAAATACAAGCATAAGCAATAATAACCATCCAACCGAGATATAACTCGAAGGACACAGGCTCACATGCTATCATCTTCCAGCATCCCATATACGTAGCAAACCGGGGCCACCTGGTGGGGTTCAACGACACCCACCTCGTGATCTACTCACGCACACGAAGTCCGGGAAGCGGTCATAGTTCCTAACCGGCAAGTGAGAGCATAACATAGCCCCTACCTCTCATCCCCAAAATAAATAAATATATATATCATAAATGTCATTTGCTGACCACAAGGATGACTATGACCTGGGGAATATCCACATCCTGCTTTTCTAGTCAGAATGCTCACCCTCTACGCACGAAACTTCCCAATGATAGCAAGGACGGGGGTATGCTTAACATGTATATACACCATCATATAAGGTATACATACATCCCACATAATAAAGATATACCATTATATAAGGTATACGTGCACATCATTTCCATATTCATTATACGCCCTTAGGCGAAATAGATTAATATCATTATTTAGTATATCTCTCTCTTTTGATACACTAACCGTCAAATCTCGTACAATAACCCTACTTAGTATCTGTTACAATAATTCTCACTTGAAGCTCACATGACGCTTCTAATAATGAATTGTCTCAAAACTCGATTCATGTTAAGGATATTATTGATCCTAATAAACCTCAATTTGTGTACGCGGTTCTCCATCCATAATATAGTTCAATTTATTTTATGAACCTTTAAAGTTATCCCATTTGGGATTGGATCCTAAGATCCGACATCTCTAAGTTATTCTCATTCTCAGATCATGAAATTGTTATCATCACCAAATGAAAACCCAAATAAAAATGGGCTTCCCCACTTAGTAAAATGCCCAAAATATCCAATCGGTACTCCTCAAATACTAATCTCGCTATTTAGAGGATTTTCCACCAAATTCATGTAAGCTTTTAGATTCTCACTTCTCAAAATCAATCACTAAGACTCCCCGACATTTTCATTTAGTCATTTATCACCACATCTTTTATTTCCCATATAAGAGAGATATCCCACCATCTCATTTATTTATCAATTAGCCCCATATATCGTCTTCTGATTCGAAAGTCTATAATCCCTTTATATAATCACTTAATCCTATGATATTTTGATTATGGAAGTCCATACATACAAACCCAAAGCAAAAGGGGATAACTTAAATTCTCAAACTTGAACTCAAAACATGGGACGGTCTACCGGTGCCCAAACCGCGGTCGATCGCGTTTCTCAATTTTGCCTATAATCGAAGACAGTGTGCCTAATTCTGGAGGCGCGGTCGACCGGCCCTCTGTATGCGGTCGACCGGCCATACCAGGTACCACGGCCAAACTCCATTTTTACACACTCCAACTTCTCAAAAACCCCCAACATAATTACATTTAACCACAAATCTTCAACCCAACCATATTCATAACATTAATATACATTGTAAAATACTTAAAAACTAATTACAATCCTTAAATCCATTTTATACAATACAAATCTAAGGTTTTTCCCCCAAAAGTTAGGTTTTAACAATTTAAACCTAAAACCCAAAAATTCAATCCACAAATCATCCAATAATTGATACACAACAATTATTTAGCAAGTTTAATCACTTGCCTCGGGTTCGTAGGGTCTGAATCCGCCTTGAGATCGCGCATTGGCCGGGAATATCCTCTTTTCTTATTCCTTTCTCCTTTTCTCTCTTTCTTTCTAGGGTTTTCCTCTTTATCTTAAGTGAGAATTACTTCTCACGTGGCTTTTAAGACTGAAATCCCAAAATACACATCTTTAAATGATAATACACACTTTAAATGACTCGGTGACTTTAATTCGAGTGAAACGGTCCTAATTTATTTCGGAACCCAAATAGACCCCAAGTACAGTCATTTCGACTTTCTCGACCCTTTCGGACACAATGGTACCCTCAGAATTTCCATTCGAAACACTTTCTAACAACTTTAAATTTTGACCTCAATTGTCGATTTGGTTATTCTCCAATAAAATATTATTTATTTCTCCCAAAATAAAATAATTACTGTTCCGAAAGTCTTGGGTTGTTACAGTATATTTATTCACAAGTCTCATACAAACAAGGTAAATATCAAAACCCATGACTTTATGAAAGAGAAATATAACGCTCCCATTCTATATTGTATGAATTTACTGTTTGTTTATTGAGTCTCACTTCCAAAATACAGTAAAATATTATCTTCTTCTGCTTATTATACTTGATGGTATCTTTTGGGGTTTAGGAATTTCATTTGTGTACATAGGATATTTCAATTTTATCTTCCCGTATTTTCATAATGTAGACATAAATTTGTGGTAATCTTTTTGGAAAAAATATTACTTCTAATTGAAATTTACCCTATAAGTAAAATAATAATTTGTGCACTTAGGGCACATATTTTGAGTCTCAAAATAGTAAATACTAGTATGCAGGCCACACGATGCGTAGCCAAGTTTTTCAAATTCTACGATTTAAATGATATTTAATTCTAAAATAAAAACTAAAAGCAATATCATTATAAAGTTTTTATAAGAAATTCAAAGTTCTATTTAATATTAAAGAATATTTTAACCATGGCCATGAAAAACTGAAACTACATTTCTTCATATTTCCATCCGTGCATCGCGCAGGGTTTAAACTAGTCGTTAGTAAATAGCGTCTAAAGTTAGTAAAACAATTGTAATGTCTTCATAATAAAAGTTATATTTAATCAATTGTCAAATAATATATGATTGAATTAATTAAAAAAATAGATAACGCCCAAGATAAAAAAGAGTGCCCACTAAGACATCTATAGTCATTCCCGCTTCAAAATAAAGCAATTTACTCAATTGCGAATAACCTTTTGGATTTCCAAATCTTACATTTCTCTCAAACGTTAACTTGTTGGTTTTCCACCCATATGCATTAAAGTTAAGAGGATGCAAAAGGGCTAACTATTTTGATATGTATTAAAGTTAAGAGAATGCAAAAGGGCTAACTATTTTTATAAATAAGCCTACGCACATCGATTCAACATATCCCTTTGGCCAACATTTTATTATTTTTCTTTGTGAGTTTAGAGAGCTTAGATGGAGAAAAACAACTATGCCGTTCAAATCCGGTGAATGTGTCAAACTTCAAGATAGATGAGGAGGTCTTGCCAAAAGAAGGATAAAATAAGAATCTCAAAGAAACCAACCAAAATGAAGTTGCTATTGAGAATAAGGAACTCAGGCCCACGTATGAGGAAAAATCTAAGATTGAGGCAAAAGTGGATGTGCATGTTGAAAATAAAGAAAATGAAATCATTGAGAAAAAAGATGGAGTGCCTATACAAAATGAGGGGTTGGTTATGGAGGAGAATGAAAAAATGCTATGATTGTGAAAAAAGAAGGCGCGACTGATAAAAAAGATGAGTTGGCAGTGTCCGAAAATGAAGAAAATTTGAAGGTATATGAAATGATTGGAAATGAAACTATGAAGATTGAGATCAAAGAGGAAAATGGTGAATTGAATCTTAACAAAGAGGAACCCGTTGAAGTTGGTATTTGATGCGGCATGGGTGCTTCTATTATCCAAGGCTAGCTTATATATTTATATTTTATATATGAATAAAGTGGTGGGAAATGTATTTGGGTTTGGTGTCAATGATTGAAATGGTGTTCGTGGGATAATAAGTTTTTGAAATGGGTAAGAGCATATTTGTATTTTTTGGCAATTTTTTTTTGGATCTGTTTCAATACATGGATGTTATGAATCTGTGTTCCCATTCTCTAATATTAAAACTGAACATGACCTTCACATTTTTGTACCTAACACTAACACGACCAATTAAAAATGAAACACGGTAACACAAATTCTTATTTTTATTTAGATGAGCACGAATCAATTAAAATACGACACAATACAAAATATATATATTTTGCCTAAATAAGAGTTCCCATTATGCCATTTTTCATTTAGACATGTTCCTGTTGTAAGCAGCGGTTATTGTCACCGGCACGGATCTGCATCATTTAATGGATGTGGGATCGCGGTAGTGGCACTAACAAATCAATTTTAAAACTTTTTTTTCTTTTGATAAAAACTGTTATTTATTTATTTTCGATAAAGTTGTTCTTTTTTTCTCCCTAAAATCTATTTTTTCTTTAAAAAAATCTATTATATTTGTCAAAATTGTTTTTTATTGATAAGAACGATTTTTCTAAAAAAATGTTTTTCTTTTGTTTTTGTCTTGTCGTGTCGCGTCGTGTCATTTGTGTCAGTTGCGATACACTAACATCACGTGCTGCGATCCGCAAACAATAACCAGTGTCGCGATCGACACATTTAAATTGATGTTGACATGTTTCAAACTTGTTTTTCTCGGGTCAAACTTTTTTTACTTTGATAAAAAACGTGTTTTTATGTTTCGGTCAAGCTGTTTTTTTTTGGGTTAAGAACTATTTTTTGTGTTTAAAGTAGTTAAAAAAATGTATTATGCTGAAAATATTTTTTATTTATTTTTGTTTGGTTTTCATTAAAACTACATTTTCCTCTTTTTTTAGAAGGCAACAACTATATGTATTTTTATAAAATGTATTGTGGCGATCGTGACACTGGTTAGTATCGCTGGCGTGACCCCACGTTCATAAGACAATTACCAATCGAACACGTCATATCAGCATATCTCAACCGACACATACGACACGACATAACAAAAACAAAAGAAAAAACATTTTTTTTAGCAAAAAGATGTTTGTAAAAATAAAAAACAATTTTGACAGAAGCAAAAGATTTTTTTATCAAACAACTTTTAAAAAAGCAGTGATAATCAAAATAAAAAAAAGTTTTAAAACCGATTTGTGCCGCCAACCCAGATCCATTAAATGATGCGGATCCGCCCTCGCTTTTTTATTTGGATCGTGATCTTGTTTCTTAAAAACTAGATGATTCATAATGGCATTGTGTAACTTTTTAATTGGTTTCTGTTAAGTAAAAAAATGATTTCGGGTCTTGTCTTATCTAATTTTAGAACATAATTTTCACATATGTTTTGTTACATATATTTATATATAACGTGTATTTATGATTTTTGATTGTACATTTTTTTTAACTTGAAAGTTATATTTTACAAACAAAAAATTAATGACTTGGATGTGTTTTTAACTCCCAAATGGAAGTTGTTGTTTGGATAAACATCATCATCAGGCCACGCAAGAAACATTTCTCTTAGTTTAGGCTTATTTACTTGCATGGGTGCTTGCCAACTAAGTTAGCCACATCAGCCGGTGGGGGTATTCCAATGCATTTAGCCGGTTCCTTAACATTCCTCTTTTTAATCAAATAGGTCAAATGGATCTATCCATATATCATTGGAATACAGATATGAAGCTTCACTTTTCGATCATTTTTTATTCCATTATTTCCGTTGATCATGCCCAATTTTATAATTTGATCAAATTAAATGGGTGAGTTGGAAATTTTAAATAAGTACAATAATATTAATACTAAACAAATTATGTTTGGGCAATCATAACTTATAAGTTAAGATAAATATATATGTGAAATTAGAGCCAAAAATATGATGAGCCTTAAGAAAACCAAAGGCTGTCAAACTTCATATTAAGGTGTTTTTGGAATGTTTTGTAGTGTGGAACTTAAAACAAACGTGCACTAATTTTTATTATTTTGATGTGGGAACCATGTTGCCTTAATAGTAGGAGAAGCATATTGAGATACCACCCTTTCCCAAGACATTATCGTATCACTTTTTTAACTGGTTTGGGTGGAGCCATGACCAAATCGGATTCCTAATTGATGGATCTGCAACTGACGACAACTTATCGAATCAAGATTTGATTAATTTTTTACTATAACTACATGATATGACCCGTAACAAAATGTTATGAACATGGTCCAAACAAAATACAAACCTGATAGGACATGATATGTAAAATACCGAAGGCTTAGTGAGTTTGTACTTAGTGAAGGTGATTTTGACACGAATTTGCTAACAACGAGTCTAATTACTCTTTGTCGACGGTTTATTTTCCAAATATAATTCCTAACGAGTCTAAAAACTCAATTTTTGTAGTTGCCATATTCTTTTTGGTGAAAACAGTACATTTATATGAAACTAGCTGATATGTACAAGTGGTATCTTTATTCATAAGTCTCATACAAACAAGGTACATATCAAAACCCATGACTTTATGAAAGAGAAATATAACCCTCCCATTCTATATTGTATGAATTTAATGTTTGTTTATTGAGTCTCGCTTCCAAAATACAGTAAAATATTATCTTCTTCGGCTTATTATACTCTTGGTATGTTTTGGGGTTTAAGAATTTCATTAGTGTACATAGGATATTTCAATTTTATCTTCACGTATTTTCATAATGTAGACATAAATTTGTGGTAATCTTTTTGGAAAAAAAATTAGTTGTAATTGAAATTTACCCTATAAGTAAAATAATAATAAGTGCACTTAGGGCACATATTTTGAGTCTCAAAATAGTAAATACTAGTAAGCAGGCCACATGATGCGTAGCCAAGTTTATCAAATTCTACGATTTAAATGAGATTTAATTCTGAAATAAAAACAAAAAATCAATATCATTATAAAGTTTTTATAAGAAATTCAATGAACTGTTTAATATTAAAGAATATTTTAACCATGGCCATGAAAAAATGAAGCTAGATTTCTTCATATTTCCATCCATGCATCGCGCAGGGTTTAAAACTAGTCGTTAGTAAATAGCGTCTAAAGTTAGTAAAACAACTATAATGTCTTCATAATAAAAATTATATTTAATCAATTGTCAAATAATATATGATTGAATTAATTAAAAAAAATATAAAACACCCCTGATAAAAAAAAAGTGCCCACTAAGACGTCTATAGTTATTCGCGCTTCAAAATAAAGCGATTTGCTCAATTACGAATAACCTTTTGGCTTTCCAAATCTTATATTTCTCTCAAACGTTAACTTGTTGGTTTTCCACCCATATGCATTAAAGTTAAGAGAATGCAAAAGGGCTAACTATTTTGATATGTATTAAAGTTAAGAGAATGCAAAAGGGCTAACAATTTTTATAAATAAGCCTACGCACATCGATTCAACATATCCCTTTGGCCAACATTTTATTATTTTTCTTTGTGAGTTTAGAGAGCTTAGATGGAGAAAAACAACTATTGCCGTTCAAATGAGGTGAATGTTTCAAACTTCAAGATAGATTAGGAGGTCATGCCAAAAGAAGGAGAAAATAAGAATCTTAAAGAAACCAACCAAAATGATGTTGCTATTGAGAATAAGGAACTCATGCCCACGTATGAGGAAAAATCTAAGATTGAGGCAAAAGTGAATGTTCATATTGAAAATAATGAAAATGAAATCATTGAGAAAAAAGATGGAGTGCCTATAAAAATGAGGGGTTCGTTATGGAGGAGAATGAAAAAAATGCTATGATTGGGAAAAAAGATGGCGCGACTGATAAAAAAGATGAGTGGGCAATGTCCGAAAATGAAGAAAATTTGAAGGTAGATGAAATGATTGGAAATGAAACTATGAAGAATGAGATCAAAGAGGAAAATGATGAATTGAATCTTAACAAAGAGGAACCTGTTGAAGTCAGTATTTGATGCGACATGGGTGCTTCTATTATCCAAGGCTAGCTTATATATTTATATTTTATATATGAATAAAGTGGTGGGAAATGCATTTGGGTTTGGTGTCAATGATTGAAATGGTGTTCGTGGGATAATATGTTTTTGAAATGGGTAAGAGCATATTTTTATTTTTGGGCAATTTTTGTTTGGATCTGTTTCAATACATGGATGTTATGAATCTGTGTTCCCATTCTCTAATATTACATGAATTTACTACAGGTTAATAACTTTCTCTTTGACTCAAGATTTATTTGGTTTGTATTTTTTAAGCTTTATTTCTTTGTTGGAATCTTTTTTTAATAACGATGCAATCTGCGTGTAGTTATTCTTTTACAAATGTCTGAATTAAATTACGTAATGCAAAATTAATTTTTTTTCACAATCTACCTAGGAAAAAAATAGTTTTGAGATGAAATTTTATATTGTATAAAAAATATTTGTGATATTTTTCATTTAGAGAAATTGCTTTATTTACCGGCAAAAGCTTACCGCCTAACTCAACTGGCTGACATGGCATGCCACTTCAATTTAGAACAAGATGATTTGTCATGATAATTTATCTTCTTTATTTATCTTGTTGGATTGATTGGAGTTTAATGGACAAAATTTTAATCATAACTAATATTTTCTCTGTTATTCTAATTTTCATTTTAAATTCAAAAAAATAATTTTAAAATAGTATAAGTTAATCTCTAAATATGAAGAAGACTCAATTAAAATATGACACAAAATGATTTTTATTTTATTTATCTAACACGATCTCCAACAAATTAATTTAGAATATGACCTTCTTTTTTATTTACCAAACACAAACACGACCATTTAAAAATAACACGAGACAACATCAATTCCTATTTTTTTAAACATGAGCATGAATAAAATAAAATGCAACACAATATGAAATATACATTTTTATTTATCTAACACTGTTAGGAACCAATTAAAACAGAACATGACCTTCACATTTTTGTACCTAACACTAACACGACCAATTAAAAATGAAACAAGGTAACACAAATTCTTATTTTTATTTAGATGAGCACGAATCAATTAAAATACGACACAATACAAAATATACATTTTTTGCCTAAATAAGAGTTCCCATTATGCCATTTTTCATTTAGACATGTTCGTGTTGTAGGCAGCGGTTATTGTCGCCGGCGCGGATCCGCAGCATTTAATGGATGTGGGATCGCGGTAGTGGCACTAACAAATCGATTTTAAAACATTTTTTAATTTTGATAAAAACGGTTATTTATTTATTTTCGGTAAAGTTGTTCTTTTTTCTCCCTAAAATCTATTTTTTGTGTTAAAACTGGTTTAAGAAACGTTATTTTCTTTAAAAAAATATTTTTATTTTTCTCAAAATTGTTTTTTATTCATAAGAACGATTTTTGCAAAAAAAATGTTTTTCTTTTCTTTTTGTCATGTCGTGTCATGTTGTGTCATTTGTGTCAGTTGCGATTCACTAACAACACGTGTTGCGATCCGCAAACAATAACCAGTGTCGCGATTGACACATAAAAATTGATGTTGACATGTTTCAAACTTGTTTTTCTTGGTTCAAACATTTTTTACTTTGATAAAAAAATGTGTTTTTATGTTTCGGTAAAGCTGTTTTTTTGGGTTAAGAACTATTTTTTGTGTTTAAACTAGTTAAAAAAATGTATTTTGCTGAAAATATTTTTTATTTATTTTTGTTTGGTTTTCGTTAAAACTGCATTTTCCACTTTTTTTAGAAGGAAACAACTATATGTATTTTTATAAAATGTATTGTGGCGATCGTGACACTGGTTCTTATCGTTGGCGTGACCCCACGTTCATAAGACAATTACCAATCGAACACGTCATATCAGCATATCTCAACTGACACATACGACACGACACAACAAAAACAAAAGAAAAAACATTTTTTTTAGCAAAAAGATGTTTGTAAAAATAAAAAACAATTTTGACGGAAGCAAAAGATTTTTTTATCAAACAACTTTTAAAAAAGTAGTGATAATCAAAATAAAAAAAAGTTTTAAAACCAATTTGTGCCGCCAACCCAGATCCATTAAATGATGCGGATCCGCCCTCGCTTTTTTATTTGGATCGTGATCTTGTTTCTTAAAAACTAGATGATTCATAATCGCATTGTGTAAGTTTTTAATTGGTTTGTGTTAAGTAAAAAAATGATTTCGGGTCTTGTCTTATCTAATTTTAGAACATAATTTTCACATATGTTTTGTTACATATATTTATATATAACGTGTATTTATGATTTTTGATTGTACAGTTTTTTTTAACTTGAAAGTTATATTTTACAAACAAAAAATTAATGACCTGGATGTGTTTTTAACTCCCAAATGGAAGTTGTTGTTTGGATAAACATCATCATCAGGCCACGCAAGAAACATTTCTCTTAGTTTAGGCTTATTTACTTGCATGGGTGCTTGCCAACTAAGTTAGCCACATCAGCCGGTGGGGGTATTCCGATGCATTTAGCCGGTTCCTTTAGCATTCCTCTTTTTAATCAAATAGGTCAAATGGATCTATCCATATATCATTGGAATACAGATATGAAGCTTCACTTTTCGATCATTTTTTATTCCATTATTTCCGTTGATCATGCCCAATTTTATAATTTGATCAAATTAAATGGGTGAGTTGGAAATTTTAAATAAGTACAATAATATTAATACTAAACAAATTATGTTTGGGCAATCATAACTTATAAGTTAAGATAAATATATATGTGAAATTAGAGCCAAAAATATGATGAGCCTTAAGAAAACCAAAGGCTGTCAAAAATTGTTTTTTATTTAGTGTTTGTATGGTATTTTGAAAGAGCAATAACACATATTTCTTTAACTTTACATAAATTTGAAACAAAATAAATTGTTTTTTGATAGTTATGCTATGTCACAAATATATTTTTTGATACAAAGCCATCATTCTGAGATTTCCTTATTTCATACTTTTTCTATCTGATTAGTATAATTCAAGATAATGTGATATGATATGTGTAACTTCTCCTTCATTTCATTTGGGTTAGTTTGATGAGATATTACTCCCTTTCAAATTGTTGTTAGATGTTTGAAAACTAACTCCTTTACTTCTGACTTGTTGCTGAGATTAACTGAGAAATTCTTGCGTCACACTTCATATTAAGGTGTTTTTGGAATGTTTTGTAGTGTGGAACTTAAAACAAACGTGCACTAATTTTTATTATTTTGATGTGGGAACCATGTTGCCTTAATAGTAGGAGAAGCATATTGAGATACCACCCATTCCCAAGACATTATCCTATCACTTTTTTAACTGGTTTGGGTGGAGCCATGACCAAATCAGATTCCTAATTGATGGATCTGCAACAGACGACAACTTATCGAATCAAATTTTGATTAATTTTTTACTATAAGTACATGATATGGCCCGTAACAAAATGATATGAACATGGTCCAAACAAAATACAAACCTGATAGGACATGATATGTAAAATACCGAAGGCTTAGTGAGTTTGGACTTAGTGAAGGTGATTTTGACACGAATCTGCAAACAACGAGTCTAATTACTCTTTGTCGACGGTTTATTTTCCAAATTTAATTCCTAACGAGTCTAAAAACTCAATTTTTGTAGTTGCCATATTCTTTTTGGCGAAAACAATTCATTTATACGAAACTACCTGATATGTACAAGTGGTATCTTTATTCACAAGTCTCATACAAACAAGGTACATATCAAAACCCATGACTTTATTTAAGAGAAATATAATGCTCCCATTCTATATTGAATGAATTTAATGTTTGTTTATTGAGTCTCACTTCCAAAATACAGTAAAATATTATCTTATTCGGCTGATTATACTTGTTGGTATCTTTTGTTGTTTAAGAATTTCATTAGTGTACATAGGATATTTCAATTTTAGCTTCACGTATTTTCATAATGTAGACATAAATTTGTGGTAATCTTTTTGGGAAAAAAATTAGTTGTAATTGAAATATAACCTATAAGGAAAATAATAATTTGTGCACTTAGGGCACATATTTTGAGTCTCAAAATAGTAAAAACTAGTATGCAGGCCACACGATGCGTAGCCAAGTTTATCAAATTCTAAGATATAAATGAGATTTAAATCTGAAATAAAAACTAAAAAGGAATATCATTACAAGGTTTTTATAAGAAATTCAATGAACTGTTTAATATTAAAGAATATTTTAACCATGGCCATGAAAAAAATGAAACTACATTTCTTCATATTTCCATTCGTGCATCGCGCATGGTTTAAAACTAGTCGTTAGTAAATAGCGTCTAAAGTTAGTAAAACAACTGTACTGTCTTCATAATAAAAGTTATATTTAATCAATTGTCAAATAATATATGATTGAATTAATTAAAAAAATATACAACGCCCCTGATAAAAAAGAGTGCCCACTAAGACGTCTATAGTCATTCCCGCTTCAAAATAAAGCGATTTACTCAATTACGAATAACCTTTTGGCTTTCCAAATCTTACATTTCTCTCAAACGTTAACTTGTTTGTTTTCCACCCATATGCATTAAAGTTAAGAGAATCCAAAAGGGTTGACTATTTTGATATGTATTAAAGTTAAGAGAATGAAAAAGGGCTAACTATTTTTATAAATAAGCCTACGCACATCAATTCTACATATCCCTTTGGCCAACATTTTATTTTTGTTTTTTGTGAGTTTAGAGAGCTTAGATGGAGAAAAACAACTACTGCCGTTCAAATGAGGTGAATGTGTCAAACTTCAAGATAGACGAGGAGGTCATGCCAAAAGAAAGAGAAAATAAGAATCTCAAAGAAACCAACCAAAATGAAGCTGCTATTGAGAATAAGGAACTCATGCCCACGTATGAGGAAAAATCTAAGATTGAGGAAAAAGTGGATGTGCATATTGAAAATAAAGAAAATGAAATCATTGAGAAAAAAGATGGAGTGCCTATAAAAAATGAGTGGTTGGTTATGGTGGAAAATGAAAAAAATGCTATGATTGGGAAAAAAGATGGCGCGACTGATAAAAAAGATGAGTTGGCAGTGTCCAAAAATGAAGAAAATTTGAAGGTAGATGAAATGATTGGAAATTAAACTACGAAGAATGAGATCAAAGAGTAAAATGATGAATTTAATCTTAACAAAGAGGAACCCGTTGAAGTCGGTATTTGATGCGGCATGGGTGCTTCTATTATCCAAGGCTAGCTTATATATTTATATTTTATATATGAATAAAGTGGTGGGAAATGCATTTGGGTTTGGTGTCAATGATTGAAATGGTGTTCGTGGGATAATAAGTTTTTGAAATGGGTAAGAGCATATTTGTATTTTTGGGCAATTTTTGTTTGGATCTGTTTCAATACATGGATGTTATGAATCTGTGTTCCCATTCTCTAATATTACATGAATTTACTACATGTTAATAACTTTCTCTCTCACTCAAGATTTATTTGGTTTGTATTTTTTATGCTTTATTTCTTTGTTGGAAACATTTTTTTAATAACGATGCAATATGCGTGTAGTTATTCTTTTACTAATGTCTGAATTAAATTACGTAATGCAGAATTAATTTTTTTTCACAATCTAACTAGGAAAAAAATTGTTTCGAGATGAAATTTTATATTGTATGAAAAATATTTGTGATATTTTTCATTTCGAGAAATTGCTTTATTGTAACAACCCGAATTTTTTAAAGGGGTATTTTAAATAAAATTGGACTTTTGTCTGCATGTGTCGCGCAGAACGCGAACTTCTGTGATTTTTGTAGGACATTTTATTGGGGTTAAAAATAATTTTACCATATTTATGGGATTCTATAAATAGGCCTAAGAGTGCCATGGAGTCAAAAGTCGAAAAATAAATAAATAAATAAAATATTATTATTTTATTCAAAAGAATAAAAGTGCTCAGAAAATTCTGAAAATCACCATACCGACTCAAAATTTAATTTTGAGCAACTTTCCCTTCTTTGACATTTCCAAAAAACATTATTTGGACCCGATTTAAGCAAATTTTCAGTTCGACCAGACTACTTTTTTTTAAACAAATTTTATTTATTTATTTTATTCCTCAAACTTTACTATAAATATGAAGCTTGGGTTAGGGATTTTAACACACTATTTTTGAAAACCCTTAGCAGCCACCACACCCTCCTCCCTTCTTCTTCCTCCAACCCCAAAACCCAAAACACCATTAAAACACTTTTCAAGCTTATTTTTGGGGGTCAAAACAGAATTATTTCAAAGAGGTGCAAGAGAGCTTTTCGATCAATTTTCCGAGGAGAACCCGAATCTCTCATCATATTCATCATTCGAAAAATCAGGCATGTTTATCCTATTCTTTTTCTTTAGTGTTATATGTCTTGATTATAGTCTCAATAAAAACCCATGGGGTATAAAAATGAAATTTAGAACTTAAGAAATGGAAGAAAATATTTATGGGGCTGTTTTGTACAAAATAATTTAATATTACCAAATATATAAAATTTTGTTGTTATTTGGATTATTGGTGTTATTATGGATCAATTTATGTAAAGGACCTCTAAATCAACTTTGGACTTGAAAAGGGCCCTTAAAAATACTATGGACTTGTTGAGGACCCTTAAAATATTATGGATTGTTGAGGACCCTTAAAAATATTATGGATAGAGGACCCTTTAAATTTAAATTGGATGTTTATGTAAATTTCTTAAAATCGCTAAAATAATTGGTGTTAAGAAAATAAATAATAATTACGGGACTTATAATAAATAGTAAATTCAGGAAAGTTATTATAAATACTTGTTCTAAATTTCCCCATATTTTGATAAAAATCATTTATTGGGGAATTTATATTGTGGGGAATATTATCATAATTTGTTGTTGATGTAAATTATGAAATATTAAAATATTGAATATTTCGAGAAAGTTGGTATTTTAGATAATTAGTTTTCACCCCTTGCTATAGTACACTTGTTAGGTATGAGACTAATAAAGTGGGCCTTAGTTGCGATTTATGGTAATTAGGCATGGGACTAATTAAAATGAATCTATGCGGGTTATATAAATTGGGATGGGGGCAAATTTTTAATTTTACCGTGGATGTGATAAATTATAATTGATATCTAGTTCAAGTAAATTGTTAAAATCATCATTTATTTATTGTGTGATGAAATTACGTTTTGGGACTTTTATTTTGGGACTAGGGATTATTTTGAGGATTTTCACAACGCTATTAAGGGTGGGGAAAATTTATTGTGAATATCTAGTATGAGAAATTTTGGGGAATTACTACCGCAAGACTAAAATTGGTATTAAAATTTATGGCGACATCATGTTGTCTAGGGCCGACAGTTTAACCGGGTCAGAGGACGTTTATGTCGTGTCGTGTGTGGAACCTTGTCACATCGCGAGGGTTGTGTATTAACGGATCAGACGGCGGAGTTGACAAGGGGATGTGTGGTAATATTTAATGTCATTTTGGTGTAAATCACCCACGGCGGGAGGACCGCCATACCTAATAATAAAGTGAGATCAATTCATCCCGGTTAATTCAGAAACATTAACATCGTGGGGCTTGGGTTAAATTTAAAATAATATTGGTGAGGCACATTTAAACCTTGGGGTATTTATAAAATTTAATTTTTAAGAATTATAGACTTCCGTTTAATTAAAATATTCTATTGTTATGGTCGATATATATAGCACTATTGTCTGGGTTCAAGGACCGTAATTGAAAGGAGTAGCTGGTATTTATGCTCAGGGCTTTGGCTCTAACACATGCGTTGCCTAATATTTCAGGAAATTAAATTCGAGTAACTGAATAGATATTTTTTGGAGATCCTTTGGAACTGCAGCTGGAATTATATTATCGCTTTAGTCATTTATTTTATTCTCCTATTCAATCGTATTTATTATGAGACTTTATTTGGGCCATTCGGTTCCAAAATTGTTTAAGAGATTTCAGTTGGACTTATTGTAATAATTCAGATATTCGGAGACTTCATGTGACGGACTTTGTATCACACTTTGATGATAAATCAGTTGGATGCATTTAATCTTTGGGATTTATTTAAATATTTAACTCGTGGATTAAATTTATATGTCTCACAGCTGTCAAATGCTAAGGATGATATTTATTTTATTAACGCTCGGCTTAATTTTGGTGGCGGCCGACATCAGAATTTAGCGGGGTGTTACATTTATTTACCGGCAAAAGCTTACCGCCTAACTCAACTGGCTGACATGGCATGCCACTTCAATTTAGAACAAGATGATTTATCATAACAATTTATCTTCTTTATTTATCTTGTTGGATTGATTGGAGTTTAAAGGACAAAATTTTAATCATAACTAATATTTTCTCTGTTATTCTAATTTTCATTTTAATTTCAAATAAATAACTTTAAAATATTATAAATTAATCTCTAAATATGAAGAAGTCTCAATTAAAATATGACACAATAAGATTTTTAATTTATTTATCTAACACGATCTCGAACAAGTTAAATTAGAATATGACCTTCATTTTTATTTACCAAACACAAACACGACCATTTAAAAATAACACGAGACAACATCAATTCCTATTTTTTAAAACATGAGCATGAATCAAATAAAATGCAACACAATATGAAATATACATTTTTTATTTATCTAACACAGTTACGAAGCAATTAAAACAGAACATGACCTTCACATTTTTCTACCTAACACTAACTCGACCAATTAAAAATGAAACTACGTAACACAAATTCTTATTTTTGTTTAGATGAGCGCGAATCAATTAAAATACGACTCAATACAAAATATATATTTTTTTCCTAAATAAGAGTTCCCCTTATGCCATTTTTCATTTAGACATGTTCGTGTTGTAGGCAGCGGTTATTGTTGCCGGCGCGGATCCGCATCATTTAATGGATGTGGGATCGCGGTAGTTGCACTAACAAATCGATTTTAAAACATTTTTTTATTTTGATAAAAAATGTTATTAATTTATTTTCGATAAAGTTGTTCTTTTTTTCTCCCTAAAATCTATTTTTTGTGTTAAAACTAGTTTAAGAAACGCTATTTTCTTTAAAAAAATCTTTTATTTTGGTCAAAATTGTTTTTTATTCATAACAACGATTTTTGCTAAAAAAATATTTTTCTTTTGTTTTTGTCATGTCGTGTCGTGTCGTGTCATTTGTATCAGTTGCGATACACTAACATCACGTGTTGCGATTCGCAAACAATAACCAGTGTCGCGATTGATACATAAAAATTGATGTTGACATGTTTCAAACTTGTTTTTCTTGGTTCTAACTTTTTTTACTTGGTTTTCGTTAAAACTGCATTTTCCACTTTTTTTAGAAGGCAACAACTATATGTATTTTTATAAAATGTATTGTGGCGATCGTGACACTGGTTATTATCGCTGACGTGACTCCACGTTCATAAGACAATTACCAATCGAACACGTCATATCAGCATATCTCAACCGACCCTTATGACACGACACAACAAAAACAAAAGAAAAAACATTTTTTTTAGCAAAAAGATGTTTGTGACAATAAAAAACAATTTTCACAAAAGAAAAATATTTTTTTATCAAACAACTTTTAAAAAAGTAGTGATAATCAAAATAAAAAAAAAAATTAAAATCAATTTGTGGCGCGAAACCAGATCCATTAAATGATGCGAATCCGCGCTCACTTTTTTATTTGGATCGTGATCGCGTTTGTTAAAAACTAGATGATTCATAATCGCATTGTGTAACTTTTTAATTGGTTTGTGTTAAGTAAAAAAAAGATTTCGTGTCTGGTCTTATCTAATTTTAAAACATAATTTTAACATATGTTTTGTTACATATATTTATATATAACGTGTATTTATGATTTTTGATTGTACTGTTTTTTTTTTAACTTCATAGTTATATTTTACAAACAAAAAATTAATGACTTGGATGAGTTTTTAACTCCCAAATGGAAGTTGTTGTTTGGATAAACATCATCATCAGGCCACGCAAGAAACATTCCTCTTGGTTTAGGCTTATTTACTTGCATGGGTGCTTGCCAACTCAGTTAGCCACATCAGTCGGTGGGGGTATTCCGATGCATTTAGCCGGTTCCTATAGCATTCATCTTTTTAATCAAATAGGTGAGACAACCCGCTATCCGAAATATGGGGTGGCCAAATCAATACCCCGATAAAACAGGAATCATGCATAGATATCATTCTCAACATCACAATAACATAAGAAGTATACGGAATAATCAAACTATATTCCAGAAAACGGGTTATCAAAATTTTAGTTGAAAAGAGGGTGGAAACTCCCACAAGCATATATATATAGACCCACAATAATAAAGAAAGAACCGAATGAAACATCGGTCAATATAATTTACACCATTAACATTAAGTCTTAGGTGTTACATAGTACATCCAATATGCAATTACAACCATATGGGCAACATGCCCGAATAAAGACTGAACATAGCTAGAAACAAAAATGGAGGCGTCTACACAAAATATCCCGTGAAACCCGCAAAATGTCACGGCTCCTTGAAAGACTCAGGGGTAGGACGGTCATTACGGGCGACCTTGTGGCAGAACACCTGAACGTATAATATGTACATATACAACAAGAAAGAAGAACCGGTCAGAGGCCGGTTATATATGATTAAATGACAAGTATGACAAGGATGCAATAATTAAGCATGGATGATAAAGATGATATTCTAGCATGCTAACATCATGTAAGGAACTAAAGCAGTGAAATGGTTATTATAGTGAAATTCAATTATATAAGGGAAAATAAGTAATCATGAGCCTTTTTCATCTTTCATAATTTTCCTTTTATCTCCTTTCCATTCCTTATCAGGAATACAACTATTATCATGTGCTCTTTATGGCATATACTTTGATCTTTATGGCATTAGTGTTCCATCGAGTCCAACTCGATAATAGAATAGTTATAAACATATATATATATATATATATATATATATATATATATATATATATAACGATTCTAAGACCGCCCGTCCGGGTTTCCCCACTGTGCGCTCCCCTAAATAACCATCATCTTCCGGGGCCTACATAAGACAACCTGGGATCCTATCGAAACATCGGGAAGCGGCCATATGCCTGCGGGGTAGTCAAAACCACACCCGGAATCTCCTACCCATCGCAGAAATAAATAAACAAGCGCTCATATGGCCTAGGACTATATCCACCCTGCATTCATTAGCCACGGGGCTTCACCTCACGCACGGACTTCCCTTAAGATGGTATTTAGAGAGGTGTGTATTATCCATTTTATTAATTTCCATTACATGATTTAGTAAATTGTCATTTACTTTATCCATTTTACATTTTATCAAATGCATGATGGTTGTGTACTTCACCTCATTCTAATAACCTCGAAGAATATTTAAATTCCCAAGTTATTTCTTCCAAATGTCCCTTTTTGGACTTTATACAAATCATCAAGTAAGATCTAGTTCACATTTACTCCTAAAGTCTCCAAATTCGACCTTAAGATTACCTAAATTCTTATAAAACTACACGACAGAAGAAATGCCTAAACATTTCTTTAAACTCCCCCCCCCCCCCCACTTGAAGTGAACCCTAGATGAACCCCTTCGAGTCTAGGGTGTCGACCCAACTCAACTAATACTCTAAGACCCTACATTTAATTCATTTAAGAAGGTCCCTAAGTTCCTATGAAAAGAAAAGATTTAAAGAATGAAAGTAAGATGTTTGGGATGAAAACAGGGGACCGGTCGACCGGCCCCAATACCGCGGTCGACCGCGTCTCAAGATTTGGCCTAAGAAGAAAAGCAGAAAGTTTATTTCGGTAGGACCGGTCGATCGGTCAGGGACCGCAGTCGACCGCGCCATAATTTTATGCCTTTGAAAGAAATGCAGTGTACCCTCTCCCGAAGACCCGGTCGACCGGTCTGAGAACTGCGATCGACCGGTCTCTGCAGACCTAGACCAAGACTCCTCATTTCTAGCAAAACCCAAAGTCAACTCATATTATCACCTACACAACATAAATACTACTAATACTACCACCATCAATAAACATTCAACTATTCTTCAATGATTCAAAACCAACCAACATACAAACCATAAACTAGTAAACCATAATCCATACACCATTCTCACACAAATCATTTATCTTAAGCCATTAATAGCAAGTAGTAAACTTGCCTTAATTCAGCAATTGCAGATTTTCTTGGTGTAGGAGTAAGAATCCCTCTCAAATCTTCAATCTCTTTTCTCCTCTCTACTCTTTCTCTTCCTCTCTCTAGCTCTCTAGGTTTAGGAAATACAATTAGGTGAATAGTGACTTACCCATGACATAAATCGTGCCTTTAGTAAAAATCCCAACTTAATTAATTGATATCGCGATAAAATAATACGCAACTGAATATTTAAGGCAAAATCAGTCAAAAATGCCCAAAACCTCAAAATACAATATGGCACATTATTTGACTATCTTGCACGTTCCAGAATCAACTACGGCCTCCAATTTATCATTTGGATATTTTATAATTCATTTTAAGTCCCGGTCTCATTATTAAGCCAAATATCTTTTTAATTCTCATGATATTGTAAAACATAACATGGCCATAATTATCTATAGTTACGGTAAACATGCAACCTCATAGAAAATATTAACTTTTCCTCATTAAGTTAGTACTCAATTCATAACCCAACATTTTATAATTAATTACCATAACTAGTAAATAAATAGAAAATATGTTCTCATAAGCGAGGGTTATTACAATAGGTCAAATGGATCTATCCATATATCATTGGAATACATATATGAAGCTTCACTTTTTGATCATTTTTTATTCCATTATTTCCGTTGATCAAGCCCAATTTTATAATTAGATCGAATAAAATGGGTGAATTAGAAATTTGAAATGAGTACAATAATATTAATACTAAACAAATTGTGTTTGGGATATCATTACTTATAAGTTAAAATAAATATATATGTGAAATTAGTGCCAAAAATATTATGAGCCTTAAGAAAACCAAAGGCTGTCAAAAATTGTTTTTTATTGTGTGTTTGTATGGTATTTTGAAAGAGCATTAACACATATTTCTTTAACTTTACATAAATTTGAAACAAAATAAATTGTTTTTTGATAGTTATGCTATGTCACAAATATATTTTTTAATACAAAGCCATCATTCTGATATTTCCTTAATTCATATTTTTTCAATCTGATTAGTATAATTAAAGATAATGTGATATGATATGTGTAACTTCTCCTGCATTTCATTTTGGGTAGTTTGTGTAACAACCCGCCTAACGGGATACCGGGCGATCACTCCTATATCAAATTAAAACAGGAGTCACATATGGATCATTCTTACCATCACTGTCAAAAATCCATTTAATTACTAATATCCTATTAGACGAGCGTTAAAATTTTACTTAACTACTTTTTTAAGCGAAGATAATTAAAACATCCACACAGTTTATACATAAATGAAACTAAAATGAAATAAAATAACCGAACACTCGGTTCAAATTATACAACCATATCGAATGACGTGGAAAGAATAAATAAATATAGTTGAACCATTGGCCCGAATATTTACACAATACCTCCTATCTAGATTACAAGGATAGAAGCGTATATCGAAAACCTGCACGCATCCACAGCTGCTGCAGCAGACGTCGGACTGGAAGGAAGTGTCATCCAGGCGTCCCTGTATCTAGACACCTATATATATATATAATATAACAGGAAGAGAAAAGTAGATAAACGGGTCAGAGCCGGAATTTGAAAATATTTTGCAAGTGCATAAATGCTTTACTTTAGAAAAATAGTTTTATCTCATATTTAAATTGGTATCGCACTCCAATGAGATACCCCTCACCTCTCCTCTAATAGTGCACACCTAACGCACCCTAACAATACATCCTAGTCAAGCTACCCCACCTAACTAGTCTAATCACCCAGCTACTATCTACCCTAGATAGTCCAAGTGCTAAGGGCTAAACTTCCCTCCATTCTCAACACCGCACTGAGTTCGTGCGTCGGGTGTCGCGCAAAGCGAAATCCAAACAAGGACCCCCCCGATACACAACTACTTGGCAGGGTTAATGGTAGAGATCCATTAGGCCCGTAGCACCCATCTAAAGTACAAATATATACATATGTATATATACATGCCACATTCAATTATTATATATGTTTTACCATATACATTCGGATAATACACATCCGGATCTACCTCTCGGACTGAGGTTTACCAATTTTAATTTCATCTTTATAATACACATCCGGATATACCTCCCGGACTGAGGTGTATTCTATACTCATGTCAAAACTTTCTATTTCCCTTCTTAAATCTAGGAACTAGATTTAAAAGCCAATTCATTAGCATGAATTGCTTTACCATATCGTATACCTTTTTAAAAGTCAGTTTTATCATCATAAAAATGCTTTTTCCTTTTAAATCATCCCATTTCCCTTTTTACACTCAAGAAACGTACCCAAAGCCATTTTCATTCTCATGAAAATGCTTTGATCATATCATATGCTTCCACATCCCTTCTTCCATCCGGGAGTGTTACCGAAGCCAAAATCCTTATCCCATTTCCTTTTTTATACTAAGGAAATGTAAATTAAAGCCAATTTATTATCATAATTTGCTTTAATAAAACTAAGAACGCCCTTCCGGGTTTCCCCACTGGACGCGCCCCTAAATGGCTATCATCTTCCAGGGCCTATCTATATAAGACAACCTGGGAACCTACCAACATCGAAAAGCGGCCATATGCCTGCGAGATAGTCATGACCACACCCAGAATCACCTAACCAGCGCAGTACAAATAATCGCTCATATGGCCTATTGGACTATATCCACCCTGCATTCATTAGCCTGGGGGCTTCACCTCACTTGCGCAACTTCCCTTATGATAGCGATTTAGGTGGGTGTGTAATCCATATTTTATTAATTATGAAAATCTTTTCTTTTCCATTTTGAAATTATTCATTTTTATATTTTCAAAATCATTTACGTCATATCATATATATACTTTAATCACATAGAATGTATATATACCATATATTCCTCCCTGAATATATAAGAATGGCCATATTTGCCAAACCATCTATCGATGATCATTAATCCCAAAGATTCCTTCAAGGAATCATAATCATGCATTCATATAAGCTTGATAGTAAACCTAAAGTATTTCCTTACTTTCATAACTAATAAATACCTTAATCATCTTTATGGACATTATTGGATGTCTCCAATTTTACCAATTCACTCTAAGTGAATATACATACATCTACATCCCCAAATTATCCTAATTATCTCCTAGGATGCACTTAACAGTAATCAATATAATTATGCTTTCTATACGCACAATTATATAGGCCTATATCCCTACTAGAACTGTCCTCGGGATTTATCTCACCTGAACAACCTTACATATAGTGGGTTAGGGATTTCATTTCCATGAACCCAAAGACTACACTTAGACCAATTAATCATTTAGGGGTCCCCACCCTATTTTAGGAATCCCAACATCTTAACTCATCAATTATTATATTTTCCTCGAAAATACCGTTTAAGGGGTGTACATTAAAACCCTTACCCTAGCCTCCGAATCCCCGCGGAGGCTGGTCGGAATCTCCCCCTTTTCTCCTCTTTTATTCCTCCTCTCTCTCTTCTCTCTCTTTTCTCTTCTTTCTTTCTTCTTTTCTCCCTATCCCCCTCTTTATATAAGAAGAAAAAGAGTTATACCCCTTAAAACCCAAAAACGACTCGTTTACCCAATTACGAGTTACTTTTACCTCTAAAATTACTCGAAACTCATTTTCGATAATCATACACTCTTTTCCGACTATCTCGGACATTCCGAGACTCATGGCGCAGTCAAAATTTTCATCCGAGGTACTTGACCGCAAATCACTATTTCAACCCAAAATAACTTTATGCGGGTTTTCTAATTAAAATCTTACCTCGTGTCTCTTTACTCAACGGCGACATATCATTAAAATATTTCGACCTATCTAGTCCCAAAAATAATCACAACATCCTTTGAAAATAATTTAATCCTCGAAAATCCCAAAAAATTGCTATTTACGGAAATTTCCCAAATTCCAATTTATAATTGATTATGGAATTTAATCGTCTCCAAAAAGGGCGGGTTGTTACATACTCCCCCCTTACAACGGAATTTCGTCCTCGAATTTCAGGCATAACCTACACCACCAAATCCTAGAATTGCTCCAACTTCTAATACCTCAAGGGAAACGATACTAACCCCACGGTTCTCAACCATATACCACACTGCCACCAGGGACATAAAGTGACTCCTGTAGCGTCACATAGCACTCATCATTACTAGTGCCTCATGACATATATTTCAACTTTATATACTACGCCCATTCTATTTCAGGTGGTACATAAACCAACTTACTAAGGTGCCCATACACCTTTCTAACATGTGCACATCTGCACATTCATAGCGAACGTCTGACACGTAACACTCTCTCCCATTAAGGGTCTCATTTCCTCGGTGTAATACTCACCTATGGGTCCTCCGAACCCACGAAATTTCATTCTCCTAAACTCAGCGCCACTAACTGCAATAAAAATACTAAGGTCTAAGCGTTACTCTAACTACGCGAAACGAGTGTAATCCTAAGTATATCCCCAGTGTCCACGGCCTCTCTCAACTTCCGACATTTGCTCGGTTTCGTGCATGGAAAATCTCACCGAAGAGAAATCCAAACAAGGAACCCTCCCGTTACACTACTCCCTAGCGTAGTCGGTCATAGAGATATAGCGACCTAAGGCACACCAGCGGGACGTCCTAAATCCTACTTATGCTAACCTACGGACGTGTTTCTACTCTCTTATCCTTCCGCCCATACGAAAGGAAACCTAATCAATCGAAGTGACCACTTTCTGCACAAAGTGTCACAAATATTATACCCAAAATTTATCTTCCCAAAATCTGCCTTTTCATTAAGGCTGGTTATTATCCTCAAATCAATTTCTCTAAGTCCAACCTCACCCACCCACTTGTGGCGAGGGGACCACTTTAGTGCATTTCCATAGAACCATATCTCCATAAGTAAATCATCATCATGTGGGTCGTAGCCTATAGTGGTTCATCCACACTATAAGACCTTTTCCACAAAACTAACATCCTTGAATCCTATAACAGTTCCCCACTCCCGACGCCATTAAGAGTCATGTGTGGAGTGTCTCGCAAAGCGAAATCCAAACAAGGAACCCCTCCACACATTGACACTTGACTTCGTTGGTTATGGAGTTCCGTTATTTCAACATGCAACCGGGATATCCCTATCCCCTAATCCAACAAAAAGTTGGTCTGAACTCCTATCTCTAACTACGAGTCATACCACCCTGCGCTCGCACTCAATTTAAGTGCTTGCGCAATCAATAATGAGCTTAATCTTACAGTTCAACAATAATCCCGTGGGCCTTAAATCATATCGATAAGGTCGCCACACACTCACAACATAAAAATAGAGCCTCTTCTCATCGAGGTTCCATTTACCGATATCAATAAAGGCGTACTCAACTGGTATCCAGGAGAGATATCGCAACAACAACCTGTTCCCTCCAGGAACTATGGACACGATAGTCTTGCCATCATTAGCCTGCTATCGCTCCGATAATACCCTAATCTTATACAATATATACAAAATATAAACACCCGCCTCTATGACGAGCGGAAGAAAATAAAATTCCTCTACCACGGAAAACACATAAGCCTACATTATTATGTTATCGAGATCGACACAACTCAATTTACACACACGACTCTAAGGCCAGCCAACACCACAACTTCATCTCGCCACACTTCTTACTAGAATTTCTTACTCTAGGCCCCGTTTGGGCACCCTAACCTTGTCCTTTATTACTACCGGGAAGAGCTAACCGTGTGGCTCCGCACTCCACATTAGCATTTCAACCAGTGGTCTTCCTGACCATGATAAAGTTGTCAACACCATCAAACTCTATAACCTTACTCCTTACAATCACCTTACTAATCCTCTTAACTTCTTCGTTAAAAGGAAACTCCACTATCGGTTCCAACAAATCTCCCCATGTGGATGTCCACTCAGGGGCACCTGAACACACCCACATTCTCCCTACAAGTGAAAATTGTCCTTAAATTTTCACATCTGGGTATTTCCATACCCTACTCTTAAGCCGAAGCTCCCGAGCCTTCTACTTCCACTACGTAGTGCCACGCTCACTTAGCATAACCCCAATTTTAACGTACGGTCCCTATCAAAGACCTTTTTTCGAACCCTTATCTCCACGAGGTAGTTAAACTTGAGTACCACTTTCTACCATGGCAGTACTTGTATGCTCATAACCTATACTTTAGTAGTCGTTTCAACAATCCTTAATAATTACCATAAGGGGAGTGACCTCTACGGCGGTCCTAATCCCCCAACTTCTACCAATGTAACACCCCGTATTTTTGGTACATTTGAAATTTAATTAATTCGGAAATTCTAAATTACTAGTGTGTTGTAATTTAATGAATTAATTATGGTAAAATAATATATAAATATTAATCTGGGATTGAATGGTTAATATTTAGGGAAATTTATTTACTAAGTGAATAGTAATAATGTAATTACGTCGTTTCGAGTATTAATGACGAGGTATGTACTTATCACATCCGGAAGTCGGTATAGACTATATTGGGTGGGGGATAAGTATTTTTTATAAATTAATTCGGATGCAAATTCTGAGTGTACAGTTGAGTCCGGATGGGCCGAGACAGTCGGAAAAGTGTACCCGGGGGTAGTAAACGGGTCACGGGACGTTTTTAGACATAGTCGGGCCCACTCGGGGGCATTTAGGTCACTTGGGCTTGGCCCATTAGTCAAAAAACGGGATTAGGGTAATTAACCTAATAAAAAGAAATAAGGGCATGGTTGAGCTTAATTAAAGAGAAGAATTAAAGGGTTAGGAAACCCGAACAGCAGCCAAAGCCATTTGGGGATCTCAAAAGAGCCAACAAAGGTCATCTTCAACCTTGGAATCCATCTCAAATTCAGACACTACGAAACCTAAGGCAAGTGAATAACTTTCAATAGTATTAAATCTGTCTTTCAATTCATATTTGTGTGATGTAATGAATTAAAATTCGTTTTGGGGTTTCATGGCATAAACATGGGGTTTTGAAAAACAAAAAAAAATATTAATCTGATTTGCCAAAATTTATGAGGATTTATATAAAAATCTGATATTGGAATATTGATGTGTATCTGTTAGAATGATATCCGGATAAATTAGAACGAGTTTGATGAAGAAATTTGGGGTGTAAATGTGTTTAAGGATAAAGATAGATTTTTCCCCAAAATTATGAATCAGTAGTTTATGGACGAATTGATGATTGTTGTGGACTTTCTGGGGGATTCTAATGTAACAACGCGCCTAATAAGATACCGGGTGATCACTCCAATATTAAATTAAAACAGGAGTCACATATGGATCATCCTTAGCATCACTGTCAAAAATCCATTTAATTACTAATATCCTATGAGGTGGCCGTTAAAAACTTTCACTTAACTACTCTTTTTAACGAATAAATTAAAACATCCACAATTAAATGCGTAATGAACTGAAATGAAAATGAAAGGAACTAAAATAACCGAACACTCGGTCCAAATATACAACCATATCGAATGCTGTACTGAAAGAATAAATAAATGCAATTTAGCCATTGGCTCGAATGTTTATACAATATCTCCTATCTAGAGTACAAGGAAAGAAACGTCTACTGATAACCTGCAAGCATCCACAGCTGCTGCAGCAGACGTCTGACTCGAAAGAATTTCCATCCAGGCGTCCCTGTGTCTGGACACCTATATATATATAGTATAGAGAAAGAAAGGAGAGTAGACAAACGGGTCAGAGCCCGAATGTTTTGAAAATATTTTGCAAGTGCATAAATGCTTTATTTTTAGAAAAATAGTTTTATCTCATATTTAAATTGGTATCGCACTCCCATGAGATTCCCCTCACCTCTCCACTAACAGTGCACTCCTAGCGCATCCCTTTAGACATCCTAGTCAAGTTATCCTGCTAAACTAGTCTATCCCAAACCCACTATCTACCCTAGATAGTCCAACAGATGTACTAAGGGCTAAACTTCACTCTAATCTCGACGCCATGCCATGTTCGTGCGTGGGGTGTCTCGCAAAGCGAAATCCAGACAAGGAACTCACCCAATACATTACTAAGCGGCAAGGTCGATCATCGAGATCCGCCAGTCCCTTAGTACAGAAAGATATATATAATATATATATATATATTCCACAAACATTTAATATAAGAGCACTTAAGGATTAACCTTCTCTTCAGTCTCAACACAGTGCCATATTCGTGCGTGGGGTGTCTCGCGAAGCGAAATCCGAACAAGGAACCCCCCCAATACACTACTACGCGGCACGGTCGATCGTCGGGATCCATTAGACCATCGGTTCTCAGTTCATCTAATTATATATATACATATATATAATCATCCGGATTTATCTCCCGGACTGAGGTGTATTCTATACACAAAGTATTTATCAATACTTATCCTTTTCATTTCAAAAACTTCCATCTCCCTTCTCATATCCATGAGATGTATTTAAAGCCAATTCATTATCATGAATTGCTTTACCAAAGCATATACCTTTTTAAAAGCCAATTTTATTAACATAAAAATGCTTTTCCTTTTTAAATCATCCCATTTCCCTTTTTATACTCAGGAAATGTACCCAAAGCCATTTTCATTATCATGAAAATGCTTTAATCATAAAATATGCTTCCACATCCCTTCCTACATTCGGGAGTGTTACCGAGGCCAAACCTTTATCCCATTTCCCTTTTTATACTCAGAAAATGTAAATTAAAGCCAATCCATTATCATGAATTGCTTTAATAAATCTAAGACCGTCCCTCCGGGTATCCCCACTAGACGCGCCCCTAAATGGCTATCATCTTCCAGGGCCTCCAAGACAACCTGGGAACCTAACAACGTCGGGAAGAGGCCATATGCCTGCGGGATAGTCAAGACCACACCCGGAATCTCCTAACCAGCGCAGTACAAATAAGCGCCCATATGGCCTAGGGACTATATCCAACCTGCTCAACAGCCAGGAAGGCTTCACCACAACGCGCGCGACTTCCCTTATGATAGCGATTTAGGGAGGTGTGTACAATCCATAGTTTATTAATTATGAAAAACATTTCTCATTCCATTTTGAAAATATTCATTTTTATATTTTCAAAATCCTTTCCATTATAACATATATATATGTATACCTAAATCACACAGTATATATGTATAGCCTATATATTCCTCCTAGAATATATATAACCGGCCATAATGGCCTATATCATCTAACGATGACCATAATCCCCAAAGATTCCCTCCAGGAATCATAATCATGCATTCATATTAGCATGATTCTAAATCCAAAGTATTTTCTTACTTCGACAATTAATAATTTCCTTAATCGACTCTTAAAGATTTATTGGATATCTCCAATTTATTCTAATCCACTCATAGGATTCACTCAACCAAGATCAATGTGATTATGTTATCCAATAAATCTTTAGATCATAATCCTCTTTAATACCAAATTTTTAGAAAGCTCGCTTTAAACTCAAAGAGGAGAAGTAATAACAATCTCCAAAATCTTGGGCTGAAAACAGAGTACCGGTCGACCGGTCCTGGACCCCCGGTCGACCGCTGGTTGCAATTAAGCCTACGAAACAAAGCAGTAGGCCTTATTTCCTTGACGCGGTCGACCGGCCATAGGGTCGCGGTCGACCGGTCACACCAGATCCTCAAAATTAAATCCTCCAATTCTTCCTTCCAACAACCCATTTTCATTATCGGGGTTTCTAAACTACCCCAAAAATTATCCAAAACATCTACACGACTAATCCTAGCCTGTATTTTTTCCAATTCCCGATTTGATTTCCGAGTTGATGATTTCAACCCGGAGCTGTCATCTTGTAAAAATCATATCAAATCGTAGGAAAATCAAAAAAATACACGGTCGGCGCCCACGCGACCGTATCGAAAAGATCTACAACTTTCGTGTTTTGGCCGAAAGCTAAATCATTTATCTTCTTGGCCGAAAATGACCCCAAAGGCTACGGGTTACTATTCATTATCTCTCCCAAAATCCCAAACTCCATTTTTCTCCATTTTTGTTGTTTCTAACCTCACCCAACAACTCAATAAACATCTAATCTATGTTTTACAACTAACACATCAATTATTTTGGGGTATTAAATCATTTCTCTTAGTTTTAAACCCTAAAACCATAAAAACCCCAACTTAACCTTTAAACCCATTTTATACTCCATTAACTTGGTTTTGACACTAAAAATCATTAAGAGTTTACACTACATCAATGTGTAAACTCATAATCAACTTTTACCCAATTTATTTTAAGGGTTCTAACCCCAAAATCATGTTTATACCAATTGTGATATGAGAGGAATGCACAAAATGAAATAAAGCAAGTAAACACTTGCCTGGAGGATGAAATCCGACGACCTCGAGTTGAATCCCGCGGAGTTTGGCCGGAGTTCCTCCCTTTTCTCTCTTTTCTTCCCTCTCTCTCTCTTCCCTCTCTTCTTTCTTCTTTTCTCTTCTATTTTCTCCCTCTCTCCCTCCTTTTATAAGGAGAAAAGGGTTTAATCCCTTTAAAACCCAAAAACGACTCGTTTACCCAATTATGAGTTACTTTTACCTCTAAAATTACCCGAAACTTAATTTCGACAATCGGACACTCTTTTCTGACTATCTCGGACATTCCGAGACTCATGGCGCAGTCGAAATTTCCATCCGAGGTACTTGACCGCAAATCACTATTCTAACCCAAAATAATTAAATGTGGTGTTCTACTCAAAATCTTACCTCTTTTGTCGCTAAACTCCACGGCGACATATAAATAAAATATTTCGACCTATATGGTCCCAAAATAATTATTAACACCCTTCAATAATCATTAAATCCTCGAAAATCCCAAAAATCACTATTTCGAGAAATTCTCCAAATTCCAAATTATACTTAATTATGGAATTTAATTATCTCCAAAAAGGACGGGTTGTTACATACCCCCCCTTACAACAGAATTTCGTCCTAGAAATTCAGACACGACCTACACCACCAATCTCAGGATCACTTCAAATCCTAATACTTCAAGGGAAACGATACTAACCCAACGGTTCCCAACCATACACTATGCGGCTACCGCAATCATAAAGTGACTCTAATACGTCACATAATACCCATCATCTATAATGCCTATCGGCATGAATTTCAACCTTATATACTACGCCCATTCTATTTCAGGCGGTATATAAACAAACTTACCAAGGTGCCCATACACCTTTCCAACTAGTGCACATCTGCACAACTATAGTGAACGTTCAACACGTAACACTCTCTCCCAATAAGGATCTCCTTTCCTCGGTGTAATACTCATCTATGGGTCCTCCCGACCCGGGAAAGTCCAAACTCTTAACCTCGGCATTGCTAACTCTATCGAGCCTACATCCTATAGTGCTACTATCTAGGCGTTACCCTACCTACGCGAAACGAGTATCCTAATTATATCCCTAGTGCCCAAGGCCTCTCTCGACTCCCGACATTTGCTTGGTTTCGTGCGTGGGACGTCTCGCAGAGCGAAATCCAAACAAGTAACCCTCCCGTTACACTACTCCCTCGCGTTGTCGGTCATCGAGATATAACGGCTCCTAAATCCTACTTCGCTAACCTACGAACGCAATCCTACTATCTTATCCTTCCGCCCATACGAAAGGAAACCTAACTAATCAAAGTGCCTACTCTCTGTAGGAACACTACTAACATCACGCCGATCAAAGATTTTCTCCAAATTTGCCTTCTCATTAAGGCTTGGCTAACATCCTCGAATAAATTTCTCTAAGTCCTACTCCACCCAACTATTCATGGTGAGAGGACCACTTTAGTGCTTTTCCATAGCACAATATTTCCATAAGTGTACCATCATCACAGGGCTCATAGTCTATAGTGGTTCATCCACACTATAAGACTAACCCACATCCTTTCATCCCATAACAGCTCTCCATGCCCGGCGCCGTTAAGAGTCATGTGTGGAGTGTCTCGCAAAGCGAAATCCAAACAAGGAACCCCTCCACACATTAACACTTGACTTCGTTGGTCACGGAGTCCCGTTATTTCAGACATGCAACCGGGATAATCCTATCCCTTAACATCGAAAGGTGGTCTGAACTCCTATCTCTAACTAAGAGTTACACCACCCATCGCTCGCACTATTTCTAAGTCCTTGCGCAAACCAATCCTGAGCCAAATCTTACAGCTCAACAATATTCCTGTGGGCCTTATATTATATCTATAAGGTTGCCACACATACCAACCCAAAAACAAGGAAGCCTCTACTCATTGAGGTTCCATCAATCCATAATAATAAAGGTGAACTCGACCTTTATCAAGGTGAGACACCACAATAACAACCTGTCCCCTCCAGGAACTGCAGACACGATAGACTTGCCATCATTAGCCTGCTATCGCTCCGATCGACCAATACATTATACGTATATATACAAAATATATTCACCCGCCTCTATGGCGAGTGAAGGAAAACAAAATTTCGCTATCGCGGAAAACACATCTCGAGACCAAATATAGAGCTCGAATTACACACACGAATCTAGGGCTATCGAACACCACAACTTCATCTAGCCACACCTCTTACCAAAATTTCTCAATTCTAGGCCCCATCTGGGCACCCTAACCTTGTCCTTTATTCCTATCGGAAAAGACTAACCGTGTGGCTCCGCACTCCACAACACCATTTCCATCACTGGTCTTCCTGACCATGATAGGGTCATCAGCACCATCTGACTCTATAGCCTTGCTCCTTACAATCATCTTACTAATCCTCTTAACTCCTTCGTTAAAAGGAAATTCCACCACTGGTTCCAACAATCCTCCTTGTAGAATCATGGGGTCTCACGGTTAAAACTATCCGTAAAAATCCCTTAGGAACCCTTTTCTCCACTGGGTAATCCAACTTGAGTACAACTTTCTATCACAGTAGTACTTGGTTGCTCATAACTACTATACTTTAGTAGTCGTCGCAGCAATCCTTAGCATTTGCCACAAGGAGAGTGGCATCTACTAAGGTCCTCGTCCCCATCTTCTACCAGCTCCCCCAGCTGAACTCCAACTCCTGCTGCCCTCCGAGCCCCGCACACGATTCTCAAGGAGCGCGTAAAAGATTTCTATAATGTTCTAATATGGCAGGAGATCGAAATCTCACAAGGGATATCAACAATCCTAATCCTGGGGCTCTATACAAATCGAGAGCAACGCTGAAAGCGTAGTACGTCCGCACAGATTCCTAAGGACACTAGAACCTGATGCTTCTGATACCATCTGTAACAACTCGCCTAATAAGATACCGGGCGATCACTCCAATATTAAATTAAAACAGGAGTCACGTATGGATCATCCTTAGCATCACTGTCGAAAAATCCATTTAATTACTAATATCCTATTAGGTGGCCGTTAAAAACTTTTACTTAACTACTCTTTTTAACGAATAAATTAAAACATCCACAATTAAATGCGTAATGAACTGAAATGAAAATGAAAGGAACTAAAATAACCAAACACTCGGTCCAAATATACAACCATATCGAATGCTGTACTGAAAGAATAAATAAATGCAATTTAGCCATTGGCTCGAATGTTTATACAATATCCCCTATCTAGAGTACAAGGAAAGAAACGTCTACCGATAACCTGCAAGCATCCACAGCTGCTGCAGCAGACGTTTGACTCGAAAGAATTTCCATCCAGGCGTCCTTGTGTCTGGACACCTATATATATATAGTATAGAGAAAGAAAGGAGAGTAGACAAACGGGTAAGAGCCCGAATGTTTTGAAAATATTTTGCAAGTGCATAAATGCTTTATTTTTAGAAAAATAGTTTTATCTCATATTTAGATTGCTATCGCACTCCCATGAGATACCCCTCACCTCTCCACTAACAGTGCACTCCTAGCGCATCACTTTAGACATCCTAGTCAAGTTATCCTGCTAAACTAGTCTATCCCAAACCCACTATCTACCCTAGATAGTCCAACAGATGTACTAAGGGCTAAACTTCACTCTAATCTCGACGCCATGCCATGTTCGTGCGTGGGGTGTCTCGCAAAGCGAAATCCAGACAAGGAACCCCCCCAATACACTACTAAGCGGCAAGGTCGATCATCGAGATCCGCCAGTCCCTTAGTACAGAAAGATATATATAATATATATATATATTCCACAAACATTTAATATAAGAGCACTTAAGGATTAAACTTCTCCCCAATCTCAACACAGTGCCATATTCGTGCGTGGGGTGTCTCGCGAAGCGAAATCCAAACAAGGAACCCCCCCAATACACTACTACGCGTCACGGTCGATCGTCGGGATCCATTAGACCCTCGGTACTCAGTTCATCTAATTATATATATACATATATATAATCATCGGGATCTATCTCCCGGACTGGGGTGTATTCTATACACAAAGTATTTATCAATACTTATCCTTTTCATTTCAAAAACTTCCATCTACCTTCTAATATCCAGGAGATGTATTTAAAGCCAATTCATTATCATGAATTGCTTTACCAAAGCATATACCTTTTTAAAATCCAATTTTATTAACATAAAAATGCTTTTCCTTTTTAAATCGTCCCATTTCCCTTTTTATACTCAGGAAATGTACCCAAAGCCATTTTCATTATCATGAAAATGCTTTGATCATAACATATGCTTTCACATCCCTTCCTACATCCGGGAGTGTTACCGAAGCCAAACCTTTATCCCATTTCCCTTTTTATACTCAGAAAATGTAAATTAAAGCCAATCCATTATCATGAATTGCTTTAATAAATCTAAGACCGTCCCTCCGGGTATCCCCACTAGACGCGCCCCTAAATGGCTATCATCTTCCAGGGCCTCCAAGACAACCTGGGAACCTAACAACGTCGGGAAGAGGCCATATGCCTGCGGGATAGTCAAGACCACACCCGGAATCTCCTAACCAGCGCAGTACAAATAAGCGCCCATATGGCCTAGGGACTATATCCAACCTGCTCAACAGCCAGGAAGGCTTCACCACAACGCGCGCGACTTCCCTTATGATATCGATTTAGGGAGGTGTGTACAATCCATAGTTTATTAATTATGAAAAACATTTCTCATTACATTTTGAAAATATTCATTTTTATATTTTCAAAATCCTTTCCATTATAACATGTATATATGTATACCTAAATCACACAGTATATATGTATAGCCTATATATTCCTCCTAGAATATATATAACCGGCCATAATGGCCTATATCATCTAACGATGACCATAATCCCCAAAGATTCCCTCCAGGAATCATAATCATGCATTCATATTAGCATGATTCTAAATCCAAAGTATTTTCTTACTTCGACAATTAATAATTTTCTTAATCGACTCTTAAAGATTTATTGGATATCTCCAATTTATTCTAATCCACTCATAGGATTCACTCAACCAAGATCAATGTGATTATGTTATCCAATAAATCTTTAGATCATAATCCTCCTTAATACTAAATTTTTAGAGAGCCCGCTTTAAACTCAAAGAGGAGAAGTAATAACAATCTCCAAAATCTTGGGCTGAAAACAGAGTACCGGTCGACCGGTCCTGGACCCCCGGTCGACCGCGGGTTGCAATTAAGCCTACGAAACAAAGCAGTAGGCCTTATTTCCTTGACGCGGTCGACCGGCCATAGGGTCGCGGTCGACCGGTCACACCAGATCCTCAAAATTAAATCCTCCAATTCTTCCTTCCAACAACCCATTTTCATTATCGGGGTTTCTAAACTACCCCAAAAATTATCCAAAACATCTACACGACTAATCCTAGCCTGTATTTTTTCCAATTCCCGATTTGATTTCCGAGTTGATGATTTCAACCCGGAGCTGTCATCTTGTAAAAATCATATCAAATCGTAGGAAAATCAAAAAAATACGCGGTCAGAGCCCACGCGACCGTATCGAAAAGGTCTACAACACACGTGTTTTGGCCGAAAGCTAAATCATTTATCTTATTGGCCGAAAATGACCCCAAAGGCTACGGGTTACTATTCATTATCTCTCCCAAAATCCCAAACTCCATTTTTCTCCATTTTTGTTGTTTCTAACCTCACCCAACAACTCAATAAACATCTAATCTATGTTTTACAACTAACACATCAATTATTTTGGGGTATTAAATCATTTCTCTTAGTTTTAAACCCTAAAACCATAAAAACCCCAACTTAACCTTTAAACCCATTTTATACTCCATTAACTTGGTTTTGACACTAAAAATCATTAAGAGTTTACACTACATCAATGTGTAAACTCATAATCAACTTTTACCCAATTTATTTTAAGGGTTCTAACCCCAAAATCATGTTTATACCAATTGTGATATGAGAGGAATGCACAAAATGAAATAAAGCAAGTAAACACTTGCCTGGAGGATGAAATCCGACGACCTCGAGTTGAATCCTGCGGAGTTTTGCCGGAGTTCCTCCCTTTTCTCTCTTTTCTTCCCTCTCTCTCTCTTCCCTCTCTTCTTTCTTCTTTTCTCTTCTATTTTCTCCCTCTCTCCCTCCTTTTATAAGGAGAAAAGGGTTTAATCCCTTTAAAACCCAAAAACGACTCGTTTACCCAATTACGAGTTACTTTTACCTCTAAAATTACCCGAAACTTAATTTCGACAATCGGACACTCTTTTCCGACTATCTCGGACATTCCGAGACTCATGGCGCAGTCGAAATTTCCATCCGAGGTACTTGACCGCAAATCACTATTCTAACCCAAAATAATTAAATGTGGTGTTCTACTCAAAATCTTACCTCTTTTGTCGCTAAACTCCACGGCGACATATAAATAAAATATTTCGACCTATATGGTCCCAAAATAATTATTAACACCCTTCAATAATCATTAAATCCTCGAAAATCCCAAAAATCACTATTTCGAGAAATTCTCCAAATTCCAAATTATACTTAATTATGGAATTTAATTATCTCCAAAAAGGACGGGTTGTTACATACCCCCCCTTACAACAGAATTTCGTCCTAGAAATTCAGACACGACCTACACCACCAATCTCAGGATCACTTCAAATCCTAATACTTCAAGGGAAACGATACTAACCCAACGGTTCCCAACCATACACTATGCGGCTACCGCAATCATAAAGTGACTCTAATACGTCACATAATACCCATCATCTATAATGCCTATCGGCATGAATTTCAACCTTATATACTACGCCCATTCTATTTCAGGCGGTATATAAACAAACTTACCAAGGTGCCCATACACCTTTCCAACTAGTGCACATCTGCACAACTATAGTGAACGTTCAACACGTAACACTCTCTCCCAATAAGGATCTCCTTTCCTCAGTGTAATACTCATCTATGGGTCCTCCCGACCCGGGAAAGTCCAAACTCTTAACCTCGGCATTGCTAACTCTATCGAGCCTACATCCTATAGTGCTACTATCTAGGCGTTACCCTACCTACGCGAAACGAGTATCCTAATTATATCCCTAGTGCCCAAGGCCTCTCTCGACTCCCGACATTTGCTTGGTTTCGTGCGTGGGACGTCTCGCAGAGCGAAATCCAAACAAGTAACCCTCCCGTTACACTACTCCCTCGCGTTGTCGGTCATCAAGATATAACGGCTCCTAAATCCTACTTCGCTAACCTACGAACGCAATCCTACTATCTTATCCTTCCGCCCATATGAAAGGAAACCTAACTAATCAAAGTGCCTACTCTCTGTAGGAACACTACTAACATCACGCCGATCAAAGATTTTCTCCAAATTTGCCTTCTCATTAAGGCTTGGCTAACATCCTCGAATAAATTTCTCTAAGTCCTACTCCACCCAACTATTCATGGTGAGAGGACCACTTTAGTGCTTTTCCATAGCACAATATTTCCATAAGTGTACCATCATCACAGGGCTCATAGTCTATAGTGGTTCATCCACACTATAAGACTAACCCACATCCTTTCATCCTATAACAGCTCTCCATGCCCGGCGCCGTTAAGAGTCATGTGTGGAGTGTCTCGCAAAGCGAAATCCAAACAAGGAACCCCTCCACACATTAACACTTGACTTCGTTGGTCACGGAGTCCCGTTATTTCAGACATGCAACCGGGATAATCCTATCCCTTAACATCGAAAGGTGGTCTGAACTCCTATCTCTAACTAAGAGTTACACCACCCATCGCTCGCACTATTTCTAAGTCCTTGCGCAAACCAATCCTGAGCCAAATCTTACAGCTCAACAATATTCCTGTGGGCCTTATATTATATCTATAAGGTTGCCACACATACCAACCCAAAAATAAGGAAGCCTCTACTCATTGAGGTTCCATCAATCCATAATAATAAAGGTGAACTCGAACTTTATCAAGGTGAGACACCACAATAACAACCTGTCCCCTCCAGGAACTGCAGACACGATAGACTTGCCATCATTAGCCTGCTATCGCTCCGATCGACCAATACATTATACGTATATATACAAAATATAATCACCCGCCTCTATGGCGAGTGAAGGAAAACAAAATTTCGCTATCGCGAAAAACACATCTCGAGACCAAATATAGAGCTCGAATTACACACACGAATCTAGGGCTATCGAACACCACAACTTCATCTAGCCACACCTCTTACCAAAATTTCTCAATTCTAGGCCCCATCTAGGCACCCTAACCTTGTCCTTTATTCCTATCGGAAAAGACTAACCGTGTGGCTCCGCACTCCCCAACACCATTTCCATCACTGGTCTTCCTGACCATGATAGGGTCGTCAGCACCATCTGACTCTATAGCCTTGCTCCTTACAATCATCTTACTAATCCTCTTAACTCCTTCGTTAAAGGGAAATTCCACCACTGGTTCCAACAATCCTCCTTGTAGAATCATGGGGTCTCACGGTTAAAACTATCCGTAAAAATCCCTTTGGAACCCTTTTCTCCACTGGGTAATCCAACTTGAGTACAACTTTCTATCACAGTAGTACTTGGTTGCTCATAACTACTATACTTTAGTAGTCGTCGCAGCAATCCTTAGCATTTGCCACAAGGAGAGTGGCATCTACTAAGGTCCTCGTCCCCATCTTCTACCAGCTCCCCCAGCTGAACTCCAACTCCTGCTGCCATCCGAGCCCCGCACACGATTCTCAACGAGCGCGTAAAAGATTTCTATAATGTTCTAATATGGCAGGAGATCGAAATCTCACAAGGGATATCAACAATCCTAATCCTGGGGCTCTATACAAATCGAGAGCAACGCTGAAAGCGTAGTACGTCCGCACAGATTCCTAAGGACACTAGAACCTGATGCTCTGATACCATCTGTAACAACTCGCCTAATAAGATACCGGGCGATCACTCCAATATTAAATTAAAACAGGAGTCACATATGGATCATCCTTAGCATCACTGTCGAAAATCCATTTAATTACTAATATCCTATTAGGTGGCCGTTAAAAACTTTTACTTAACTACTCTTTTTAACGAATAAATTAAAACATCCACAATTAAATGCGTAATTAACTGAAATGAAAATGAAAGGAACTAAAATAACCGAACACTCGGTCCAAATATACAACCATATCGAATGCTGTACTGAAAGAATAAATAAATGCAATTGAGCCATTGGCTCGAATGTTTATACAATATCTCCTATCTAGAGTACAAGGAAAGAAACGTCTACCAATAACCTGCAAGCATCCACAGCTGCTGCAGCAGACATCTGACTTGAAAGAATTTCCATCCAGGCGTCCCTGTGTCTGGACACCTATATATATATAGTATAGAGAAAGAAAGGAGAGTAGACAAACGGGTCAGAGCCCGAATGTTTTGAAAATATTTGCAAGTGCATAAATGCTTTATTTTTAGAAAAATAGTTTTATCTCATAATTAAATTGGTATCGCACTCCCATGAGATACCCCTCACCTCTCCACTAACAGTGCACTCCTAGCGCATCCCTTTAGACATCCTAGTCAAGCTCACCTGCTAAACTAATCTATCCCAAACCCACTATCTACCCTAGATAGTCCAACAGATGTACTAAGGGCTAAACTTCACTCTAATCTCGACGCCATGCCATGTTCGTGCGTGGGGTGTCTCGCAAAGCGAAATTCAGACAAGGAACCCCCCCAATACACTACTAAGCGGCAAGGTCGATCATCGAGATCCTCCAGTCCCTTAGTACAGAAAGATATATATAATATATATATATATTCCACAAACATTTAATATAAGAGCACTTAAGGATTAAACTTCTCCCCAATCTCAACACAGTGCCATATTCGTGCGTGGGGTGTCTCCCGAAGCGAAATCCAAACAAGGAACCCCCCCAATACACTACTACGCGGCACGGTCGATCGTCGGGATCCATTAGACCCTCGGTACTCAGTTCATCTAATTATATATATACATATATATAATCATCGGGATCTATCTCCCGGACTGGGGTGTATTCAATACACAAAGTATTTATCAATACTTATCCTTTTCATTTCAAAAACTTCCATCTCCCTTATAATATCCAGGAGATGTATTTAAAGCCAATTCATTATCATGAATTGCTTTACCAAAGCATATACCTTTTTAAAATCCAATTTTATTAACATAAAAATGCTTTTCCTTTTTAAATCGTCCCATTTCCCTTTTTATACTCAGGAAATGTACCCAAAGCCATTTTCATTATCATGAAAATGCTTTGATCATAACATATGCTTCCACATCCCTTCCTACATCCGGGAGTGTTACCGAAGCCAAACCTTTATCCCATTTCCCTTTTTATACTCAGAAAATGTAAATTAAAGCCAATCCATTATCATGAATTGCTTTAATAAATCTAAGACCGTCCCTCCGGGTATCCCCAGTGGACGCGCCCCTAAATGGCTATCATCTTCCAGGGCCTCCAAGACAACCTGGGAACCTAACAACGTCGGGAAGCGGCCATATGCCTACGGGATAGTCAAGACCACACCCGGAATCTCCTAACCAACGCAGTACAAATAAACGCCCATATGGCCTAGGGACTATATCCAACCTGCTCAACAACCAGGAAGGCTTCACGACAACGCGCGCGACTTCCCTTATGATAGCGATTTAGGGAGGTGTGTACAATCCATAGTTTATTAATTATGAAAAACATTTCTCATTTCATTTTGAAAATATTCATTTTTATATTTTCAAAATCCTTTCCATTATAACATATATATATGTATACCTAAATCACACAGTATATATGTATAGCCTATATATTCCTCCTAGAATATATATAACCGGCCATAATGGCCTATATCATCTAACGATGACCATAATCCCCAAAGATTCCCTCCAGGAATCATAATCATGCATTCATATTAGCATGATTCTAAATCCAAAGTTTTTTCTTACTTCGACAATCAATAATTTCCTTAATCGACCCTTAAAGATTTATTGGATATCTCCAATTTATTCTAATCCACTCATAGTATTCACTCAACCAAGATCAATGTGATTTTGTTATCTCTTTAGATCCTAATCCTCTTTAATACTAAATTTTTAGAAAGCCCGCTTTAAACTTAAAGAGGAAAAGTAATAACAATCTCCCAAATCTTGGGCTGAAAACAGAGTACCGGTCGACCGGTCCTGGACCCCCGGTCGACCGCGGGTTGCAATTAAGCCCACGAAACAAAGCAGTAGGCCTTATTTCCTTAACGCGGTCGACCGGCCATAGGGTCGCGGTCGACCGGTCACACCAGATCCTCAAAATTAAATCCTCCAATTCTTCCATCCAACAACCCATTTTCATTATCGAGGTTTCTAAACTACCCCAAAAATTGTCCAAAACATCTACACAACTAATCCTAGCCTGTATTTTTTCCAATTCCCGATTTGATTTCCGAGTTGATGATTTCAACCCGGAGCTGTCATCTTGTAAAAATCATATCAAATCGTAGGAAAATCAACAAAATACGCGGTCGGCGCCCACGCGACCGTATCGAAAAGATCTACAACTTTCGTGTTTTGGCCGAAAGCTAAATCATTTATCTTCTTGGCCGAAAATGACCCCAAAGGCTACGGGTTACTATTCATTATCTCTCCCAAAATCCCAAACTCCATTTTTCTCCATTTTTGTTGTTTCTAACCTCACCCAACAACTCAATAAACATCTAATCTATGTTTTACAACTAACACATCAATTACTTTGGGGTATTAAATCATTTCTCTTAGTTTTAAACCCTAAAACCATAAAAACCCCAACTTATCCTTTAAACCCATTTTATACTCCATTAACATGGTTTTGACACTAAAAATCATTAAGAGTTTACACTACATCAATGTGTAAACTCATAATAAACTTTTACCCAATTTATTTTAAGGGTTCTAACCCCAAAATCATGTTTATACCAATTGTGATATGAGAGGAATGCACAAAATGAAATAAAGCAAGTAAACACTTGTCTGGAGGATGATATCCGACGACCTCGAGCTGAATCCCGCGGAGTTTGGCCGGAGTTCCTCCCTTTTCTCTCTTTTCTTCCCTCTCTCTCTCTCTTCCCTCTCTTCTTTCTTATTTTCTCTTCTCTTTTCTCCCTCTCTCCCTCCTTTTATAAGGAGAAAAGGGTTTAATCCCTTTAAAACCCAAAAACGACTCGTTTACCCAATTACGAGTTACTTTTACCTCTAAAATTACCCGAAACTTAATTTCGACAATCGGACACTCTTTTCCGAATATCTCGGACATTCCGAGACTCATGGCGCAGTCAAAATTTCCATCCGAGGTACTTGACCGCAAATCACTATTCTAACCCAAAATAATTAAATGCGATGTTCTACTCAAAATCTTACCTCTTTTGTCGCTAAACTCCACGGCAACATATAAATAAAATATTTCGACCTATATGGTCCCAAAATAATTATTAACACCCTTCAATAATCATTAAATCCTCGAAAATCCTAAAAATCACTATTTCGAGAAATTCTCCAAATTCCAAATTATACTTAATTATGGAATTTAATTATCTCCAAAAAGGACGGGTTGTTACACCTAATAAGGTTTCTAATATGTACTTGTGATAAGAAGGCTTGTAATTCATGTTAGAAGAGATTAGGGTTTAAGCAAATTCGTCCATGGCTGCCCTGTCTTCGCGAAGAAGACAAAGACCTGTTCGATCGATCGATCGACGGTCTGGGGTCGATCATTCGACGGTCGTCAGAACTTGGCAGTTTCTCCAGTTAATTATTGTAATACCCCGTATTTTCTGTGATATTTATTTTTGGGATTAATTAAATTAAATGCGTATTAATTGATAATTAATCCGGATTAAAATACTAGCGAGATGCGAGGTGGTATTTGATTATATGTGCATATATGATTATATATGAATTTGGAATTATGAAAATTTGTCGTGAGATTCATATACGGCAATTTGGGAATTTTGTTGTGACGCGTGTGACCGCCGCGTCATGGTGTATTATTTTAATTATAAAAGTGAATTTTATTTCTATTATCCGTATGGTCGTTTTGAGTGTGCCAACGCGTCCGTAAGGGTCGAGATAGTCAGAAAACACTAGCCGGGGGTTTAGTTTGGGTCCCGGGGTATTTTTAGGCCATACCGGCAACATAAAGGGCATTTCGGTAATTTTGTATTTTTGGGGAATTAAAAGTGACGAAAATTAGCTAAGTAAATCTGATGTGGATTTGACCCACTAAGCCACTAACCAACCCATGATAACCCAATAGGTTACGTAGGTTATTAGAAGAGGTTTCTAAGTTTTTCCAAAAATAAACCCTAGCCACCATAGCCATTGGAGAAGAAGAACTTGTTGAGAGAAAGAGAAGGAATTCTGCAGAGAAAGAAAGAGAACACTTGACAAATTCGTCATCAAATTAAGAGATAAACTTAAGGCAAGTGATTTAATTCCGTTTAATTCAGAGAATGTTCCTTCCATGTTAGATTATTCTAAGATTTACATTTGTTCTTGAAAGATAATGAAAACCCATGTATTTTGGAACTTAGAACTTGAAATCTTGAAGAGAAATTGCATGTAGAATGGTAGGTAGATGATTATTATGATGACATTAGATATTGGATGAAATTAAAACGGATTTAATTGGGTAAATTACTGATTATAAATTCTAGGGTTTACATTCTTGAAAATTTGGGGAAAAAGTGCAGAGACTTGAGGATTTAATGATGTTATAATGAATTGATTCCTTAAAATATGTTAGAATGTGACCTAAGTACGTTTAGGGATGAATAGAGACCTTAAAAAATCGTTGGTTTGATGTTTAGAAGAGTTTTGAAGAGACAAAAATGGTGAAAAACGAAACTAGGAAAATCTGGGCTCGAAACCGGTTATTCGTTAGAAGGCCTCCCCAGGTCGTTCGAACGAGCTTCTAACGAGTTGACCAGTCGCTTCTAACGAAAGGTAATTTCGTTCGATACCTTCGTTCGAACGAGATCTCGTTAGAAGGCAGTTCGTTCGAACGAACTGAGCTCTCGTTCGAACAGCCTCGTTCGAACGAGACTTCTAACGAGCTGGCAGTTTCGGCCTTTTTGGCCTGTTTTGATTTTTGGAGTCCCGTAAACTTGTTCGAGGATAGAGATGATATTCCTTTGATGATGTATTGATGGATTTGGGACATTTGAGTTGTTATGAGGAGTAAATTATATTCGAGTGATTTAAATAATGGTTAATGTGGGATTGAGACGTGAGTGGTTACCACGACGTGAGAATAAACTATGGCGCGTATAATTATGGACCGGGATTATATAAGTTGTATATATATTAAGTTGGTACGCAAATGCGATATGTACTACAATTAAACTAAGGTGATTACTAAGATGCGTGTTTACTTAGTATTGGTATATGAATTGTGTGTATGACATACCTACCATACTTGCTATCACGGGAGGTTTGCGTTCCCTTAGGTCCCTCTAATCCTTGTGTTGCCCGGATTTAGACTGGTTACCTCGATGAACATAGGTCAGAGAAAGACTTATTGGGATGTTAATAAGTCCGCTGATCGTGGGAGCGTAGGTATGTGCGTGACCCATGTGATGTGACTGTGTTCGCCTCCATTATTTGTGATGTTGTTATCTTTAAACTATTCCTGAGAGATTCGGAATATGTGATCCTTATGTACGTGATGTACAGGGATGGATAGCAGAGTATGTGTGCACCGCATCTAGTTCTCGGGGTGTTTGTATTGTATATTTGTGATGCGAATAATATACACTTAATTAATGGGAACTTTCATGTTAATATTGTGAATATAATTATGGTAATGTTTCGAGAAACATAACGGGTTAATTGATAGTGAATTATAATTCATTGCGAATCTGAGTTTATGTAAGGCCTCTGTTTTAGATTGTTAACGCTAGAAGTTAATATGGGAATCAAGTAGTAATGGGTAGAACTTATTACGGTTTGATTAGATGAGTATATCATAGTAGATGGGTACGGTACGTTAGGAGTGCACATGTAGTCGAGAGGTGAGAATTTCATGTGAGTGCACGTCCTAACATGTATTTGGCATTTAATGTTTTAAGTTATTAAAACACTTGCAGTTTTTAAAATGATTTCCACTTTCGGGCTCTGACCCATTTGCTTTCAAATCTATTTTCTTGTAAAACCATTTTAGGTGCCCAGCCACAAGGACACCATGCATAGGATACTTATTCAGGTAACGAGCTCTAGCTGTTTGTGGAAGCTACAGGGATTTGCTTTTAGACGCTTCTATCATTTGGATTCCAGATTCAGTATCTATCAGTAGTAGGGCATGTTGCCCATTTCTATTAGAGACATCTTTCCATTTCAATTTTTCAGACTTTGGCATGTATTGATTCAGTTTTCAGTTTAATTATTTCAGTTTGTGGATTTGTAGCGAGGAGTTTTCCTCCAGACTTTATTTTCATTATGTGATGGTCATTCTATTTACTTCGTTATGGTGAATGGTGTTATTATTCTTCATTACACTTGTTGCATGATAATCAGACTTTATTTAAAATTTGGCAACTTACTTTTTAAATTCTAGGTGGTTAGAAATAATAAAATGTTTTCGACAGTGATGCTACTAACTGAGCCAACTTGGCATTTTGATTTAATTTAATAAAGGAGTAGCTACCCGGTGTTTAATTAGTCAGGGTGTCACAGGTGGTATCAGAGCATCAGGTTCTAGTGTCCTTAGGATCTGAACGGCTTATTATGTTTTCCGCTGAGCTTCCTTTGATATAGAGCCCTATATTTTAGGACTGTTGTATTCTCTTGTTTATGCTACGTTCTTGAGCTATATTAAGTTTATAACTGCGAACTTATAAAATTTATTCCTATTTCAGATGCCTCCACGACGTGCACGACGAGTTCCCAGGGATGAAACGCCCGAACCCCAGCCCGCTCCAGGTCAGGGCATGATGAACGCCACCGAGGTTGCAACCATTGTAGCCCAAGCGGTAAATGTCGCAATTGCAGTAGTTCAGCAGGCACCACCTCAGGCGCCGGTTGCCGCGCCAGTACAGGCAAATGCATTCCCGTCTGCTTGGGAATGTGTATGTGACGCTTTTCAGAAAGCGCATCCGCCAGAGTTTGCAGGTAGCTCAGATGTGGTAGTCTCGAGCCAGTGGAGGAAAGATATGCAGAGGCACTTGAGGATGTATGAGTGCACTGATGTTCAGAAGCAGGTGCTAGCTACTTTCAAGCTAGTTGGATCTGCACTGCAGTGGTGGGATTCTATTACCACCGTGGAGGAGAGGGATACTCTCACTATTCAGGAATTCTGGGTGCGGTTTGACCGCAAGTACTTTCCGTCTGCTGTTCATACAGAAATGAGGAGGAAACTGATGAGTCTGAAGCAGGAGGGTAAGACCGTGGTCGATTATGAGGCCAAGTTCAGTAATCTGTTGAATATCGTTCCAGATCAGATACCGACATAAAAGAAGAAGATTGAGAAATTCACCGACGGGTTGACATGGAGGATCCGTCAGCATCTGTTAGGGAACCTTTCGTTGGCCACTTATTCTGATGTGGTTAACGCTGCTTTGTTACACTGCCAGGATCAACGCTTTCATATGGCTGAGGGCAAGAGATCGGGAGAGTCTAGCCATCAGGGCAGGACTGGAGGACATGGTGCCGGTGGGGCACAATCTGTTCAGGGGTAGAGACAGAGTGAGCAGGGTTCCCAGCAGGGGGATCAGAAGAGGTTCCGATCAGGAAATTATAGGCACGGGCAGGGAGGTTTTCGTAAGGGCCAGCAGGGTCCAAACGGCCATCAGGGCCAACAGGGGCAGTATGGGCAGCAGTTTCAGCAGGGCCAGCAGGGCCAAGGGAGGAACGGTAACGGCCACCAGGGCCGGGGACCGCAGGGGCAGAGAGGAGGGAACTTCCCAGGGAAGTTTTTTATTTGTGGTAAGACTGGCCATAAACGACAGGATTGTCCTGATAGGGGCAGAGCCCCACAGCAGCAGCAGCAGGGTGCTCGCCAGGAGTCGCAGAGGCCTATGTTTCCCGCCGCTCTCCCCGCACCGCCACAGATGGCAGCAATGCCACCCATTCCAGCAGTCCTAGTTCAGCAGTGACAACTACAGTATGGACGTGTCTATAACGTCCACCAGGCAGCAGTTCCACAGGCACCGCCCGCGATTGAGGGTACGTTTCCTATCCATGGCACTATGGGTCGGGTACTGTTTGATACGGGGGCTACACATTGTTTTATAGCTACACGTTTTGCGAAAGCCTTAGGGTTGTTAGCTACGGCAGAGAGCACAGTGACGTGTGTCGACTCACCATTGGGGAGTGGATCACTTATATTCTTTATATGTCGGGGAGTGGGGGTAGAGATTGGTGGTTTGGTATTACCTGCGGACATGTTGGTATTAGATATGCATGTTCACGATGTGAGCATCAGTATGGATTGGATATCTCCAATTTATTCTAATCCACTCATAGGATTCACTCAACCAAGATCAATGTGATTATGTTATCCAATAAATCTTTAGATCATAATCCTCTTTAATACTAAATTTTTAGAAAGCCCGCTTTAAACTCAAAGAGGAGAAGTAATAACAATCTCCAAAATCTTGGGCTGAAAACAGAGTACCGGTCGACCGGTCCTGGACCCCCGGTCGACCGCGGGTTGCAATTAAGCCTACGAAACAAAGCAGTAGGCCTTATTTCCTTGACGCGGTCGACCGGCCATAGGGTCGCGGTCGACCGGTCACACCAGATCCTCAAAATTAAATCCTCCAATTCTTCCTTCCAACAACCCATTTTCATTATCGGGGTTTCTAAACTACCCCAAAAATTATCCAAAACATCTACACGACTAATCCTAGCCTGTATTTTTTCCAATTCCCGATTTGATTTCCGAGTTGATGATTTCAACCCGGAGCTGTCATCTTGTAAAAATCATATCAAATCGTAGGAAAATCAAAAAAATACGCGGTCGGAGCCCACGCGACCGTATCGAAAAGATCTACAACTTTCGTGTTTTGGCCGAAAGCTAAATCATTTATCTTATTGGCCGAAAATGACCCCAAAGGCTACGGGTTACCATTCATTATCTCTCCCAAAATCCCAAACTCCATTTTTCTCCATTTTTGTTGTTTCTAACCTCACCCAACAACTCAATAAACATCTAATCTATGTTTTACAACTAACACATCAATTATTTTGGGGTATTAAATCATTTCTCTTAGTTTTAAACCCTAAAACCATAAAAACCCCAACTTAACCTTTAAACCCATTTTATACTCCATTAACTTGGTTTTGACACTAAAAATCATTAAGAGTTTACACTACATCAATGTGTAAACTCATAATCAACTTTTACCCAATTTATTTTAAGGGTTCTAACCCCAAAATCATGTTTATACCAATTGTGATATGAGAGGAATGCACAAAATGAAATAAAGCAAGTAAACACTTGCTTAGAGGATGAAATCCGACGACCTCGAGTTGAATCCCGCGGAGTTTGGCCGGAGTTCCTCCCTTTTCTCTCTTTTCTTCCCTCTCTCTCTCTTCCCTCTCTTCTTTCTTCTTTTCTCTTCTATTTTCTCCCTCTCTCCCTCCTTTTATAAGGAGAAAAGGGTTTAATCCCTTTAAAACCCAAAAACGACTCGTTTACCCAATTACGAGTTAGTTTTACCTCTAAAATTACCCGAAACTTAATTTCGACAATCGGACACTCTTTTCCGACTATCTCGGACATTCCGAGACTCATGGCGCAGTCGAAATTTCCATCCGAGGTACTTGACCGCAAATCACTATTCTAACCCAAAATAATTAAATGTGGTGTTCTACTCAAAATCTTACCTCTTTTGTCGCTAAACTCCACGGCGACATATAAATAAAATATTTCGACTTATATGGTCCCAAAATAATTATTAACACCCTTCAATAATCATTAAATCCTCGAAAATCCCAAAAATCACTATTTCGAGAAATTCTCCAAATTCCAAATTATACTTAATTATGGAATTTAATTATCTCCAAAAAGGACGGGTTGTTACATACCCCCCCTTACAACAGAATTTCGTCCTAGAAATTCAGACACGACCTACACCACCAATCTCAGGATCACTTCAAATCCTAATACTTCAAGGGAAACGATACTAACCCAACGGTTCCCAACCATACACTATGCGGCTACCGCAATCATAAAGTGACTCTAATACGTCACATAATACCCATCATCTATAATGCCTATCGGCATGAATTTCAACCTTATATACTACGCCCATTCTATTTCAGGCGGTATATAAACAAACTTACCAAGGTGCCCATACACCTTTCCAACTAGTGCACATCTGCACAACTATAGTGAACGTTCAACACGTAACACTCTCTCCCAATAAGGATCTCCTTTCCTCAGTGTAATACTCATCTATGGGTCCTCCCGACCCGGGAAAGTCCAAACTCTTAACCTCGGCATTGCTAACTCTATCGAGCCTACATCCTATAGTGCTACTATCTAGGCGTTACCCTACCTACGCGAAATGAGTATCCTAATTATATCCCTAGTGCCCAAGGCCTCTCTCGACTCCCGACATTTGCTTGGTTTCGTGCGTGGGACGTCTCGCAGAGCGAAATCCAAACAAGTAACCCTCCCGTTACACTACTCCCTCGCGTTGTCAGTCATCGAGATATAACGGCTCCTAAATCCTACTTCGCTAACCGACGAACGCAATCCTACTATCTTATCCTTCCGCCCATACGAAAGGAAACCTAACTAATCAAAGTGCCTACTCTCTGTAGGAACACTACTAACATCACGCCGATCAAAGATTTTCTCCAAATTTGCCTTCTCATTAAGGCTTGGCTAACATCCTCGAATAAATTTCTCTAAGTCCTACTCCACCCAACTATTCATGGTGAGAGGACCACTTTAGTGCTTTTCCATAGCACAATATTTCCATAAGTGTACCATCATCACAGGGCTCATAGTCTATAGTGGTTCATCCACACTATAAGACTAACCCACATCCTTTCATCCTATAACAGCTCTCCATGCCCGGCGCCGTTAAGAGTCATGTGTGGAGTGTCTCGCAAAGCGAAATCCAAACAAGGAACCCCTCCACACATTAACACTTGACTTCGTTGGTCACGGAGTCCCGTTATTTCAGACATGGAACCAGGATAATCCTATCCCTTAACATCGAAAGGTGGTCTGAACTCCTATCTCTAACTAAGAGTTACACCACCCATCGCTCGCACTATTTCTAAGTCCTTGCGCAAACCAATCCTGAGCCAAATCTTACAGCTCAACAATATTCCTGTGGGCCTTATATTATATCTATAAGGTTGCCACACATACCAACCCAAAAATAAGGAAGCCTCTACTCATTGAGGTTCCATCAATCCATAATAATAAAGGTGAACTCGACCTTTATCAAGGTGAGACACCACAATAACAACCTGTCCCCTCCAGGAACTGCAGACACGATAGACTTGCCATCATTAGCCTGCTATCGCTCCGATCGACCAATACATTATACGTATATATACAAAATATAATCACCCGCCTCTATGGCGAGTGAAGGAAAACAAAATTTCGCTATCGCGGAAAACACATCTCGAGACCAAATATAGAGCTCGAATTACACACACGAATCTAGGGCTATCGAACACCACAACTTCATCTAGCCACACCTCTTACCAAAATTTCTCAATTCTAGGCCCCATCTGGGCACCCTAACCTTGTCCTTTATTCCTATCGGAAAAGACTAACCGTGTGGCTCCGCACTCCACAACACCATTTCCATCACAGGTCTTCCTGACCATGATAGGGTCGTCAGCACCATCTGACTCTATAGCCTTGCTCCTTACAATCATCTTACTAATCCTCTTAACTCCTTCGTTAAAAGGAAATTCCACCACTGGTTCCAACAATCCTCCTTGTAGAATCATGGGGTCTCACGGTTAAAACTATCCGTAAAAATCCCTTTGGAACCCTTTTCTCCACTGGGTAATCCAACTTGAGTACAACTTTCTATCACAGTAGTACTTGGTTGCTCATAACTACTATACTTTAGTAGTCGTCGCAGCAATCCTTAGCATTTGCCACAAGGAGAGTGGCATCTACTAAGGTCCTCGTCCCCATCTTCTACCAGCTCCCCCAGCTGAACTCCAACTCCTGCTGCCCTCCGAGCCCCGCACACGATTCTCAACGAGCGCGTAAAAGATTTCTATAATGTTCTAATATGGCAGGAGATCGAAATCTCACAAGGGATATCAACAATCCTAATCCTGGGGCTCTATACAAATCGAGAGCAACGCTGAAAGCGTAGTACGTCCGCACAGATTCCTAAGGACACTAGAACCTGATGCTCTGATACCATCTGTAACAACTCGCCTAATAAGATACCGGGCGATCACTCCAATATTAAATTAAAACAGGAGTCACATATGGATCATCCTTAGCATCACTGTCGAAAATCCATTTAATTACTAATATCCTATTAGGTGGCCGTTAAAAACTTTTACTTAACTACTCTTTTTAACGAATAAATTAAAACATCCACAATTAAATGCGTAATTAACTGAAATGAAAATGAAAGGAACTAAAATAACCGAACACTCGGTCCAAATATACAACCATATCAAATGCTGTACTGAAAGAATAAATAAATGCAATTGAGCCATTGGCTCGAATGTTTATACAATATCTCCTATCTAGAGTACAAGGAAAGAAACGTCTACCAATAACCTGCAAGCATCCACAGCTGCTGCAGCAGACAACTGACTTGAAAGAATTTCCATCCAGGCGTCCCTGTGTCTGGACACCTATATATATATAGTATAGAGAAAGAAAGGAGAGTAGACAAACGGGTCAGAGCCCGAATGTTTTGAAAATATTTGCAAGTGCATAAATGCTTTATTTTTAGAAAAAGAGTTTTATCTCATAATTAAATTGGTATCGCACTCCCATGAGATACCCCTCACCTCTCCACTAACAATGCACTCCTAGCGCATCCCTTTAGACATCCTAGTCAAGCTCACCTGCTAAACTAATCTATCCCAAACCCACTATCTACCCTAGATAGTCCAACAGATGTACTAAGGGCTAAACTTCACTCTAATCTCGACGCCATGCCATGTTCGTGCGTGGGGTGTCTCGCAAAGCGAAATTCAGACAAGGAACCCCCCCAATACACTACTAAGCGGCAAGGTCGATCATCGAGATCCTCCAGTCCCTTAGTACAGAAAGATATATATAATATATATATATATTCCACAAACATTTAATATAAGAGCACTTAAGGATTAAACTTCTCCCCAATCTCAACACAGTTCCATATTCGTGCGTGGGGTGTCTCCCGAAGCGAAATCCAAACAAGGAACCCCCCCAATACACTACTACGCGGCACGGTCGATCGTCGGGATCCATTAGACCCTCGGTACTCAGTTCATCTAATTATATATATACATATATATAATCATCGGAATCTATCTCCCGGACTGGGGTGTATTCTATACACAAAGTATTTATTAATACTTATCCTTTTCATTTCAAAAACTTCCATCTCCCTTATAATATCCAGGAGATGTATTTAAAGCCAATTCATTATCATGAATTGCTTTACCAAAGCATATACCTTTTTAAAATCCAATTTTATTAACATAAAAATGCTTTTCCTTTTTAAATCGTCCCATTTCCCTTTTTATACTCAGGAAATGTACCCAAAGCCATTTTCATTATCATGAAAATGCTTTGATCATAACATATGCTTCCACATCCCTTCCTACATCCGGGAGTGTTACCGAAGCCAAACCTTTATCCCATTTTCCTTTTTATACTCAGAAAATGTAAATTAAAGCCAATCCATTATCATGAATTGCTTTAATAAATCTAAGACCGTCCCTCCGGGTATCCCCAGTGGACGCGCCCCTAAATGGCTATCATCTTCCAGGGCCTCCAAGACAACCTGGGAACCTAACAACGTCGGGAAGCGGCCATATGCCTGCGGGATAGTCAAGACCACACCCGGAATCTCCTAACCAACGCAGTACAAATAAACGCCCATATGGCCTAGGGACTATATCCAACCTGCTCAACAACCAGGAAGGCTTCACCACAACGCGCGCGACTTCCCTTATGATAGCGATTTAGGGAGGTGTGTACAATCCATAGTTTATTAATTATGAAAAACATTTCTCATTTCATTTTGAAAATATTCATTTTTATATTTTCAAAATCCTTTCCATTATAACATATATATATGTATACCTAAATCACACAGTATATATGTATAGCCTCTATATTCCTCCTAGAATATATATAACCGGCCATAATGGCCTATATCATATAACGATGACCATAATCCCCAAAGATTCCCTCCAGGAATCATAATCATGCATTCATATTAGCATGATTCTAAATCCAAAGTTTTTTCTTACTTCGACAATCAATAATTTCCTTAATCGACCCTTAAAGATTTATTGGATATCTCCAATTTATTCTAATCCACTCATAGTATTCACTCAACCAAGATCAATGTGATTATGTTATCTCTTTAGATCCTAATCCTCCTTAATACTAAATTTTTAGAAAGCCCGCTTTAAACTTAAAGAGGAAAAGTAATAACAATCTCCCAAATCTTGGGCTGAAAACAGAGTACCGGTCGACCGGTCCTGGACCCCCGGTTGACCGCGGGTTGCAATTAAGCCCACGAAACAAAGCAGTAGGCCTTATTTCCTTGACGCGGTCGACCGGCCATAGGGTCGCGGTCGACCGGTCACACCAGATCCTCAAAATTAAATCCTCCAATTCTTCCATCCAACAACCCATTTTCATTATCGGGGTTTCTAAACTACCCCAAAAATTATCCAAAACATCTACACGACTAATCCTAGCCTGTATTTTTTCCAATTCCCGATTTGATTTCCGAGTTGATGATTTCAACCCGGAGCTGTCATCTTGTAAAAATCATATCAAATCGTAGGAAAATCAACAAAATACGCGGTCGGCGCCCACGCGACCGTATCAAAAAGATCTACAACTTTCGTGTTTTGGCCGAAAGCTAAATCATTTATCTTCTTGGCCGAAAATGACCCCAAAGGCTACGGGTTACTATTCATTATCTCTCCCAAAATCCCAAACTCCATTTTTCTCCATTTTTGTTGTTTCTAACCTCACCCAACAACTCAATAAACATCTAATCTATGTTTTACAACTAACACATCAATTACTTTGGGGTATTAAATCATTTCTCTTAGTTTTAAACCCTAAAACCATAAAAACCCCAACTTATCCTTTAAACCCATTTTATACTCCATTAACATGGTTTTGACACTAAAAATCATTAAGAGTTTACACTACATCAATGTGTAAACTCATAATCAACTTTTACCCAATTTATTTTAAGGGTTCTAACCCCAAAATCATGTTTATACCAATTGTGATATGAGAGGAATGCACAAAATGAAATAAAGCAAGTAAACACTTGTCTGGAGGATGATATCCGACGACCTCGAGCTGAATCCCGCGGAGTTTGGCCGGAGTTCCTCCATTTTCTCTCTTTTCTTCCCTCTCTCTCTCTCTTCCCTCTCTTCTTTCTTCTTTTCTCTTCTCTTTTCTCCCTCTCTCCCTCCTTTTATAAGGAGAAAAGGGTTTAATCCCTTTAAAACCCAAAAACGACTCGTTTACCCAATTACGAGTTACTTTTACCTCTAAAATTACCCGAAACTTAATTTCGACAATCGGACACTCTTTTCCGAATATCTCGGACATTCCGAGACTCATGGCGCAGTCAAAATTTCCATCCGAGGTACTTGACCGCAAATCACTATTCTAACCCAAAATAATTAAATGCGGTGTTCTACTCAAAATCTTACCTCTTTTGTCGCTAAACTCCACGGCAACATATAAATAAAATATTTCGACCTATATGGTCCCAAAATAATTATTAACACCCTTCAATAATCATTAAATCCTCGAAAATCCTAAAAATCACTATTTCGAGAAATTATCCAAATTCCAAATTATACTTAATTATGGAATTTAATTATCTCCAAAAAGGACGGGTTGTTACACCTAATAAGGTTTCTAATATGTACTTGTGATAAGAAGGCTTGTAATTCATGTTAGAATAGATTAGGGTTTAAGCAAATTCGTCCATGGCTGCCCTGTCTTCGCGAAGAAGACAAAGACCTGTTCGATCGATCGATCGACGGTTTGGGGTCGATCGATCGACGGTCGTCAGAACTTGGCAGTTTCTCCAGTTAATTATTGTAACACCCCGTATTTTCTGTGATATTTATTTTTGGGATTAATTAAATTAAATGCGTATTAATTGATAATTAATCCGGATTAAAATACTAGCGAGATGCGAGGTGGTATTTGATTATATGTGCATATATGATTATACATGAATTTGGAATTATGAAAATTTGTCGTGAGATTCATATACGGCAATTTGGGAATTTTGTTGAGACGCGTGTGACCGCCGCGTCATGGTGTATTATTTTAATTATAAAAGTGAATTTTATTTTTATTATCCGTATGGTCGTTTTGAGTGCGCCAACGCGTCCGTAAGGGTCGAGATAGTCAGAAAACACTAGCCGGGGGTTTAGTTTGGGTCCTGGGGTATTTTTAGGCCATACCGGCAACATAAAGGGCATTTCGGTAATTTTGTATTTTTGGGGAATTAAAAGTGACGAAAATTAGCTAAGTAAATCTGATGTGGATTTGACCCACTAAGCCACTAACCAACCCATGATAACCCAATAGGTTACGTAGGTTATTAGAAGAGGTTTCTAAGTTTTTCCAAAAATAAAACCTAGCCACCATAGCCATTGGAGAAGAAGAACTTGTTGAGAGAAAGAGAAGGAATTCTGCAGAGAAAGAAAGAGAACACTTGACAAATTCGTCATCAAATTAAGAGATAAACTTAAGGCAAGTGATTTAATTCCGTTTAATTCAGAGAATGTTCCTTCCATGTTAGATTATTCTAAGATTTACATTTGTTCTTGAAAGATAATGAAAACCCATGTATTTTGGAACTTAGAACTTGAAATCTTGAAGAGAAATTGCATGTAGAATGGTAGGTAGATGATTATTATGATGACATTAGATATTGGATGAAATTAAAACGAATTTAATTGGGTAAATTACTGATTATAAATTCTGGGGTTTACATTCTTGAAAATTTGGGGAAAAAGTGCAGAGACTTGAGGATTTAATGATGTTAGAATGAATTGATTCCTTAAAATATGTTAGAATGTGACCTAAGTACGTTTAGGGATGAATAGAGACCTTAAACAATCGTTGGTTTGATGTTTAGAAGAGTTTTTAACAGACAAAAATGGTGAAAAATGAAACTAGGAAAATCTGGGCTCGAAACCGGTCATTCGTTAGAAGGCCTCCCCAGGTCGTTCGAACGAGCTTCTAACGAGTTGACCAGTCGCTTCTAACGAAAGGGAATTTCGTTCGATACCTTCGTTCGAACGAGATCTCGTTAGAAGGCAGTTCGTTCGAACGAACTGAGCTCTCGTTCGAACAGCCTCGTTCGAACGAGACTTCTAACGAGCTGGCAGTTTCGGCCTTTTCGGCCTGTTTTGATTTTTGGAGTCCCGCAAACTTGTTCGAGGATAGAGATGATATTCCTTTGATGATGTATTGATGGATTTGGGACATTTGAGTTGTTATGAGGAGTAAATTATATTCGAGTGATTTAAATAATGGTTAATGTGGGATTGAGACGTGAGTGGTTACCACGACGTGAGAATAAACTATGGCGCGTATAATTATGGACCGGGATTATATAAGTTGTATATATATTAAGTTGGTACGCAAATGCGATATGTACTACAATTAAACTAAGGTGATTACTAAGATGCGTGTTTACTTAGTATTGGTATATGAATTGTGTGTATGACATACCTACCATACTTGCTATCACGGGAGGTTTGCGTTCGCTTAGGGCCCTCTAATCCTTGTGTTGCCCGGATTTAGACTGGTTACCTCGATGAACATAGGTCAGAGAAAGACTTATTGGGATGTTAATAAGTCCGCTGATCGTGGGAGCGTAGGTATGTGCGTGACCCATGTGATGTGACTGTGTTCGCCTCCATTATTTGTGATGTTGTTATCTTTGAACTATTCCTGAGAGATTCGGAATATGTGATCCTTATGTACGTGATGTACAGGGATGGATAGCAGAGTATGTGTGCACCGCATCTAGTTCTCGGGGTGTTTGTATTGTATATTTGTGATGCGAATAATATACACTTAATTAATGGGAACTTTCATGTTAATATTGTGAATATAATTATGGTAATGTTTCGAGAAACATAACGGGTTAATTGATAGTGAATTATAATTCATTGCGAATCTGAGTTTATGTAAGGCCTCTGTTTTAGATTGTTAACGCTAGAAGTTAATATGGGAATCAAGTAGTAATGGGTAGAACTTATTACGGTTTGATTAGATGAGTATATCATAGTAGATGGGTACGGTACGTTAGGAGTGCACATGTAGTCGAGAGGTGAGAATTTCATGTGAGTCCACGTCCTAACATGTATTTTGCATTTAATGTTTTAAGTTATTAAAACACTTGCAGTTTTTAAAATGATTTCCACTTTCGGGCTCTGACCCATTTGCTTTCAAATCTATTTTCTTGTAAAACCATTTTAGGTGCCCAGCCACAAGGACACCATGCATAGGATACTTATTCAGGTAACGAGCTGTAGCTGTTTCTGGAAGCTACAGGGATTTGCTTTTAGACGCTTCTATCATTTGGATTCCAGATTCAGTATCTATCAGTTGTAGGGCATGTTGCCCATTTCTATTAGAGACATCTTTCCATTTCAGTTTTTCAGACTTTGGCATGTATTGATTCAGTTTTCAGTTTAATTATTTCAGTTTGTGGATTTGTAGCGAGGAGTTTTCCTCCAGACTTTATTTTCATTATGTGATGGTCATTCTATTTACTTCGTTATGGTGAATGGTGTTATTATTCTTCATTACACTTGTTGCATGATAATCAGACTTTATTTAAAATTTGGCAACTTACTTTTTAAATACTAGGTGGTTAGAAATAATAAAATGTTTTCGACAGTGATGCTACTAACTGAGTCAACTTGGCATTTTGATTTAATTTAATAAAGGAGTAGCTACCCGGTGTTTAATTAGTCAGGGTGTCACAGGTGGTATCAGAGCATCAGGTTCTAGTGTCCTTAGGATCTGAACGGCTTATTATGTTTTCCGCTGAGCTTCCTTTGATATAGAGCCCTATATTTTAGGACTGTTGTATTCTCTTGTTTATGCTACGTTCTTGAGCTATATTAAGTTTATAACTGCGAACTTATAAACTTTATTCTTATTTCAGATGCCTCCACGATGTGCACGACGAGTTCCCAGGGATGAAACGCCCGAACCCCAGCCCGCTCCAGGTCAGGGCATGATGAACGCCACCGAGGTTGCAACCATTGTAGCCCAAGCGGTAAATGTCGCAATTGCAGTAGTTCAGCAGGCACCACCTCAGGCGCCGGTTGCCGCGCCAGTACAGGCAAATGCATTCCCGTCTGCTTGGGAATGTGTATGTGACGCTTTTCAGAAAGCGCATCCGCCAGAGTTTGCAGGTAGCTCAGATGTGGTAGTCTCGAGCCAGTGGAGGAAGGATATGCAGAGGCACTTGAGGATGTATGAGTGCACTGATGTTCAGAAGCAGGTGCTAGCTACTTTCAAGCTAGTTGGATCTGCACTGCAGTGGTGGGATTCTATTACCACCATGGAGGAGAGGGATACTCTCACTATTCAGGAATTCTGGGTGCGGTTTGACCGCAAGTACTTTCCGTCTGCTGTTCATACAGAAATGAGGAGGAAACTGATGAGTCTGAAGCAGGAGGGTAAGACCGTGGTCGATTATGAGGTCAAGTTCACGAATCTGTTGAATATCGTTCCAGATGAGATACCGACATAAAAGAAGAAGATTGAGAAATTCACCGACGGGTTGACATGGAGGATCCGTCAGCATCTGTTAGGGAACCTTTCGTTGGCCACTTATTCTGATGTGGTTAACGCTGCTTTGTTACACTGCCAGGATCAACGCTTTCATATGGCTGAGGGCAAGAGATCGGGAGAGTCTAGCCATCAGGGCAGGACTGGAGGACATGGTGCCGGTGGGGCACAATCTGTTCAGGGGCAGAGACAGAGTGAGCAGGGTTCCCAGCAGGGGGATCAGAAGAGGTGCCGATCAGGAAATTATAGGCACGGGCAGGGAGGTTTTCGTAAGGGCCAGCAGTGTCCAAACGGCCATCAGGGCCAACAGGGGCAGAATGGGCAGCAGTTTCAGCAGGGCCAGCAGGGCTAATGGAGGAACGGTAACGGCCACCAGGGCCGGGGACCGCAGGGGCAGAGAGGAGGGAACTTCCCAGGGAAGTTTTTTATTTGTGGTAAGACTGGCCATAAACGACAGGATTGTCCTGATAGGGGCAGAGCCCCACAGCAGCAGCAGCAGGGTGCTCGCCAGGAGCCGCAGAGGCCTATGTTTCCCGCCGCTCTCCCCGCACCGCCACAGATGGCAGCAATGCCACCCATTCCAGCAGTCCTAGTTCAGCAGTGACAACTACAGTATGGACGTGTCTATAACGTCCACCAGGCAGCAGTTCCACAGGCACCGCCCGCGATTGAGGGTACGTTTCCTATCCATGGCACTATGGGTCGGGTACTGTTTGATACGGGGGCTACACATTATTTTATAGCTACACGTTTTGCGAAAGCCTTAGGGTTGTTACCTACGGCAGAGAGCACAGTGACGTGTGTCGACTCACCATTGGGGAGTGGATCACTTATATTCTTTATATGTCGGGGAGTGGGGGTAGAGATTGGTGGTTTGGTATTACCTGCGGACATGTTGGTATTAGATATGCATGTTCACGATGTGAGTATCAGTATGGATTGGCTCGCTGAATATAGAGCCATGATTGATTGCTTCGGTGGGAGCATTGTTTTTGCCATTCCGGGGCAAGAAATGTTTGTAGTGGCGATGCCTCGCTCAGAGGGAGGCTCGATCGCTCATTTGTATTACATTGAGGAGGATACCTCTAAGGAGGTTGTGATTCCTTTAGATTCGATCCCAGTTGTCAGGGAGTATTCTGATGTGTTTCAGGAGATACCAGGCCTACCCCCCAGTCGAGAGATAGACTTTGTTATAGACTTATTGCCGGGTACGAGACCTATAGCACGCGCACCGTACCATATGGCTCCAGCTGAGATGAGGGAGTTACGGGATCAGATTGAGCAGTTGTTAGGTCAGGGGTTTATTCGAAGGACTACGTCACCGTGGGGTGCCCCTGTGTTGTTTGTAAAGAAGAGAGACGGTTCACTGAGATTGTGTGTGGACTACCGAGAGTTGAATAAGGTCACGATACGGAACAAATATCCATTGCCTCGAATCGATGACCTATTCGACCAGTTGAGAGGAGCTTCCTTCTTCTCGAAGATTGATTTGAGATCAGGATATCATCAGTTGCGTATCAGGGAAGAGGACGTCTCGAAGACTGCGTTCTTGTCGAGATATGGTTCTTATGAGTTTCGAGTTATGCCTTTTGGCTTGACCAATGCTCCAGCCATGCTTATGGATTTGATGAACAGGGTGTTCAGGGACTTCCTAGATCAGTTTGTCATTGTCTTCATCGATGATATTCTGGTTTACTCCCATACAGAGGAGGAGCACGCCGAGCATTTGAGGCTTGTTTTGCAGAAACTACGTCAGAACGAGCTGTATGCAAAGTTTGAGAAATACGGATTTTGGCTGAAGGAGGTCCAGTTTTTGGGACACATTATTTCCGACCGGGGGATATCTGTTGATCCAGGGAAAGTATCCGCGGTGAGGGAGTGGGGACAGCCCATGACACCGACTGAAATTCGTAGTTTCTTGGGCCTAGCAGGATACTACAGGAGGTTCATTCGGGGATTTTTGAAGATAGCGGGTCCTTTAACACATCTGACTCGTAAAGGTGTGCCGTACATTTGGAGTGATGCCTGTCAGTTGGCATTCGATGAGTTGAAGGATAAGTTGACCTCAGCACCAGTGTTAGCATTGCCGAGACCGGGAGTTGAGTATGTAGTCTACACCGATGCGTCCTTATAAGGACTTGGAGGCGTATTGCAGCAGGAGAGTCAGGCCATAGCTTATGCTTCCCGTAAGCTAAAGCCTCACGAGAAGAACTACCCCACTCATGATTTGGAGTTGACGGCAGTCGTATTTGCTCTACGTATTTGGAGACATTACCTGTTGGGAGAGAAGTTCCGATTGTTCACGGACCACAAGTCCCTACAGTACCTATTCACACAGAAGGAGTTGAATATGCGACAGCGTAGGTGGCTTGAGTTTGTAAAGGACTATCAGTTTGATATCATGTACCACCCAGGAAAGGCTAACGTGGTAGCAGACGCGTTGAGCCGTAGGCCAGCAGATGAAGTGGCAGAGGTGTGGAAAGCCAAGTGGATGGAGTTGGGACACCAGGATGCAGTGGCCCGATCTTTCATGTCTGTGATGACTGTTACACCGCAGATTGTCACGAAGGTAGTACGGGCACAGGCTAATGACTCATTCTGTCAGGAGCAGATAGTTCGATTATTGGCAGAGGGAACCAAATCCTATACCGTTAGCTCAGACGAGGGATTACGCTTCAATGGGAGATTGGTAGTTCCGGAAGGGAAGGAATTGCGGCACGAGGTGATGGCAGAATCGCACGGCTCATGGTTCGCGGTACATCTCGATGGGGACAAAATGTACCAAGACATGAGACGTCAGTACTGGTGGTGCGGAATGAAGAGAGATATTGCCGAATTTGTTTCTAAATGCACCACTTGTCAGCTAGTAAAAGTGGATCATCAGAGACCGGCAGGACTGCTACAGCCGCTAGAGGTTCCGATGTGGATGTGGGAGAGCATATCCATGGACTTTATAACGGGGTTGCCTACGTCACAGAGAGGTCACGACTCCATTTGGGTAATAGTGGATAGGTTGACCAAAGTCGCTCATTTTCTACCTGTGAGGACAGACTACACTACGGGACAGTATGCCCAGATCGTTATTTCTGAGATAGTGAGACTTCACGGTGTGCCCTTAAATATCGTGTCTGACCGAGAAAAGATATTTGTTTCACGATTTTGGGAGAGTTTTCAGGAGGCCATGGGCACGGAATTGCGATTGAGTACGGCTTATCATCCGCAGACCGATGGGCAGACCGAGAGCACAAATCAGATGTTGGAGGACATGCTACGCATGTGCATTATTGACTTTGGAGGTGGATGGGAGAAATACCTTCCACTGGTAGAGTTTCCTTATAATAACTCCTACGAGTTCACTATTGGCATGGCTCCGTTTGAGGCATTGTACGGTAGGCCTTGTCGTTCCCCAGCATGTTAGTTAGAGGTGGGGGACAACAAACTACTTGGGCCGGAAGTGATTCAGGATACTTCGACAAGGATTGAGTTGATTCGGAGTCGCATTCGGGTAGCTCAAGACCGGCAGAAGAGCTATGCTGATGCGAAGCGGTTCTTCAGGGAGTTCCAAGTGGGGGACCAAGTTTTGCTCAGAGTAGCTCCTATGAAGGGGATTACGCGTTTCGGGAAGAAAGGGAAGTTGGCACCGAGATATGTGGGACCATTTCCTATCATTGAGCGGATCAGACCGGTTGCGTATAGGCTTGGATTACCGGAGCATTTGCATCGAATTCACGAAGTGTTCCATATTTCCTCGCTAAGGAAATACCTTAGAGATAATTTGGCTCATTCTCACATTGCTGTGGAGGACATCGATCTCCAGCCGGATAGCTCCTACGAGGAGGGGCCGATTGCTATTTTGGACCGAAGTGAGAGGAAGCTGCGGTCAAAGATAGTTCCGTTAGTGCGTGTTCAGTGGCGACATCACAATGTCGAGGAGTCCACATGGGAGCGCGAGGATGAGATGCGCGAACGTTATACAGAGTTATTTTTAGTAGGTACTTTCTAATTCCGAATTTCGGGACGAAATTAAGTTATTAGGGGGAAGTATGTAATACCCCGTATTTTCTGTGATATTTATTTTTGGGATTAATTAAATTAAATGCGTATTAATTGATAATTAATCCGGATTAAAATACTAGCGAGATGCGAGTTGGTATTTGATTATATGTGCATATATGATTATATATGAATTTGGAATTATGAAAATTTGTCGTGAGATTCATATACGGCAATTTGGGAATTTTGTTGAGACGCGTGTGACCACCACGTCATAGTGTATTATTTTAATTATAAAAGTGAATTTTATTTCTATTATTCGTATGGTCGTTTTGAGTGCGCCAACGCATCCGGAAGGGTCGAGATAGTCAGAAAACACTAGCCGGGGGTTTAGTTTGGGTCCCGGGGTATTTTTAGGCCATACCGGCAACATAAAGGGCATTTCGGTAATTTTGTATTTTTGGGGAATTAGAAGTGACGAAAATTAGCTAAGTAAATTTGATGTGGATTTGACCCACTAAGCCACTAACCAACCTATGATAACCCAATAGGTTACGTAGGTTATTAGAAGAGGTTTCTAAGTTTTTCCAAAAATAAACCCTAGCCACCATAGCCATTGGAGAAGAAGAACTTGTTGAGAGAAAGAGAAGGAATTATGCAGAGAAAGAAAGAGAACACTTCACAAATTCGTCATCAAATTCAGAGATAAACTTAAGGCAAGTGATTTAATTCCGTTTAATTCAGAGAATGTTCGTTCCATGTTAGATTATTCTAAGATTTACATTTGTTCTTGAAAGATAATGAAAACCCATGTATTTTGGAACTTAGAACTTGAAATCATGAAGAGAAATTGCATGTACAATGGTAGGTACATGATTATTATGATGACATTAGATATTGGATGAAATTAAAATGGATTTAATTTGGTAAATTACTGATTATAAATTCTAGGGTTTACATTCTTGAAAATTTGGGGAAAAAGTGTGGAGACTTGAGGATTTAATGATGTTAGAATGAATTGATTCCTTAAAATATGTTAGAATGTGACCTAAGTACGTTTAGGGATGAATAGAGACCTTAAACAATCGTTGGTTTGATGTTTAGAAGAGTTTTGAAGAGACAAAAATGGTGAAAAACGAAACTAGGAAAATCTGGGCTCGAAACTGGTCGTTCGTTAGAAGGCCTACCCAGGTCGTTCGAACGAGCTCGTTCAATCGAGCTTCTAACGAGTTGACCAGTCGCTTCTAACGAAAGGGAATTTCGTTCGACACCTTCGTTCGAACGAGATCTCGTTAGAAGGCAGTTCGTTCGAACGAACTGAGCTCTCGTTCGAACAGCCTCGTTCGAACGAGACTTCTAACGAGCTGGCAGTTTAGGCCTTTTTGGCCTGTTTTGATTTTTGGAGTACCGTAAACTTGTTCAAGGATAGAGATGATATTCCTTTGATGATGTATTGATGGATTTGGGACATTTGAGTTATTATGAGGAGTAAATTATATTCGAGTGATTTAAATAATGGTTAATGTGGGATTGAGACGTGAGTGGTTACCACGACGTGAGAATAAACTATGGCGCGTATAATTATGGACCGGGATTATATAAGTTGTATATATATTAAGTTGGTACGCAAATGCGATATGTTCTACAATTAAACTAAGGTGATTACTAAGATGCGTGTTTACTTAGTATTGGTATATGAATTGTGTGTATGACATACCTACCATACTTGCTATCACGGGAGATTTGCGTTCGCTTAGGGCCCTCTAATCCTTGTGTTGCCCGGATTTAGACTGGTTACCTCGATGAACATAGGTCAGAGAAAGACTTATTGGGATGTTAATAAGTCCGCTGATCGTGGGAGCGTAGGTATGTGCGTGACCCATGTGATGTGACTGTGTTCGCGTCCATTATTTGTGATGTTGTTATCTTTGAACTATTCCTGAGAGATTCGGAATATGTGATCCTTATGTACGTGATGTACCGGTATGGATAGCAGAGTATGTGTGCACCGCAGCTAGTTCTCGGGGTGCTTGTATTGTATATTTGTGATGCGAATAATATACACTTAATTAATGGGAACTTTCATGTTAATATTGTGAATATAATTATGGTAATGTTTCGAGAAACATAACGGGTTAATTGATAGTGAATTATAATTCATTGCGAATCTGGGTTTATGTAAGGCCTCTATTTTAGATTGTTAACGCTAGAATTTAATATGGGAATCAAGTAGTAATGGGTAGAACTTATTACGGTTTGATTAGATGAGTATATCATAGTAGATGGGTACGGTACGTTAGGAGTGCACATGTAGTCGAGAGGTGAGAATTTCATGTGAGTGCACGTCCTAACATGTATTTTGCATTTAATGTTTTAAGTTATTAAAACACTTGCAGTTTTTAAAATGATTTCCACTTTCAGGCTCTGACCCATTTTCTTTCAAATCTATTTTCTTGTAAAACCATTTTAGGTGCCCAGCCACATGGATACCATGCATAGGATACTTATTCAGGTAACGAGCTGTAGCTGTTTGTGGAAGCTACAGGGATTTGCTTTTAGACTCTTCTATCATTTGGATTCCAGATTCAGTATCTATCAGTTGTAGGGCATGTTGCCCATTTCTATTAGAGACATCTTTCCATTTCAGTTTTTCAGACTTTGGCATGTATTGATTCAGTTTTCAGTTTAATTATTTCAGTTTATGGATTTGTAGCGAGGAGTTTTCCTCCAGACTTTATTTTCATTATGTGATGGTCATTCTATTTACTTCGTTATGGTGAATGGTGTTATTATTCTTCATTACACTTGTTGCATGATAATCAGACTTTATTTAAAATTTGGCAACTTACTTTTTAAATACTAGGTGGTTATAAATAATAAAATGTTTTCGACAGTGATGCTATTAACTGAGCCAACTTGGCATTTTGATTTAATTTAATAAAGGAGTAGCTACCCGGTGTTTAATTAGTCGGGGTGTCACAATTATATAAAAGGGAAAATTCATATAAAAATCTTATGTAATTAATTATTGAGAAATTAAATACATGAGTTTAAATCTAATTAATTGTAGATAAATTAATTAAGGTTTGAGGCAGAAAATTTGGTTGTCACGTCATGATGAAATACGGAGTTATTGTCGAGTCCGGGGATATTGGTTGAGCGAAACCGAAATGTAATAAATTAATTAGACATAGGCTAATAAATTAGAGTCGGGGATTTTGACTCGGGTAAATTTATTTTGGGCTACGAGAGTAAGTCCAAATTTATGGTGGGGGCGACACCAAAAGTAACTTAATTAATTAAGGTGCAATTTAATTAATATTTAGAGTTGGACCATAAACTCTTAATAATTTTAATAGGCTTATGTTACGGATTTAGCGCACGGTATAGCCGGGACTTTTATATTTATATATACGGATGTGATAGTATATATATATGGTGTGTACATTAATATCAGTGATTAGATATTTTATACTATAGTGCTATAGGGGGAGGTTGCGCGTAGTGGATGAATGCCTTAGCTTGAGGAGTATGGTGAGTATATTCCCGAGGTCATAGCGTCCATTATATGGGTGAGGGACATCTCACTTTCAGGGAAGGAATATGACCGCCTCCAATTATTTATTTTTATCAAGTTGGTGTGAAATTCTGACTTGGGATAACTAGGCTATATGATTGTACCTAGTGGGATAGCACTTTATAGAATTTACATTCTGTGAGTATTTTACTCGGGTGGATGCAAGTTGTTAAATATATTACAGTATGATTGTGAATGCTGAAATATGATTATAAGTATATAATTGGATAATTAATTATATACGGGTTATTAATGAAAAATATGAGTTGTTTCATACGTATAACAAGTGTAGAAGTTATATGAATTTAAAAAGGGAAATGTTTTAGTTAAGTTGATGTTACTAATAACTTAAAAATCATAATCACTATATACTCAGTTAGAGTAGGGTGGGTATAAAGGAACTTTGTTAATTATCTAGGTAATTTAATTAAAGCGTTAGTAGTGTACATTAGAGGAGGGGTAAGGAAGTCCTCAAGAGAGTGCGATACTAACTAAAATATGAAGAGCATGCATATTTATTTATTACTGCAAGTTAGTCATTTGTTAAATGTTTTTTTCAAATGTTTTGGGTACTAACCCTTGCTATAAAAACTTTTAAAAAAACCCTTTTAGGTGTCCAGCCACAGGGACGCCAGCCTTGACTCAATTCCAGGGATTCGTTGCTGCAGCATATGTGGATGTTGCGGGGTTTTGATAGACGCCTCATTCTTCATTCTTAATGTAGAGATTCATTATTAGTTATTCGAGCATGTTGCTCACATTCCATTTATTTGTAGTAGACTTGTTGGGAGTTCATTTTTGTCTTTACGAGATTTATTATTTGGACCGATGGTTTATTCGGTTAATTATTTTTACTTGTGGATGCTTAATTCAGTTATCTGTGATTGTTGTATTGTTTTATTTTCCGCATGGGTTTTTGTTTAAATAATGAAAGATAAAAATTGGCACCAGTCTATTTTTCTCACTTAGGTGGTTAGTAATTTAATAAGACGACAGTGATGCTAAGAATGGACCAAATGAGAAACCTGTTCTAACTTGATTTAGGACTGATCACCCGGGATTAATTAGGCGGGGTGTCACAGATGGTATCAGAGCATCAGGTTCTAGTGTCCTTAGGATCTGTGCGGCTTTCTACGTTTTAGCGTAGCGTTCGGTTGTTATAGAGCCCTATTATTAGGACTGTTGATTATATTTTCCTCTTGTGAGATATCGTATTCCTGCTATTAGTTTTTGTATAAATTGTGTACTTATACAATTCAATCTATTTCAGATGCCACCAAAGAGACAGAGAGCGGAGAGGGTTGAGGCTAGAGATGAGGTGAGGGAGGCTCGCCAGGAGCCACAGATACCGCCACCACCACCCCCACCCGAGTTGTTTTCTACCACTCAGGTGGCAGTGATAGTGGCCCAAGCGGTCGAGCCAGCGATGCGAGCTATGGCAGCTCATTTTCCACAGCCCCAGGCACCGCCTCCAATGGCTCCAGCAGTTCAGGCTCCAGTGGGACCACCGTCTTGGCAGCGAGTGAGGGAGACCTTTCAGAAGGCCCAAATATGGATAATGAAACCCAAACCCAAATATATTTCCCACCATTTCATCACACCATTTCAATCATTGCCACCAAACCCAAATATATTTCCTACCACTTTATTCATATATAAACTATAAATATATAAGCTAGGCTTGGATAATGAAACCCATGCCGCATCAAATACCGACTTCAACGGGTTCCTCTTTGTTAAGATTCAATTCATCATTGGGCTACGTTTGTTTGGATCTGTTTCAGTACATGGATGTTATGAATCTGTGTTCCCATTCTCTAATATTACATGAATTTACTCGATGTTAATAACATTCTCTCTGCCTCAAGGTTTATTTGGTTTGTGTTTTTTAAGCTTTATTTCTTTGTTGGAAACTTTTTTTTAATAATGATGCAATCTGCGTGTGTTATTCGTATACTAACGTTTGAATCAAATTACGTAATGTAGAATTAATATTTTTTCACAATCTACCGAGGATAAAAAATAGTTTTGAGATGAAATTTTATAATGTATAAAAAATATTTGTGATATTTTACCTTTAGAGAAATGCTTTATGTACCGGCAAAAGCTTACTGCCTAACTCAACTGGCTGACATGGCATGCCACTTCAATTTTGAAGAAGATGATTTGTCGTAATAATTTATCTTGTTGGATTGGTTGGAGTTTAATGGACAAAATTTTAATTATAACTAATATTTTCTCTGCTATTTTAATTTTCATTTTAATTTCAAGTAAATAATTTTAAAATATTATAAATTAATCTCTAAATATGAAGAAGACTCAATTAAGATATGACACAATAAGATTTTTATTTTATTTATCTAACATGATCTCGAACCAATTAAATTAGAACATGACCTTCATTTTTATTTACCAAACACAAACACGACCATTTAAAAATAACACGAGACCACATCAATTCCTATTTTTTTAACCATGAGCATGAATCAAATAAAATGCAACACAATATGAAATATACATTTTTTGTTTATCTAACACTGTTACGAACCAATTAAAACAGAACATGACCTTCACATTTTTGTACCTAACACTAACACGACCAATTAAAAATGAAACGAGGTAACACAAATTGTTATTTTTTTTAGATGAGCACGAATCAATTAAAATACGACACAATACAAAATATATATTTTTTGCCTAAATAAGAGTTCCCATTATGCCATTTTCCATTTAGACGTGTTCATGTTGTAGGCAGCGGTTATTGTCGCTGGCGCGGATCCGCATCATTTAGTGGATGTGGGATCGCAGCAGTGGCACTAATAAATCGATTTTACAACATTTTTTTATTTTGATAAAAACTGTTATTTATTTATTTTCGATAATGTTGTTCTTTTTTTCTCCCTAAAATCTATCTTTTGTGTTAAAACTAGTTTAAGAAACGCTATTTTCTTTAAAAAAATCTTTTATTTTTGTCAAAATTGTTTTTTATTCATAAGAACAATTTTTGCTAAAAAAATGTTTTTCTTTTGTTTTTGTCATGTCGTGTCGTGTCGTGTCATTTGTGTCGGTTGCGATCCGCTAACATCACGTGTTGCGATCCGTAAACAGTAAACAGTGTCGCGATCGACACATAAAAATTGATGTCGACATGTTTCAAACTTGTTTTTCTTGGTTCAAACTTTTTTTACTTTGATAAAAAAAGTGTTTTTATGTTTTGTTCAAGCTTTTTTTTTTTTGGGTTAAGAACTATTTTTTGTGTTTAAACTAGTTAAAAAAAATGTATTTTGCTGAAAGTATTTTTTATTTATTTTTGTTTGGTTTTCGTTAAAACTGCATTTTCCTCTTTTTTTTAGAAGGCAACAACTATATGTATTTTTAAAAAATGTATTATGGCGATCGTGACTCTAGTTATTATCACGGGCGTGACCCCACATTCATAAGTCAATTACCAATCGAACACGTCATGTCAGCATATCTCAACCGACACATATGACACGACACAACAAAAACAAAAGAAAAAACATTTTTTTAGCAAAAAGATGTTTGTAACAATAAAAAACAATTTTGACAGAAGCAAAAGATTTTTTTATCAAACAACTTTTAAAAAAGCAGTGATAATCAAAATAAAAAAAGTTTTAAAATCGATTTGTTGCGCGAACCCAAATCCATTAAATGATGCGGATCCGCGCTCGCTTTTTTATTTGGATCATGATCGTGTTTGTTAAAAACTAGATGATTCATAATCGCATTGTGTAACTTTTTAATTGGTTTGTGTTAAGTAAAAAAAATGATTTCGTGTCTTGTCTTATCTATTTTTAAAGCATAATTTTAACATATGTTTTGTTACATACATTTATATATAACGTGTATTTATGATTTTTTATTGTACTGGTTTTTTTTTAACTTGAAAGTTATATTTTACAAACAAAAAATTAATGTCTTGGATGAGTTTTTAACTCCCAAAAGGAAGTTGTTGTTTGGATAAACATCATCATCAGGCCACGCAAGAAACATTTATCTTGGTTTAGGCTTATTTTCTTGCATGGGTGCTTGCCAACTCAGTTAGCCACATCAGCTGGTGGGAGTATTCGGATGCATTTAGCCCGTTCCTATAGCATTCCTATTTTTAATTAAATAGGTCAAATGGATCTATCCATATATCATTGGAATACAGATATGAAGGTTCATTTTTTGATCATTTTTTATTCCATTATTTTCGTTGATCAAGCCCAATTTTATAATTAGATCAAATTAAATGGGTGAATTAGAAATTTAAAATAAGTACAATAATACTAATACTAAACAAATTATGTTTGGGCTATCATAACTTATAAGTTAAGATAAATATATATGTGAAATTCTAGCAAAAATATTATGAGCCTTAAGAAAACCAAATGGTGTAAAAAATTGTTTTTTATTTTGTGCTTGTATGGTATTTTGAAAGAGCAATAACACATATTTCTTTATCTTTACATAAATTTGAAACAAAATTAATTGTTTTTTGATAGTTATGCTATGCCACAAATATATTGTTTGATACAAAGCCATCATTCTGATATTTCCTTAATTCATACTTTTCCTATCTGATTAGTATAATTAAAGATAATGTGATATGATATGTGTAACTTCTCCTTCATTTCTTTTTGGGTAGTTTGATTAGATATTACACCCTTTCAAATTGTTGTTAGATGTTTGAAAAATACTCCTTTACTTCTGACTTGTTGCTGAGATTAATTGAGAAATTGTTGCGTCACAGTTCATATTAAGGTGTTTTTGGAATGTTTTTTACTGTGGAAGTTAAAACAAATGCACACTAACTTTTATTATTTTGATTTGTGGACCATGTTGCCTAAATAGTAGGATAAGCATATTGAGATACGACCCGTACCCAAGACAATATCCATTCACCTTTTTAACTGGTTTGGGTGGAGCCATGACCAAATCGGATTCCTAATTGATGGATCTGCAACAGATGATAACTTATCGAATCAAGTGTTGATTAATTTTTTACTATAACTACATGATATGACCCGTAACAGAATGACATGAACATGGTCCAAACAAAATACAAACCTGATTGGACATGATATGTAAAATACTGAAGGCTTAGCAAGTTTGGACTTTGTGAAGGTGATTTTGACACGAATTTGCTAACAACGAGTCTAATTACTCTTTGTGACGGTTTATTTTCCAAATATAATTCCTAACGAGTCTAATAAATCAATATTTGTAGTTGCCATAATCTTTTTGGTGAAAATAGTACATTTATAAGAAACTAGCTAATATGTACTAGTGGTATCTTTATTCACAAGTCCCATACAAACAAGGTACATATCAAAACCCACGACTTTATGAAAGAGAAATATAACGCTCCCATTCTATATTGTATGAATTTAATGTTTGTTTCTTGAGTCTCACTTCAAAAATACAGTAAAATATTATCTTCTTCGGCTTATTATACTTGTTGGTATCTTTTGGGGTTTAAGAATTTCATTAGTGTACATAGGATATTTCAATTTTATCTTCACGTATTTTCATAATGTAGACATAAATTTGTGGAAATCTTTTTGGGAAAAAAATTAGTTGTAATTGAAATTTACCCTATAAGGAAAATAATAATTTGTGCACTTAGGGCACATATTTTGAGTCTCAAAATAGTAAATGCTAGTATGCAGGCCACATGATACGTAGCCAAGTTTATCAAATTCTAAGATTTAAATGAGATTTAACTCTGAAATAAAAACTAAAAAGCAATATCATTACAAAGTTTTTATAAGAAATTCAATGAACTATTTAATATTAAAGAATATTCTAACCATGGCCATGAAAAAAATGAAACTACATTTCTTCATATTTCCATCCGTGCATCGCGCAGTGTTTAAAACTAGTCGTTAGTAAATAGCGTCAAAAGGTAGTAAAATAACTGTACTGTCCCGATAATAAAAGTTATATTTAATCAATTGTCAAATAATATAGGAGTGAATCAATAAAAAATACATATAATGCCCTTGATAAAGAAGAGTGCCAACTAAGACGTCCATAGTTATTCCCGCTTCAAAAAAAAGCGATTTACTCAATTATGAATAACCTTTTGGCTTTTCAAATCTTACAATTCTCTCAAACGTTAACTTGTTGGTTTTCCACCCATTTGCATTAAAGTTAAGAGAATGCAAAAGGGCTAACTATTCTGATATGCATTAAAGTTAAGTGAATGCAAAAGGGCTAACTATTTTTATAAATAAGCCTAAGCACATCAATTCTACATATCCATTGGGCCAACATTTTATTGTTGTTTTTTGTGAGTTTAGAGAGCTTAGATGGAGAAAATTAACTATTGACGTTCAATTGAGGGGAATGTGTCAAACTTCAAGATAGATGATGAGGTCATGCCAAATGAAGGAGAAAATAATAATCTCAAAGAAACCAACCAAAATGAAGTTGCTATTGAGATAAAAGACAACTTGCCCGTTGAGAATAAGGAACTCATGCCCACGTATGACGAAAAATCTAAGATTGAGGCAAAAGAGGATGTGCATATTGAAAATGAAGAAAATGAAATGATAGAGAAAAAAGATGGAGTGCCTATAAAAAATAAGGAGTTGGTTATGGAGGAGAATGAAAAAAATGCTATGGTTGGGAAAAAAGATGGTGCGACTGATAAAATAGATGAGTTGGTTGTGTCCGAAAATGAAGAAAATTTGAAGGTAGATGGAACAATTGAAAATTAAACTATGACGAATGAGATAAAAGAGGAAAATGATGAATTGAATCTTAACAAAGAGGAACCCGTTGAAGTCGATATTTGATGCGGCATGGGTTTCATTATCCAAGCCTAGCTTATATATTTATATTTTATATATGAATAAAGTGGTGGGAAATATATTTGGGTTTGGTGCCAATGATTGAAATGGTGTTCGTGGGATAATAAGACTTTGAAATGGGTACGAGCATATTTGTATTTTTGGCCTACGTTTGTTTGGATCTGTTTCAATACATGGATGTTATGAATCTGTGTTCCCATTCTATAATATTACATGAATTTACTACATGTTAATAACATTCTCTCTGCCTCAAGGATTATTTGGTTTGTGTTTTTTAAGCTTTATTTCTTTGTTGGAAACTTTTTTTTAATAATGATGCAATTTGCGTGTAGTTATTCGTATACTAACGTTTGAATCAAATTACGTAATGCATAATTAATATTTTTTCACAATCTGCCGAGGATAAAAAATAGTTTTGAGATGAAATTTTATAATGTATAAAAAATATTTGTGATATTTTACCTTTAGAGAAATGCTTTATGTACCGGCAAAAGCTTACTGCCTAACTCAACTGGCTGACATGACATGCCACTTCAATTTTGAAGAAGATGATTTGTCGTAATAATTTATCTTCTTTATTTATCTTGTTGGATTGGTTGGAGTTTAATGGACAAAATTTTAATTATAACTAATATTTTCTCTGCTATTCTAATTTTCATTTTAATTTCAAGTAAATAATTTTAAAATATTATAAATTAATCTCTAAATATGAAGAAGACTCGATTAAAATATGACACAATAAGATTTTTATTTTATTTATCTAACATGATCTCGAACCAATTAAATTAGAATATGACCTTCATTTTTATTTACAAAACACAAACACGACCATTTAAAAATAACACGAGACAACATAAATTCCTATTTTTTTAACCATGAGCATGAATCAAATAAAATGCAACACAATATGAAATATACATTTTTTGTTTATCTAAAACTGTTACGAACCAATTAAAACAGAACATGACCTTCACATTTTTGTACCTAACACAACCAATTAAAAATGAAACGAGGTAACACAAATTGTTATTTTTTTTAGATGAGCACGAATCAATTAAAATACGACACAATACAAAATATATATTTTTTGCCTAAATAAGAGTTCCCATTATGCCATTTTCCATTTAGACGTGTTCATGTTGTAGGCAGCGGATATTGTCGCTGGCGCTGATCCGCATCATTTAGTGGATGTGGGATCGCAGCAGTGGCACTAATAAATCGATTTTAAAACATTTTTTTATTTTGATAAAAACTATTATTTATTTATTTTCGATAAAGTTGTTCTTTTTTTCTCCCTAAAATCTATCTTTTGTGTTAAAACTAGTTTAAGAAACGCTATTTTCTTTAAAAAAATCTTTTATTTTTGTCAAAATTGTTTTTTATTCATAAGAACAATTTTTGCTAAAAAAATGTTTTTCTTTTGTTTTTGTCATGTCGTGTCGTGTCGTGTCATTTGTGTCGGTTGCGATCCGCTAACATCACGTGTTGCGATCCGTAAACAGTAAACAGTGTCGCGATCGACACATAAAAATTGATGTCGACATGTTTCAAACTTGTTTTTCTTGGTTCAAACTTTTTTTACTTTGATAAAAAAATGTGTTTTTATGTTTTGTTCAAGCTGTTTTTTTTTTGGGTTAAGAACTATTTTTTGTGTTTAAACTAGTTAAAAAAAGGTATTTTGCTGAAAGTATTTTTTATTTATTTTTGTTTGGTTTTCGTTAAAACTGCATTTTCCTCTTTTTTTTAGAAGTCAACAACTATATGTATTTTTAAAAAAATGTATTATGGCGATCGTGACTCTAGTTATTATCACGGGCGTGACCCCACATTCATAAGTCAATTACCAATCGAACACGTCATGTCAGCATATCTCAACCGACACGTATGACACGACACAACAAAAACAAAAGAAAAAACATTTTTTTAGCAAAAAGATGTTGGTAACAATAAAAAACAATTTTGACAGAAGCAAAATATTTTTTTATCAAACAACTTTTAAAAAAGCAGTGATAATCAAAATAAAAAAAGTTTTAAAATCGATTTGTGGCGCGAACCCAAATCCATTAAATGATGCGGATCCGCGCTCGCTTTTTTATTTGGATCGTGATCGTGTTTTTTAAAAACTAGATGATTCATAATCGCATTGTGTAACTTTTTAATTGGTTTGTGTTAAGTAAAAAAAATGATTTCGTGTCTTGTCTTATCTAATTTTAAAGCATAATTTTAACATATGTTTTGTTACATATATTTATATATAACGTGTATTTATGATTTTTTATTGTACTGGTTTTTTTTAACTTGAAAGTTATATTTTACAAACAAAAAATTAATGTCTTGGATGAGTTTTTAACTCCCAAAAGGAAGTTGTTGTTTGGATAAACATCATCATCAGGCCACGCAAGAAACATTTATCTTCGTTTAGGCTTATTTACTTGCATGGGTGCTTGCCAACTCAGTTAGCCACATCAGCTGGTGGGAGTATTCCGATGCATTTAGCCGGTTCCTATAGCATTCCTATTTTTAATCAAATAGGTCAAATGGATCTATCCATATATCATTGGAATACAGATATGAAGGTTCATTTTTTGATCATTTTTTATTCCATTATTTTCGTTGATCAAGCCCAATTTTATAATTAGATCAAATTAAATGGGTGAATTAGAAATTTAAAATAAGTACAATAATATTAATACTAAACAAATTATGTTTGGGCTATCATAACTTATAAGTTAAGATAAATATATATGTGAAATTCGAGCAAAAATATTATGAGCCTTAAGAAAACCAAATGGTGTAAAAAATTGTTTTTTATTTTGTGCTTGTATGGTATTTTGAAAGAGCAATAACACATATTTCTTTATCTTTACATAAATTTGAAACAAAATTAATTGTTTTTTGATAGTTATGCTATGCCACAAATATATTTTTTGATACAAAGCCATCATTCTGATATATGAATAAAGTGGTGGGAAATATATTTGGGTTTGGTGGCAATGATTGAAATGGTGTTCGGGGGATAATAAGTCTTTGAAATGGGTACGAGCATATTTGTATTTTTGGCCTACGTTTGTTTGGATCTGTTTCAATACATGGATGTTATGAATCTGTGTTCCCATTCTCTAATATAACATGAATTTACTACATGTTAATAACATTCTCTCCGCCTCAAGGTTTATTTGGTTTGTGTTTTTTAAGCTTTATTTCTTTGTTGGAAACTTTTTTTTAATAATGATGCAATTTGCGTGTAGTTATTCGTATACTAACGTTTGAATCAAATTACGTAATGCATAATTAATATTTTTTCACAATCTGCCGAGGATAAAAAATAGTTTTGAGATGAAATTTTATAATGTATAAAAAATATTTGTGATATTTTACCCTTAGAGAAATGATTTATGTACCGGCAAAAGCTTACTGCCTAACTCAACTGGCTGACATGACATGCCACTTCAATTTTGAAGAAGATGATTTGTCGTAATAATTTATCTTATTTATTTATCTTGTTGGATTGGTTGGAGTTTAATGGACAAAATTTTAATTATAACTAATATTTTCTCTGCTATTCTATTTTTCATTTTAATTTCAAGTAAATAATTTTAAACTATTATAAATTAATCTCTAAATATGAAGAAGACTCGATTAAAATATGACACAATAAGATTTTTATTTTATTTATCTAACATGATCTCGAACCAATTAAATTAGAATATGACCTTCATTTTTATTTACCAAACACAAACACGACCATTTAAAAATAACACGAGACAACATAAATTCCTATTTTTTTAACCATGAGCATGAATCAAATAAAATGCAACACAATATGAAATATACATTTTTTGTTTATCTAACACTGTTACGAACCAATTAAAACAGAACATGACCTTCACATTTTTGTACCTAACACTAACACAACCAATTAAAAATGAACGAGGTAACACAAATTGTTATTTTTTTTAGATGAGCACGAATCAATTAAAATACGACACAATACAAAATATATATTTTTTGCCTAAATAAGAGTTCCCATTATGCCATTTTCCATTTAGACGTGTTCATGTTGTAGGCAACGGTTATTGTCGCTGGCGCGGATCCGCATCATTTAGTGGATATGGGATCGCAGCAGTGGCACTAATAAATCGATTTTAAAACATTTTTTTTATTTTGATAAAAACTGTTATTTATTTATTTTCGATAAAGTTGTTTTTTTTTCTCCCTAAAATCTATCTTTTGTGTTAAAACTAGTTTAAGAAACGCTATTTTCTTTAAAAAAATCTTTTATTTTTGTCAAAATTGTTTTTTATTCATAAGAACAATTTTTGCTAAAAAAATGTTGTTCTTTTGTTTTTGTCATGTCGTGTCGTGTTGTGTCATTTGTGTCGGTTGCGATCCGCTAACATCACGTGTTGCGATCCGTAAACAGTAAACAGTGTCGCGATCGACACATAAAAATTGATGTCGACATGTTTCAAACTTGTTTTTCTTGGTTCAAACTTTTTTTACTTTGATAAAAAATGGGTTTTTATGTTTTGTTCAAGCTGTTTTTTTTTTGGTTAAGAACTATTTTTTGTGTTTAAACTAGTTAAAAAAATGTATTTTGCTGAAAGTATTTTTTATTTATTTTTGTTTGGTTTTCGTTAAAACTGCATTTTCCTCTTTTTTTTTAGAAGGCAACAACTATATGTATTTTTAAAACTTGTATTCTGGCGATCGTGACTCTAGTTATTATCACGGGCGTGACCCCACATTCATAAGTCAATTACCAATCGAACACGTCATGTCAGCTGTAACACCCCAAGACTTTTGAGACTGAGAAATTTAATTTTGGGAAAATTAAATTTAATTAAATTGGAGAATTTTAATATTTGGGAAATTAAGTCCAAAAATAGAGGACGTTTCAAAGTATTCCGGATGATATTTTTGAGGGTACCATCGATCCCGGAAGGGTCGAGATAGTCAAAATGACTGTCATTGGGTCTTATTTCGGCTCCGGAATGTTTTTAAGTTGTTTTGACTTGAATAGGAGTCAACGAGTCATTTAAAGTGTGTATTAACATTTAAAACTGGGATTTTGTTTTAAAAGGTTGGAGGCTTACGGATGAAGCCATTTCTCATTAGAGAGAAAGAGAGAAGAGCCCTAGAGAGAGAAGAAGAAGAGAAAGAAGAAGAAAGGAAGAGAGAGAGGAAGAAAAGCTTGGAGATTTTCGGCCCTACCGCGACATCGAGGACGATTCAACCTCTACAAACCTGAGGCAAGTGTTTAATCTTGATAAATAGCTATTTGTGTATTTTATTTCATAAATTGTGGGGTAAAGAAATGGATTTTTGGGTATTAACATCAAAACCTAGATTTTTAGGTTTAATCTTGAAATCAATGTGTAAAAATGGATTTAATGGATTAGAAATGGTTGGGATCAACTTTAGGGTGCTATATGGGATTAAAATCATGGTTTGATGAAGGTTTGGGGGTTAGAATGGAAAATTTAGGGTTTAGAATTCGTGGGTTTTGATGAAGAAGAAGAACCCTTCAACAATTGTAGGTCCGAATCGATTCGCCCCCTCAAGCGAATCGATTTGGTTTGGTAGAATTGGCAGGTCTGCATTGACCGAATCGATTCGGACCCAAGCCGAATCGATTCGGCCTATTGCAGAAGCCCAGGTCTTTGGACCCGAATCGATTCGCCTTGGAGGCCGAATCGATTCGCTAGTCCGAATCAATTCGGAACAGGGCCGAATCGATTCGGAAACAGGGCATTTTGAGGTATTTTCTCCATAGTGAATTCAAACCCTTTTTGGTTGGGTTTATTGATTTAGGGCCTTCTCTTATGATGAAAGAGATATGTTCTTGGAGACACATAAGGAGTTTCTCACACATTAGAATTTTGGGGACTCCTTAGGGTGATTTGGGAGAAATGTATCCATGTATGTATTTGGAGTTATGTATAGAGATTTTGGGGAAACCCTTTGGGATTGAGAATCCTAATTGTAGATTAAAAGTATATGTAGAGGTGATGTGAGGCTAAGAACTCTTAGAGAGATCTCAGACTAGGGTATTCACAAAAGTAATTGAACCATAGTCGAAATCGAGGGAAATGAGATTATTTGATGATTGAAAGAATGAGCTTGAGGCTGATAGACTATTAGTTATATGTATACCGATAGTCAAATGATTACTAGATTCTTTAATGTACTCGGAGATATAGATGATATGTGTAGTGAAGGATTCCTACGCAAACTCTTGGGTGATAGCCCTAATGTTGAATATATAGGTATAGATATATACACATGGTTTTGGGAGACTATTCATCATAGGGGAATTATCAAATATGTTTCAAGTATGGGATTATATTCACGTATCGAGGTAAATTAAAGGAATTGTGGTGACGGCTTGCATATTGAGGACTATGTATACTTATAGCCAGGTATATATATATATCTTATTCATATGAATGAGAATTAGTTTATATGTAGATAAGGATATGTGAATATGTGTTGATATATATATATATCTGTATGTATATAGATATATGGATATTTAAACCGTATATGATGGTTTATTATTTGATCATATGATTGGATCATATGGATTATATATATTATGCATGTAAATGATATATATATACTTAATTGGTTAAGCATACCCCGCTCATGCTATCATTGGGAAGTTGTGCGCGTAGAGGGTGAGCATCCTGGCTAGAAAAGCAGGGTGTGGATATTCCCCAGGTCATAGTCGTCCCGTGTGTTACCATATGATATATATATTTATTTTGGGATGAGACGTGATGGGTATGTTTCGTCTCATTGCCGGTTTGGAGCTATGACCGCTTCCCGGGACGTCGTGTGCGTGAGTTTACCACGAGATGGGTGTCGTTTAGTCCCACCATGGTGGCCCCAGTTTTGCTACGTGAGCCGGGCACTGGGAAGATGATAGCATTGATGCAGTTTATCGGCGATATATATAGCCGGGTATATTATGTGCATGGCCTTGTACATCATATGTAGTATGTACACTTGGCTATTGGATTGATGATGATATATATACGGTTAGAAATAAATACCTATATATATATATATATATATATTTATATATATATCCTATAGATGAAAGGATATGGAGTTTTATGAAGTACATCTTAGATGATTATGGTGTACTAGATTGATGGGGGTTGATGTATCGCACATAAGGTATTATTCGGTTACATCATCCCAAGGATATTATTGGAGGTTCTTTATTTTTATCTTATTTGTTTTTTCTTTCTTTTCTTTTCTTCTTTCTTTCTTTAGGAGTTATAGTTAGTAGTAATGGTAGTATTAACTTGTGTGTTGAGGATTATGGATCTCTAGGATCGACATTGCCTAGGAGTAGTGTAACGAGGTGGTTCCTTGTTTGGATTTCGCTTTGCGAGACACCTCACGCACGAAACGCAGTGCCATGTCGAGATTTGAGAGAAGTAATTCCATAGGTGGCATCTCGGATCTCTGGTCTTGACCTTGTCAGGAGTAGTGTAACGGGGAGGTTCCTTGTTTGGATTTCGCTTTGCGAGACTCCCCACTCACGGAACGTAGTACAATTTTGGGATTAGAGAGAAGTCTTGCCAATATTCCATGGGCATGTTATTAAGTATATTAATTCTTACGTTTTTAGCCTATATAGATATATATATATATATATATATATATGTATATGTATAGGGGTAATGTTTTAAGAATTATGATAATTATAATTCATGAGATTATTAATCGGAATTCATCAAGCCTATTATGGCATAATTGTTGTAATCATAATCTAATAGGGTTAGAAACGGGTGGATCCTTAGATTATGACGGGAAGGTAGCTCTCATGGATATAGGCTAGGCCTGATAAGTTAGGTTGTCCTAAAAATCAATGGGGGTAATTTAACTAAAATTTGAGGACGCGAATAGGTGCGCGCCTTTAGATGAGAGGTGAGTTGGGTTTTCACGAGAGTGCAGTCTCACTTATTTATGAAAAATAGTACACCGGTATTTATTATGCACGGTTAACGCACTTGCTAAATATTTTCACATTCGGGGCTCTGACCCGTTTTCTTTTCTCTCCTACTTGTATATATATATGTATTTCCACAGGTATCCTACCGCATGGATGCCGGATGACTTCCTATCCAGAGTCTTGGGAGCCGTGATAGGTGCGGACTATTGCGGGATGTTTCATTTAGCCGCTTCCTACTTCTTTAAAATTCTAGGTAGGATTCATGTTGTATATCGGGTTTGTATCATAGGGATATTTATATACATGTTTATATTTATTCCATTTCAGCTATTGTATTTGCTGTGACCCGACAGCTTATTCGGGTTTATTTATTTATGGCATATTCATGTATAGTGATTCCTTTCATTTCTTATAATGCTTCTTGCATCTCTCTCTTATTCTTTAGTAGTTTCATTGTGTTGGGTTATTGTATGTTGCAAGTTTTAATTTATATTAACATCTCGCTTATATGATATCGGGTAGTTAGTCCTATATTATATAGTACCGATAGTTGATGTTGAGACTGGACCATCTGGAATTCCTGATTTAATATAGTATAGGGATGGCCACCCGTTATTATTTTACGCGAGGTGTTACATCAGCATATCTCAACCGACACATATGACACGACACAACAAAAACAAAAGAAAAAACATTTTTTAGCAAAAAGATGTTTGTAACAATAAAAAACAATTTTGACAGAAGCAAAAGATTTTTTTATCAAACAACTTTTAAAAAAGCAGTGATAATCAAAATAAAAAAAGTTTTAAAATCGATTTGTGGCGCGAACCCAAATCCATTAAAGATGCGGATCCGCGCTCGCTTTTTTATTTGGATCGTGATCGTGTTTGTTAAAAACTAGATGATTCATAATCGCATTGTGTAACTTTTTAATTGGTTTGTGTTAAGTAAAAAAAATGATTTCGTGTCTTGTCTTATCTAATTTTAAAGCATAATTTTAACATATGTTTTGTTACATATATTTATATATAACGTGTATTTATGATTTTTTATTATACTGGTTTTTTCTAACTTGAAAGTTATATTTTACAAACAAATAATTAATGTCTTGGATGAGTTTTTAACTCCCAAAAGGAAGTTGTTGTTTGGATAAACATCATCATCAGGCCACACAAGAAACATTTATCTTGGTTTAGGCTTATTTACTTGCATGGGTGCTTGCCAACTCAGTTAGCCACATCAGCTGGTGGGAGTATTCCGATGCATTTAGCCGGTTCCTATAGCATTCCTATTTTTAATCAAATAGGTCAAATGGATCTATCCATATATCATTGGAATACAGATATGAAGGTTCATTTTTTGATCATTTTTTATTCCATTATTTTCGTTGATCAAGCCCAATTTTATAATTAGATCAAATTAAATGGGTGAATTAGAAATTTAAAATAAGTACAATAATATTAATACTAAACAAATTATGTTTGGGCTATCATAACTTATAAGTTAAGATAAATATATATGTGAAATTCGAGCAAAAATATTATGAGCCTTAAGAAAATCAAATGGTGTAAAAAATGGTTTTTTATTTTGTGCTTGTATGGTATTTTGAAAGGGCAATAACACATATTTCTTTATCTTTACATAAATTTGAAACAAAATTAATTGTTTTTTGATAGTTATGCTATGCCACAAATATATTTTTTGATACAAAGCCATCATTCTGATATTTCCTTAATTCATACTTTTCCTATCTGATTAGTATAATTAAAGATAATGTGATATGATATGTGTAACTTCTCCTTCATTTCTTTTTGGGTAGTTTGATTAGATATTACACCCTTTCAAATTGTTGTTAGATGTTTGAAAAATAACTCCTTTACTTCTGACTGGTTGCTGAGATTAATTGAGAAATTGTTGCGTCACACTTCATATTAAGGTGTTTTTGGAATGTTTTATAGTGTGGAAGTTAAAACAAATGCACACTAACTTTTATTATTTTGATGTGTGGACCATGTTGCCTAAATAGTAGGATAAGCACATTGAGATACGACCCGTACCCAATACATTATCCATTCACCTTTTTAACTGGTTTGGGTGGAGCCATGACCAAATCGGATTCCTAATTGATGGATCTGCAACAGATGATAACTTATCGAATCAAGTTTTGATTAATTTTTTACTATAACTACATGATATGACCCGTAACAAAATGACATGAACATGGTCCAAACAAAATACAAACCTGATTGGACATGATATGTAAAATACTGAAGGCTTAGCAAGTTTGGACTTTGTGAAGGTGATTTTGACACGAATTTGCTAACAACGAGTCTAATTACTCTTTGTCGACGGTTTATTTTCCAAATATAATTCCTAACGAGTCTAATAAATCAATATTTGTAGTTGCCATAATCTTTTTGGCGAAAATAGTACATTTATAAGAAACTAGCTAATATGTACTAGTGGTATCTTTATTCACAAGTCCCATACAAACAAGGTACATATCAGAACCCACGACTTTATGAAAGAGAAATATAACGCTCCCATTCTATATTGTATGAATTTAATGTTTGTTTATTGAGTCTCACTTCAAAAATACAGTAAAATATTATCTTCTTCGGCTTATTATACTTGTTGGTATCTTTTGGGGTTTAAGAATTTCATTAGTGTACATAGGATATTTCAATTTTATCTTCACGTATTTTCATAATGTAGACATAAATTTGTGGAAATCTTTTTGGGAAAAAAATTAGTTGTAATTGAAATTTACCCTATAAGGAAAATAATAATTTGTGCACTTAGGGCACATATTTTGAGTCTCAAAATAGTAAATACTAGTATGCAGGCCACACGATACGTAGCCAAGTTTATCAAATTCTAAGATTTAAATGAGATTTAACTCTGAAATAAAAAATAAAAAGCAATATCATTACAAAGTTTTTATAAGAAATTCAATGAACAGTTTAATATTAAAGAATATTCTAACCATGGCCATGAAAAAAATGAAACTACATTTCTTCATATTTCCATCCGTGCATCGCGCAGTGTTTAAAACTAGTCGTTAGTAAATAGCGTCAAAAGGTAGTAAAATAACTGTACTGTCCCGATAATAAAAGTTATATTTAATCAATTGTCAAATAATATAGGAGTGAATCAATAAAAAATACATATAATGCCCTTGATAAAGAAGAGTGCCAACTAAGACGTCCATAGTTATTCCCGCTTCAAAATAAAGCCATTTACTCAATTATGAATAACCTTTTGGCTTTTCAAATCTTACAATTCTCTCAAACGTTAACTTGTTGGTTTTCCACCCATATGCATTAAAGTTAAGAGAATGCAAAAGGGCTAACTATTTTTATATGCATTAAAGTTAAGTGAATGCAAAAGGGCTAACTATTTTTATAAATAAGCCTAAGCACATCAATTCTACATATCCCTTGGGCCAAAATTTTATTGTTGTTTTTTGTGAGTTTAGAGAGCTTAGATGGAGAAAATTAACTATTGTCGTTCAATTGAGGGGAATGTGTCAAACTTCAACATAGATGAGGAGGTCATGCCAAATGAAGGAGAAAATAATAATCTCAAAGAAACCAACCAAAATGAAGTTGCTATTGAGATAAAAGACAACTTGCCTGTTGAGAATAAGGAACTCATGCCCACGTATGACGAAAAATCTAAGATTGAGGCAAAAGAGGATGTGCATATTGAAAATGAAGAAAATGAAATGATAGAGAAAAAAGATGGAGTGCCTATAAAAAATGAGGAGTTGGTTATGGAGGAGAATGAAAAAAATGCTATGGTCGGGAAAAAAGATGGTGCGACTGATAAAATAGATGAGTTGGTTGTGTCCGAAAATGAAGAAAATTTGAAGGTAGATGGAACGATTGAAAATGAAACTATGACGAATGAGATAAAAGAGGAAAATGATGAATTGAATCTTAACAAAGAGGAACCCGTTGAAGTCGGTATTTGATGCGGCATGGGTTTCATTATCCAAGCATAGCTTATATATTTATATTTTATATATGAATAAAGTGGTGGGAAATATATTTGGGTTTGGTGGCAATGATTGAAATGGTGTTGGTGGGATAATAAGTCTTTGAAATGGGTACGAGCATATTTGTATTTTTGGCCTACGTTTGTTTGGATCTGTTTCAATACATGGATGTTATGAATCTGTGTTCCCATTCTCTAATATTACATGAATTTACTACATGTTAATAACATTCTCTCTGCCTCAAGGTTTATTTGGTTTGTGTTTTTTAAGCTTTATTTCTTTGTGGGAAACTTTTTTTTAATAATGATAAAATCTGCGTGTAGTTATTCGTATACTAACGTTTGAATCAAATTACGTAATGCATAATTAATATTTTTTCACAATCTGCCGAGGATAAAAAATAGTTTTGAGATGAAATTTTATAATGTATAAAAAATATTTGTGATATTTTACCTTTAGAGAAATGCTTTATGTACCGGCAAAAGCTTACTGCCTAACTCAACTGGCTGACATGGCATGCCACTTCAATTTTGAAGAAGATGATTTGTCGTAATAATTTATCTTCTTGGATTGGTTGGAGTTTAATGGAGAAAATTTTAATTATAACTAATATTTTCTCTGCTATTCTAATTTTCATTTTAATTTCAAGTAAATAATTTTAAAATATTATAAATTAATCTCTAAATATGAAGAAGACTCAATTAAAATATGACACAATAAGATTTTTTTTTTATTTATCTAACATGATCTCGAACCAATTAAATTAGAATATGACCTTCATTTTTATTTACCAAACACAAACACGACCATTTAAAAATAACACGAGACAACATAAATTCCTATTTTTTTAACCATGAGCATGAATCAAATAAAATGCAACACAATATGAAATATACATTTTTTGTTTATCTAACACTGTTACGAACCAATTAAAACATAACATGACCTTCACATTTTTGTACCTAACACTAACACAACCAATTAAAAATGAAACGAGGTAACACAAATTGTTAATTTTTTTAGATGAGCACGAATCAATTAAAATACGACACAATACAAAATATATATTTTTTGCCTAAATAAGAGTTCCCATTATGCCATTTTCCATTTAGACGTGTTCATGTTGTAGGCATCGGTTATTGTCGCTGGCGCGGATCCGCATCATTTAGTGGATGTGGGATCGCAGCAGTGGCACTAATAAATCGATTTTAAAACATTTTTTTATTTTGATAAAAACTGTTATTTATTTATTTTCGATAAAGTTGTTCTTTTTTTCTCCCTAAAATCTATCTTTTGTGTTAAAACTAGTTTAAGAAACGCTATTTTCTTTAAAAAAATCTTTTATTTTTGTCAAAATTGTTTTTTATTCATAAGAACAATTTTTGCTAAAAAAATGTTTTTCTTTTGTTTTTGTCATGTCGTGTCGTGTCATTTGTGTCGGTTGCGATCCGCTAACATCACGTGTTGCGATCCGTAAACAGTAAACAGTGTCGCGATCGACACATAAAAATTGATGTCGACGTGTTTCAAACTTGTTTTTCTTTGTTCAAACTTTTTTTACTTTGATAAAAAATGTGTTCTTATGTTTTGTTCAAGTTGTTTTTTTTTTGGGTTAACAACTATTTTTTGTGTTTAAACTAGTTAAAAAAATGTATTTTGCTGAAAGTATTTTTTATTTATTTTTGTTTGGTTTTCGTTAAAACTGCATTTTCCTCTTTTTTTTAGAAGGCAACAACTATATGTATTTTTAAAAAATGTATTCTGGCGATCGTGACTCTAGTTATTAGCACGGGCGTGGCCCCACATTCATAAGTCAATTACCAATCGAACACGTCATGTCAGCATATATCAGCCGACAGATATGACACGACACAACAAAAACAAAAGAAAAAACATTTTTTTAGCAAAAAGATGTTTGTAACAATAAAAAACAATTTTGACAGAAGCAAAAGATTTTTTTATCAAACAACTTTTAAAAAAGCAGTGATAATCAAAATAAAAAAAGTTTTAAAATCGATTTGTGGCGCGAACCCAAATCCATTAAATGATGCGGATCCGCGCTCGCTTTTTTATTTGGATCGTGATCGTGTTTGTTAAAAACTAGATGATTCATAATCGCATTGTGTAACTTTTTAATTGGTTTGTGTTAAGTAAAAAAAATGATTTCGTGTCTTGTCTTATCTAATTTTAAAGCATAATTTTAACATATGTTTTGTTACATATATTTATATATAACGTGTATTTATGATTTTTGATTGTACTGGTTTTTTTTAACTTGAAAGTTATATTTTACAAACAAAAAAATAATGTCTTGGATGAGTTTTTAACTCCCAAAAGGAAGTTGTTGTTTGGATAAACATAATCATCAGGCCACGCAAGAAACATTTATCTTGGTTTAGGCTTATTTACTTGAATGGGTGCTTGCCAACTCAGTTAGCCACATCAGCTGGTGGGAGTATTCCGATGCATTTAGCCGGTTCCTATAGCATTCCTATTTTTAATCAAATAGGTAAAATGGATCTATCCATATATCATTGGAATACAGATATGAAGGTTCATTTTTTGATCATTTTTTATTCCATTATTTTCGTTGATCAAGCCCAATTTTATAATTAGATCAAATTAAATGGGTGAATTAGAAATTTAAAATAAGTACAATAATATTAATACTAAACAAATTATGTTTGGGCTATCATAACTTATAAGTTAAGATAAATATATATGTGAAATTCGAGCAAAAATATTATGAGCCTTAAGAAAACCAAATGGTGTAAAAAATTGTTTTTTATTTTGTGCTTGTATGGTATTTTAAAAGAGCAATAACACATATTTCTTTATCTTTACATAAATTTGAAACAAAATTAATTGTTTTTTTATAGTTATGCTATGCCACAAATATATTTTTTGATACAAAGCCATCATTCTGATATTTCCTTAATTCATATTTTTCCTATGTGAATAATTAAAGATAATGTGATATGATATGTGTAACTTTTCCTTCATTTCTTTTTGGGTAGTTTGATTAGATATTACACCCTTTCAAATTGTTGTTAAATGTTTGAAAAATAACTCCTTTACTTCTGACTTGTTGCTGAGATTAACTGAGAAATTGTTGCGTCACACTTCATATTAAGGTGTTTTATGAATGTTTTATAGTGTGGAAGTTAAAACAAATGCACACTAATTTTTATTATTTTGATGTGTGGACCATGTTGCCTAAATAGTAGGATAAGCATATTGAGATACGACCCGTACCTAATACATTATCCTATCACCTTTTTAAATGGTTTGGGTGGAGCCATCACCAAATCGGATTCCTAATTGATGGATCTGCAACAGATGATAACTTATCGAATCAAGTTTTGATTAATTATTTTACTATAACTACATGATATGACCCGTAACAAATTGACATGAACATGGTCCAAACAAAATACAAACCTGATTGGACATGATATGTTAAATACAGAAGGCTTAGCTAGTTTGGACTTAGTGAAGGTGATTTTGACACGAATTTGCTAACAACGAGTCTAATTACTCTTTGTCGATGGTTTATTTTCCAAATATAATTCCTAACGAGTCTAATAACTAAATTTTTGTAGTTGCCATATTCTTTTTGGCGAAAACAGTACATTTATAAGACACTAGCTGATATGTACTAGTGGTATCTTTATTCGCAAGTCTCATACAAACAAGGGACATATCAAAACCCATGACTTTATGAAAGAGGAATGTAAGGCTACCGTTCTATATTGTATCAATTTAATGTTTGTTTATTGAGTCTCAAAGCCGAAAAATAGTAAAATATTATCTGCTTCGGCTTATTAAACTTATTGGTATCGTTTGGGGTTTAATAATTTCATTAGTGTACATAGGATATTTCAATTTTATCTTCACGTATTTTCATAATGTGGACATAAATTTGTGGTAATATTTTTGGAAAAAAATTTAGTTGTAATTGAAATTTACCCTATAAGGAAAATAATAATTTGTGCACTTAGGGCACATATTTTGAGTCTCAAAATAGTAAATATTAGTATGCAGCCCACACGACGCGTAGCCAAGTTTATCAAATTCTAAAATTTAAATGCGATTTAACTCTGAAATAAAAACTAAAAAGCAATATCATTACAATGTTTTTATTAGAAATTCAATGACCAGTTTAATATTAAAGAATATTCTAGCCATGGCCATGAAAAAAATGAAACTTCATTTCTTCATATTTCCATCCGTGCATCGCGTAGGGTTTAAAACTATTCGTTAGTAAACAACATCTAAAGTTAGTAAAATAACTATAATGTCTTCATAATAAAAGTTATATTTAATCAATTGTCAAATAATATAGGACTGAATTAATAAAAAAAAATATATAACGCCCTTGATAAAAAAGAGTGCCCACTAAGACGTCCATAGTCATTCCCGCTTCAAAATAAAGCGATTTACTCAATTACGAATAACCTTTTGGCTTTCCAAATCTTACATTTCTCTCAAACGTTAACTTGTTGGTTTTCCACCCATATGCATTAAAGTCAAGAGAATGCAAAAGGGCTAAGTATTTTGATATGTATTAAAGTTAAGAGAATGCAAAAGGGCTAACTGTTTTTATAAATAAGCCTACGCACATCAATTCTACATATCCCTTCGGCCAACATTTTGTTATTGTTTTTTGTGAGTTTAGAGAGCTTAGATGAAGAAAAACAACTATTGTCATTCAAATGAGGTGAATGTGTCGAACTTCAAGATAGATGAGGAGGTCATGCCAAAAGAAGGAGAAAATAAGAATCTCAAAGAAACCAACCAAAATGAAGTTGCTATTGAGATAAAAGACAACTTGCCTGTTGAGAATAAGGAACTCATGCCCACATATGACGAAAAATCTAAGATTGAGGCAAAAGAGGATGTGCATATTGAAAATGAAGAAAATGAAATGATAGATAAAAAAGATGGAGTGCCTATAAAAAATGAGGAGTTGGTTATGGAGGAGAATGAAAAAAATGCTATGGTTGGGAAAAAAGGTGGCGCGACTGATAAAAAAGATGAGTTTGCTGTGTCCGAAAATGAAGAAAATTTGAAGGTAGATGAAACGATTGGAAATGAAACTATGAAGAATGAGATAAAAGAGAAAAATCATGAATTGAATCTTAACAAAGAGGAACCCGTTGAAGTCGTTATTTGATGCGCCATGGGTGCTTCTATTATCCAAGGCTACATTATATATTTATATTTTATATATGAATAAAGTGGTGGGAAATGTATTTGGATTTGGTGCCAATGATTGAAATGGTGTTCGTGGGATAATAAGTCTTTGAAATGGGTAAGAGAATATTTGTATTTTTGGGCTACGTTTGTTTGGATCTGTTTTAATACATGGATGTTATGAATCGGTGTTTCCATTCTCTGATATTACATGAATTTACTACATGTTAATAACATTCTCTCTGCCTCATGGTTTATTTTGTTTGTGTTTTTTAAGCTTTATTTCTTTGTTGGAACCTTTTTTTTAATAATCATGCAATCTGCGTGTTGTTGTTCTTCTACTAATGTCTGAATCAAATTACGTAATGCAGAATTAATTTTTTTCACAATGCACCTAGGAAAAAAAAAGTTTTATGATCAGATTTTATATTGTATAAAAAATATTTGTGATATTTTTCATTTAGAGAAATTGCTTTATGTACCGACAAAATCTTACCGCCTAACTCAACTGGCTGACATGGCATACCACTTCAATTTAGAACAAGTTGATTTGTCATAATAATTTATCTTTTTTATTTGTCTTGTTGGATTGATTGGAGTTTAATGGACAAAATTTTTATTATAACTAATATTTTCTCTGCTATTCTAATTCTGATTTTAATTTCAAATAAATAATTTTAAAATATTATAAATTAATCTCTAAATATGAAGAAGACTCAATTAAAATATGACACAATAAGATTTTTATTTTATTTATCTAACATGATCTCGAACCAATTAAATTAGAATATAACCTTCATTTTTATTTACCAAACACAAACACGACCATTTAAAAATAACACGAGACCACATCAATTCCTATTTTTTTAACCATGAGCATGAATCAAATATAATGCAACACAATATGAAATATACATTTTTTATTTATCTAACACTGTTACGAACCAATTAAAACAGAACATGACCTTCACATTTTTGTACCTAACACTAACACGACCAATTAAAAATGAAACGAGGGAACACAAATTGTTATTTTTTTTTAGATGAGCACGAATCTATTAAAATACGACACAATACAAAATAAATATTTTTTGCCTAAATAAGAGTTCCCATTATGACATTTTCCATTTAGACGTGTTCATGTTGTAGGCAGCGGTTATTGTCGCTGGCGCGGATCCGCATCATTTAATGGATGTGGGATCGCGGCAGTGGCACTAACAAATCGACTTTAAAACATTTTTTTATTTTGATAAAAACTGTTATTTATTTATTTTCGATAAAGTTGTTCTTTTTTTCTCCCTAAAATCTATTTTTTGTGTTAAAACTAGTTTAAGAAACGCTATTTTCTTTAAAAAAATCTTTTATTTTTATCGAAATTGTTTTTTATTCATAAGAACAATTTTTGCTAAAAAAATGTTTTTCTTTTTTTTTGTCATGTCGTGTCGTGTCGTGTCATTTGTGTCGGATGCGATACGCTAACATCACGTGTTGCGATCCGCAAACAATAAACAATGTCGCGATCGACACATAAAAATTGATGTTGACATGTTTCAAACTTGTTTTTCTTGGTTCAATCTTTTTTTACTTTGATAAAAAATGTGTTTTTATGTTTCGTTCAACCTGTTTTTTTTTTGGGTTAAGAACTATTTTTTGTCTTTAAACTAGTTAAAAAAATGTATTTTGCTGAGATTATTTTTTATTTATTTTTGTTTGGTTTTCGTTAAAACTGCATTTTCCTCTATTTTTTAGAAGGCAACAACTATATGTATATTTTAAAAATGTATTGTGGCGACCGTGACACTGGTTATTATCGCTGACGTGACCCCACATGCATAAGTCAATTACCAATCGAACACGTCATGTCAGCATATCTCAACGGATACATATGACACGACACAACAAAAACAAAAGAATAAACATTTTTTTAGCAAAAAGATGTTTGTAACAATAAAAAACAATTTTGACAGAAACAAAAGATTTTATTGTCAAACAACTTTTTAAAAAAGCAGTGATAATCAAAATAAAAAAAGTTTTAAAATTGATTTGTGGCGCGAACCCAAATCCATTAAATGATGCGGATCCGCGCTCGCTTTTTATTTGGATCGTGATCGTGTTTGTTAAAAACTATATGATTCATAATCGCATTGTGTAACTTTTTAATTGGTTTGTGTTAAGTAAAAAAAGTGATTTCGTGTCTTCTCTTATCTAATTTTAAAACATAATTTTAACATATGTTTTGTTACATATATTTATATATAACGTGTATTTATGATTTTTTACTGTACTGGTTTTTTTTAACTTGAAAGTTATATTTTACAAACCAAAAATTAATGACTTGGATGAGTTTTTAACTCCCAAATGGAAGTTGTTGTTTGGATAAACATCATCATCAGGCCACGCAAGAAACATTTCTCTTGGTTTAGGCTTATTTACTTGCATTGGTGCTTGCCAACTCAGTTAGCCACATCAGCTGGTGGGGGTATTCCGATGCATTTAGCCGGCTCCTATAGCATTCCTTTTTTTAATCAAATAGGTCAAATGGATCTATCCATATATCATTGGAATACAGATATGAAGGTTCATTTTTCGATCATTTTTTATTCCATTATTTCCGTTGATCAAGCCCGATTTTGTAATTAGATCAAATTAAATGGGTTAATTAGAAATTTAAAATAAGTACAATAATATTAATACTAAACAAATTATGTTTGGATTGTCATAACTTATAAGTTAAGATAAATATATATGTGAAATTCGAGCAAAAATATTATGAGCCTTAAGAAAACCAAAGGCTGTAAAAAATAGTTTTTTATTTTGTGTTTGTATGGTATTTTGAAAGAGCAATAACACATATTTCTTTAACTTTACATAAATTTGAAAAAAAAAAAAATTGTTTTTTGATAGTTATGATATTCCACAAATATATTTTTTGATACAAAGCCATCATTATGATATTTCCTTAATTCATACTTTTTCTATTTGATTAGTATAATTAAAGATAATGTGATATGATATGTGTAACTTCTCCTTCATTTCTTTTTGGGTAGTTTGATTAGATATTACACCCTTTCAAATTGTTGTTAGATGTTTGAAAACTAACTCCTTTACTTCTGTCTTGTTGCTGAGATTAACTGAGAAATTGTTGCGTCACACTTCATATTAAGGTGTTTTATGAATGTTTTATAGTGTGGAAGTTAAAATAAATGCACACTAATTTTTATTATTTTGATGTGTGGACCATGTTGCCTAAATAGTAGGATAAGCATATTGAGATACGACCCGTACCCAAGACATTATCCTATCACCTTTTTAACTGGTTTGGGTGGAGCCATGACCAAATCGGATTCCTAATTGATTCATCTGCAACAGATGATAACATATCGAATCAAGTTTTGATTAATTTTTTACTATAACTACATGATATGACCCGTAACAAAATGACATGAACATGGTCCAAACAAAATACAAACCTGATTGGACATGATATGTTAAATACTGAAGGCTTAGCAAGTTTGGACTTAGTGAAGGTGATTTTGACACGAATTTGCTAACAACGAGTCTAATTACTCTTTGTCGACGGTTTATTTTCCAAATATAATTCCTAACGAGTCTAATAACTCAATTTTTGTAGTTGCCATATTCTTTTTGGCGAAAACAGTACATTTATAAGACACTAGCTGATATGTACTAGTGGTATCTTTATTCGCAAGTCTCATACAAACAAGGGACATATCAAAACCCATGACTTTATGAAAGAGGAATTTAAGGCTCCCATTCTATATTGTATCAATTTAATTTTTGTTTATTGAGTCTCAAAGCCGAAAAACAGTAAAATATTATCTGCTTCGGCTTATTATACTTATTGGTATCGTTTGGGGTTTAATAATTTCATTAGTGTACATAGGTTATTTCAATTTTATCTTCACGCATTTTCATAATGTGGACATAAATTTGTGTTAATCTTTTTGGAAAAAAAATTAGTTGTAATTGAAATTTACCCTATAAGGAAAATAATAATTTGTGCACTTAGGACACATATTTCGAGTCTCAAAATAGTAAATACTAGTATGCAGCCCACACGACGCGTTGCCAAGTTTATCAAATTCTATGATTTAAATGAGATTTAACTCTGAAATAAAAACTAAAAAGCAATATCATTACAATGTTTTTATAAGAAATTCAATGACCAGTTTAATATTAAAGAATATTCTAACCATGGCCATGAAAAAAATGAAACTACATTTCTTCATATTTCCATCCGTGCATTGCGCAGGGTTTAAAACTATTCGTTAGTAAACAGCATCTAAAGTTAGTAAAATAACTGTAATGTCTTCATAATAAAAGTTATATTTAATCAATTGTCAAATAATATAGGACTGAATTAATTAAAAAAATATATAACGCCCCTGATAAAAAAGAGTGCCCACTAAGACGTCCATAGTCATTCCCGCTTCAAAATAAAGCGATTTACTCAATTACGAATAACCTTTTGGCTTTCCAAATCTAACATTTCTCTCAAACGTTAACTTGTTGGTTTTCCACCCATATGCATTAAAGTCAAGAGAATGCAAAAGGGCTAAGTATTTTGATATGTATTAAAGTTAAGAGAATGCAAAAGGGCTAACTATTTTTATAAATAAGCCTACGCACATCAATTCTATATATCCCTTCGGCTAACAGTTTGTTATTGTTTTTTGTGAGTTTAGAGAGCTTAGATGGAGAAAAACAACTATTGTCATTCAAATGAGGTGAATGTGTCGAACTTCAAGATAGATGAGGAGGTCATGCCAAAAGAAGGAGAAAATAAGAATCTCAAAGAAACCAACCAAAATGAAGTTGCTATTGAGATAAAAGACAACTTGCCTGTTGAGAATAAGGAACTCATGGCCACGTATGACGAAAAATCTAAGATTGAGGCAAAAGAGGATGTGCATATTGAAAATGAAGAAAATGAAATGATAGAGAAAAAAGATGGAGTGCCTATAAAAAATGAGGAGTTGGTTATGGAGGAGAATGAAAAAAATGCTATGGTTGGGAAAAAAGATGGTGCGACTGATAAAATAGATGAGTTGGTTGTGTCCGAAAATGAAGAAAATTTGAAGGTAGATGGAACGATTGAAAATGAAACTATGACGAATGAGATAAAAGAGGAAAATGATGAATTGAATCTTAACAAAGAGGAACCCGTTGAAGTCGGTATTTGATGCGGCATGGGTTTCATTATCCAAGCCTAGCTTATATTTTTATATTTTATTTATGAATAAAGTGGTGGGAAATATATTTGGGTTTGGTCGCAATGATTGAAATGGTGTTCGTGGGATAATAAGTCTTTGAAATGGGTAAGAGCATATTTGTATTTTTGGGCTACGTTTGTTTGGATATGTTTCAATACATGGATGTTATGAATCTGTGTTCCCATTCTCTAATATTACATGAATTTACTACAAGTTAATAACATTCTCTCTACCTCAAGGTTTATTTGGTTTGTGTTTTTTAAGCTTTATTTCTTTGTTGGAAACTTTTTTTTAATAATGATGCAATCTGCGTGTAGTTATTCGTATACTAACGTTTGAATCAAATTACGTAATGCAGAATTAATATTTTTTCACAATCTATCGAGCATAAAAAATAGTTTTGAGATGAAATTTTATAATGTATAAAAAATATTTGTGATATTTTACCTTTAGAGAAATGCTTTATGTACCGGCAAAAGCTTACTGCCTAACTCAACTGGCTGACATGACATGCCACTTCAATTTTGAAGAAGATGATTTGTCGTAATAATTTATCTTCTTTATTTATCTTGTTGGATTGGTTGGAGTTTAATGGACAAAATTTTAATTATAACTAATATTTTCTCTGCTATTCTAATTTTCATTTTAATTTCAAGTAAAAAATTTTAAAATATTATAAATTAATCTCTAAATATGAAGAAGACTCGATTAAAATATGACACAATAAGATTTTTATTTTATTTATCTAACATGATCTCGAACCAATTAAATTAGAATATGACCTTCATTTTTATTTACCAAACACAAACACGACCATTTAAAAATAACACGAGACCACATCAATTCCTATTTTTTTAACCATGAGCATGAATCAAATAAAATGCAACACAATATGAAATATACATTTTTTGTTTATCTAACACTGTTACGAACCAATTAAAACAGAACATGACCTTCACAGTTTTGTACCTAACACTAACACGACCAATTAAAAATGAAACGAGGTAACACAAATTGTTATTTTTTTTTAGATGAGCACGAATCAATTAAAATACGACACAATACAAAATATATATTTTTTGCCTAAATAAGAGTTCCCATTACGCCATTTTCCATTTAGACGTGTTCAGGTTGTAGGCAGCGGTTATTGTCGCTGGCGCGGATCCGCATCATTTAGTGGGTGTGGGATCGCAGCAGTGGCACTAATAAATCGATTTTAAAACATTTTTTTATTTTGATAAAAACTGTTATTTATTTATTTTCGATAAAGTTGTTCTTTTTTTCTCCCTAAAATCTATCTTTTGTGTTAAAACTAGTTTAAGAAACGCCATTTTCTTTAAAAAAATCTTTTATTTTTGTCAAAATTGTTTTTTATTCATAAGAACAATTTTTGCTAAAAAAATGTTTTTCTTTTGTTTTTGTCATGTCGTGTCGTGTCGTGTCATTTATGTCGGTTGCGATCCGCTAACATCACGTGTTGCGATCCGCACACAGTAAACAGTGTCGCGATCGACACATAAAAATTGATGTTGACATGTTTCAAACTTGTTTTTCTTGGTTCAAACTTTTTTTACTTTGATAAAAAATGTGTTTTTATGTTTTGTTCAAGCTGTTTTTTTTTTTGGGTTAAGAACTATTTTTTGTGTTTAAACTAGTTAAAAAAATGTATTTTGCTGAAAGTATTTTTTATTTATTTTTGTTTGGTTTTCGTTAAAACTGCATTTTCCTCTTTTTTTTTAGAAGGCAACAACTATATGTATTTTTAAAAAATGTATTGTGGCAATCGTGACACTGGTTATTATCGCTGGCGTGACACAACATTCATAAGTCAATTACCAATCGAACACGTCATGTCAGCATATCTCAACCGACACATATGACACGACACAACAAAAACAAATGAAAAAACATTTTTTTAGCAAAAAGATGCTTGTAACAGTAAAAACCAATTTTGACAGAAGCAAAAGATTTTTTTATCAAACAACATTTTAAAAAGCAGTGGTAATCGAAATAAAAAAAGTTTTAAAATCGATTTGTGGCGCGAACCCAAATCCATTAAACGATGCGGATCCGCGCTCGCTTTTTTATTTGGATCGTGATCGTGTTTGTTAAAAACTAGATGATTCATAATCGCATTGTGTAACTTTTTAATTGGTTTGTGTTAAGTAAAAAAAATGATATCGTGTCTTGTCTTATCTAATTTTAAAACATAATTTTAACATATGTTTTGTTACATATATTTATATATAACGTGTATTTATGATTTTTTATTGTACTTGTTTTTTTTAACTTGAAAGTTATATTTTACAAACAAAAAATTAATTACTTGGATGAGTTTTTAACTCCCAAAAGGAAGTTGTTGTTTGGATAAACATCATCATCAGGCCACGCAAGAAACATTTCTCTTGGTTTAGGCTTATTTACTTGCATGGGTGCTTGCCAACTCAGTTAGCCACATCAGCTGGTGGTGGTATTCCGATGCATTTAGCCGGTTCCTATAGCATTCCTATTTTTAATCAAGTAGGTCAAAATGATCTATCCATATATCATTGGAATACAGATATGAAGGTTCATTTTTCGATCATTTTTTATTCCATTATTTCCGTTGATCAAGCCCAATTTTATAATTAGATCAAATTAAATGGGTGAATTAGAATTTTAAAATAAGTACAATAATATTAATACTAAACAAATTATGTTTGGGCTGTCATAACTTATAAGTTAAGATAAATATATATGTGAAATTCGAGCAAAAATATTATGAGCCTTAAGAAAACCAAAGGCTGTCAAAAATTGTTTTTTATTTTGTGTTTGTATGGTATTTTGAAAGAGCAATAACACGTATTTCTTTAAGTTTACATAAATTTGAAAAAAAAAAAATTGTTTTTTGATAGTTATGATATTCCACAAATATATTTTTTGATACAAAGCCATCATTCTGACATTTCCTTAGTTCATACTTTTTCTATTTGATTAGTATAATTAAAGATAATGTGATATGATATGTGTAACTTATCCTTCATTTCTTTTTGGGTAGTTTGATTAGATATTACACCCTTTCAAATTGTTTTTAGATGTTTGAAAACTAACTCCTTTACTTCTGACTTGTTGCTGAGATTAATTGAGAAATTGTTGCGTCACACTTCATATTAAGGTGTTTTATGAATGTTTTATAGTGTGGAAGTTAAAACAAATGCACACTAATTTTTATTATTTTGATGTGTGGACCATGTTGCCTAAATAGTAGGATATGCATATTGAGATACGACCCGTACCCAAGACATTATCCTATCACCTTTTTAACTGGTTTGGGTGGAGCCATGACCAAATCGGATTCCTAATTGACGGATCTGCAAAAGATGATAACTTATCGAATCAAGTTTTGATTAATTTTTTACTATAACTACATGATATGACCCGTAACAAACTGACATGAACATGGTCCAAACAAAATACAAACCTGATTGGACATGATATGTAAAATACTAAAGGCTTACCAAGTTTGGACTTAGTGAAGGTGATTTTGACACGAATTTGCTAACAACGAGTCATATTACTCTTTGTCGACGGTTTATTTTCCAAATATAATTCCTAACGAGTCTAATAACTCAATTTTTGTAGTTGCCATATTCTTTTTGGCAAAAATAGTACATTTATAAGACACTAGCTGCTATGTACTAGTCATATCTTTATTCGCAAGCCTCATACAAACAAGGGACATATCAAAACCCATGACATTATGAAAGTGGAATGTAATGCTCCCATGCTATATTTTATCAATTTAATGTTTGTTTATTGAGTCTCTTAGCCGTAATACAGTAAAATATTATCTTCTTCGGCTTATTATACTTGCTAGTATCTTTTGGGGTTTAATAATTTCATTAGTGTACATAGGATATTTCAATTTTATCTTCACGTATTTTCATAATGTGGACATAAATTTGTGGTAATCTTTTTTGGAAAAAAAATTAGTTGTAATTGAAATTTACCCTATAAGGAAAATAATAATTTGTGCACTTAGGGCACATATTTTGAGTCTCAAAATAGTAAATACTAGTATGCAGCCCACACGACGCGTAGCCAAGTTTATGAAATTCTAAGATTTAAATGAGATTTAACTCTGAAATAAAAACTAAAAAGAAATATCATTACAATGTTTCTATAAGAAATTCAATGACCAGTTTAATATTAAAGAATATTCTAACCATGGCCATGAAAAAAATGAAACTACATTTCTTCATATTTCCATCCGTGCATCGCGCAGGGTTTAAAACTGGTCGTTAGTAAACAGCATCTAAAGTTAGTAAAATAAATGTAATTTCTTCATAATAAAAGTTATATTTAATCAATTGTCAAATAATATAGAACTGAATTAATTAAAAAAATATATAACTCCCCTGATAAAAAATAGTGCCCACTAAGACGTCCATAGTCATTCCCGCTTCAAAATAAAGCGATTTACTCAATTACGAATAACCTTTTGGCTTTCGAAATCTTACATTTCTCTCAAACGTTAACTTGTTGGTTTTCCACCCATATGCATTAAAGTTAAGAGAATGCAAAAGGGCTAACTATTTTGATATGTATTAAAGTTAAGATAATGCAAAAGGGCTAACTGTTTTTATAAATAAGCCTATGCATATCAATTCTACATAGCCATTCGGCCAACATTTTGTTATTGTTTTTTGTGAGTTTAGAGAGCTTAGATGGAGAAAAACAACTATTGCCGTTCAAATGAGGTGAATGTGTCAAACTTCAAGATATATGAGGAGGTCATGCCAAAAGAAGGAGAAAATAAGAATCTCAAAGAAACCAACCAAAATGAAGTTGCCATTGAGATAAAAGACAACTTGCCTGTTGAGAATAAGGAACTCATGCCCACGTATGATGAAAAATCTAAGATTGAGGCAAAAGAGGATGTGCATATTGAAAATGAAGAAAATGAAATGATAGATAAAAAAGATGGAGTGCCTATAAAAAATGAGGAGTTGGTTATGGAGGGGAATGAAAAAAATGCTATGGTTGGGAAAAAAGATGGCGCGACTGATAAAAAAGATGAGTTTGCTGTGTCCGAAAATGAAGAAAATTTGAAAATGAAACTATGAAGAATGAGATAAAAAAGGAAAATGATGAACTGAATCTTAACAAAGAGGAACCCGTTGAAGTCGGTATTTGATGCGGCATGGGTGCTTCTATTATCAAAATCTAGCTTATATATTTATATTTTATATATTAATAAAGTGTTGGGAAATGTATTTGGGTTTGGTGCCAATGATTGAAATGGTGTTTGTGGGATAATAAGTCTTTGAAATGGGTAAGAGCATATTTGTATTTTTTGGGCTACGTTTGTTTGGATCTGTTTCAATACATGGATGTTATGAATCTGTCTTTCCATTCTCTAATATTACATGAATTTACTACATGTTAATAACATTCTCTCTGCCTCAAGGTTTATTTGGTTTGTGTTTTTTAAGCTTTATTTCTTTGTTGGAAACTTTTTTTAATAACGCTGCAATCTGCGTGTTGTTGTTCTTCTACTAATGTCTGAATCAAATTACGTAATGCAAAATTAATTTTTTTCACAATCTACCTAAGGAAAAAAAAAAGTTTTATGATCATATTTTATATTGTATAAAAAATATTTGTGATATTTTTCATTTAGAGAAATTGCTTTATGTACCGGCAAGATCTTACCGCTTAACTCAACTGGCTGACATGGCATGCCACTTCAATTTAAAACAATATGATTTGTCAAAATAATTTATCTTCTTTATTTGTCTTGTTGGATTGATTGGAGTTTAACGGAAAAAATTCTAATTATAACTAATATTTTCTCTGATATTCTAATTTTCATTTTAATTTCAAATAAATAATTTTAAAATATTATAAATTAATCTCTAAATATGAAGAAGACTCAATTAAAATATGACACAATAAGATTTTTATTTTATTTATCTAACACGATCTCGAACCAATTAAATTCGATCTCGAACTAATTTTTATATGGAAGCTTTGAATATACAAAGTTCACAATGAGAACAGCACATTCGTTTGCTTGACATTTCATTTGTTTAGTTCTATATATCCACTGTTTGTCACCCCTTAAAACAAACCCCATATGTTTTTTTTGAAGAAAATACTCCCAGGGAGCGTCCTAGTTGTTCTGAACCCAACACCTCTTGATTAATTGAGTGTTTTCATATCCACAAGACCAAAGGTTATTTGAAGAAATTATTATGTGTATTGCCCATACACTTATACCGTTCGAAATTTGGAAGGATATGATGCAGTAGATAGTTACAAGGCATGTTGTTTAGTAGCTCTCAAATAGTAGATTCTAAAAATAGTATAACACACATAAGAACGTTTCACAATGTATTAATTGCGGATGTTTACGTAAGAACATTACACAAGCACTATACACAATAAAACATAACAAATATGTAAAATCAAACATCCACAGCTATTTATTTTTCACATACGCATAACTATGTGAAAGGGACACTTTACATAAAGTTTTATACAACTTTGACATCCATGGCCTTTTTTTTCATAAGTTCACAGCCAATAATATTAAAAACACTCCATGTTCACCCATGTGGTGCTTATTATATAGATAATAATTTCCCGAACGTGTAAAAGTCCATAAGTTAGTTCTCCTCTTAAACATCGTCACCAATTGTTGAGGACCAACTTGGATCTATCTCGTTCATCACGTCAATCACCTACAAAAAAGGATGAAATAAAAATTTATAATGCAATAAAAAATTACGTGTCATAAAAAATAGAAATTAATTTATTTAATATTAGTCACATGTTTTACTTGGATTTTTATCTACGGTTATAATAATTTTGCCTTTATCGTGACGTCGAGAGCGTGATTAAATATCGTGGTCAGATTCATCACAATGAACAAAATAGTAGTAATAATAATAGTAACTAAAATAACAACAACAAAATAATTTAATTAATAGTTATTTTTTTCCGAAAAAATCTTACCCGTATATGTTAAAATGAATTTCAGAAGAAATATTCTCTTTGTTGTGATGTGGTGTTCTGCTTGTAGTTTTTGAATGAATTCAAATAGGAAGTATTTCATATACATGCATACAGAGTTTACTATGTCCCCCCAAAAAATTAATAGAAGAAAGCCCACTATGTAAAAAAAGAAAAAAAAAAAGAGAGGAAGAGAAAATTGGCCAAGTCTATTACAATAAACCTTTTGCGCAAAATTATGAAACGTACACAGATCAGAAGTTTTGAAAATTATAGAATGACCACATAACTTTAGTGAAACTACAAGATTCACAGAAACTCAATTAATGGTGTATCCATAGTTTAATTCAAGTTGTTATTTATTCAAATGATTGTATGTTTACATGGCTAACTTGCATGGCCTTGGAAGCAGTGGTTAATGACATTGTACTACATAATCCGCCACGTGTTAAACGAAGTAATAATATTATTTACACTTTTTTGCAACATATTATTTACACTTTTCTGTAACATATTATTTAATTTTTTTTTAAATAAGGAACTGTTATGGGTATTAAAGGGAATGTTCTACACACATGAAACTAGACACATTTTTTAGACACAATGACATGTCGCATTCGCATTGACTTGTATTTAGGCTCCACCCCAGTGGGACCCATATGCTGCACAAATATGCAAATGTCACTAGCCAGTGTGCCTAAAAAATGTCTAATTTCTGTGTTAATATACAAGTACCCGTACTCAAATCAGCCATTAGAGAGAGTCAAAATCTTGTTGCTAATTTGTGAGCACATGTTCTTTATAGATTGATAGCAATGTAGCTTTGAATGCGTCATCTAATTGGGTTATCTTACAACTTCTGTAATTACGTCCATTAACCCCCAAAAGCAAACCGTTATATATTTGGAGCATTCTCATATATGAAATATTTATTATGCTAATAGTACACTTTAATTAATTGATAGTTGAACAAGTAATTTCATTTTATAGATTTTAATACTTTATTCAACGTGCATGATGTTAGATTGCGCGTGATAATTGGGATTAGGAAAAAAAATTGATAGTTTATTGAATATATTATTCAAAGTGTTGTGCTTTAGTAATAAATGAAGGCATGGATAATAAAACGGGTCGTAGTACTAAAAATTTCCTCATCAATGTTACTTTTTAGGTACACTAGTCATCTAAATATGAGAGTTTACGTTTTTCAAGAAAATTTTTTTTGAGAGTTTTCCATCTTATTACTTGACCATTATTATTTTTTGCTCCGATTCACTTACATATTTTTTCAAATTAAGGTCCCTCACACGTATATATCACCAAATATCATGTTGACATTAAAAAAAGCGCAAACAAATAAAAAAAATTCCCCAAAATAAATAAAAATAAGTCATGTATATTTTATAAAATCTATTTTATACTTTCCTGAAAATTGGTTATAAATTAAGGAGGACAAACTTTAATGATGAAAAATATATTGTGAATGAGACTAAAAAAGAAGGTCTACTAGCATTACCAATGGGGAAAATTGACAATACCCGTATGTGGAAGGTAGGGGAGCGAGTTCGTGCAACGCGACCAGCTGGTGATTTAGGTCCATTATATCGTTTCACTACAAGTGTGTACGTGGCACTAATGATGGCCCATATTGAAATTATGAGGAGAAAAGGACACTCCTATTCAGAGATCATCAATGAGAGTTTGATCGAGTTGGTGGATTCTTTAAATCCATTCATGCACGCCCGTGGAGTTTCATTTATGGTGGACAATTGTTCAACAACGGTACGTCTAGGATCGGGGAAGTGGGCCCCACGGTTTGATTACATTCTCACCCAGCAGGCGTTAGTGGCAGTGGACAATGGAACTCCCATCAACTACGATCTCATCAGCAACTTCAAGTCAGATCCAGTGCATCGAGCTGTTGAAGTCTGTGCCCACCTAAGACCTACAGCTGAAATTTTTGTCCCAGTGGATGCTGATTTTGTCCGTCCAGAGCTGCGCCAGGGTAGCAGCTAAATGGCGTTGAAGAAGCTTGGCTCGAGCAGTTAAGGTTTAGCTTTTAGGGGTATATGTTTGGAGAAAAAGCTTTCTTGAATCTAGGAGAACTATTTTTTTATCGTAGTCAAACATTACACCGTTGTAGAATTGTTGGGTATGTTGTGCTTGTTGAACTTTGAGATAGTGATGTGCACTTTCTGCTGGTATTGGTAATTTTACCGTAATAAGAAATAAGAATTTTCTGCTAAAAAAAAAGATATAAATATATGTATCATGCTTTATGCACATCTAATGGATCATTAATTAGTGAACAAGATGGTTGGGTTAGGGAGATGCCTTAAAAATCAGTTCATGTCTAACGTATGTAGTTTGCTTAGTAAAAAGCACTGGAACAAATGCCTCAAGTGAGGTACTATTAACGAAACTGCATTTGAGAGTGGTGGGTGTGCTAGTGAAGAATTTTCAAAAGTTACATCTGACAAGGAGAAGTGTCTCGAGACTTTACACTCTAAATTAAATTACATAATGCGGAATTGATATTTTTTTCACAATATTTCTAGGAAAAAAATTGTTTTTAGATGAAATTGTGTAATGTATAAAAAATATTTGTGATATTTTTCAATAAGATAAATGCTTTATGTACCCGCAAAAGCTTACCGCCTAACTCAACCGGCTGACATGGCATGCCACTTCAATTTTGAACAACTTGATTTGTCATAATAATTTATGTTCTTTATTTATCTTGTTGGATGGGTTGGAGTTTAATGGACAAAATTTTAATTATAACTAATTTTTTCTCTGCTATTTTAATTTTTATTTTAATTTCAAATAAATAATTTTAAAGTATTATAAAATAATTTCTAAATATGAAGTAGACTTAATTAAAATACGACACAATAAGATTTTTATTTTATTTATCTAACATGATCACGAACCAATTAAATTCGATTATGACCTTCATTTTTATTTACCAAGCACAAACGTGCCCACTTAAAAATAACACGAGACAACACCAATTCCAATTTTTTTTTAAACACGAGTATGAATCAAACAAAATGTGACACAATACGAAATCTCTCTCTCTCTCTCTCTCTCTCTCTCTATATATATATATATATATATATATATATATATATATTATTTATCTAACACAATTACGAACCAATTAAAACAGAACATGACCTTCACTTTTTTTTTCCTAACACTAACACGACCAATTAAAAATGAAACGAGGCAACACAAATTCTGATTTTTTTAAATGGGAACGAATCAATTAAAATACGACACAATACGAATGATATAATTTTTGCCAAAATAAGAGTTCCCATTATGCTGTTTTTCTTTCAGACGTGTTCGTGTTGTAGGCAACAGTTATTGTCGCTAGCACGGATCTGCATTATTTAACGGAAGTGGGATCGCGCTAGCGGCACTAACAAATCGATTTTAAAACTTTTTTTATTTTGATAAAAACTATAATTTATTTTTTCGATAAAATTGTACTTCTTTTCTCGCTAAAATCTATTTTTTGTTTCAAAAGTAGTTTGAAAAATGTTTTTATCTTTAAAAAAAACCTTTTGTTTTTGTCGAAATTGTTTTTTATTCTTCAGTACATTTTTTGCTACAAAAATGTTTTTCTTTTGTTTTTGTCATGTCATGTCATATGTGTCGGTTGCAATACGCTAATATCACTTGTTGCGATATGCTAACAATAACCATTGTCGCGATTGACACATAAAAATCGACGTTGAAATGTCTAAAACTTTTTTTTTCTTTTTACTTTGGTAAAGAATGTGTTTTTATGTTTCGGTCAAACAATTTTTTTTTTTGTTAAAAACTCTTTTTTTGTTGTCTTTAAACTGGTAAAAACAATTTATTTTGCTAAAAATATTTTTTTATTAATTTTTGATTGGTTTTCGTTAAAACTGCTTTTTCCTCTTTTTTTAACAGGGCAACAACTATATATATTTTAAAAAAATGTATTGTGCCTATCGCGACGCTGGTTATTGTCGCTAGCGTGACACCACATTCATAAGATAATTACCAATCGAACACGTCATGTCAGCATATCTCAACCGACACATATGAGACGACACAACAATAGCAAAAGAGAAAATATATTTTTTAGCAAAAAGATGTTTGTAACAATAAACAAACAATTTTGACAAAAGCAAAAGATTTTTTTATCAAACAGCTTTTATTAAAACAATAGCTTTTATGAAAATAAAAAAAAAATTAAAATCGATTTGTGGCGCAGACCCACATCCATTAATTGATGCGGATCCGCGCTCGCGTTTGTATTTGGATCGTGATCGTGTTTGTTAAAAAATTAAAGATTCATAATCGCATTGTGTAACTTTTTAATTGGTTTGTGTTAAGTAAAAAAACTGATTTCGTGTCTTGTCGTATTGTATTTTAACACATAATTTTAACATACGCTTTTTTACATATATTTACATATAACATGTATTTTTGATTTTTGATTGTACTTTTTTTTTTAACTTGAAAGTTTTATTTCACAAAAAAAAAAATTAATGACTTGGATGAGTTTTTAACTCCCAAATGGAAGTTGTTTGGATATAAAGCATCATCAGGCCACGCAAGAAACATTTCTCTTGGTTTAGGCTTATTTATTTGCATGGGTGCTTGCCAACTCAGTTAGTCATATCAGCCGGTGGGGGTATTCCGGTGCATTTAGCCGGTTCCTATAGCATTCCTATTTTCAATCAAATAGGTCAAATGGATCTATCCATATATCATTGGATTACAGATATGAAGCTTCACTTTTGGAGCATTTTTAATGCCATTATTTTCGTTCATCAAGCCCAGTTTTATAATTAGATCAAATTCAATGGGTGAATTGGAAATTTTAAAAAAGTACAATAATATTTATACGAAACAAATTATGTTTGGGCTATCATAACTCATAAGTTAAGATAAATATATATGTGAAATTAGAGCTAAAACTTTTATTAGCCTTAACAAAACAAAAGGCTCTTAGTATTTGTTTTTTATTGTGTGTTTGTATGGTATTTTGAAAGAGCAACAACACGTATTTCTTTAACTTTACATATATTGGAACCAAAAGAAACTGTTTTTTATACTTATGCTATGTCACAAATATATTTTTTGATACAAAGCCATCATGTTGATATTTCCTTGATTCATACATTTTCTATATGATTAGTATAATTAGAGATAATATGATATGATATGTGTAACTTCTCCTTCATTTTGGTTTGGGTAGTTTGATGAGATATTACACCCTTTAAAATTGTTGTTAGATGTTTGAAAACTACTCACTTACAGTTGGTCTTACAAAGATTAAGGGATCATCAATTATACGCAAAGTTCGAGAAGTGTGGCTTTTGGTTGAAGGAAGTTAAGTTTTTAGGTCATTTTGTGTCCTCCCAAGGTATATCAGTGGATCCGAGCAAAGTAGTTGCGGTGAGAGAGTGGGGTCAGCCCACGACACCTACCGAGATCCGTAGTTTTCTGGGTTTGGCGGGATATTACCGTCGGTTTATCAAAGGTTTCTCTAAAATCGCAAACCCTTTGATCAATTTGACCCGGAAAGGGGAGAGATTTGTTTGGGATAACTCTTGCCAAGATGCTTTTGATGATCTCAAAGATAGGTTAACCTCAACTCAAGTCCTTGCATTGCCAAAATCGGGATTGGAATGTCTAGTCTTCACCGCCGAATCTCTTCAAGGATTAGGAGGTGTGCTTCAACAAGAGAGGCGGGCTATCGCTTATGCCTCTCGCAAGTTAAAGCCTCATGAAAGGAATTATCCGGTGCATGACTTAGGGCTTTCCGCGGTAGTCTTCGCTTTGAAAATTTGGAGACATTATCTTTTAGGGGAGAAATTTACTCTTTTCATGGACCATAAATCGCTGCAGTATTTATTTTCACAGAAAGAATTGAATATGCGTCAACGCCGATGGTTGGAATTCGTGAAAGATTATCAGTTTGATATCCATTATCATCCGAGCAAGGCGAACGTAGTTGCGGATGCCATGAGTAGGAGGCCCGGAGGAGAGTTAGCTGATGTATGGAAGGCTACGTATAAAGAGCTTAGTCAGGAGGATGCGGGGGTGAGAGCATTCATGTCAGTGATGATCGTTACTCCTTCCATTGTGGCAAGGATGGTTGAAGCCCAAGGAAGGGATAAGGGCTGTCAGGATCATATACACCGGTTACTGTATGGGCGAGCGGAATCCTACTCAATAAGTTCAGAGGGAGGATTACGCTGTCATGGAAGACTTATTGTTCAGGAAGAGGGGGATTTGAGAAGGGTGGTAACGGCGGAATCTCACGGGTCAAAATTTATGGTACATCCTGGTGGGGACAATATGTATCAAGACATGCATCGCCAATATTGGTGGCTCGGTATGAAGCGGGATATTTTGGAGTTTGTGTCCCAATGCACTACTTGTCAACTAGTCAAGATCGATCATCAACGACCGACATGTTTGTTGCAACCATTAGAGATTCCAGTATGGAAATGGGAAAGCATATCTATGGACTTTATTACGGGCTTACCAAGGTAACACAAGAGTAATGATTCTATTTGGGCGATTCTCGACCTCTTGACTAAGTCGGCACATTTCCTACCCGTGCGTATTGATTATGATACCACTCGCTATGCCCAACTGTTCATCGAGGATGTTGTTAGACTTCATGGGGTACCTTTAAATATTGTTTCCGACCGAGACAAAATATTTATTTCCCACTTTTGGAAAAGTTTTCAAGAGGCTATGGGGATCGAATTGAAGTTAAGAACTTCTTACCATCCTCAAACAGATGGTCAAACTGAAAGGGTAAACCAAATGTTGGAGGATATGCTCCGGATGTGCATGCTTGACTTCAAAGGTGGTTGGTAACAATACCTTCCCTTGGTTGAGTTTGCCTACAATAACTCATACCAATTTACAATTGGAATGGCGCCTTATGAAGCTCTTTATGGTTGTCCATGTGGGTCGCTCGCTTGTTGGTTGGAAGTGGGAGATAACAAATTTCTTGGACCTGACATGATCCCAGATACTTCTTCTAAAATTGAACTCATTTGGAATCGCATTCGGATAGCCCAAGACCGCGAAAAGTGATATGCCGATGCGGGAAGAAGACACATGGAGTTGGAAATTGGAGACCAAGTCTTGGTGCGAGTGTCACCAATGATGGGCATTAAGCGTTTCAGGAAGAAAGGAAAGCTTGCACCGCGTTTTGTTGGACCTTTTCCAGTTATTGCAAAAGTTGGTCCAGTGGCGTATCAACTTGCCTTACCGGAACCCTTGCAACAAATTCACGATGTATTCCATGTTTCCTCCCTAAAGAAGTACAAGAGATACGAAGGTGCCCTTTGGCACATCCCTTTCGAGGATATCGACTTGCAACCCGACATTTCATATGAAGAACAACCGGTTGATATTCTTGAGCATGGGGAGCATAAGTTAAGATCTGGTGCGGTGCCCTTGGTGAGAGTCTAATGGAGTCATCACAATGATAAAGAGTTGACGTGGGAGCTTAAATTTTGGGGACAAAATTCCCTCATAAGGGGGGGATTATGTATCAACCCTCACTTATGAGAGTCTATTTTATATTTGCTTGCTATGAGAAGTAATTACATATAAAATGTTGATATATGGAGTAAGTATTGATTTAATAAAGAAAAGTTAATATTTACTAATGTAACAACCCGTCCTTTTTGGAAACAATTAAATTCCATAATTAAATATAAATTGGCAATTTGGGGAATATTCCTAAATAGTAATTTTTGGGATTTTCGAGGATTGAATGATTTTCGATGGGTGCTGAAATTATTTTTGGGACTATATAGGTCGAAATATTTTAATTATATGTCGCCGTTGAGTAAAGCGACACGAGGTAAGATTTTTTTTATTGGAAAACCCGCATTTATTTATTTTGGGTTGGAATAGTGATTTGCGGTCAAGTACCTCGGATGGGAATTTCGACTGCGCCGTGAGTCTCGGAATGTCCGAGATAGTCGGAAAAGAGTGTCCAATTGTCGAAAATGATTTTCGGGTAATTTTAGAGGTAAAAGTAACTCGTAATTGGGTAAACGAGTCGTTTTTGGGTTTTAAGGGGTTAAACCCTTTTCTTTCTATATAAAGAGAGGGAGAGGGATAAAAAGAGAAAGAAAGAAGAGAAAAGAGAGAGAAGAGAGAGAGGAAGAAGAAAAGGGGAGATTCCGGCCTACCTCCGCGGGATTCGGCTCGAGGTCGTCGGATTATATCCACGAGGCAAGTGTTTAGTTGCTTTATTTATCTTTTTGCGTAAATATCTCATACCGTAGTTTGGTATAAACAAACCCTAATGGTTTTGGGGTGGATTATCGTGGATAAAACGGGTTTTTGGGAGTTAAAACAATTAAACCCCAATAATATTTCAATTTTGTGGAACTTAGGTTTTAACCTAAATTAATTGGTGGTTTTGGGTTCTAGGATATTTAGAACCCTTAATATATGTCTATTTGTAGTTGGTTGAGGTTGTAGGACGTTGGGTGAGGCGACAAAAGCTTGGGAGAAGCTTTAATGGCCGAAATCGTCTCGGAGAAGATGATGAATAGTAACCCATCACCTTAGGGGGCCTTTTTGTCCAGGAAAAGAATTGATTTAGCTTTCGGCCAAAACATGAAAGTTGTAGATATTTTCGATACGGTCACGTGGGCCCCAACCGCGTATTTTTGTGATTTTTCTACAATTTGATATGATTTTTACAAGATGACAGCTCCGGGTTAAAATCATCAACTCGGAAATCAAATCGGGAATTGGAAAAATGACGGCTAGAATTAATTACGTAGATGTTCGGGATAATTTTAGGGGTAGTTTAGAAACCCCGATAATGAATTTGGGTTGTTGGAAAATTAATATGAGGAAATTTTATTTTGGGAGACCTGGTGTGACCGGTCGACCGCGCCCCTATGGCCGGTCGACTGCGTCAAGGAGAAAGGGCCTACTGCTTTGTTTCGTAGGCTTATTTACAACCCACGGTCGACTGGGGGTCTAGGACCGGACGACCGGTGCCCTGTTTTCAGCCCAAGATTTTGGAGATTGTTATTACTTCTCCTCTTTTAGTTTAAAGCGGGTTTTCTAAATTTGAGTATTAAGAGGATTATGATCTAAAGAGATAACATAATCATATTGATCTTGGTTGGGTAAATCCTTTGAGTGGATTAGAATATACTTTGGGTTTAGTATTATGCATATAGCAATGCATGATTATGATTCGTTGAGAGAATCTTTGGGATTATTGGTCATCGATAGGTGGTTTTGAAAATATGGCCATTTTTATATATTCAGGTAGGAATATATGGTGTATATATATATATATATACTATGGGATTAAAGTATATATGTGAATTAAGAGAAATGACTTTTGAAAATGTAAATATAAATGTTTTCAAAAAGGAAAGATAAATGATTTTCTTAATTAATAAAATATGGATACACACCTCTATAAATCGCTATCATAAGGGAAGTTGCGTGCATTTGGTGAAGCCCCCTGACAAATTAACGTAGGGTGGATATAGTCCTATAGGCCATATGAGCGTTTGTTGTATTTTTTTATGCGCTGGTTAGGAGATTCCGGGTGTGGTCTTGACTATCCCGCAGGCATATGGTCGCTTCCCGACGTCTTGCGATGTAGGATCCCAAGTTGTCTTGATGATAGGCCCTGGAAGATGATAGCCATATATTAAAGCAATTCATGATAATGGATTGACTTTAATTACATTTCCTGGATATAGGAAGGGAAATGGGATAAAGGTTTGGCTTCGGTCACACCCCGGGATGGAAGAAGGGATGTGGAAGCATATGATATGATCAAAGCATTTTTGTGATAATGAAAATGGCTTTGAATACATTTCCTGAGTATAAAAAGGGAAATGGGATGATATAAAACGGAAAAGCATTTTTATGATAATAAAATTGGCTTTTAAAAGTATATGATTTGTTAAAGCAATTCATGATAATGAATTGGCTTTTCTATTTACATTTCCTGAGTATAAAAAGGGAAATGGAAAGTTTTGAGAAAAATGAAAGTATTGATTAATACTTGATATATGAATCCTGAGTCCGGGAGATAGATCCGGATGATTATGGAAATATGTATATATAAATGGATGAATCGAGTACCGAGGGTCTAATGGATCCCGATGATCGACCTTGACGCATAGTAGTGTATCGGGGGTGTTCCTTGTTTGGATTTAGCTTTGCGAGACACCCCACGCACGAATATGGCAATGTGTTGAGACTGGGGAGAAGTTTAATCCTTAGTGCTCTAATATTATAAATGCTTATGGTTTATATTTTTATATATATCTTTTTGTACTGAGGGACTGGAAGATCTCGATGATCGATCATGCCGCATAGTAGTGTATCGGGGGGGTTCCTTGTTTGGATTTCGCTTTGCGAGACACCCCACGCACGAACATGGCATAGCGTTGGGACTGTGGTGAAGTTTATCCCTTAGTACATTTCTTGGACTATCTAGGATTGATAGTGGGTTGATGATAGACTAGTTTAGCAGGATATCTTGACTAGGATGTTTAGAGGGATGCATTAGGAGTGCACCATTAGTGGAGAGGTGAGGGGTATCTCATGGGAGTGCGATACCAAATTTAAATATGAGATAAAACCTTTTTCTAAAAATAAGGCATTTATGCACTTGTAAAATATTTTCAAAACTCGGGCCCTGACCTGTTTATCTACTTTTCCTTTCTTTTTATATTATATATATAAATAGGTGTCCAGACACAGGGACGCCTGGATGGCACTTCTTACGAGTCAGACGTCAGCTGCAGCAGCTGTGGATGCGTGAAGGTTTTTGATAGCCGCTTCCATTCTTGTACTCTAGATAGGAGGTATTGTATAAACATTCAGGCCAATGGTCCAATTGCATTTAGTTATTCTTTCAGTACAACATTCGATATGGTTGTATATTTTCACCGAGTGTTCGATTACTTTATTTCATTTCAGTTTCATTTAAGCATAAACTCTGTGGATGTTTTATTTATTGTTGTTAAAAAGAGTAGTTAAGTAAAAGTTTTTAAGGCTCGCCTAATAGGATATTAGTAATTAAATGGATTTTCGACGGTGATGCTAAGGATGATCCATATGTGACTCCTGTTTTAATTTGATATAGGAGTGATCTCCCGGTATCCCATTAGGCGGGTTGTTTCAGATCGTATCAGAGCATCAGGTTCTAGTTGTAACAACCCGCCTAATAAGATACCGGGCGATCACTACAATATTAAATTAAAACAGGATTTTCATATGGATCATTCTTAGCATCACTGTCGAAAATCCATTTAATTACTAATATCCTATTAGGTGGCCGTTAAAAAAACTTTTATCTAACTACTCTTTTTAGCGCACAAATTAAAACATTCACAAATAAATGCGTAATGAACTGAAATGGAAAAGAAAGGAACTAAAATAACCGAACACTCGGTCCAAATAATACAATCATATCGAATGCTGTACTAAAAGAATAAATAAATGCAATTGAGCCTTTGGCTCGAGTGTTTATACAATATCTCCTATCTAGAGTACAAGGAAAGAAACGTCTACCGATAACCTGCAAGCATCCACAGCTGCTGCAGCAGACGTCTGACTCGAAAGAGTTTCCATCCAGGCGTACCTGTGTCTGGACACCTATATATATACAGTATAGAGAAACAAAGGAGAGTAGACAAACGGGTCAGAGCCCGAATGTTTAGAAAATATTTTGCAAGTGCATAAATGATTTATTTTTAGAAAAATAGTTTTATCTCATATTTTAAGTTGGTATCGCACTCTCATGAGATACCCCTCACCTCTCCTCTAACAGTGCACACCTAGCGCATCCCTTGAACTTCCTAGTCAAGCTACCCTGCTAAACTAATCTAATACCCAACCTCTATCTAACCTAGATAGTCAAACAAATGTACTAAGGGCCAAACTTCACTTTAATCTCGACGCTATGCCATGTTCGTGCGTGGGGTGTCTCGCGAAGCGAAATCCAAACAAGGAACCCCCCCGATACACTACTATGCAGCAAGGTCGATCTTTGAGATCCGCCAGTCCCTCAGTACAGAAAGATATATAATATATATATCATAACATTTAATAATATAAGAGCACTAAGGATTAAACTTCTCCCCAGTCTCAACACAGTGCCATATTCGTGCGTGGGGTGTCTCGCAAAGCGAAATCCAAACAAGGAACCCCCCCGATACACTACTATGCGGCACGGTCGATCGTCGGGATTCATTAGACCCTCGGCACCCAATTTATACATATACATACATCTATAATATACTTCCGGATAATATAAATATCTCCCGGACTGAGGATTACTTGATACGTAAAGTATTTATAAATACTTATCCTTTTCATTTCAAAAACTTCCATTTCCCTAATCATATCCAGGAAATGTATTTATAAAAGCCAATTCATTATCATGAGTTGATTTAACAAACCATATACTTTTTGAAAGCCAATTTTATTAACATAAAAAGCTTTTCCTTTTTTAAATATCCCATTTCCCTTTTTATATTCAGGAAATGTATTCAAAGCCATTTTCATTATCATAAAAATGCTTTGATCATAACATATGCTTCCACATCCCTTCTTCCATCCGGGAAGTGTTACCGAAGCCAATTTATATATAACCCATTTCCCTTCCTATATCCAGGAAATGTAATTAAAGCAAATCCATTATTATGAACTGCTTTAATAAACGTGTTCTAAGACCGCCCGTCCGGATTTCTCCACTGTGCGCGCCCCTAAATGGCTATCATCTTCCAGGGCCTCCAAGACAACCTGGGATCCTATATCGAAAGACGTCGGGAAGCGGCCATGAGCCTGCGTGGTAGCCAAGACCACACCCGGAATCTCCCTACCCCCGCAGAAAAATATACAACCATAAGCGCTCCCATGGCCTAGGACTATATCCACCCTGCATCATTAGCCAGGGGGCTTCACCATACGAACGCAACTTCCCTTATGATAGCGATTTAGAGAGGTGTGTATCCTCAATTTTATTAATTATGAAAATCATTTATATTTCCATTTTGAAAATATTCATTTATATATTTTCAAAATCATTTCCATCATTATATATATATACCTAAAACACACAGTATATACATATCCTATATATTCTTCCTATAATATTTATAAATGGCCTTAATGGACTATGGCATCTAACGATGATAATAATCCCAAAGATTCCCTCCGGGAATCATAATCATGCATTGCTATTAGCATGATTCTAAATCCAAAGTATTTCTTACTTTAATAATCACTATATACTTTAATCCTATTCTAAGGATTTATTGGATATCTCCAATGATACTATTTTCCTCATAGTGAAGTATATATTATAAATATATACCCCCAAATTATCCTAATTGGTAATTCAACTCCCCATACTCTTAAAGGGAGAAAACTAGAAATTCTGACCTAAGCGAATCGATTCGCCCCTTTAGCGAATCGATTCGGGTGGGCGAATCGATTCGGTTCCCAATCCGAATCGATTCCGAAAGTATTCAGCAAACAGGTCTGTAAATGGCGAATCTATTCGGTCTGTACCCGAATCGATTCGGCCCATTGCAGAAACCCAATTCCCCTTAGGCGAATCGATTCGGCCTGTACCCGAATCGATTCGGCCTGTTCGAGGGTCACAGTTTGGGCGATTTCTCAAACTCCAAAATACCCAAAAATCAATCCAAATTCATTTTCATGGTTTCTACTCTACACCAAAAATCATCCCAAACATTTACACAATAATTTCTAGCCTTTATTTTTCCAATTCCCGATTTGATTTCCGAGTTGGTACTTTCAACCCGGAGCTGTCATCTTGTAAAAATCATATCGAATTGTAGAAAATTCAGAAAAATACGCGGTCAGCGCCCACGCGACCGTATCGAAAAGATCTACAACTTTCGTGTTTTGGCCGAAAGCTAAATCACTTCTTTTCCTGGCCAAAAATTCCCCCAAAGGTTACGGGTTACTATTCATCGTCACCTCCGAGGAGATTTCCGCCATTAAAGCTTCTCCCAAGCTTTTGTCGCCTCACCCAACGTCCTACAACCTCAACCAACTACAACTACACATATATTAAGGGTTCTAAACATCCTAGAACCCCAAACCACCAATTAATTTGGATTAAAACCTAAGTTCCACAAATTGAAATATTATTTGGGGTTTAATTGTTTTAACTCCCAAAAACCCGTTTTATCCACGATAACCCACCCCAAAACCATTAGGGTTTTTTTATACCAAACTACGGTATGAGATATTTATGCAAAAAGATAAATAAAGCAAGTAAACACTTGCCTCGTGGATAAAATCCGACGACCTCGAGTCGAATCCCGCGGAGTTGGCCCGAGATCTTCCCCTTTTTTCCTCTTTTCTTCCTCCTCTCTCTCTTCTCTCTCTTTCTCTTCTTTTCTTTCTCTTTTTCTCCCTCTCTTCCTCTTTATATATAGAGAAAAGGGTTTTAACCCTTTAAAACCTAAAAACGACTCGTTTACCCAATTACGAGTTACTTTTACCTCTAAAATTAACCGAAACTCATTTCCGACAATCGGACACTCTTTTCCGACTATCTCGGCCATTTCGAGAATTATGGCGCAGTCAAAATTTCCATCCGAGGTACTTGACCGCAAATCACTATTCCAACCCAAAATAAATAAATGCGGGTTTTCCAATTAAAAATCTTACCTCGTGTCGCTTTACTCAACGACGACATATAATTAATTTACTTCGACCTATATAGTCCCAAAATAATTTATAACACCCTCCGAAAATCATTAAATCCTCGAAAATCCCAGAAATCACTATTTAGGAAAATTTCCCAAATTCCGAATTATGCTTAATTATGGGATTTAATCGTCTCCAAAAGGGCGGGTTATTACATACTCCCCCCCTTACAACAGAATTTCGTCCTCGAAATTCAGATGTAACTTACACCCTCTAACTAGGATTACTACAAATCCTAAAACCTCAAGGAAAAAGACACTAACCTAATGGTTCCTAACCATACACTATGCCGCTACCGCAATCATAAAGTGACTCCAATACGTCACTCAATATCCATCCTCTAAAATGCCTCTTGGCATGGATTTCAATCTTGTGTACTACTCCTATCTTAGCTAGGTGGTACATCAAACTACCTTACCAAGGTGCCCATACACCTTTCTAACTTGTGCACATCAGCACAAACATTACGAACGTCTGACACGCATCACTCTCTCCCAGTAAGGGTCTCCTTTCCTCGGTGTAATACTCACCTATGGGTCCTCCGAACCCGCGCATTTCAATACTCCTAACCTCGGCGCTGCTAATACTAGTGAACCTATATCCTAAAAATGCTACGATCTATGCGTTACCCTACCTACACGAACTAATATAATCCTAAGTATGCCCCTAGTGCCCAAGGCCTCTCCCAACTCCCGACAAGTGCTTGGTTTCATGCGTGGGACGTCTCGCCAAGGCGAAATCCAAACAAGGAACCCTCCTGTTACACTAATCCCTCGCGTAGTCGGTCATCGAGATATAATGACCCAAGGCACAGAAGCGGGACGTCCTAAATCCTACTAGGCTAGCCTATGAACGCATTCCTACTATCTTATCCTTCCGCCCATACAGAAGAAAACCAAACTAATCAAAGTGCCCACTTTCTGTAGAAAGTGTCACGGACATAATACCCAAAATGTAGCTCCTCAAAACTTGCCTTTTCATTAAGGCCTGCCTATTGTCCTCAAATAAATTTCTCTAAGTCCAACCTCACCCACCCATTTGTGGCGAAGGGACCACTTTAGTGCTTCTCCAAAGCACAATATTCCCACAAGTATATTAACATTATGTGGCTCATAGCCTATAGCGGTTCATCCACACTATAAGACCTTTCCACAAGATCAACATCCTTGCATCCTATAACAGCTCCCCACTCCCGACGCCGTTAAGAGTCATGTGTGGAGTGTCTCGCAAAGCGAAATCCAAACAAGGAACCCCTCCACACATTAACCCTTGACTTCGTTGGTTGTGGAGTTCAGTCATTTCAACATGCAACCGGGATAACCCCATCCCCTAATCCAACAAAAGGTGATTGGAACTCCTATCTCTAACTAAGAGTCATACCACCCTGCGCTCGCACCCATTTCTAAGTCCTTGCGCAAACTAATACTGAGCTAAATCTTACCGCTCAACAACGATTATGTGGGCTTTAGATTATATCTATAAGGTCGCCACATATACCATCCAAAATAAGGAAGCCTCTGCTCATCGAGGTTCCATAAATCAATAATAGCAAAGGTGTACTCAACCTGTATCAAGGGAGACACCAGAATAACAACTTGTTCCCTCCAGGAACTGCGGACACGATAGACTTGCCATTATTAGCCTTCTATCGCTCCCTTACACCATATACCGTATACGTATATATACAAAATATAAGCACCCGCCTCTATGGCGAATGAAGGGAAATAAAATTACGCTATTGCGGAAAACACATAATCATACATTATAATGTTATCGAGATTGCCACAACTCAAAATACACACACGAGTCTAGGGCTAACTAATACCGCGACTTTATCTACTCATGCCAAATATACCTCCTCGATTGAGGTAAAACTCATAACAACATCTTCATCCTTATTCACCATCGGCCTCTGGCTAAACCTTAGGCGAAAAATTCCAAAACGGCATTCTTCTCGTCCTGCTTATTCATGGGGACTCACGGTTAGAACTATCCGTAAGATCCCTTTCTACTCCTTATCTCCACGGGGAAATCCAACTTTAGTACCACACCCTACTACGGCGGCACTATGGTACTCGAACTACTATGCTTTAGTAGTCATTGAGATAATCCTTAACAATTACCATAGAGAGAGTAACATCTACTAAGGTACTCATCCCAACCTTCTACCAGCTGCACCAGCTAAGCCTCACCTCCTGCTGCCATCCAAGCTCCGCACACGATTCTCAAATGAGCGCGCAAAAGATTTCTATAATCTCATAATATGGCAGGAGAACGAAATCTCACAAGAGATATCAACAATCCTAATCCTGGGGCTCTATAAAAATCGAGAGCAACGCTGAAAGCGTAGTACGTCTGCACAGATTCCTAAAGACACTAGAACCTGATGCTCTGATACCATCTGTAACAACCCGCCTAATAAGATACCGGGCGATCACTCCAATATTAAATTAAAACAGGAGTTTCATATGGATCATTCTTAGCATCACTGTCGAAAATTCATTTAATTACTAATATCCTATTAGGTGGCCGTTAAAAAAACTTGTATCTAACTACTCTTTTTAGCGCACAAATTAAAACATTCACAATTAAATGCGTAATGAACTGAAATGGAAAAGAAAGGAACTAAAATAACCGAACACTCGGTCCAAATAATACAACCATATCGAATGCTGTACTAAAAGAATAAATAAATGCAATTGAGCCTTTGGCTCGAGTGTTTATACAATATCTCCTATCTAGAGTACAAGGAAAGAAACGTCTACCAATAACCTGCAAGCATCCACAGCTGCTGCAGCAGACGTCTGACTCGAAAGAGTTTCCATCCAGGCGTCCCTGTGTCTGGACACCTATATATATACAGTATAGAGAAACAAAGGAGAGTAGAGAAACGGGTCAGAGCCCGAATGTTTAGAAAATATTTTGCAAGTGCATAAATGCTTTATTTTTAGAAAAATAGTTTTATCTCATATTTTAAGTTGGTATCGCACTCTCATGAGATACCCCTCACCTCTCCTCTAACAGTGCACACCTAGCGCATCCTTTGAACTTCCTAGTCAAGCTACCCTGCTAAACTAATCTAATACCCAACCTCTATCTAACCTAGATAGTCAAACAAATGTACTAAGGGCCAAACTTCACTTTAATCTCGACGCTATGCCATGTTCGTGCGTGGGGTGTCTCGCGAAGCGAAATCCAAACATGGAACCCCCCCGATACACTACTATGCAGCAAGGTCGATCTTTGAGATCCGCCAGTCCCTCAGTACAGAAAGATATATAATATATATATCATAACATTTAATAATATAAGAGCACTAAGGATTAAACTTCTACCCAGTCTCAACACAGTGCCATATTCGTGCGTGGGGTGTCTCGCAAAGCGAAATCCAAACAAGGAACCCCCCCGATACACTACTATGCGGCACGGTCGATCGTCGGGATTCATTAGACCCTCGGCACCCAATTTATACATATACATACATCTACAATATACTTCCGGATAATATAAATATCTCCCGGACTGAGGATTACTTGATACGTAAAGTATTTATAAATACTTATCCTTTTCATTTCAAAAACTTCCATTTCCCTTCTCATATCCAGGAAATGTATTTATAAAAGCCAATTCATTATCATGAATTGATTTAACAAACCATATACTTTTTGAAAGCCAATTTTATTAACATAAAAAGCTTTTCCTTTTCTAAATATCCCATTTCCCTTTTTATATTGAGGAAATGTATTCAAAGCCATTTTCATTATCATAAAAATGCTTTGATCGTAACATATGCTTCCACATCCCTTCTTCCATCCGGGAAGTGTTACCGAAGCCAATTTATATATAACCCATTTCCCTTCCTATATCCAGGAAATGTAATTAAAGCAAATCCATTATTATGAACTGCTTTAATAAACGCGTTCTAAGACCGCCCGTCCGGATTTCTCCATTGTGCGCGCCCCTAAATGGCTATCATCTTCCAGGGCCTCCAAGACAACCTGGGATCCTATATCGAAAGACGTCGGGAAGCGGCCATGAGCCTGCGTGGTAGCTAAGACCACACCCGGAATCTCCCTACCCCCGCAGAAAAATATACAACCATAAGCGCTCCCATGGCCTAGGACTATATCCACCCTGCATCATTAGCCAGGGGGCTTCACCATACGAACGCAACTTCCCTTATGATAGCGATTTAGAGAGGTGTGTATCCTCAATTTTATTAATTATGAAAATCATTTATATTTCCATTTTGAAAATATTCATTTATATATTTTCAAAATCATTTCCATCATTATATATATATACCTAAAACACACAGTATATACATATCCTATATATTCTTCCTAGAATATTTATAAACGGCCTTAATGGCCTATGGCATCTAACGATGATAATAATCCCAAAGATTCCCTCCGGGAATCATAATCATGCATTGCTATTAGCATGATTCTAAATCCAAAGTATTTCTTACTTTAATAATCACTATATACTTTAATCCTATTCTAAGGATTTATTGGATATCTCCAATGATACTATTTTCCTCATAGTGAAGTATATATTATATATATATACCCCCAAATTATCCTAATTGGTAATTCAACTCCCCATACTCTTAAAGGGAGAAAACTAGAAATTCTGACCTAAGCGAATCGATTCGCCCCTTTAGCGAATCGATTCGGGTGGGCGAATCGATTCGGTTCCCAATCCGAATCGATTCGGAAAGTATTCTGCAAACAGGTCTGTAAATGGCGAATCGATTCGGTTTGTACCCGAATCGATTCGGCCCATTGCAGAAACCCAATTCCCCTTAGGCGAATCGATTCGGCCTGTACCCGAATCGATTCGGCCTGTTCGAGGGTCACAGTTTGGGCGATTTCTCAAACTCCAAAATACCCAAAAATCAATCCAAATTCATTTTCATAGTTTCTACTCTACACCAAAAATCATCCCAAACATCTGCACAATAATTTCTAGCCTTTATTTTTCCAATTCCCGATTTGATTTCCGAGTTGGTACTTTCAACCCGGAGCTGTCATCTTGTAAAAATCATATCAAATTGTAGAAAATTTAGAAAAATATGCGGTCGGCGCCCACGCGACCGTATCGAAAAGATCTACAACTTTCGTGTTTTGGCCGAAAGCTAAATCACTTCTTTTCCTGGCCAAAAATTCCCCCAAAGGTTACGGGTTACTATTCATCGTCACCTCCGAGGAGATTTCCGCCATTAAAGCTTCTCCCAAGCTTTTGTCGCCTCACCCAACGTCCTACAACCTCAACCAACTACAACTACACATATATTAAGGGTTCTAAACATCCTAGAACCCCAAACCACCAATTAATTTGGATTAAAACCTAAGTTCCACAAATTGAAATATTATTTGGGGTTTAATTGTTTTAACTCCCAAAAACCCGTTTTATCCACGATAACCCACCCCAAAACCATTAGGGTTTGTTTATACCAAACTACGGTATGAGATATTTATGCAAAAAGATAAATAAAGCAAGTAAACACTTGCCTCGTGGATAAAATCCGACGACCTCGAGTCGAATCCCGCGGAGTTGGCCCGAGATCTTCCCCTTTTTTCCTCTTTTCTTCCTCCTCTCTCTCTTCTCTCTCTTTCTCTTCTTTTCTTTCTCTTTTTCTCCCTCTCTTCCTCTTTATATATAGAGAAAAGGGTTTTAACCCTTTAAAACCCAAAAACGACTCGTTTACCCAATTACGAGTTACTTTTACCTCTAAAATTAACCGAAACTCATTTCCGATAATCGGACACTCTTTTCCGACTATCTCGGCCATTTCGAGAATTATGGCGCAGTCAAAATTTCCATCCGAGCTACTTGACCGCAAATCACTATTCCAACCCAAAATAAATAAATGCGGGTTTTCCAATTAAAAATCTTACCTCGTGTCACTTTACTCAACGACGACATATAATTAATTTACTTCGACCTATATAGTCCCAAAATAATTTATAACACCCTCCGAAAATCATTAAATTCTCGAAAATCCCAGAAATCACTATTTAGGAAAATTCCCCAAATTCCGAATTATGCTTAATTATGTGATTTAATCGTCTCCAAAAGGGCGGGTTATTACACTAGTGTCCTTAGGAATCTGTGCGGACGTACTACGCTTTCAGCGTTTCTCTCGATTTGATATAGAGCCTCAGGATTAGGATTGTTGATTTCTCTTATGAGATTTCGTTCTCCTGCCATATTATGAAATTATAGAAATATTTTTATGCGCTCGTTTGAGGATCGTGTGCGGGGTTTGGATGGTAGCAGGAGGTGAGGCTTACCCGAAGCAGCTGGTAGAATGTTGGGATGCAGACCATAGTAGAGGTCACTCTCCTTATGGTAATTGTTAAGGATTTTGGCGGCGACTACTAAATAATGGTAGTTAGGAGTACCGCAATACCACTGAAGTAGAGAGTGGTACTAAAGTCGAATTCCTCATTGAAATTGAGGGTTCGGAAGGGACCTTACGGATAGTTTTAATCGTGAGTCCCCATGATTTAGCGGGAATGAGAAGGATGTTGTTATGAGTTTTACCTCAATCGTGAGTCCCCATGAGAGTGAATAGATAAAGTCGCGGTATTAGTTAGCCCTAGACTCGTGTGTGTAATTTGAGTTATGGCGGTCATGATAACATAATATCATGTATGTTTATGTGTTTTTCGTGATAGCGGAATTCTATTTTCCTTCATTCGCCATAGAGGCGGGTGTTGATATATTGTATATATATATCTGGGTTGTGATACTCGTTTTATATATCTATACGAGTATGGTATTATGGTGAGTATATAATGTATTTGGTTGATCGGAGCGATAGCAGGCTAAGAATGGCAAGTCTATCGTGTCCATGGTTCCTGGAGGGAACATGTTATTGTTACGGTGTCTCACTTAGATATAGGTTGAGTTCGCCTTATTTTTTGTGGGATACGAAACTTCGATGAGTAGAGTTTTCATTATCGTGATTTGGGTATATGGAGACCTTATATATATGATTTAAGGCCGCATGATTATTGTTGAGCTGAAGATAATGATCATTATTGTTTGCGCAAGGACTTAAAAATGAGCGCGAGCGCAGGGTGGTATGACTCTTAGTTAGAGATAGGAGTTCATACCAGTTTTTTATTGGATTAGGGGATAGGGATATCCCGGTTGCATGTTGAAATAACGGAACTCCATAACCAACGAAGTCAAGGGTTAATGTGTGGAGGGGTTCCTTGTTTGGATTTCGCTTTGCGAGACACTCCACACATGAATCTTAACGGCGTCGGGAGTGGGGAGCTGTTATGGGATGCAAGGATGTTGATTTTGTGGAAAGGTCTTATAGTGTGGATGAACCACTATAGGCTATGAGCCACATGATGTTGATATACTATGGAAAGATTGTGCTATGGAAAAGCACTAAAGTGGTTCCCTCGCCACAAGTGGGTGGGTGAGGTTTGACTTAGAGAAATTGATTTGAGGAAAATAGTGAGGCCTTAATGAAAAGGCAAATTTTGAGGAGATAAATTTTGGGTATTATGTTCGTGACACTTTCTATAGAAAGTGGGCACTTAGATTGGTTAGGTTTCCTTCCGTATGGGAGGAAGGATATGATAATAGAAATGCGTTCGTAGTTTAGCGTAGGCAGTATTTAGGACGTCCCGCTGGTGTGGCTTAGGTTGCTATATCTCGATGACCGACTACGAGAGGGAGTAGTGTAACGGGAGGGTTCCTTGTTTGGATTTCGCCTTTGCGAGACGTCCCACACATGAAACTAAGCAATTTTCGGGAGTTGAGAGAGGCCTTAGGCACTAGGGACATATTTAGGATACTCGTTTCGCTTAGGTAGGGTAACGCATAGATCGTAGCATTTGTAGGATGTAAGTTTGATAGCGTTAGTGGCACCGAGGTTAGGAGGATTAAAATTTCGCGGGTTGGAAGGAGAAATAGGTGAGTATTACACCGAGGAAAGGAGACCCTTACTGGGAGATAGTGTTAAGTGTCAGATGTTCACTACAGATGTGCAGATATGCACAAGTTTGAAAGGTGTATGGGCACCTTGGTAAGATGGTATTATATACCGCCTGAAATAGAATGGGCGTAGTATATAAGGTTGAAATTCATGCCGATAGGCATTATAGATGGTGGGTATTATGTGACGTATTAGAGTCACTTTACGATCGTGGTAGTCGTGTAGCATATGGTTGGGAACCATCGGGTTAGCATCCTTGCCTTGAGGTTTTAGGATTCGTAGTGATCCTAGTTGGATGGTGTAGGTTATATCTGAATTTCGAGGACGAAATTCCGTTGTAAGGGGGGGGGGGGGGAGGGGGGAGTATGTAACAACCCATCATCTTTGGAAACAATTAAATTCCATAATTAAATATAAATTGGCAATTTGGGGAATTTTCCTAAACAGTAATTTTTGGGATTTTCGAGGATTGAATGATTTTCGATGGGTGCTGAAATTATTTTTGGGACTATATAGGTCGAAATATTTTAATTATATGTCGCCGTTGAGTAAAGCGACATGAGGTAAGATTTTTTTTTATTGGAAAACCCGCTTTTATTTATTTTGGGTTGGAATCGTGATTTGCGGTCAAGTACCTCGGATGGGAATTTTGACTGCGCCGTGAGTCTCGGAATCTCCGAGATAGTCGGAAAAGAGTGTCTGATTGTCGAAAATAAGTTTCGGGTAATTTTAGAGGTAAAAGTAACTCGTAATTGGGTAAACGAGTCGTTTTTGGGTTTTAAGGGGTTAAACCCTTTTCTTTCTATATAAAGAGAGGGAGAGGGAGAAAAAGAGAAAGAAAGAAGAGAAAAGAGAGAGAAGAGAGAGAGGAAGAAGAAAAGAGGAAGAAAATGGGAGATTCCGGCCTACCTCCGCGGGATTCGACTCGAGGTCGTCGGATTATATCCACGAGGCAAGTGTTTACTTGCTTTATTTATCTTTTTGCATAAATATCTCATACCGTAGTTTCGTATAAACAAATCCTAATTGTTTTGGGGTGGATTATCGTGGATAAAACGGGTTTTTGGTAGTTAAAACAATTAAACCCCAATAATATTTCAATTTTGTGGAACTTAGGTTTTAACCTAAATTAATTGGTGGTTTTGGGTTCTAGGATGTTTAGCACCCTTAATATATGTGTATTTGTAGTTGGTTGAGGTTGTAGGACGTTGGGTGAGATGACAAAAGCTTGGGAGAAGGTTTAATGGCCGAAATCGTCACGGAGAAGATGATGAATACTAACCCGTCACCTTAAGGGGGCCTTTTTGGCCAGGAAAAGAATTGATTTAGCTTTCGGCCAAAACACGAAAGTTGTAGATCTTTTCGATACAGTCGCGTGGGCACTAACCGCGTATTTTTCTGATTTTTCAACGATTTGATATGATTTTTACAAGATGACAGCTCCGGGTTGAAATCATCAACTCGGAAATCAAATCGGGAATTGGAAAAATGACGGCTAGAATTAATTGTGTAGATGTTTGGGATAATTTTAGGGGTAGTTTAGAAACCCCGATAATGAATTTGGGTTGTTGGAAAATGGATTTGAGGAAATTTAATTTTGGGAGACCTGGTGTGACCGGTCGACCGCGCCCCTAAGGCCGGTCGACCGCGTCAAGGAGAAAGGGCCTACTGCTTTGTTTCGTAGGCTTATTTACAACCCGCGGTCGACCGGGGGTCTAGGACCGGTCGACCGGTGCCCTGTTTTCGGCCCAAGATTTTAGAGATTGTTATTACTTCTCCTCTTTTAGTTTAAAGCGGGTTTTCTAAATTTGAGTATTAAGAGGATTATGATCTAAAGATATAACATAATCATATTGATCTTTGTTGGGTAAATCCTTTGAGTGGATTAGAATAAATTTTGGGAGTATAGTTATATATTCGCTAAATGAGAAATGGTATGATTGGAGATATCCAAATGAATCCGTAGATGGGATTTTTGTATATATTACTTATTAAAGTAAGAATATACTTTGGGTTTAGTATTATGCATATATGAATGCGTGATTATGATTCGTTGAGAGAATCTTTGGGATTATTGGTCATCGATAGGTGGTTTGGAAAATATGGCCATTTTTATATATTCAGGTAGGAATATATTGTATATATATATATATATATATATATATATATATATATATATATATATATATATATATATATATATATATATACACTATGTGATTAAAGTATATATGTGAATTAAGAGAAATGACTTTTGAAAATGTAAATATAAATGTTTTCAAAAATGAAAGATAAATGATTTTCTTAATTAATAAAATATGGATACACACCTCTATAAATCGCTATCATAAGAGAAGTTGCGTGCGTTTGGTGAAGCCCCCTGACAAATTAACGTAGGGTGGATATAGTCCTATAGGCCATATGAGCGTTTGTTGTATTTTTTATGCGTTGGTTAGGAGATTCCGGGTGTGGTCTTGACTATCCCGCAGGCATATGGTCGCTTCCCGACGTCTTGCGATGTAGGATCCCAGGTTGTCTTGATGATAGGCCCTGGAAGATGATAGCCATTTAGGGGTGCGCACAGTGGAGAAATCCGAACGGGCGGTCTTAGAACGCGTTATATATTAAAGCAATTCATGATAATGGATTGGCTTTAATTACATTTCCTGGATATAGGAAGGAAAATGGGATAAAGGTTTGGCTTCGGTAACACTCCCGGATGGAAGAAGGGATGTGGAAGCATATGATATGATCAAAGCATTTTTGTGATAATGAAAATGGCTTTGAATACATTTCCTGAGTATAAAAAGGGAAATGGGATGATATAAAACGGAAAAGCATTTTTATGATAATAAAATTGGCTTTTAAAAGTATATGATTTGTTAAAGAAATTCATGATAATGAATTGGCTTTTATATTTACATTTCCTGAGTATAAAAAGGGAAATGGAAAGTTTTGAGAAAAATGAAAGTATTGATAAATACTTGATATATGAATCCTCAGTCCGGGAGATAGATCCGGATGATTATGGAAATATATATATATAAATGGATGAATCGAGTTCCGAGGGTCTAATGGATCCCGATGATCGACCTTGACGCATAGTAGTGTATCGGGGGTGTTCCTTGTTTGGATTTCGCTTTGCAAGACACCCCACGCACGAATATGGCAATGTGTTGAGACTGGGGAGAAGTTTAATCCTTAATGATCTAATATTATAAATGCTTATGGTATGTATTTATATATATATCTTTTTGTACTGAGGGACTGGCGGATCTCGACGATCGACCGTGCCGCGTAGTAGTGTATCGGGGGGGTTCCTTGTTTGGATTTCACTTTGCGAGACACCCCACGCACGAACATGGTATAGCGTTGAGACTGGGGTGAAGTTTAGCCCTTAGTACATTGCTTGGACTATTCAGGATTGATACTGGGTTGGTGATAGACTAGTTTAGCAGGATAGCTTGACTAGGATGTTTAGAGGGATGCGTTAGGAGTGCACTATTAGTGGAGACGTGAGGGGTATCTCATGGGAGTGAGATACCAAATTTAAATATGAGATAAAACCTTTTTCTAAAAATAAGGCATTTATGCACTTGCAAAATATTTTCAAAACTCGGGCCCCGACCCATTTATCTACTTTTCCTTTCTTTCTATATTATATATATAAATAGGTGTCCGGACACAGGGACGACTAGATGGCACTTCTTTCGAGTCAGACGTCAGCTGCAACAGCTGTGGATGCGTGCAGGTTTTTGATAGCCACTTCCATTCTTGTACTCTAGATAGGAGGTATTGTATAAACATTCGGCCCAATGGTCCAATTGCATTTAGTTATTCTTTCAGTACAACATTCGATATGGTTGTATATTTTGACTGAGTGTTCAGTTACTTTATTTCATTTCAGTTTCATTTATGCATAAACTGTGTGGATGTTTTATTTATTGTTGTTAAAAGGAGTAGTAAAGTTAAAATTTTGACACCGGCCAAATAGGTTATTAGTAATTAAATGGATTTTCGACAATGATTCTAAGAATGATCCATATGAGACTCCTGTTTTAATTTAATATTGGAGTGATCACCCGGTATCTTATTAGGCGGGGTGTTACAACTAACTTATGGCATATTTATCATATGAGCATGTCAATATCCTCACGATGAGTCTATTGTGTCATAAGAATTTGAAATGACATTTTGATGTAAAATGTAATCGGAACTTGAAATGATTTATAAAATATCCAAATGATAATTTGGAGGTGCGAGATAGTCAAAATATGTACCATATTGTATTTTGAGATTTTGGGCATTTTTGACCGATTATACCTCGAATATGCAATTGCGTGTTATTTTATCGCGGTAATGATCACTTAAGTTAGGATTGTTGACTAAAGGCACGGTTTATGTCCTGATTAAGTCACTATTCACCTAATTGTATTTCCGAAACCTTGAGAACTAGAGAGAGGAAAAGAAAGAGTAGAGAAAAGAGAAGAGAAGAAATTGAAGATTGAGGAGAGGGTATTGCTTCTACCAAAAGAAGATCTGCATTTTCTAGATTGAGGCAAGTTTTCTACCTTCTAGTTGTGGTTTAAGATAAATGATTTGTTGTGATAATGGTGTATTGATCATGGTAAAAGTATTTTAGGGTTTTTGTGTATTTGTGGGTTTTAATCTTTTCAAAAATGATTTGGATGATCAGCAACTTCAAGTCAGATCCAGTTCATGGAGCTGTTGAAGTTTGTGCCCAGCTATGACCTACTGTTGACATTTATGTCCCAGTGGATGCTGATTTTGTTCGTCCAGAGCTGCACTAGGGTAGCAGCTAAATCGCGTTGAAGAAGCTTGGCTCGAGCAGTTAAGGTTTCGCTTTTAGGGGTATATGTTTGGCGGAAAAGCTTTCTTGAATCTAGGAGAACTATTTTTTTATCTTAGTCAAACATTACACCATTGTAGAATTGTTGGGTATGTTGTGCTTGCTGAACTTTGAGATAGTGATGTGCACTTTCTGTTGGTATTGGTAATTTTACCGTAATAAGAAATTTGAATTCTCTGCTAAAAAAAGAAATAAATATATGTGTCACGCTTTATGCACGTCTAATGGATCATTAATTAGTGAACAAGATGCTTGGGTCAGGGTGATGCCTTAAAAATGAGTCCATGTCTAACGTATGTAGTTTGCTTAGTAAAAAGCACTGGAACAAATGCCTCAAGTGAGGTACTATTAACGAAACTGCTTTTGAGAGTTGTGGGTGTGCCAGTGAAGAATTTTCAAAAGTTACATCGGACAAGGAGAAGTGTCTCGAGACTTTACACTTTAAATTAATTACGTAATGCAGAATTAATATTTTTTTCACAATATTTCTAGGAAAAAAATTATTTTTAATGAAATTTTGTAATGTATAAAAAATATTTGTGATATTTTTCAATAAGAGAAATGCTTTATGTACCCGCAAAAGCTTTTCGCCTAATTCAACCGGCTGACATGGCATGCCACTTCAATTTTGAACAAGTCGATTTGTCATAATAATTTATGTTCTTTATTCATCTTGTTGGATGGGTTGGAGTTTAATGGACAAAATATTAATTATTACTAATTTTTTCTCTGCAATTTTTATTTTTATTTTAATTTCAAATAAATAATTTTGAAATATTATAAATTAATTTCTAAATATGAAGAAGACTCAATTAAAATACGACACATTAAGATTTTTATTTTATTTATCTAACACGATCATGAACCAATTAAATTCGATTATGAACTTCATTTTTATTTACCAAACACAAACGCGACCATTTAAAAATAACACCAGACAACACCAATTCCAATTTCTTTTAAACACGTGCATGAATAAAAAAAATGCAACACAATACGAAATATATATATAACACAATTACGAACCAATTAAAACAGAACATGACCTTCACTTTTTTTCCTAACACTAATACGACCAATTAAAAATGAAACGAGGCAACACAAATTCTGATTTTTTTTAAATGGGCATGAATCAATTAAAATACGACATAATACGAATGATATAATTTTTGCCTAAATAGGAGTTCCCATTATGCCGTTTTTCTTTTAGACATGTTCGTGTTGTAGGCAACAGTTATTGTCGATAGCACGGATCCGCATTATTTAATGGACGTGGGATCGCGCTAGCGGCACTAACAAATCGATTTAAAAACTTTTTTTATTTTGATAAAAACTATTATTTACTTTTTCGATATAATTGTCCTTCTTTTCTCGCTAGAATCTATTTTTTGTTTCAAAACTAGTTTGAAAAATGTTTTTATCTTTAAAAAAAACCTTTTGTTTTTGTCAAAATTGTTTTTTATTCTTCAGTACATTTTTTGCTACAAAAATGTATTTCTTTTGTTTTTGTCATGTCGTCTCATATGTCTCAGTTGCAATAAGCTAACATCACTTGTTGCGATACGAGAACAATAACCATTGTCGCGATTGACACATAAAAATTGATGTTAAAATGTCAAAAACTTTTTTTTCTTTTTATTTTGATAAAAAATGTGTTTTTATGTTTCGGCCAAACAATTTTTTTTTTTGTGTTAAAAACAATTTTTTTGTGTGTTTAAACTAGTCAAAACATTTTATTTTGCTAAAAATATTTTTTTTATTAATTTTTGATTGGTTTCCGTTAAAACAGCTTTTTCCTCTTTTTTTAACAAGGCAACAACTATATATATTTTTAAAAAATGTATTGTGCCGATCGCGACGCTGGTTATTGTCGCTAACGTGACTCCACATTCATAAGACAATTACCAATCGAACACATCATGTCAGCATATCTCAACCGATACATATGACACGACACAACAATAACAAAAGAGAAAATATTTTTTTTTGCAAAAAGATGTTTTTAACAATAAACAATCAATTTTGACCAAATCAAAAGATTTTTTTATCAAACAGCTTTTATTAAAAAAAATAGCTTTTATGAAAATAAAAAAAAAATTTAAATCGATTTATGGCGTAGACCCAGATCCATTAAACATTAAGTGGATCGTGTGAAAGATTTTATAGGCACAGAAGATACGGTGGTTACTTTTCCTAAGCCACTTTTGACTGTTGTCCCAAACAATGGTATTTTTCCTAATCAATTTAAATTTGGGGGTTCCCACGGAAGGGAGTCCGTGGAGGGTGGTGAGAGAGTAGGGGCCCAATCATTTTTTGATTATGGAGAAACTAGTGGTGTGGGGAGAGCAGATAGTGTATATACGGATCACTTTGTTTAGTCGTCGGGGTTGGGAAGCGTGGAGGGATTACTCAACAAAAATATTGCCCGTATGGAGTCAGGAGAGCGACCAGTAGTTATTTGTGGTAAAAAAAATGGCTAAAGATGTAGCTTGTGAGTGTGTAAGTAATTATTGCGGAAATGACTTTTCGAAGGTTGATTTGGATGATTTTCAAGCAGTCGGAGAAGGAAGCAAGGGATTTGTTTATACTAAGTTGACTAATTCTAAAATTTGGGTGGATATCGGAATATCTAGGCATGAATAAGCGTTTGGAGAGGGGAAGGGGGAAGGGGGAAGGGGGGAAGAGGACCTTATGGGATGGACAGAGAATTTGTTAGGTTTCAGTAAGATGGTAGGGGTCACCTTCGAGGGGAATGAGAGTAAGGCGAGTTTACTTTTCGAGAAACTAGGAGGTAATGGGAGGACGTATGTTTTAGTTGTCCACTCTGTGCACTTTGTTTGCTTCGGGTGGGGTTATTGTTTTGGTGGAGTCCAGGATTGTCTTTTCTCTGGTTGGTGTGAGTACGTGGTCTTTCTCTTGCATGTCTAGGTTTGTTATAGACGACTTTTTATGGTGCTTTTCAGGATCGTTTGTCTGGTGGTTGTTCGTGTTTTGTGGTGTTTTTGGTTCATTGTGTGGTGGGGGAGGTAGAATCTATAGGCGCTTGTTGGCATCCTCGGAGTTTTTTTCTTGAGTTAGTGGTTTTCTTTGAGTTGTCATAGGTGGTTGTTGTGTTTTGGTGAGGCCTTTTATTTTTTATTTTTTTATTTCTATTGGTTGTGTTGTATACTCCATGTATACGGGTTTCGCTCCCTTAAGGGGTTTGGTTTTATATATCATTTACTTATAAAAAAAAGTAATATATATATATATATATATATATATATATCGCATGGACTTTACGAATAAAATTATAACACATCCGCTGATCGCGCAGGGCTTAAAACTAATCGTTAGTAAAGTAGCATCTAAAGTTAGTAAAATAAGTGTAATGTCTTGATAATAAAAGTTATAATTAATCAATTGTCAAATATTATAGGAGTGAATCAATAAAAAATATATATACTAATGCCCTTGGTAAAAAAGGGTGCCCACTAAGACGTCTATAGTCATTCCCGCTTCAAAATAAAGGGATTTACTCAATTATGAATAACCTTTTGGCTTTCCAAATCTTACATTTCTCCCAAACGTTAACTTGCAGTATACGTTGTCCACCCATATGCATTGAATTTAAGAGCATGAAAAAGGGCTAACTATTTTTATATATGGCCCCACGTGGAGATTAAAACGTGCAATTTATTAATTAAGATTACTTATTGACGATTGAAGTATACAAGATATTTGCGGATGTTTATGCAATGACATTGGACAAGAACTATACCACAAACTATACTACTTAACAAATTAAAATATCCATGCATCCACAATTATGTGATTAAATATCTACATATAAAGCTTTATACAACTTTGGCAACGAGGGGTCAACACTTATTTCCTATTCATTAATTCATACAAGTAAGAAGACAAATGGGTTTTAATGACTCTACTTTTTTATCGTTATTTATTAAAACTATAATTAATATTTTTTGAATTATCTTATAATTCAATTTCATTTTCTGGTTTCAATAATTTTTTTTAACTTTTTAAAATAATATTTCTTTATACAACCACATGGCATTAACACATTTAATAGATTTCACTTTTAATGGTTTTAGGAAAAATCCAATCTTGAAATAAATATATATTTAGGTGTAAAATAGGGAATTAGTTATGTATAAGATTTATTTTTTTGTTTTTAAAATTTAACTATCTATAACAACCAATATTCATATCTACTATTTTCAAAATTTAATTTTTATGTCGCTACTTATTAACGCATATGATATATATAAATTGTGACTTAGGAAACTTATTAATTTTTGGACATCTTAAATATTTAACACGTTTATAATTGATTTTAAAAATAGCTTAAATATATTTACACTACTTATATGGCATACTTAGTAACTATTTTGTATTCGATTTTTCAAATAAAAAACTATAATTTGAAATTCCAATTGAAGATAGATAATTTATTAAAGACGAGTGGCACAAAGTGGGGCTAACCTTTCCCATTGAAACATACGCCATAGGGTTTTTTGAATAAAATACTCCAAGCGAGCATCCTACATGTTTTGAAGCCCAACACCTCTCGATTAAGAGAGTGTTTTTACTCCACAAGACCAAATGTTATTTCTATTAAGTATTTTATATATTGCCCACTGAATTAAACCATTTGGAATTTGGAAGTATATGCTGAATTAGATAACTACTAGGCATGTTGTTTAATATCTATCAAATATTAGATTATAAAAACAATATCTATATTATACCTCTAATCCGATAGTATTAGAGGTTAATGAGGAAAATTTAATGTTAACTATTATTATCACTTGACTTTACAATTGCCAAAAGTTGTATCACTTCCTTTCTCTTTCTTTAATTTAATAAGGCCTTTTCGTTTCTTCCACATTTCCCTCCTCTTTTTTAATTGCATCGGGTGTCTTTGATTCATCCATTATGTCTAAACGATATAAAATATCTTTCACATAAAAACTTTTCCCTCTTCAAGTCCTTCTTACTCCTGAATTTTTCTTCGCCTATTTCATATTAGGAATTACAAGCCAAATCATGGCAGGGGTTAAATGTGTAATTACAAACCATCCATTCTCTCTCAGTTATGAGATTTGTAACGTTGTTGTTTTGTTCTTGAGACATGGATAATTATCTTGTGCATCACGAGGTATCAAAGAAATTGAATGTAGGAATTTCTGGCAATAACATCTAATATTTGATCTGGGCAATTCATCAACAAAGTTTTGATGTTTTTTTTAAGAATAGCCACTAGGGTGGATCTCTTTAATTTCATTTTTGTTAATAGTTCCTTCTTTTACTTTCATTTTGGTACATAGTTCCTTTTAGATCAAAAACACCTAAAGTTTCATCTGATAGCCTAGTAGGTTTATTAGTCCCGAATGGACGAAAAGACTAACCTTCAAACTCGAATTTGAACCCGAGGGTGCAGAAAACTGGGTTGGCCTTAGAGAACCAAATGATCCCCCCTTTGCATCTTTCTCTACCCTCTTCTTCAGCTCTTTAATGTAAATATATTGGAAATTTGTACCGAATGTTTTAGTCATATTTTGATTATGTTTCTCTAACAACACAATATCCTTCCGCTCAGTGTTCTCCAAGGTTTTCTTCGGTTTAGTAGAAGGCTTGAGTTTATATTGCTTGTCTTGATACAAAGTAGACGCTTTGATGAGATCAACTTTGGGTGTTGAAGAAAGGTCTGAGGCAATTGTGACGGTCCCTAGAGGGACAACTGGTGTGTAGTTTGAGTTCAGATTGCATATTTTTTTTTAATAATGATGCAAGTTTCATTTTTTTTGTAGTTTGTTTCTATTATTCTTTTTTACTTTGTTGTTCCCTTCATTTTATAATTACTGAACTGCTACTCCACTACATTTATAGTTTTATTTTGTTTATTGTTAATAATTCTTTTGTTCGACTATTTTTTATCCCAACAAAAATTATATTAAGCCACAAAATGGGTGTGATCTGGGTTAATATCTCACCTAATTAAATGTCAAATATATCCGTAACAGAAGATAGTCATCCACTATGTCTGCAATAATTATTTAATAACAATTTAATGGTTTCATTCAACTGATCAGTGGTGTGCGAACAAATCCAAACTAAATTATTTAGTAATATAATTTCTATATAATAAAGCATGTAATTTTGATACCCAATACCTCGTTCTTAAGAAATATAGAAAACCTCCAATACAATGATGCTTAGAAAAAAATTAATGTGGAAAAGACGTAGAAAAAAAAAGAGAAATAGTAATTTGATGCATTTATCAAATAATTTCCATTCCTTCCAATTAAAATTGAAGTATGCAAATTATATAAACTCTCATATGGTAAAAATTATAGGACATTAATTGAACATTCCTCTAGAAAAAACACCAACCCAATCATTCTCATATGGTTTAGGGTGCTCAACTTTTAATTCATCTATCTACGATATGGGTCCCGAGTTTAAATTTTAACTGGAAAATATTTTAGTTGAGTTATTGACAGATTTAATAAAAGTTTTGCGACAAAAGTAGGTATTGAAAGAGATAGTAGAGAAAGGTATATTTTGTATGTTTTTTATATATCAAATAATCAGCTACAGTCCTTGGTTTATAGAATAGCAGTTTCTAGTTTACAAGAGAAGATGAAACAACAGCTTGAATTTTAAATGTGAGCTGTGAGCGTAAACTTGCAATGGAATGTTGCTAAAATTGACTGGTTAACATGCCCCCGCAAGTTGATGGTGAACGTGATTGAAGCATTAAGTTGTCTCGAATGAACTGAAATTTTGTAGATGAAAGTCCTTTGGCGAAGATGTCAGCAAGTTGATCATCCGTAGAAATGAATTGAAGTTGAAGATCTTTCTTGGCAACTTGATCACGGACACAATGAAAATCAATTTCAACATGTTTGGTGCGTGCATGAAAAACTGGGTTTGCCGAAAGATATCTGGCACCAATATTATCACACCAAAGTATGGGAGTTTTTTGAGGGGGAATATTTAGTTCAGTTAGTAACGATTGGAGACAAATTAATGACTCGTAACAAAATGACATGAACATGCTAAGAAATGAGATTAGTGCCAAGAAAAATAGCAAACCCACCTGTGGATTTACGATCATCAATTCAACCAGCCCAATCGGAATCAGTGAACGCTTGTAAGTGAAATGAGGATAATTTTGTGAGGTGTAGGCCATATGAGGACGTGTGCTGGAGATAGCGAATGATTCATTCAACAAGATACCAATGGGTGTCAGTGGGAGAGTGCATCAATTGGAAAGCTTCATTGATAGCAAAGGAGATATCAGGGCCACTGAGAGTAAGGTATTGAAGAGAACCAAACGCTTGTCTATAAGGAGTAGGGTCGGGTAAGGATGTGCCATCATTGAGGGAATGTTTTAGATTTGTTGGAAAGGTAGTATTAAGGGGTTTGGAATTTGATGTGTCATGACAAGAAAGAAGATCGAGAATGTACCGTTGTTGAGAGAGTAAGAGTCCGGTAGGGGTGGGAAAAATTTAAATACCAAGAAATAGTGGAGAGAGCCAAGAATTTTAAGAGAGAATTCAGAACCAAGAGTCATGATGAGTGATTTAATGATAGAAGGAGTGTTACCGATAATGATGATATCGTCAACATAAATAAGGAGATAAATAATAGAAGAATTGGAGCGATAAATAAAATGAGAATAATCGGTTTTGGAGCCGATAAAATTTTGAGTAGTGATAAAATGAGTGATACGTTGAAATCATACGCGGGGTGCTTGTTTGAGACCATAAAGAGGTCGATGAAGTTGAAAGAGCTGAGATGGTTTGGTGGGGTCTTGGAAGACAGGTTGTTGTTCCATAAAGACAACTTCATTTGGAAACCCATGAAAAAAGGCAATAAAGATAATGTGATATGATAGGTATAACTTCTCCTTCATTTCATTTTTTGTAGTTTGATGAGATATTACACCCTTTCAAATTTTTGTTAGATGTTTGAAAACTAACTCCTTTACATCTAACATGTTCCTGAGATTAACTGAGAAATTATTGCGTCACACTTCATATTGAGGTGTTTTTGGAATGTTTTATAGTGTGGAAGTTAAAACAAATATACACTAATTTTTATTATTTTGATGTCTGAACCATGTTGCCTTAATAGTAGGAGAAGCATATTGAGATACCACTCGTTCCGAAGACATTATCCTATAACCTTTTTAACTTGTTTGGGTGGAGCCATGACCAAATCGGATTCCTAATTGATGGATCTGCAACAGACGATAACTTATCGAACCAAGTTTTGATTAATTTTTTACTATAACTACATGATATGACTCGTAACAAAATGACATGAACATGGTCCAAACAAAACAAAAACCTGATAGGACATGATGTGTAAAATACCGAAGGCTTAGCGAGTTTGGACCTAGTGAAGGTGATTTTGACATGAATTTTCTAACAATGAGTCTAATTACTCTTTGTTGACGATTTATTTTCCAAATATAATTCCAAATGAGTCTAATAACTCAAATTTTGTAGTTGCCATATTCTTTTTTGTGAAAACAGTAGATTTATAAGACACTAGATCATATGTACAAGTGGTATATTTATTCACAAGTCTCATACAAACAAGGGTCATATCAAAACCCATGACTTTATGAAAGAGAAAAATAACGCACCCATTCTATATTTTATGAATTTAATGTTTGTTTATTGAGTCTCACTTCCAAAATACAGCAAAATATTATCTTCTTCGACTTATTATACTTGTTAGTATCTTTTGGAGTTTATGAATTTCATTAGTCTACATAGGATATTTCAATTTTATATTCACGTATTTTCATAATGTTGACATAAATTTGTGGAAATCTTTTTGGAAACAAAATTAGTTGTAATTGAAATTTACCCTATTAGGAAAATAATAATTTGTGCACTTAGGGCACATGTTTTGAGTCTCAAAATAGTAAGTACTAGTATGCTGGCCACACGATGCGTAGCCAAGGTTATCAAATTCTAAGATTTAAATGAGGTTTAATTCTGAAATAAAAACTAAAAAGCAATATCATTACAAAGTTTTTATAAGAAATTCAATGAACTGTGTAATATTAAAGAATATTCTAACCATGGCCATGAAAAAATGAAACAACATTTCTTCATATTTTCGGTTATCAATTTGATGATACGAACAAAATATTGAAACAAACATTTGAGAAATCACATACAAAAGAAGCTACGTGTAAAATATAAAAAACAATCACCATTATCTTGTAACAACCCGCCCTTTTGGAGACAATTAAATTCCATAATTAAGAAGTGTGATATATGAAGTGTTCCTAATTGATGGATCTGCAACAGACGATAACTTATCGAACCAAGTTTTGATTAATTTTTTACTATAACTACATGATATGACTCGTAACAAAATGACATGAACATGGTCCAAATAAAACACAAACCTGATAGGACATGATGTGTAAAATACCGAAGGCTTAGCGAGTTTGGACCTAGTGAAGGTGATTTTGACATGAATTTTCTAACAATGAGTCTAATTACTCTTTGTTGACGATTTATTTTCCAAATATAATTCCAAATGAGTCTAATAACTCAAATTTTGTAGTTGCCATATTCTTTTTTGTGAAAATAGTAGATTTATAAGACACTAGATGATATGTACAAGTGGTATATTTATTCACAAGTCTCATACAAACAAGGGTCATATCAAAACCCATGACTTTATGAAAGAGAAAAATAACGCTCCCATTCTATATTTTATGAATTTAATGTTTGTTTATTGAGTCTCACTTCCAAAATACAGCAAAATATTATCTTCTTCGACTTATTATACTTGTTGGTATCTTTTGGAGTTTATGAATTTCATTAGTCTACATAGGATATTTCAATTTTATATTCACGTATTTTCATAATGTTGACATAAATTTGTGGAAATCTTTTTGGAAACAAAATTAGTTGTAATTGAAATTTAGCCTATAAGGAAAATAATAATTTGTGCACTTAGGGCACATGTTTTGAGTCTCAAAATAGTAAGTACTAGTATGCTGGCCTCACGATGCGTAGCCAAGTTTATCAAATTCTAAGATTTAAATGAGGTTTAATTCTGAAATAAAAACTAAAAAGCAATATCATTACAAAGTTTTTATAAGAAATTCAATGAACTGTTTAATATTAAAGAATATTCTAACCATGGCCATGAAAAAATGAAACAACATTTCTTCATATTTTCGGTTATCAATTTGATGATACGAACAAAATATTGAAACAAACATCTGAGAAATCACATACAAAAGAAGCTACGTGTAAAATATAAAAAATAATCACCATTATCTTGTAACAACCCGCCCTTTTGGAGACAATTAAATTCCATAATTAAGAAGTGTGATATAAGAAGTGTTCCTAATTGATGGATCTGGAACAGATGATAACTTATCGAACCAAGTTTTGATTAATTTTTTACTATAACTACATGATATGACTCGTAACAAAATGACATGAACATGGTCCAAACAAAACACAAACCTGATAAGACATGATTGGTAAAATACCGAAGGCTTAGCGAGTTTGGACCTAGTGAAGGTGATTTTGACATGAATTTTCTAACAATGAGTCTAATTACTCTTTGTTGACGATTTATTTTCCAAATATAATTCCAAATGAGTCTAATAACTCAAATTTTGTAGTTTCCATATTCTTTTTTGTGAAAACAGTAGATTTATAAGACACTAGATGATATGTACAAGTGGTATATTTATTCACAAGTCTCATACAAACAAGGGTCATATCAAAACCCATGACTTTATGAAAGAGAAAAATAACGCTCCCATTCTATATTTTATGAATTTAATGTTTGTTTATTGAGTCTCACTTCCAAAATACAGCAAAATATTATCTTCTTCGACTTATTATACTTGTTGGTATCTTTTGGAGTTTATGAATTTCATTAGTCTACATAGGATATTTCAATTTTATATTCACGTATTTTCATAATGTTGACATAAATTTGTGGAAATCTTTTTGGAAACAAAATTAGTTGTAATTGAAATTTAGCCTATAAGGAAAATAATAATTTGTGCACTTAGGGCACATGTTTTGAGTCTCAAAATAGTAAGTACTAGTATGCTGGCCTCACGATGCGTAGCCAAGTTTATCAAATTCTAAGATTTAAATGAGGTTTAATTCTGAAATAAAAACTAAAAAGCAATATCATTACAAAGTTTTTATAAGAAATTCAATGAACTGTTTAATATTAAAGAATATTCTAACCATGGCCATGAAAAAATGAAACTACATTTCTTCATATTTTCGGTTATCAATTTGATGATACAAACAAAATATTGAAACAAACATCTGAGAAATCACATACAAAAGAAGCTACGTGTAAAATATAAAAAATAATCACCATTATCTTGTAACAACCCGCCCTTTTGGAGACAATTAAATTCCATAATTAAGAAGTGTGATATAAGAAGTGTTCCTACAGAGAGTAGGCACTTTGATTAGTTAGGTTTCCTTTCGTATGGGCGGAAGGATAAGATAGTAGGAATGCGTTTGTAGGTTAATTTAGTAAGATTTAGGACGTCCCGCTGGTGTGCCTTAGGTCGTTATATCTCGATAACCGACAATGCGAGGGAGTAGTGTAACGGGAGGGTTCCTTGTCTGGATTTCGCTTGGGCGAGACGTCCCACGCACGAAACCAAGCAAATGTCGGGAGTTGAGAGAGGCCTTGGGCACTAGGGATATAATTAGGATACTCGTTTCGCTTAGGTAAGGTAATGCATAGATAGTAGCATTGTAGGAGGTATGCTCGATAGAGTTAGTGATGCCGAGGTTAGGAGTTTGGACTTTCCCGGGTCAGGAGGAACCATAGATGAGTATTACACCGAGGAAAGAGACCCTTATTGGGAGAGAGTGTAACGTGTCGAACGTTCGCTATGGTTGTGCAAATGTGCACAAGTTAGGAAGGTGTATGGGCGCCTTGGTAAGGTGGTTTGGTATATCGCCTACTTAAGATAGGAGTAGTATATAAGGTTGAAAATAATGCCGAGAGGCATCATAGTGGATGGGTATTAAGTGACGTATTAGAGTCACTTTATGATTGCGGTAGCCGCATAGTGTATGGTTAGGAACCATTAGGTTCGTATCTTTCCCTTGAGGTTTTAGGATTTGTAGTAATCCTAGTTAGAGGGTGTAAGTTGTATCTGAATTTCGAGGACGAAATTCCATTGTAAGGGGGGGAGTATGTAACAACCCGCCCTTTTGGAGACAATTAAATTCCATAATTAAGTATAATTTGGAATTTGGAGAATTTCTCGAAATAGTAATTTTTGGGATTTTCGAGGATTTAATAATTTTTGAAGGGTGTTATAAATTATTTTGGGACTATATAGGTCGAAGTAATTTAATTATATGTCGTCGTGGAGTATAGAGACAAAAGAGGTAAGATTTTGAGTAGAAGACCACACTTAATTATTTTGGGTTAGAATAGTGATTTGCGGTCAAGTACCTCGGATGGAAATTTCGACTGCGCCATGAGTCTCGGAATGTTCGAGATAGTCGGTAAAGAGTGTTCGATTGTCAAAATTAAGTTTCGGGTGATTTTAGAGGTAAAAGTAACTCGTAATTGGGTAAACGAGTCATTTTTGGATTTTAAGGGTTTAAACCATTTTTCTTTCTTTATAAAGAGGGAGAGAGGGAGAAAAGAGAAAGAAAAGAGGGAAGAGAGAGAGGAAGGAGAAAAAAGGGGAGAAAAGGGAGATTCGGACCAAACTCCGTCGGATTCGACTCAAGGACGTCGGATTTCATCGTCCAGGCAAGTGTTTACTTGCTTTATTTACTTTTGTGCATCAATCCCATATCATAGTTGCTAAAAATATGATTTTGGGGTTAGAACCCTTAAAATAAAATTGGAAAAACTTAGATGTGAGTTTACATATTGATGTAATGTAAACTCTTAATCATTTCTAGTATTAAGACCATGTTAATGGAGTAATAAATGGAATTGAAATGGGAGAAATGTCAAATCTAGGGTTTTGGGATTTTAAGATCCAAAACCTACGAAAATAGTTTAATACCCCAAATTAATTGATGTGTTAGTTGAAAAATATATATTAGATGTTGGTTGAGTTGTTGAATGAGGTTAGAGACAACAAAAATGGGGAAAAATGGAGTTTGGGGAACGCAATGAATAGTGAATCCGTAGCCTTTGGGGTCATTTTCGGCCAGGAAGATAAATGATTTAGCTCTTGGCCAAAACACGAAAGTTGTAGATCTTTTAGACACGGTCGCGTGGGCACTGACCGCGTATTTTTTTGATTTTTTCTTGATTTGATATGATTTTACAAGATGGCAGCTCCGTGTTGAAATCATCAACTCGGAAATCAAATCGGGAATTGGAAAAATACAGGCTAGGATAAGCCGTGTAGATGTTTTGGATGATTTTTAGGGTAGTTTAGAAACCCCAATAATGAATTTGGGGTTGTTGGATTAAGGATTTTTGGAATTAAAGTTTTGAGGACCTGATGTGACCAATCGACCGCGCCCCTAAGGCCGGTCGACCGCGTCAAGGAGGAAGGGCCTACTGCTTTGTTTCGTAGGCTTATTTACAACCCGCGGTCGACCGGTGCCCTGTTTTCAGCTCAAGATTTTGGAGATTAGGATTACTTCTCCTCTTTGAGTTTAAAGTTTAAGGGCCCTCTAAATTAGAGTATATTAGAGGGTTATGTCCTAAAGGACTTGTGGATTTGGGAACATATATATATATATATATATATGTATATTCACTTAGAGTGAATTATTACATTTGGAGATATCCAATAAATCCTTAAGAGATAATTAAGGTAATTATTATTTGTCGAAGTAAGGAAATACTTTGGATTTAGAATCATGCTAATATGAATGCATGATTATGATTCCTGAAGGGAATCTTTGGGATTATTGGTCATCGCTAGATGATATGGGCCACTATGGCCGTTTATATATATTCTAGGAAGAATATATAGGATATGTATATACTGTGTGATTTAGGTATATATATATGTTATGATGGAAATGATTTTGAAAATATAAAAATGAATATTTTCAAAATGGTAAATAAATGATTTTCATAATTGATAAAATATGGATTACACACCTCTCTAAATCGCTATCATAAGGGAAGTTGCGTACATATGGTGAAGCCCCCTGGCTAATGAATGCAGTGTGGATATAGTCGTATAGGCCATGTGAGCGTTTGTTGATATATATTTTTCTGCGCTGGTTAGGAGATTCCGGGTGTGGTCTTGACTAACCAGCAAGCACATGGTCGCTTCCCGACATCTTGCGATGTAGGATCCCAAGTTGTCTCCATGATAGGCCCTGGAAGATGATAGCCATTTAGGGGCGCGCACAGTGGGAAAAGCCGGACGGGCGGTCTTAGAACGCGTTATATTAAAGCAATTAATGGTAATGGATTGGATTTAATTACATTGCCTGGATATAGGAAGGGAAATGGGTTATATGTTTAGCTTCGGTAACACTCCCGGATGGAAGAAGGGATGTGGAAGCATATGATATGGTAAAAGTATTTTTATGAAAATAAAAATGGGTTTTAAATACATTTCCTGAATATAAAAAGGGAAATGGGATATTTTGAAACAGAAAAGCATTTTTATGATAATAAAACTTGCTTTTAAAAAGTATATGTTATGATAAAGCAATTCATGCTAATGAATTGGCTTTTAAATACATTTCCTGGATATGAGAAGGGAAATGGAACGTTTTGAAATAAAAATGATAAATACTTTGTGTATAGAATACACCTCAGTCCAGGAGGTAGATCCGGATGAGTATTATTAAGATGATGATAAGTAAACCTCAGTTCGGGAGATATTATCCCGATGTATTTGTAGATGTATATATATATACGTAATTATACATTTGTGCGTGCTACGGGCCCAATGGATATCTACCATTAACCCTGCCAAGTAGTAGTGTATCGGGGGGGTTCCTTGTTTGGATTTTGCTTTGCGAGACACCCCACGCACGAACTTAGTGCAGTGTTGAGAATGAAGGGAAATTTGGCCCTTAGCACTTGGACTATCTAGAGTAGATAGTAGATGGGTAAATTAGACTAGTTAGGCAGGGATAGCTTGACTAGGGTATGTTGTTAGGATGCGTTAGGTGTGCACTACTAGATGAGAGGTGAGGGGTATCTCATGGGAGTGCGATACCAATTTAAATATGAGATAAAACTGTTTTTCTAAAAATAAAGCATTTATGCACTTGCAAAATATTTTCAAAATTCGGGTTCTGGCCCGTTTATCTACTTTCCTTTCTTTCTATATATTATATATATATATATATATATATATATATATATATATATATATATATATATATATATATATATATATATAGGTGTCCAGACACAGGGACGCCTGGATGGAAATTCTTTCGAGTGAGACGTCTGCTGCAGCAGCTGTGGATGCTTGCGGGTTCTCGGTAGACGCTTCTTTCCTTGTACTCTAGATAGGAGGTATTGTACAAACATTCGGGCCAATGGTCCAACTGATTTTATTTATTCTTTGCACGATATTCGATATGGTTGTATAATTTAAACCGAGTGTTCGGTTATTTTAGTTCATTTCATTTTCCTTTTAATTTCATTTACGCATTAAATTGTGGATGTTTTATTTTAATCGTTAAAAAGAGTAGTTAAGTAAAAGTTTTTAACGCTCGCCTAATAGGATATTAGTAATTAAATGGATTTTCGACAGTGATGCTAAGAATGATCCATATGTAACTCCTGTTATAATTTGATATAGGTGTGATCGCCCGGTATCCCATTAGGCGGGTTGTTACATATCTCCTCCAATAAATAGAGCAAAGAACCATAAAAACCATGGCTGGTTACAGAGCTAAATAAGAAAGTTTATCCAAATCTACGCAAAACTAAAAATGCAAAGAAACAAATCTGCAAATAATATATTGATAAAACATGTAAAAATGAATATTATAAGTTTAAACAAACAGTATACTTGACTGGAACTATCAAGGTCTGATTTATGAGTAGTATTGAAGGAATAACATACATAGATAGCATTCCATTTAAAAAAGGTTTTTTTATATATTAAAAGTTATTTTAATTATAAACTATTTTGAAAAACTTTTTTTTTATATATTGAAACAGTTTATTTAGAATGTTAATATAAAAAACTATTGAGAAAAAAATGTTATTTTTAAAGTTTGTATAAAACACTCAAAGTCGTTTATATATAAATATGGAGGGAACCGAACTTTTGGGTTTAATTGCAACAACTGATAGTCAAATGGGTGAGTTTGTCGGGTATTATTTTTAAGTCGGTGACCCACAAATTGGTGATAGTTATAAAATATGAATATAAAAAAAACAAAAAAAAAAGGTTTAAACAATTTTTTTATAATACAGTCATGTTAAGAAACTGTTTTCCTTAAAAAATCATTTCAACTCTTTTTTCTTTAAATTCAACGGTTGTTTTTAAAAACTGTTTATAAAAACTAAAATAATTTTCTATAATAATCAATTTTTTATATAATCATATGTAAAAAAACAAAACAATATAGTGAGAATATATACTTTTTACCCAACAAAAAATCATTTCATACTCTCGAAAAAAAACACAGCGTAAACATGTTTTTAACGGGGAAAAAAAATAGGAGAGCCTACATTAACTATTATAAAATAAAAAACTCTTACTATAACTTTTATTTTATTTTATTTTCTGATTTTTTTCACAGCTTAATTTTTTTATCATGTTATTTTTTTTACTACAATTTGATAGCTAGTGTAAGGGAGAAACATGGGGGTTACATATTAAAGCAAGGGTATAACTGGTAATAAACATGGGTTTTAATAACTAAGTGGACGGAAAGTAAAAAATGAAGTTAATTTGTAATTTTAAAATAGAGGCATGTTCGTATGTCCTAAACATTTTTCCCACTTTCTTCATTTCATATTAATGTTAGTTTAAATGAAACAATAATATATATATATATATATATATATATATATATATATATATATATATATATATATATATATATCGCATGTATTTTACAAAAAAAAAAATTATAACACATCCGTGCATCGCACAGGGTTTAAAACTAGTCGTTAGTAAATAGCGTCTAAAGTTAGTAAAATAACTGTAATGTCTTGAAAATAAAAGTTGTATTTAATCAATTGTCAAATAATATAGGAGTGAATCAATAAAAAATATATATAACGCCCCTAATAAAAAACAGTGCCAATTCAGACATCCATAGTCATTCCCGCTTCAAAATAAAGCGATTTACTCAATTATAAATAACCTTTTGGCTTTCCAAATCTTACATTTCTCTCAAACGCTAACTTGTTGGTTTTCCACCCATATGCATTAAAGTTAAGAGAATGCAAAAGGTCTTACTATTTTGATATGCATTAAAGTCAAGAGAATGCAAAAGGGCTGACTATTTTTATAAATAGGCCTACGCACATCAATTCAACATATCCCTTTGGCCAACATTGTATTATTGTTTTTTGTGAGTTTAGAGAGCTTATATGGAGAAAAACAACTATTGCCGTTCAAATGAGGTGAATGTGTCAAACTTCAAGATAGATGAGGAGGTCATGCCAAAAGAAGGAGAAATTAAGAATCTAAAAGAAACCAACCAAAATGAAGTTGCTATTGAGATAAAAGACAACTTGCCTATTGAGAATAAGGAACTCTTGCCCACGTATGACGAAAAATCTAAGATTGAGGCAAAAGAGAATGTGCATATTGAAAATAAAGAAAATGAAATGACAGAGAAAAAAGATGGAGTGTCTATAAAAAATGAGAAGTTGGTTATTGGGGAGAATAAAAAAAATGCTACGGTTGGGAAAAAGGATGGCACGACTGATAAAAAAGACGAGTTGGCTGAGTCCGAAAATGAAGAAAATTTGAAGGTAGATGAAATGATTGAATATGAAACTATGAAGGATGAGATAAAATAGGACAATGATGAATTGAATATTAACAAAGTGGAACCCGTTGAAGTCGGTATTTGATGCGGCATGGGTGCTTCTATTATCCAAGGCTAGCTTATATATTTATATTTTACATATGTATAAAGTGGTGGGAAATGTAATTGGGTTTGGTGCCAATGATTGAAATGGTATTCGTGGGGTAATAAGTCTTTGAAATGGGTAAGAGCATATTTGTATTTTTGGGCTATTTTTGTTTGGATTTGTTTCAATACATGGATGTTATGAATCTGTGTTCCCATTCTCTAATATTACATGAATTTACTACATGTTAATAACTCTCTCTGCCTCAAGATTTATTTGGTTTGTCTTTTTTAAGCTTTATTTCTTTGTTGGAAACTATTTTTTAATAATGATGCAATCTGCGTGTAGTTATTCTTTTACTAATGTCTGAATCAAATTACATAATGCAGAATTACTTTTTTTTCACAATCTACCTAGGAAAAAAATAGTTTTGAGTTGAAATTTTATAATGTATAAAAACTATATGTGATATTTTTCATTTAGATAAATCGCTTTATCTACCAGCAAAAGCTTACTGCCTAACTCAATTGGATGACATGGCATGCCACTTCAATTTTGAAAAAGATGATTTGTCATAATAATTTATCTTCTTTATTTATCTTGTGGGATTGGTTGGAGTTTAATGGAATTTTTTTTAATTATAACTAATATTTTCTCCGCTATTCTAATTTTCATTTTAATTTCAAATAAATAATTTTAAAATATTATAAATTAATCTCTAAATATGAAGAAGACTCAATTAAAATATGACACAATAATATTTTTATTTTATTTATCTAACACGATCTCGACCCAATTAAATTCGATCTCGAACTAATTTTTATATAGAAGCTTTGAATATACAAAGTTCACAATGAGAACAACATATTCGTTTGCTTGATATTTCATTTGTTTAGTTCTATATATCCACTGTTTGTCACCCCTTGAAACAAACCCCATAGGTTTTTTTTGAAGAAAATACTCCCAGGGAGCATCCTAGTTGTTTTGAACCCAACACCTCTTGATTCAGAGAGTGTTTTCATATCCACAAGACCAAAGGTCATTTGGAGAAATTATTATGTATATTGCCCGTAGACTTATACCGTTTGAAATTTGGAAGGATATGATGCAATAGATAGTTACTAGGCATGTTGTTTAGTAGCTCTCAAATAGTAGATTCTAAAAATAGTATAACACACATAAGAACGTTTCACAATATATTAATTGCAGATGTTTACGTAAGAACATTACACAGGCACTATAGACAATAAAACATAACAAATATGTAAAATCAAACATCCATAGCTATTTATTTTCTTTTATTTTTTTTCACATATGCATAACTATGTGAAAGGGACGCTTTACATAAAGTTTTATACAACTTTGACATCCATGGCCTTTATTTTCATAAGTTCATAGCCAATAATATTAAAAACACTCCATGTTCACCCATGTGGTGCTTATTGTATAGATAGTAATTTCCCAAACGTGTAAAACTCCATAAATTAGTTCTCCACTTAAACACCGTCACCCATTGTTGCAGACCAACTTGGATCGATCTCGTTCATCACGTCAATCACCTATAACAAAAAGTGAAATAAAAATTTATAATGCAATAAAAAATTACGTGTGATAAAATATAGAAATTAAGTTATTTAATATTAGTCACATATTTTACTTGGATTTTTATCTACGGTTACAATAATTTTGCCTTTATCGTGACATCGAGTGCGTGATTAAATATCGTGGTCAGATTCATCACAATGCACAGAATAGTACTAATAATAATAGTAACTAAAATAACAACAACAAAATAACTTAATTAATAGTTATTTTTGTCCGAGAAAATCTTACCAGTATATGTAGAAACGAATTTCAGAAGAAATATTCTCTTTGTTGTGATGTGGTGTTCTGCTCGTAGTTTTTAAATGAATTCAAATAGGAAGTATTTCATATACATGAATACAAAGTGTACTATGTACCCCCAAAAAAATAATAGAAGAAAGTCCACTATGTAAAAAAAGAAAAAAAAAAGAGAGGAAGAGATAATTGGCAGAATTTATTACAATAAACCTTTCGCGTAAAATTATGAAAAGTACACAGATCAGATGTTTTGAAAATTATTGAATGACCACGTAACTTTAGTGAAACTACAAGATTCACAGAAACTCAATTAATGGTTTATCCATAGTTGAATTCAAGCTATTATTTATTCAAATGATTGTATGTTTACATGGATAACTTGCACGGCCTTGGAAGCTGTGGTTAATGACATGGTACTATGGTACTACATAATCTACCACGTTTTAAACAAAGTAATAATTGAGAGAATTGTTTTTTGCAACATATTATTTACATTCTTTTAAATAAGGAACTGTTATGGGTATTAAAGGGAAAGTTCTACACACATGAAACTAGACACATTTTTTAGACACAATGACATGTCGCATTTGCTTTGACTTGTATTTGGGCTCCATCCCATTGGGACCCATGTGCAGCGTAAACATGCAAATGTCACAAGCTAGTGTGCCTAAAAAATGTCTAATTTTTGTGTTAATATACAAGTACCCGGGTTCAAATCAGCCATTAGAGAGAGTCAAAATCTTGTTCCTAATTTGTGAGAACATGTTCTTCATAGATTGATAGCAATGTAGCTTTGAATGCATCATCTAACAGGGTTATCTTACAACTTCTGTAATTACTTACTACATTAACCCCCAAAAGCAAACCGTTATATATTTGGAGCAATCTCCTACATGAAATATTTATTATGCTAATAGTACACTTTAATTAATTCATAGTTCAACAAGTAATTTCATTTTATAGATTTTAATATTTAATTCCACGTGCATGATGTTAGAATACGCGTGATAATTGGGATTAAAAAAAAATTGATAGTTTATTGAATATATTATTCAAAGTGTTGTGCTTTAGTAATAAATGAAGACATGGATAATAAAACGGGTCGTAGTTCTAAAAATTTCCTCATCAATGTTAGTTTTTAGGTAAACTAGTCATCTAAATATGAGAGTTTACGTTTTTCAGGAAAAAAAATTGAGTGTTTTCCATCTTATTACTTGATCATTATTAACTTTTTCTCTGATTCACTTACATATTTTTTCAAATTAAGGTCCCTCACACGTATATATCACCAAATATAATGTTGACATTAAAAAAAAGCGCAAACAAATAAAAAAAATTCGGCAAAATAAATAAAAATAAGTCACGTATATTTTATAAAATCTATTTTATACGTTCGTGAAAATTGGTTATAAATTAAGGAGGACAAACTTTAATGATGAGAAATATATTGTGAATGAGACTGAAAAAATTTGTGAACAATATGGTTGTCATAAAAAAACATATAAATATATGTATCACGCTTTATGCACATCTAATGGATCATTAATTAGTGAACAAGATGCTTGGGTCGGGGTGATGCCTTAAAAATCAGTCCATGTCTAATGTATGTAGTTTGCTTAGTAAGAAGAACTGGAACAAAAGCATCAAGTGAGGTACTATTAACGAAATTGCATTTGACAGTGGTGGGTGTGCGAGTGAAGAATTTTCAAAAGTTACATCTGACAAGGAGAAGTGTCTCGAGACTTTACAGTCTAAATTAAATTACGTAATGCTGAATTAATATCTTTTTTCCCAATATTTCTAGGAAAAAAAATAGTTTTTAGATGAAATTTTGTAATGTGTAAAAAATATTTGTGATATTTTTCAATCAGATAAATGCTTTATGTACCTGCTAAAGCTTACCGCCTAACTCAACCGGCTAACATGGCTTGCCACTTCAATTTTGAACAAGTTGATTTGTCATAATAATTTATGTTCTTTATTTATCTTGTTGGATGGGTTGGAGTTTAATGGACAAAATTTTAATTATAACTAATTTTTTCTCTCCTATTTTATTTTTCATTTTAATTTCAAATAAACAATTTTAAAATATTATAAATTAATTTCTAAATATGAAGAAGATTAAATTAAAACATGACACAATAAGATTTTTATTTTATTTATCTAACATGATCACGAACCAATTAAATTCGATTATGACCTTCATTTTTATTTACCAAACACAAACGCGACCATTTAAAAATAACACGAGACCACACCAATTCCAGTTTTTTTTAAACACGAGCATGAATCAAACAAAATGCAACACAATACGAAATACATATATATATATATATATATATATATATATATATATATGATAAGGAGGAAGGGTGTTTTTAGTGTTCAACAAGTTTATAACACATTTCATTGTGAGGATGAATGCCAACAAGGCATGAATGGATGGTTGGGATAGATTTGGCGAAAAGGGGTGCACATCATTCAAGGGAATCTTTTAAAACATTTTGGTCTGCTACACGCTATACAACCACGCTTGTTCATTTACACCTTACTTTCTCAGACCTCGAGCCATGCAGCTCTCACCCACCGTACACTTTAATTTCAACCCTTTATTGTTTCTCTCTCTTGAAGTCTCAAATATTCTTCAAAACCTTTCACTCTCACTTTGAACGCAGTTGGATTTCTTCTAAACTACCAGGGGTTGTTGGGTATGGTGTTTTGTGTGTGCGTGTGTTTGGGTCAGAAGGTTATGAGGAATTGGGTGGGGGTAGACTGATTTGGTGTGTGTGTGTTACGCATCTCTTAGGGATAGGATCAAAGGTGAAAAAACCATAATCTCTTAATGTTTACAAAAATTCTAATTTTATATCTATTTTTTGTTTGTTTGTTTAGTGCAGATGTCTCATATCGTTTTTGGATATTGCGGTGTTCAAAGGTGAGAAAAGAATAATTATGTAATTATTTTTCCTCTCCATAAAATGGCATATCCTCATCTTATATGATTGTTGATAAAGTTGAAGTGACTAGAACCTATATCACACTAGATTTTGTTTTGGAAAAAAGGTTTTGTTTGATTTCCCCTCATTTCGATTTTTCATCTTTCTATCTGGATAAGCCACCGCCACCGTAAGCCCCTCTCCCTCTCCCTCATAGATTTTTGTGGTTAGATTTGTATATGTTTAAGATTTTTTTGTTTGGGTATTTTAGTTTGAACTTTCGGCAGTTTTTCAGTCCAACCTAAAAGATATTTTTTTTTTTTGCCTTTGTCAACATCAGCTCAAGAAGTTTTTCTGTCCAACCTAAATCACCATCGGCCCAGAGCAGTATATTTTGGTTTATGATTGTATTTTATCTGAAACAGAGCACTATGAATTTTTTATACCGACTTTTACCCGATTTTAGCATGCCCATATTTTGAACAACAAATCCCAGCACAAGAAAAGGCTCGAGCAAGAGCAAGCATAGATCTAAAAATGGAGAAATTCTCCAGATTTTTGAACTGGATGAAAGAGATGACCAACCATTTTTTTATGTCGATGCAAGTTTTGTGAGAGAGAACCAAAGACGTAAGAATTATTATTTTTTGTTTTTGTTTGATTCTATACAAGGGATACTGAAGGCTTAAATTGTTTTGAATTTTTTTGGCTAACGACTTAGTAGCATGTGGGATATGGGTTTAGTTTGGATGGGTTCATCTATCCGGTTTTTCCATGTCAGAACAGGAGAGAGAGGGAGGCGTGGGTTATGAGGGTATTGTAACAACCCTCACTTTTGGGAGCCCATTTTATATTTATTTACTATGTTGAGTAGTTGCATATATAAAATGCCGGATGTGGGTAAGTATTAATTTGATGAAATAAGTTAATATTTACTAATAAGTTGCATAAATGCCATGTGTGTAAGTAGTTATTACCATGTGATGTTCTATTTTGTCAAGAAAATTAAAATGGCAATTGGAATTATATGAAACCGGAACTTAGAATGGCCTATAAAATTTCCAAATGATAATTTGGAGGGTGTAGTTAGTTCCGGAAGGTACGAGACAGTCGAAATGTGTGCCATATTGTATTTTGAGATTTTGGGCACTTTTGACTGGTTTTGGCATATTGCGTATTAGAAATTAATTATTGCGGTATTGACACTTAAAGATTAAAGACTTTTAATCTAAGGCCACGTTTTGGTCTTTACCAAGACTTTCATTTTCTCTTCTTTGCCCTAAGTGTTCTAGCCCTAAGAGAGAGAGAGAGAGAGTGGAAGAAATTTGTGGAGAAAAGGGTGAAATTGAAGATTGGTGGATTGATCTTGCATTCTTCTTCAACCAAGACTGAAATTGAAGCCCCAAGGCAAGTTTTCTACTTGCTATTATATGGTTTAAGATGGATAACTAGTATGGTTAGTTATGTAATGGTTTTGATGTAATGTAGTTATGGTTTTTGGTTAAATTTAAGGGTATTAAGGTATTAATATCTTTGGTAGAGATTGATGGTGGATAGAAGTAGAAAAATGTTGATGGGAGCATTTATAATCTTTTAGTATCATTAAATGAGGATTTGTTGGGATTGGTTGATAGTTGGTTTGAGTTTGTATGAAAAATATTGGAAGATAGGTCTAGGTCTGCAATGACCAGTCGACCGCGTCTCTCAGACCGGTCGATCGGGCCTTCGGAGGAGGGCACACTGCTTTCTTTCAAAGGCATGAAACTAAGGGTGCGGTCGACCGGATCGTCCAAAATGAACTTTCTGCTTCCTTTCAAAAGCTAAAACTTGAGACGCAGTTGACCGCGGTCTTGGGACCGGTCGACCGGTCCCCTGTGTTCTCAACCAATTTTCTACTTTTGCTTTTAAATTATTTTTTTCCCTTAGGGACTTAGGACTCTTCTTGAATGAAGTAAACCATTGCTTTTAGAGTCCTAGTTGAGTTGGTTGACACCCTAGTGTTGAATGGGTTTCACTTGGGGTTAAGTCCGGGGGAGGGGTTGTCCTAAGTGATGTTCAGGCATCAATTCTCTTTGTGCATCCTAATGATATGGATGGGAATTGTAGGCCCATTTCTTGGAGACTTTAGGGGCTTGAATTGAGGTATATAAGGCCTTAAGAATTGAGAATGAATAAAATCCCTTGGAGACTTATTCGAGGCATAACCTATGGTGAAAATAAATGAAATATTCTACGATCATGGTTTCAAACAAATGAAACACGTAAATGGTAATGGACACGAAAAGTATGATTTTTATACTAAATGCTAATTTACTTAAACAAATCTCTCTAAATGCTATCATAAGGGAAGCTCGCGCATGAGGTGATGTCCCTTGACTAGTGAATGCAGGGAGACTATAGTCCTCGGCCATATGCGGGTTTATTATATGTATATTTTTCTGCGCTAGTGAGGTAATTCCGGGTGTGGTTATGACTCACTCGCAGGCATATGGCAACTTCCCGACGTGCGTTAGGCACCCTGACTGTCTTATTTGATGGGCCCCTGGAAGATGATAGTCATTTAGGGGCGCGCACAGTGGGGAAACTCGGAGGGGCGGTCTTAGAATCGTTAAATGTATAAGAATATAACTTTTCTAAACTCAAGTGGGACTTGAGGGTTGCATATTTGCACTAAAATTGTATGATGATAATTATATGTTCCTGCTAAGAAATATGAATTTGAAAGAAATAAGAAAATGAAGATATAGTATTCCTATTAAGGAATTGAAACTGGATTAAAGTGGAAATTGGTGAATAGAAGCTTTTAAATTTAATAATGCAAAAATTTTATTCTCTTGCATAGTTTTATCTTAGGCATGTCATTTTAATTGTCTCATTATATTTCATGGTTAGGTTGTTAGATATCTGATGCTCATTCGCATGATTAACTGTTCATATCAAGCATGCTTTTTGTTCATCTGGGAACTATATAAAAACTGGGTCCTGACCCGTTCATTTTTCTATGTTGTGCATATTATTGTATCCTCCCAGGTGCTCCTCCGCAAGGACGCCCATGTTCATATTCCTACTCTTTTGCTTTTAAGGAGATGTAAGAAATTGCAGATATTACCGGATGTTTTGCTAGACGCCGTCATTTTTTATATCTAGTTATGATCGGGTCTGTCATTCGGCCTAGTGGCCCAAACTTGTAATTGTCTAATGAATGTAATACGTACGTATAAGTGTTGTAATTGCTTTTGTGTAGATGTGGACCGACAACCTAATCGGTACTCCCCTTGTATATTTCCATTTAGACGTATGTTATTTATGTTTCATAGAATTCCACTTATTTTCTTGAATGGGTTGTTTAAATTGTTTTCTTAACTTAACTTTTAAAATCAATTAAATTGTTTTGACAACCCGTTTTCTGAAGTAATCGGTGGTTTTCTCGGTTTCTCCTACTATAATTGTGGTGCTGAGTATGATTTCCATCCATGATTCCCGTATATGTCGGAGTATCGGGCTGGACACCCCTTACCTCGGAGTGCGGGTTGTCACAGATGGTATCAGAGCACTGGGTTCTAGAGTACTAGGATCTATGTGGACTTGTCACGATCTGCCGTAGCGTTCTTTGATATAGAGCCTAATGATAAGACTGCTTTGTTGCTTATTATTACGATCTTCTGTGAAATAGTTTGTTATGAATAGTATTCTAACACTATTTTCCCTTCGTCTCAGATGCCGCCTAAGAGGGGTCGCCCCGTGAGACGCAATAGAGTTGTAGAAGAGGATGTTGGTCCTCCACCGCCCCAAGGAACTTTTAATGCTGCGGATGTAGCCAATATTGTGGCTCATGCAGTCAATGATTCCATGACCGTAGTAGCTCAACAGATGCCACAAGCTCAACAGCGGGCACAGGATGCTCAAGCACCTACGGGACCTTCTCCGTGGGAAAGAGTAAGGGAGTCCTTTTTAAATGTCCATCCCCCCGAGTTTGACGGAGGCTCTGATGTTGTTCGAGCAAATCAATGGAAGAAGGATATGCAACGCCATTTACGAATGGTGGATTGTAGTGAGGAAAGAAGCAAGTCCTTGCTACTTTCATGTTGGTTGGGGCAGCGTTACATTGGTGGGAGTCGATGACTACGCCAGAATAGAGGGACACTATGTCGATCACCGATTTCTGGGTCTTGTACGACCAAAAGTATTTTCCTCCCGTGATTCAAAGGGCGATGAGAAGGAGACTACATGATCTAGTTCAAGGAGAATGATCTGTTATCGAATACGAAGAGGAGTTTACCCGATTAGCTAGTTTTGTGCCGGAAGAGGTGACTCCGGAGGAAAGAAAAGTCTCAAAATTTATGGGAGGTTTAAACTGGAGATTCCGGCAACATTTACTGGGTAATCCGTCTTAACAAACTTTTGGTGAGGTGATGAATGCGGCATTGCTCCATTGCTAGGAGCATCGGTTGTTTATACAAAATAGCAAGAAAGCTACAGGAATGGGGCAAGTAGGGAAGCTCGGTATGAGTGGGAATGGAGGAGGAGACTTTCCTTCGTCCCAACCTACGAGTAATAAGCAGCGAGACAGGGATCCTCGACAAGAGGATGGGTAAAAAAGACAACGCTTTGGCGGGTTTAATGTTAGTGGTAATGCTAACAGACAAGGTCAGGGTACCGCGCCACAACAAGCGGGTTGGGGTGGTCAGGGAGGTAGAGGCCATCCGGGCCAAGGTTTTGGGCAGTTAAAAAATAACAGAGGTCGAGGCCAGGAAAATATGGTGGGGAAGTGTTTCCAATGTGGGGAAGCGGGACATTATAAGAAAGATTGTCCTTAAATGATTGGGGGACAACCTCCTCAAGTTCCTCTGCAGCCTTATGTTCAGTTTCCTCCACAGGCACCAAATCCAGTTGTCCCTCTGCAGCAGGGTCAACTACAGTATGGGAGAGTTTACCACATTCAGGACGCTATGCCTCCTCCTATTCAGCAAGCGCCGCCAGCTATAGAGGGTGATTTCCTTATTCAGGGACACATGGGTCGCGTTTTGTTTGATACGGGTGCGACACATTCTTTTATTTCTAGATGTTTTGCTCGGTCCACAGAGTTGATAAAATCTACTGAGAGAACCTTTACTAGTGTTGAGTCCTCTATGGGTGACGGTTCACTCATTTTCCTTATTTGCAAACGCATAGGGATCACTCTTGGAAATTTGTGTTTTGAGGCCGATTTACTCGTCCTAGACATGGTCGGGTATGATGTGATTTTGGGCATGGATTTCCTTGTTAAGTATCATGCTATAGTTAATTGTTATGGGAAGAGTATAGTCTTCGCCGTTCCGGGACAAGATATGTTCCTGGTGGTTCTGCCTCGTTTAGAGGGAGATACTGGTACTTACTTATATTGTATTGCGGATGAGATTTCTCGGAATGTAGTTGTTCCCTTAGATTCTATTCCTGTTGTTTGAGATTTTGAGGAAATTTTCTAGGAAATATCGAGTTTGCCTCCTAGCTGATAGATTGAGTTTGTGATTGACCTAGCACCGGGAACTCGACCGATTGTGCGAACTCCTTATCGTATGGCTCCTGTGGAAATGAGGGAGCTAATAGATCAAATTCAACAGTTATTGGAGCAGGGATTTATCAGGCGTAGTACATCATCGTGGGGTGCTCCTGTATTATTTGTGAAGAAAAGGGATGGTTCTCTCCGATTGTGTGTTGACTATAGAGAGTTGAATAAGGTCACCATCCGGAATAAATACCCTTTTTCCTCGTATAGATGACTTGTTCGATCAGCTCAGGGGAGCAACCTACTTCTCAAAGATAGATATGAGAACGGGGTATCATCAGTTGATGATACGGGAGCAGGATGTATCCAAGACTTCCTTTCTGACGAGGTACGGGTCTTATGAGTTTTTGGTTATGCCTTTTGGACTAACCAATGCCCCTGCCGTATTCATGGATCTTATGAATAGGGTATTTCGGGACTTCCTGGACCAGTTTGTTATCGTGTTTATCGATGACATCCTTGTGTATTCTCAAACAGAAGATGATCATGCTATTCATTTGGGGTTGGTCCTGCAAAGGTTAAGGGATCACCAATTGTACGCTAAGTTTGAGAAGTGTGGTTTTTGGTTGCGATAAGTGCAATTTTTGGGTCATATCATGACTTCGCAAGGTATATCGGAGGATCCAAGTAAAGTTGCTGCGGTGAGGGAGTGGGGTCAGCCCACGACACCTACCGAGATTCGCAGTTTTCTGGGTTTGGCGGGTTATTACCGTCGATTTATTAAGGGATTTTCTAAGATTGCTAGTCCTTTGATAAACTTGACCCGGAAAGGGGTTAGATTTGTTTGGGATGACTCTTGTCAAGCTGCATTCGATGAGCTCAAAGATAGATTGACTTCGGCTCCAGTCCTCGCTTTACCCAAGCCGAGGTTGGAATATTTAGTCTTCACCGATGCATATCTCCAAGTATTGGGAGGTGTGCTTTAGCAAGAGCGACAAGCTATTGCCTATGCTTCCAGGAAGATCAAGCCTCATTAGAGGAATTACCCGGTGCATGAATTAGAATTAGCCGCAGTTGTCTTTGCCTTGAAGATTTGGAGGCACTATCTTCTTGGGGAGAATTTTAGTCTTTTCACGGACCATAAGTCGTTGCAATATTAATTTTCTCAAAAAGATTTGAATATGCGACAGCAACGATGGTTGGAGTTCGTGAAAGATTACCAATTTGATATTCATTACCATCTGGGCAAGGCGAACATGGTGGCGAATGCCTTGAGTAGAAAACCCGACGGAGAACTAGCTGATGTGTGGAAAGCTAAATGGAAAGAACTCAGTCATGAGGATGCGGTTGCTAGGGCGTTTATGTCCGTGGTGACCGTTACTATGACGATTGTGGCAAGGGTCGTAGAGGCCCAAGGCAGGGATAAAGAATGTCGAGACCACATTCGCTGATTACTGACTAGGGGAGTGAAATCCTACTTGGTAAGTTTTGAGGGTGGGCTACGCTTCCATGGAAGGCTTATCGTTCCGGAGGATGGGGATTTGCGACGGGCTGTGATGGCGGAATCTCAGGGTTCAAAAATTTCGGTGCATCCGGGAAATGATAAACTGTATCAGGATATGCACCGTCAATATTGGTGGCCGGGTATGAAACGAAATATTTCAGAGTTTGTATCTCAATGCACTACTTGTCAGTTAGTTAAGATTGATCATCAGCTACCGGCAGGTTTGTTGCAACCGTTGGAAATTTCGGTATGGAAGTGGGAAAGCATATCAATGGATTTTATCACTGGCTTACCAACGTCACAGAAGGGTCACGATTCTATATGGGTTATCGTGGATCACTTGACAAAGTCGGCGCATTACCTTCCGGTCCATACCGATTATAACACCGCTCGTTACGCTCGGTTGTTCATTGAAGAGATCGTTAGATTCCATTGGGTGCCCTTGAATATTGTTTTCGACAGAGACAAGATCTTTGTTTCCCACTTTTGGCAAAGCTTCCAAGAGGCGTTGGGAACTGAATTAAAATTGAGCACTTCCTATCATCCTCAGACAGATTGTCAGACTGAGCGGGTTAACCAAATATTGGAGGATATGCTTCGATTATGTATGCTTGATTTTAAAGGTAGTTGGGAACAATCTCTCCCTTTGGTTGAATTTTCTTATAATAATTCATACCACTTCACTATTGGGATGGCGCCTTATGAAGCCTTGTATGTTAGGCCTTGTAGGTCTCCCACATGTTGGTTAGAAGTGGGAGATAACAAGTTTCTCGGACCTGAAATGATTCGGGATACTTCTTCTAAGATCGAGCTTATTCGAAATCGTATTCGGATAGCCCAAGATAGACAAAAGAGCTATGCCGATACAGGAAGAGGACATGTGGAGTTGGAGGTTGGAGACCAAGTGTTGGTTCGAGTGTCGCCTATGAAAGGCGTTAAGCGTTTCGGAAAGAAAGGGAAGTTGGCACCGCGTTTCGTTGGACCTTTTCCCGTAATTTCTAAGGTGGGTCTAGTGGCGTATCAACTTTCCCTACCGAAACCTTTGCAACAAATTCACGATGTCTTCCATATCTCCTCTTTGAAAAAGTACAAGAGGTGTGATGGTTCCCTTTGGCACATTCCTTTCGAGGATATAGAGTTACAACCCGATGTTTCTTATGAAGAACAACCCGTGGCCATATTGGAGCATGGGGAACGTAGATTGAGATCTCGAGTGGTTCCCTTGGTTAGAGTACAATGGAGTCATCACAATGTCGAGGAATCTACTTGGGAGCGTGAGGACAAAATGCGGGAAAAGTATCCGCATCTTTTTATCCAAGGTACGCATGAATTTTGGGTGCAAAATTCCCTCATAAGGGGGGGAGTATGTAACAACGCTCACTTTTGGGAGCCCATTTTATATTTATTTACTATGTTGAGTAGTTGCATATATAAAATGCCGGATGTGGGTAAGTATTAATTTGATGAAATAAGTTAATATTTACTAATAAGTTGCATAATTGCCATGTGTGTAAGTAGTTATTACCATGTGATGTTCTATTTTGTCATGAAAATTAAAATGGCAATTGGAATTATATCAAACCGGAACTTAGAATGGCTTATAAAATTTCCAAATGATAATTTGGAGGGTGTAGTTAGTTCCGGAAGGTACGAGACAGTCGAAATGTGTGCCATATTGTATTTTGAGATTTTGGGCACTTTTGACTGGTTTTGGCATATTGCGTATTAGAAATTAATTATTGCGGTATTGACACTTAAAGATTAAATAATTTTAATCTAAGGCCACGTTTTAGTCTTTCCCAGGCCTCTCATTTTCTCTTATTTGCCCTAAGTGTTCAAGCCCTAAGAGAGAGAGAGAGAGTGGAAGAAATTTGTGGAGAAAAGGGTGAAATTGAAGATTGGTGGATTGATCTTGCATTCTTCTTCAACCAAGACTGAAATTGAAGCCCCAAGGCAAGTTTTCTACTTGCTATTATATGGTTTAATATGGATAACTAGTATGGTTAGTTATGTAATGGTTTTGATGTAATGTAGTTATGGTTTTTGGTTAAATTTAAGGGTATTAAGGTATTAATATATTTGGTAGAGATTGATGGTGGATAGAAGTAGAAAAATGTTGATGGGAGCATTTATAATCTTTTAGTATCATTAAATGAGGATTTGTTGGGATTGGTTGATAGTTGGTTTGAGTTTGTATGAAAAATATAGAAAGATAGGTCTAGGTCTGCAATGGCCGGTCGATCGCGTCTCTCAGACCGGTCGACCGGGCCTTCGGAGGAGGGCACACTGCCTTCTTTCAAAGGCATGACATTAAGGGCGCGGTCGACCACGGTCCCCCTACCGGTCGACCGGCTCGTCCGAAATGAACTTTCTGCTTCCTTTCAAAAGCTAAAACTTGAGACGCGGTCGACCAAGGTCTTGGGACCGGTCGACCAGCCCCTGTTTTCTCAACAAATTTTCTACTTTTGATTTTAAATTATTTTATTCCCTTAGGGACTTAGGACTCTTCTTGAATGAAGTAAACCTTGGCTTTTAGAGTCCTAGCTGAGTTGGTTGACACCCTAGTGTTGAATGGGTTTCACTTGGGGTTAAGTCCGGGGGAGGGGTTGTCCTAAGTGATGTTCAGGCATCACTTCTCTTTGTGCATCCTAATGATATGGATGGGGGTTGTAGGCCCATTTCATGGAGACTTTAGGGGCTTGAATTGAGGTATATAAGGCCTTAAGTATTGAGAATGAATAAAATCCCTTGGAGACTTATTCGAGGCATAACCTATGACGAAAATAAATGAAATATTCTACGATCATGGTTTCAAACAAATGAAACACGTAAATGGTAATGGAAACGAAAAGTATGATTTTTATAGTAAATGCTAATTTACTTAAACACACCTTTCTAAATGCTATCCTAAGGGAAGCTCGCGCATGAGGTGATGTCCGTTGACTAGTGAATGCAGGGAGACTATAGTCCTCGGCCATATGCGGGTTTATTATATGTATATTTTTCTGCGCTAGTGAGGTAATTCCGGGTGTGGTTATGACTCACTCGCAGGCATATGGCCACTTCCCGACATGCGTTAGGTACCTAGGATACCTTGTTTGATGGGCCCCTGGAAGATGATAGTCATTTAGGGGCGCGCCCAATGGGGAAACTCGGAGGGGCGGTCTTAGAATCGTTATATGTATAAGAATATAACTTTTCGAAACTCAAGTGGGACTTGAGGGTTGCATATTTACACTAAAATTGTATGATGATAATTATATGTTCCTGCTAAGGAATATGAATTTGAAAGAAATAAGAAAATGATGATATAGTATTCCTATTAAGGAATTGAAACTGGATTAAAGTGGAAATTGGTGAATAGAAGCTTTTAAATTTAGTAATGCATAATTTTATTCTCTTGCATAGTTTTATCTTAGGCATGTCATTTTAATTGTCTCATTATATTTCATGGTTAGGTTGTTAGATATCTGATGCTCATTCTCATGATTAACTGTTCATATCTAGCATGCTTTTTGTTCATCAGGGAACTATATAAAAATCGGGTCCTGACCCGTTCATTTTTCTATGTTGTGCATATTATTGTATCTGCCCAGGTGCTCCTCCACAAGGACGCCCATGCTGATATTTCTACTCTTTTGCTTTTAAGGAGCTGTAAGAAATTACGGATATTACAGGATGTTTTGCTAGACGCCATCATTTTTTATATCTAGTTATGATCAGGTCTGTCATTTGGGCGAGTGGCCCAAACTTGTAATTGTCTAATGAATGTAATACGTACGTATAAGTGTTGTAATTGCTTTTGTGTAGCTGTGGACCGACAACCTATTCGGTCCTCCCCTTGTATATTTCCGTTTTAGACGTATGTTATTTATGTTTCTTAGAATTCCACTAATTTTCTTGAATGGGTTGTTTAAATTGTTTTCTTAACTTAACTTTTAAAATCAATTAAATTGTTTTGACAACCCGTTTTCTGAAGTAATGGGTGATTTTCTCGGTTACTCCTACTATAATTGTGGTGTTGAGTATGATTTCCATCCATGATTCCCGTATATGTCGGAGTATCCGGCTGGCCACCCCTTACCTCGGAGTGCGGGTTGTCACAGGTATATGGGTTTTTTGGTGTTTTTTTATCATACCTATGCATAGAAAACAGTTGTTAGGAAATATGTTCTTTTAAGCATTAATATTTTTTTTTGTTCATAACTCATTTGTGTTTTGAATTGATTGTGTTGGAGAAGGTGGTACTTAGAAGACTCACTTTTTTTAGAGGTAATATACCCCTTCACCTTTTTTTACTATTTTTATTCTCTCGAACTACCTGTGTTAATATACATCTAATATTAGTCACAAATCTTAACATTTGTCCACTCACATTGCGTTTTGTTTGAAATCTTTTAAGCTATGATTCTTGGATGTAAATTTTTGGTGACGGGAGTTCTTCATTTATTTGGACGATCTCTCTTCATTTATTGTTTGGTGACTGGCGTTCTAATGTTGACCATGTCTTTTGGTGCTGGCGTTCTACTGTTGGCCATGTTTTTTGGTGACCGGTGATATCCGGTGATGACTTTAAAATTAAATTCTCTTTAAAAATATTTTAGATTTCTTGAAACTATTTATAATTCTCATTTAATTTTGATTTTGCAAAATAGGGCATAAGAATTTCTCTTCATTTTATTTTGGAGAATTATAAACATCTATTTCGGGTGCAGACTTTTAATTTGCTACCTTTATAAATTATTTTTTTGCTTGGCTAGTAAAAGACATGGGACTCCAAATAAGTTGTTTTCTATGCATTTATGTGATTTCCAGAAGCAATAATGATGCTGATAGAACTGTATGTGTGTAGGTGGATTTAGTAAAGGAAATTATCATTTATTAGAAACAAACAATTTTATTTACTTTGTATTATATTTTTTTACTACCATTTGATTTGTTTTAAGTAATGAAAAGTTGCATGTATTTACTATAGGTGAAACATATTAAAGTGGTGGTATGCAACCTTATTGATAGAACTATTATTACTACCACACCGAAAATAGTTTTATTGTCATGGATACAACATGCACTAGGCTTGGAACATGTAATGGTTATACTAAAATAAATTACATGCATGTTATTGGAACATGCATTTATTAAATGATGGAAATTTTGGCTGACCAGTTTGGTAATATCCAGCAAATACTCTCTTGGAATACTGTTTTATTTACATTGCGAAGAATTTAGTTGTAGTTGCACTACGCGTGTTATTGTGTTAGTATTAGGTGAAAAATCCGACCCCTAATGACACGATTAATTCGTCGAGTTTTTATTAAAAAAATGGTATCCAATTTTTTTCTTTAATATAAGTAAAATCAATTTTTTTACGCTTTATCGAGATTGACCCATCTTGAAAGTTTGTATTTATGTTTGGGTAATTGAGTTGACTTTAGTGGACTGCCCCATGCTAATATTTCTTTTGTGCGTAAAATTACCGACTATTCTATAACGATTAAAACTAATACATTTGATGAATAACAAATTACTAAAATATTTTTACTGTGCCATTACGACGTATTATACGAGGTCCAATATGAACTATTATTATTGTTGCGAACTAAATACGACGTATGATCCAATCAACGACGTACACTTTGAAATTTTACATCGTGCCGTCAGGCACGGGCATACACTAGTATATATATATATATATATATATATATATATATATATATATATATATATATATATATATATATATATATATATATTATATATTTATCTAACCCAATTACGAACCAATTAAAACAGAACATGACCTTCACTTTTTTTTCCTAACACTAACACGATCAATTAAAAATGAAACGAGGCAACACAAATTCTGATTTTTTTAAATGGGCACGAATCAATTAAAATACGATACAATACGAATGATATAATTTTTTCCTAAATCAAAGTTCCCATTATGCCATTTTTCATTTTGACATGTTCGTGTCGTAGGCAACAGCTATTGTCGTTGGCACGGATCCGCATCATTTAATGGATGTGGGATCGCGCCAGCGGCACTAACAAATCGATTTTAAAAGTTTTTTTATTTTGATAAAAACTATTATTTATTTTTTCGATAAAGTTGTTCTTCTTTTCTCGCTAAAATCTATTTTTTGTTTTAAAATTAGTCTGAAAAATGTTTTTATCTTTAAAAAAACTTTTGTTTTTGTCGAAATTGTTTTTTACTCTTCAGTACATTTTTTTCTACATAAATGTTTTTCTTTTGTTTTTGTCATTTCGTGTCATATGTGTCGGTTGTGATACACTAACAATAACCATCGTTGCGATTGACACATAAAAATTGATGTTGATATGCCGCAAACTTTTTTACTTTGATAAAAAAAGTGCTTTTATGTTTCGGTCCAAAAGTTTTTTTGTGTTAAAAACTATATTTTTTAGTGTTTAAACTACTCAAAACAATGTATTTTGCTAAAAATATTTTTTTATTAATTTTTTACTGGTTTTCATTAAAACTGCTTTTTTCCTCTTTTTTTAACAAGGCAACAACTATATATATTTTTAAAAAATGTATTTTGCCGATCGCGACGCTGGTTATTGTCGCTGGCGTGACTACACATTCATAAGACCATTACCAAGCGAACAAGTCGTGTCAGCAAATCTCAATCGACACATATGACACAACACAACAATAACAAAATAGAAAATATTTTTTTTAGCAAAAAGATGTTTGTAACAATAAAAAACAATTTTGACAGAAGCATAAGATTTTTTTATCAAACAACTTTTAAAAAAGCAGTGATAATCAAAATAAAAAAAAATTTAAAATCGATTTGTGGAGCGAACACAGGTCCATTAAATGATGTGGATCCGCGCTCGCCTTTTAATTTGGATCGTGATCGTGTTTGTTAAAAAAGAGAAGATTCATAATCGCATTGTGTAACTTTTTAATTGGTTTGTGTTAAGTAAAAAAACTGATTTCGTGTCTTGTCGTATTGTATTTTAACACATAATTTTAACATATGCTTTTTTACATAGATTTATATATAACGTGTATTTATGATTGTTCATTGTACTTTTTTTTTAACTTGAAAGTTTTATTTTACAAAACTCCCGAATGGAAGTTGTTGTTTGCATATAATGCATCATTAGGCCACGCAAGAAACATTTCTCTTGGTTTGGGCTTATTTATTTGCATGGGTGCTTGCCAACTCAGTTAGCCACATCAGCCGGTGGGGGTATTCCGGTGCATTTGATCGGTTCCTATAACATTCCTCTTTTCAATCAAATAGGTCAAATGAATCTATCCATATATCATTGGATTACAGATATGAAGATTCACTTTTAGAGCATTTTTAATTCCATTATTTCCGTTGATCAAGCCCAATTTTATAATTAGATCAAATTCAAAGGGTGAATTGGAAATTTTAAAAAAGTACAATAATATTTATACTAAACAAATTATGTTTGGGCTATCATAACTCATAAGTTAAGATAAATATATATGTGAAATTAGAGCCAAAAATATTATTAGCCTTAACAAAACAAAATGGTCTTAGTATTTGTTTTTTATTCTGCGTTTGTATGGTATTTTGAAAGAGCAACAACACGTATTTCTTTAACTTTACATATATTTGAAACAAAAGAAACTATTTTTTATTGTTAAGCTATGTCACAAATATATTTTTTGATACAAAGCCATCATGTTGATATTTCCTTGATTCATACGTTGTCTTTATGATTAGTAGAATTAAAGAAAATATGATATGATATGTGTAACTTCTCCTTCATTTCATTTTCGGTAGTTTGATGAGATATTACACCCTTTAAAATTGTTGTTAGATTTATTAAGGTGTTTTTGGAATGTTTTGTAGTGTGGCAGTTAAAATAAATATACACAAATTTTTATTATTTTGATGTCTGAACCATGTTGCCTTAATAGTAGGAGAAGCATAATGAGATACCACCAGTTCCAAAGACATTATCGTATCACCTTTTTAACTGGTTTGGGTGGACCCACGACCAAATTGGATTCTTAATTGATGGATCTTCAAAAGACGATAACGTATCGAATAAAGTTTTGATTAATTTTTTAATATAGCTATTGTAACAACCCTCACTTTTGAGGTCCTATTTTATATTTAATTTGCTAGATATAGTGATTAGATATAAAGATGTTGGTATGTGAAGTAGGTATTAATTTAAGAAATAAAAGTTAATATCTACTATGATGTTGCTTATTTACCGTAAGTAGAGGTGAATTTTACTATGTTGTGGTTTGTAATTTTCTATGAAAAAAAAATGACATTTGGCTTAAAATGAAACCGGAACCTAAAATGAATTATAAAATTTCCATATGATAATTTGGATGGTGTAGATAGTTCCGGGAGGTTCGAGATCGTCAAATTATGTGCCATTTTGTATTTCGAGATTCCGAGCACTTTTGACTGGTTGTAGCTCATATGAGTAGTTGCGTATTATTTTACCGCGTATAAATCACTTAAAGATGGAAAGTGGACCTAAGCCACGATTTATGTCTTGTTTAAGTCACTATTCCCCTAATTGATTTGGTAAACCTAGAGAAAGAAAGAGAAGAAGAAACTTTGGGAGAAAGGGAGAGATTGAAGCTTAGGTGATTGTTCTTGCATACAGCTTCATCAAAATCTGAACTTGCAAGCTTGAGGCAAGTTATCGACTTGCTATTTTATTATTTAAGTAGAGTAATTATCATTGATAGTTGTGGTCATGTATGGATTATGGAAGTTAGGGTTTTTATTTGATTTATGGGCTTTAGATCTTTGGAAGTTGAATTGATATGATTTTGAGGTAAATTATGGTTGGATGATGTATTTATGATCAGTTGGTAGCATTAAAGGATAGGGATTTGAGTTGGTTGAAGTTGGGTAGAATTTGGAGTCAAAGACTCCATAGACAAAACCTGAAATTTCTGCAGAACCGAATCGATTCGGCCTTGTCGAATCGATTCGCTGAGAGACAGTTTCCAAGCCTGAGTCGTCCGAATCGGTTCGGCTCGTCCGAATCGATTCGGCAATTATGCAGAAACTCACTTTTCCTGAACGAATCGATTCGTCTACTTCGAATCGATTCGCCTTTAAGAACCCAAATCGATTCGATTAGTCCGAATCAATTCGGAAAGCCTGAACTTTTCCTTTGTTCTTATTTTCAAATTTTGGCCCTCTCTTTAGGATTATAACCTAGGACCCTTCTTGCAAGAAGTAAAAATAGGATTTTAGAGTTTTAGTTGAGTTTGTTCGTTACCCTATAGTTGAGTGGGATCACTTGGGGTTACTTCAGGGGTACTTAAAGTGATGTTTAGGCATCACTTTTCATTTGGTAAACAAATGGGAAAATAGAATTCTAAGCCCATACGTGGAGATTTTAGAGGCCTTTTTGAGGTATATAAAACCTTGTGACCTGTTAGATTTTGGGAAGTTGTTTAGAGAATACTTCGGGACCTGAACGTATGATGAAATTGAATTAGAAAAATTCAAAGATAATTGTTTCAAGTAAAATGAAACACATGTGATTAATGGTAATGAAAATGAGATTAAATTGGTAATTGTTAAATTACTTAAACACACCTCTCTAAATGCTATCATAAGGGAAGCTCATGCATGAGGTGATGTCCCTTGACTATTGAATGCAGGGTGAAAATAGTACTCGGCCATATGCGGGGTTTGTATATGTTTTTCTGCGCTAGTGAGGTAATTCCGGGTGTGGTTATGACTCACTCATAGGCATATGGCCACTTCCCGATGTGCATTAGGTGCCCAGGTTGCCTTGTATAGATAGGCCCTGAAAGATGATAGTCATTTAGGGGCGCGCCCAGTGGGGAAACTCGGAGGGGCGGTCTTAGAAACGTTATATGTATAAGAATATAACCTTTCTAACTCAAGTGGGACTTGAGATATGTGAATTGCCATAGGAATGAGATGGTAATGATATTCCTGCTAAGGAATGGAAAACGAAAAGATATAATGGAAATTATATTCCTACTAAGGAATGGGAAATGATAAGATATGGGAAGAAATGAGATTTATTTTATTTATCTTGCTTAATATAATAACTGTTGGAAACTTATATAAATGCATTACCACATTTCGTGATTTGGTTGTTATATTCTCATTCATATTATCCATGATTTATTGTCCATATCATTCATGTTTCTTACTCTTCTGGGAATCATATTTAAATCGGGCCTTGATCCGTTCACTTTTCAGGTTCTTCATGTTGATGTATCCGATCAGGTACTCCTCCGCAAGGGCGCCCGTTATGATTTTCTTACTCCTTTGCTTTTGACGAGCTGTATGATCTTGTGGATTATTACATGATGTTTGTTAGACGCCTTCATTTTTGGACTCTAGATATGATGGGGTCTTTCATTCGGGCTAGTGGCCCATCTTTTGTACTTGTTAATGAATGTAGTATGTAAAATATTGAATTATTGAAACACTTTGATTGTAACTGTGGATGGACAGATTATTTGGTCCTTTTATTGTATGTTGTTTTGGGTATTTACCTACATATTCCCTTGAAATTTCACTTTCATCAGATTTGGGTTGTTTAATTTTTTTCTTAACTCTTTATCAAACCAAAATTTTTGACAACCTACTTTCTGATTTAAGGAGTGGTTTTCCCGTATACCTATTTTATTGTTATGATACTAAGGATGATATCCATCCATGATTCCATCACGTCGAGGTATCGGGCTGGCCACCCCTTATTTCGGAAATGCTGGTTGTCACAGATGGTATCAAAGCATCTGGTTCTAGAGTCTTTTGGATCTTTGTGGACTTGTCACATTCTACCGTAGCGTTTTTTATATAGACCCTAATGTTTGGACTGCTTTGTTCCTTGTGCTTAAGATATTCTGCAAAGTAGAATGTTTTAAGTAGAATTCTAACTATATTATTTCTCCATCTCAGATGCCGCCTAAAAGAGGTTGCCCGGAAAGACGCCATAGGGTTTTAGATGAGGATGCTGGTCCTCCCCCGCCGCCACAAGGAACATTCAATGCTGCGAATTTGGTGAATATTGTGGCTCAAGCAGTTAATGCGGCCATGACAGCAGTGGCCCAACAAGCGCCACAGTCTTAACGAAGAGCTCAAGATGCCAAAGTTCCTACCGGACCTTCTTTGTGGGAGAGAGCTAGAGAATATTTTCTAAAGGTTCAGCTCCCGGAATTTGACGAGAGCTCGGATGTTATAAAGGCGAATCAATGGAAGAAAGATATACAACGCCATCTACGTATGGTGGAGTGTGGTTAGGACAGGAAGCCAGTCCTTGCTACTTTTAAACTAGTTGGGGCCGCATTACACTGGCGGGAGTCTGTGACTACGCCAGAATAGATGGATACCATGTCGATCTCTGAATTATGGGTTTTGTTCAATCATAAGTACTTTCCTCCCGCAATTCAAGGGGAGATGATAAGGAGGTTGTAGGACCTTGTGCAAGGGGAGAGGTCAATAGCGGAATATGAGGAGGAATTCACCCGGTTAGCAAGTTTTGTACCGGATGAAGTGACTCCCGAAGAAAAGAAAGTTTCGAAGTTCATGAGAGGGTTGAACTGGAGAATCCGGAAACACTTGCTGGGTAATCCGGATCTACAGACTTTTGGGGAAGTGATGAATGCAACTTTACTACATTGCCAAGAGCATAGATTATTTTTGCAAAGTGTCAAGAAGACTTCCGCAGTGGGGGGGAGAGGGAAGGCCGGTAGGTAGCGGGATTGGAGGAGGAGTCTTTCCTTCATCCCAACCTTCAATCAGTAAACATAAAGAAATGGATCACCAACAGGGGGACTTGTCGAAGAAGCAGCGTTCTAGTGGGTTTAATTTGGGGAACCATAATAATAGGCACGACCAGGGTGCCCCACAATAACAAGCAGGCCGTGGTGGTCAGGGAGGTAGAGGCCAACAAGGCCAAGGTGTGAATCAGTTTAGAAATAATCGTGGTCGAAATGCCAAAAATATGATAGGTCGGTGTTTCCAATGCGGGGAAGCGGGTCACTATAAGAAGGAATGTCCTCAGCTGATTGGGGGACAGTTTCCTCGAGCTCCACAGCAGCCGTATGTTCAGTTCCCTCCATAGGTGCCTAACCCAGTTGCTCCTCCACAACAGGGTCAGTTACAGTACGGTAGGGTCTATCATATTCGGGATGCTATTCTTTCGCCAGCTCCGCCGGCACCACCAGCCATTGAGGGTAAGTTCCTTATTCAAGGACATATGGGTCGTGTTTTATTTGATACTGGTGCAACGCATTCATTCATTTCTAGGAGCTTTGCTCAGACCACTGAGTTGATTAAATCTGCTGAAAGAACTTTTACTAGTGTGGATTCCTCTATGGGTGATGGTTCACTCATCTTTTTTGTTTTTAAAAATATAGAATTCTCTCTCGGTAATTTATGTTTTGAGGCCGATTTACTCGTCCTGGACATTGTCGTATATGACATGATTTTGGGTATGGATTGGCTTATGAAGTATCATGCTATAGTAAATTGCTACGGGAAGAGTATAGTCTTCGTCGTTCCGGGACAAGAAATTTTCCCTTAGTTTTACCTCGTTTAGAGGGGAGTACTAGTACTTATTTGTATTGCATTGCCGAGGAGACTTCTAGGGATGTAGATGTTCCCTTCGATTCTATTTCGGTTGTGAATGACTTTGAGGAGGTTTTCCGAGAAATACCGGGTTTACCTCCCAGCCATGAGATTGAGTTTGTAATTGATATAGCGCCGGGAACGAGGCCTATTGCGAGGGCTCCATATCGAATGGGTCCTATTGAAATGAGGGAGCTACGAGATCAAATTCAGAAGTTATTAGAGCAGGGATTTATTTGGCGTAGCACATCGCCGTGGGGTGCTCCAGTGTTGTTTGTTAAGAAAAGAGATGGTTCTCTCCGGTTGTGTGTGGACTATAGAGAATTGAATTAGGTCACCATCCGGAATAAATACCCTTTACCTCGTATCGATGACTTGTTTGATCAACTTCGGGGAACGGTATACTTCTCCAAAATCGATTTGAGGACGGGGTATCACCAATTGAGGATACGGGAGGAGGATGTATCCAAGAATCCTTTTCTAAAAAGGTATGGGTCCTATGAATTCTTGGTTATGCCCTTTGGACTAACCAATTACCCTATTGTATTTATGGACCTCATGAATAGAGTGCTTCGGGATTTCGTGGACCAATTTGTTATTGTGTTCATCGATGACACTTTAGTCTATTATCGAATGAAATCAGATCATGCTATGCATTTAAGGTTGGTCCTAAAGAGATTACGGGACCATCAACTGTATGCCAAGTTCGAGAAGTCTGGCTTTTGGTTACAGGAGGTACAGTTTTCGGGTCATGTGGTGACGTCCCACGGTGTATCAGTGGATCTGGGCAAGGTGGCTGCGGTGAGGGAGTGGGGTCAGCCAATGACACCTACCGAGGATCGCAATTTTCTGGGTTTGGCGGGTTATTACCGTCGGTTCATCAAAGGTTTCTCTAAAATTGCTAGCCCTTTAAAAAATTTGACCCAGAAAGGGGTGAGATTTATTTGGGATAATTCTTGCCAAGCTGCATTTGATGAGCTTAAAGAAAGATTAACTTCGGCTCCGGTCCTTGCATTGCCAAAACAGGGATTATAATATTTAGTCTTCACCGATGCATCTCTTCAAGGATTAGGAGGTGTACTTCAGCAAGAGAGACGGGATATCGCTTATGCTTCCCGCAAGTTGAAGCCGCATGAAAGAAACTATCCTGTGCATGACTTAGAACTAGCCGCAGTTGTCTTTGCCTTGAAGATATGGAGGCATTATCTCTTTGGAGAGAAGTTTAGTTTTTTCACGGACCACAAATCGCTGCAATATTTATTTTCACAAAAGGACTTGAATATACGACAGCGCCGATGGTTAGAGTTCGTGAAAGATTATCAATTTGACATTCGTTATCATCCGGGTAAGGCGAATGTTGTAGCAGATGCCTTGAGTAGGAAGCCCGATGGAGAATTAGCTGAGGTTTGGAAAGCTAAATGGAAGGAACTCAGTCACGAGGATGCGGGGGTGAGAGCATTCATGTCGGTGATAACCGTTACTCCTTGTCAAATAAAATTTATTTAATCAATTGTCAAATAATATTTAATCAATTGTTAAATAACATTTAATCACCTGTAATGTCTTCATAATAAAAGTTATATTTAATCAATTATCAAATAATATATGATTGAATTAATTAAAAAAATATATAACGCCCCTGATAAAATAGAGTGCCCACTAAGACGTCTATAGTCATTCCCGCTTAAAAAAAAAGCGATTTACTCAATTACGAATAACCTTTTGGCTTTCCAAATCTTACATTTCTCTCAAACGTTAACTTGTTGGTTTTCCACCCATATGCATTAAAGTTAAGAGAATGCAAAAGGGCTAACTATTTTGATATGTATTAAAGTTAAGAGAGTGCAAAAGGGCTAACTGCTTTTATAAATAAGCCTACGCACATCGATTCTATATATCCCTTTGGCCAACGTTTTATTATTGTTCTTTGTGAGTTTAGAGAGCTTAGATGGAGAAAAACAACTATTTCCGTTCAAATGAGGTGAATGTGTCAAACTTCAAGATAGATGAGGAGGTCATGCCAAAAAAAGGAGAAAATAAGAATCTCAAAGAAACGAACCGAAATGAAGTTGCTATTGAGAATAAGGAACTCATGCCCACGTATGAGGAAAAATCTAAGATTGAGGCAAAAGTGGATGTGCATAATGAAAATATAGAAAATGAAATCATTGAGAAAAAAGATGGAGTGCCTATAAAAAATGAGGGGTTGGTTATGGAGGAGAATGAAAAAAATGCTATGACTGGGAAAAAAGATGGTGCGACTGATAAAAAAGATGAGTTGGCAGTGTCCGAAAATGAAGAAAATTTGAAAGTAGATGAAATGATTGGAAATGAAACAATGAAGAATAAGATCAAAGAGGAAAATGATGAATTGAATCTTAACAAAGAGGAACCCGTTGAAGTCGGTATTTGATGCGGCATGGGTGCTTCTATTATCCAAGGCTAGCTTATATATATATATATATTATATATATGAATAAAGTGGTGGGAAATGTATTTGGGTTTGGTGTCAATGATTGAAATGGTGTTCGTGGGATAATAAGTTTTTGAAATGGGTAAGAGCATATTTGTATTTTTGGGCAATTTTTGTTTGGATCTGTTTTAATACATGGATGTTATGAATCTGTGTTCCCATTCTCTAATATTGCATGAATTTACTACATGTTAATAACTTTCTCTCTGACTCAAGATTTATTTGGTTTGTATTTTTTAAGCTTTATTTCTTTGTTGGAAACTTTTTTTAAATAACGATGCAATTTGCGTGTAGTTATTCTTTTACTAATGTCGGAATTAAATTACGTAATGCAGAATTAATTTTTTTTCACAATCTACCTAGGAAAAAAAATAATTTTGTGATGAAATTTTATATTGTATATTTTTCATTTAGAGAAATTGCTTTATGTACCGACAAAAGCTTACCGCCAAACTCAACTAGCTGACATGGAATGCCACTTCAATTTAGAACAAGATGATTTGTCATAATAATTTATCTTCTTTATTTATCTTGTTGGATTTATTGGAGTTTAATGGACAAAATTTTAATCATAACTAATATTTTCTCTATTATTCTAATTTTCATTTTAATTTCAAATAAATAATTTTAAAATATTTTAAATTAATCTCTAAATATGAAGAAGACTTAATTAAAATATGACATAATAAGATTTTTATTTTATTTATCTAATACGATCTCGAACAAATTAAATTAGAATACGACCTTCATTTTTATTTACCAAACACAGACACGACCATTTAAAAATAACACAAGACCACATCAATTCCTATTTTTTTAAACATGAGCATTAATAAAATAAAACGCAACACAATATGAAATATACATTTTTTTATTTATCTAACACTGTTACGAACCAATTAAAATAGAACATGACCTTCACATTTTTGTACCTAACACTAACACGACCCATTAAAAATGAAACAAGGTAACACAAATTCTTATTTTTATTTAGATGTGCACGGATCAATTAAAACATGACAAATTGCAAAATATATTTTTTTGCCTAAATAAGAGTTCCCATTATGCCATTTTTCATTTAGACATGTTCATGTTGTAGGCAGCGGTTATTGTCGCCGGCGCGGATCCGCATCATTTAATGGATCTGGGATCGCGGTAGTGGCACTAACATATCGATTTTAAAACATTTTTTTATTTTGATAAAAACTGTTATTTATTTATTTTCGATAAAGTTGTTCTTTTTTTCTCCCTAAAATCTGTTTTTTTTGTTAAAACTAGTTCAAGAAACGCTATTTACTTTAAAAAATTATTTATGTTCGTCAAAATTGTTTTTTATTCATAAGAACGATTTTTGCTAAAAAAATGTTTTACTTTTGTTTTTGTCATGTCGTGTCGTGTCATTTGTGTCAGTTGTGATACACTAACATCACGTGTTGCGATCCGCAAACAATAACCAGTGTCGCGATCGACACATATAAATTGATGTTGACATGTTTCAAATTTGTTTTTCTTGGGTCAAACTTTTTTTACTTTGATAAAAAATGCGTTTTTATGTTTCGGTCAAGCCGTTTTTTTTGGGTTAACAACTATTTTTTATGTTTAAACTAGTTAAAAAAATGTATTTTGCTGAAAATATTTTTTATTTATTTTTGTTTGGTTTTCGTTAAAACTGCATTTTCCTCTTTTTTTTAGAAGGCAACAACTATATGTATTTTTAAAAAATGTATTGTGGTGATCGTGACACTGGTTATTATCGCTGGCATGACCCCAAGTTCGTAAGACAATTACCAATCGAACACGTCATGTCAGCATATCTCAACCGACACATATGACACAACACAACAAAAACAAAAGAAAAAACATTTTATTTCAGCAAAAAGATGTTTGTAACAATAAAAAACAATTTTGACAGAAGCAAAAGATTTTATTATCAAACAACTTTTAAAAAAGTAGTGATAATCAAATAAAAAAAGTTTTAAAACCGATTTGTGGCGCCAACCAAGATCCATTAAATGATGCGGATCCGCGCTCGCTTTTTTATTTGGATCGTGATCGTGTCTGTTAAAAACTAGATGATTCATAATCGCATTGTGTAACTTTTTAATTGGTTTGTGTTAATTAAAAAAAAATGATTTCGTGTCTTGTCTTATCTAATTTTAAAACATAATTTTAACATATGTTTTGTTACATATATTTATATATAACATGTATTTATGATTTTTGATTGTACTGTTTTTTCTTTAATTTGAAAGTTATATTTTACAAACAAAAATTTAATGACTCGAATGTGTTTTTAACTCCCAATTGGAAGTTGTTGTTTGGATAAACATCATCATCAGGCCAGGCAAGAAACATTTCTCTTGGTTTAGGCTTATTTACTTGCATGGGTGCTTGCCAACTCAGTTAGCCACATCAACCGATGGGGGTATTCCGATGCATTTAGTCGGTTCTTGTAGGATTCCACTTTTTAATCAAACAGGTCAAATGGATCTATCCATATATCATTGGAATACAGAAATGAAGCTTCACTTTTCAATGATTTTTTATTCCATTATTTCCGTTGATCATGCCCAATTTTATAATTAAATCAATTTAAATGGGTGAATTGGAAATTTAAAATAAGTACAATAATATTAATACTAAACAAATTCTTTTTGGGCTATCATAACTTATAGATAAATATATATGTGAAATTAGAGCAAAAAATATTACGAGCGTTAAGAAAACCAAAGGCTGTCAAAAATTGTTTTTTATTTAGTGTTTGTATGGTATTTTGAAAGAGCAATAACACATATTTCTATAACTTTACATAAATTTGAAACAAAATAAATTGTTTTTTGATAGTTATGCTATGTCACAAATATATTTTTTGATAGAAAGCCATCATTCTGATATTTCCTTATTTCATACTTTTTCTATCTGATTAGTATAATTCAAGATAATGTGATATGATATGTGTAACTTCTCCTTCATTTCATTTTGGGTAGTTTGCTGAGATATTACACCCTTTCAAATTGTTGTTAGATGTTTAAAAACTAACTCCTTTACTTCTGACTTGTTGCTGAGATTAACTGAGAAATTGTTGCGTCACACTTCATATTAAGGTGTTTTTGGAATGTTTTATAGTGTGGAACTTAAAACAAACGTGCACTAATTTTTATTATTTTGATGTGTGAACCATGTTGCCTTAATAGTAGGAAAAGCATATTGAGATACCACCCGTTCCCAAGACATTATCCTATCACTTTTTTAACTGGGTTGGGTGGAGCCATGACCAAATCGAATTACTAATTGATGGATCTGCAACAGACGATAAGTTATCGAATCAAGTTTTGATTAATTTTTTACTATAAATACATGATATGACCCGTAACAAAATGATATGAACATGGTCCAAACAAAATACAAACCAGATAGGACATGATATGTAAAATACCGAAGGCTTAGTGAGTTTGGACCTAGTGAAGGTGATTTTGACACGAATTTGCTCACAACGAGTCTAATTACTCTTTCTCGATGGTTTATTTTCCATATATAATTCCCAACCAGTCTAAAAACTCAATTTTTGTAGTTGCCATATTCTTTTTGGCCAAAACAGTACATTTATACGAAACTAGCTGATATGTACAAGTGGTATCTTTATTCACAAGTCTCATACAAACAAGGTACATATCAACACCCATGACTTTATGAAAGAGAAATATAATGCTCCCATTCTATATTGTATGAATTTAATGTTTATTTATTGAATCTCACTTCCAAAATACAATAAAATATTATCTTCTTCAGCTTATTATACTTGTTCGTATCTTTTGGGGTTTAAGAATTTCATTTGTGTACATAGGATATTTCTATTTTATCTTCACGTATTTTCATAATGTAGACATAAATTTTTGGTAATCTTTTTGGAAAAAAAATTAGTTGTAATTGAAATTTACCCTATAAGGAAAACAATAATTTGTGCACTTAGGGCACATATTTTGAGTCTCAAAATAGTAAATACTAGTATGCAGGCCACACGATGCGTAGCAAAGTCTATCAAATTCTAAGATTTAAATGAGATTTAATTCTGAAATAAAAACTAAAAAGCAATATCATTACAATGTTTTTATAAGAAATTCAATGAACTCTTTAATATTAAAGAATATTTTAACCATGGCTATGAAAAAATGAAACTACATTTCTTCATATTTCCATTCGTGCATCGCGTTGGGTTTAAAACTAGTCGTTAGTAAATAACGTCTAAAGTTAGTAAAACAATTGTAATGCCTTCATAATAAAAGTTATATTTAATCAATTGTCAAATAATATATGATTAAATTAATTAAAAAAATATATAACACCCCTGATAAAAAAGAGTGCCCAGTAAGACGTCTATAGTCATTCCCGCTTCAAAATAAAGAAATTTACTCAATTACGAATAACCTTTTGGCTTTCCAAATCTTACATTTCTCTCAAACCTTAACTTGTTGGTTTTCCACCCATATGCATTAAAGTTAAGAGAATGCAAAAGGTCTAACTATTTTGATATGTATTAAAGTTAAGAGAATGCAAAAGGGCTAATTGTTTTTATAAATAAGCCTACGCACATCGATTCTACATATCCATTTGGCCAACATTTTATTATTGTTATTTGTGAGTTTAGAGAGCTTAGATGGAGAAAAACAACTATTGTCGTTCAAATGAGGTGAATGTGTCAAACTTCAAGATAGATGAGGAGGTCATGCCAAAAGAAGCAGAAAATAAGAATCTCAAAGAAACCAACCAAAATGAAGTTGCTATTGAGAATAAGGAACTCATCCCCACGTATGAGGAAAAATCTAAGATTGAGGCAAAAGAGGATGTGCATATTGAAAATAAAGAAAATGAAATCATTGAGAAAAAAGATGGAGTGCATACAAAAAATGAGGGGTTGGTTATGGAGGAGAATGTGACAACCCGCTATCCGAAATATGGGGTGGCCAGCTCGATACCCCGATAAAACAGGAATCATGGATAGATATCATTCTCAGCATCACAACAACATAAGAAGTATACGGAATAACCACACTATATTCCAGAAAACAGGTTACCAAAATTTAGTTTGAAATTTAAAGAAAGCATTTTCAACAACCCATAGTAGAAAAGAGGGTGGAAACTCCCACAAGCATATATATATATATAGACCAACAATAATAAAGAAAGGACCGAATGAAACGTCGATCACTACACTCCATACAATATACAATAAGATTCATGCGTTACATAATACATTCATTATACAATTACAACCATATGGGCAACACGCCCGAATAAAGACTGAACATAGCTAGAAACAAAAATGGAGGCGTCTACACAAAATATCCCGTGAAACCCGCAAAATGTCATGGCTCCTCAAAAGACTCAGGGAGGGGAAGCTCATTGTTGGCGACCTTACGGCGGAACACCTGAACGGATAATATGTACATATACAACAAGAAAGAAGAACTGGTCAGAGGCCGGTTATATATGATCACCAGATAAACGACAAGTATGACAAGAATGCAATAATTAAGCATGCTAACATCATGTAAGGAACTAAAGCAGTTAAATGGTTATTAAAGTGAAATTCAATTATATAAGGGAAAATAAGTAATCATAAGCCTTTTTCATCCTTCATAATTTTCCTTTTATCTCCTTTCCATTCCTTATCAGGAATACAATTATTATCATGTGCTCTTTGTGGCACTTTTCTCAATTGTATGCTCCTTGTGGCATATACTTTTCTCTTTATGGCATTAGTGCTCCATCGAGTCCAACTCGATAATAAAATGGTTATAAACATATATATATATATATATATATATAACGATTCTAAGACCGCCCGTCCGGTTTTCCCCACTCTGCGCACCCCTAAATAACCATCATCTTCCAGGGCCTACATAAGACAACCTGGGATCGTATCGAAACGTCGGGAAGCGGCCATATGCCTATGGGGTAGTCAAGACCACACTCGGAATCTCCTACCCATCGCAGAAAAAATAAAACAAGCGCTCATATGGCCTAGGACTATATCCACCCTGCATTCATTAGCCAGGGGGCTTCACCTCACGCACGGACTTCCCTTAAGATGGTTTTTAGAGAGGTGTGTAATATCCATTTTATTAATTTTGCATTACATGATTTAGTAAATTATCATCTACTTTATTCATTTTACATTTTATCAAATGCATTATGGTTGTGTACTTCACCTCATTCTAATAACCTCGAAGAATATTTAAATTCCCAAGTTGTTTCTTCCAAATGTCCCTTTTTGGACTTTATACAAATCATCAAGTAAGATCTAGTTCACATTTACTCCTAAAGTCTCCAAATTCTACCTTAAGATTTCCTAATTTCTTATAAAACTACACGACAGAAGAAATCCCTAAACATTTCTTTAAACTTCCCCCTTGACATGAACCCTAGATGAACCCCTTCGAGTCTAGGGAGTCAACCAAACTCAACTAATACTCTAAGACCCTATATTTACTTCATTTAAGAAGGCCCCTAATCACTAATCCTAAAGAAAAGGACTTAAAAATTGAAAAATAAAATTTTGAAAAAATGCAGGGTTTTCGAATCGATTCGGCCTGTCCGAATCGATTCGGTCAGAAAACCTGTGATTCTGCATAATTGCGGAATCGATTCGGATGGAAACCGAATCGATTCGGTCAGAAAGTTTGAGTTTCTTCATAACTGCCGAATCGATTCGGACCAAACCGAATCGATTCGGTTCACCTAGACTTGGGCATTGCACCTAAGCGAATCGATTCGGGCCTGCGATTTTGCCAAGTTTTGGCTATGGAGTCTTGGACTCCAAATATACTCTCAAACCAAATCTCCTCAAACCAAACTCATTTATAATCACTAATATATCATCAATACTACTAGTGACCACCTTAAACCTCATCAATCATCCCAGTCATTTTTTGAATGGATCAAAACCCACAAATACATAAAGAAAACCCTAAAATAGCTAAACCATGATCAATACATCATTATCATAACAAATCATTTATCTTAAACCAAAAATAGCAAGTAAGAAACTTGCCTCAATTCAGAAGTTGCAGAATTTCTTAGTGTAGGAGCGAAAATCCCTCTCAAATCTCCAATCTCTTTTCTTTCTCTACTCTTTCTCTTCCTCTCTCTAGCTCTCTAGGTTTAGGAAATACAATTTGGTGAATAGTGACTTACCGAAGACATAAATCGTGCCTTTAGTCAAAAATCCCAACTTAATTAATCGATATCGCGATAAAATAATACGCAACTGCATATTTAAGGTAAAATCAGTTAAAAATGTCCAAAACCTCAAAATACAATATGGCACATTATTTGACTATCTTGCACGTTTCGGACTCAACTACGGCCTCCAAATTATCATTTGGATATTTTATAATTCATTTTAAGTCCCGGTCTCATTATTAAGCCAAATATCTTTTTAATTCTCATGATATTATAAAACATAACATGGCAATATTCACCCACAGTTACGATATATATGCAAACTCATAGTGAATAATAACTTTTCTTCATTAAGGTAATACTCAATTCAGATTCCAACATTTCATATCTAATTACCATATCTAGTAAATAAATATAAAACGTGTTCTCATAAGCGAGGGTTATTACATACTCCCCCCCTTATGAGGGAATTTTGTCCCCAAAATTGAAATGTACCTTATGAGAAGAGATGTGAATACTTCTCCCGCATGTCGTTCTCACGCTCTCACGTTGATTCTTTGGCATTGTGATGACTCCATTGGACTCTCACCAAGGGAACCACACGAGGCCTTAACTTGCGCTCCCCATACTCAAGAATAGCAAATGGGTGTTCTTCATATGAAACATCGGGTTGCAAATCGATATCCTCGAAAGGAATGTGCCAAAGGGCACCTTCACATCTCTTATACTTCTTCAAAGAGGAGACATGGAAGACATCGTGGATTTTTTGCAAAGGCTCCGGTAAAGCAAGTTGATACGACACAGGATCAACTTTCGCAATAACTGGGAAGGGTCCAACAAAACGTGGTGCAAGCTTCCCTTTCTTTCTGAAACGCTTAATGCCCTTCATTGGTGACACTCGCACCAAAACTTGGTCTCCAATCTCCAATTCCATATGTCTCCTACCCGCATCAGCATAGCTCTTGTGATGGTCTTGAGCTATCCGAATGCGATTTTGAATGAGTCCTATCTTTGAAGAAGTGTCCTAGATCATTTCAGGTCCAAGGAATTTGTTATCACCCACTTCCAACCAACAAGCGGGCGACCTACATGGCCGACTATACAGAGCTTTATAAGGTGCCATTCCAATAGTAAATGAGTATGAGTTGTTGTAAGCAAACTCAACCAATGGGAGGTATTGTTCCCAACCGCCCTTGAAATCCAGCATGCACATACGGAGCATATCCTCAAACATCTGGTTTACCCTTTCAGTTTGGCCGTCCGTTTGAGGATGATAGGAAGAGCTCAACTTCCATTTAGTCCCCAACGCCTCTTGGAAACTTCGCCAAAAGTGGGACACAAATATTTTATCTCGGTCGCAAAACAATATTTAAAGGTACCCCATGAAGTCTAACGATCTCCTCGATGTACAATTGGGCATAGCGAGCGGTATCATAATCCGTACTTACGGGCAAGAAGTGTGCCAATTTAGTCAAGCGATCGACAATCACCCAAATTGAATCATGACCCCTCTGTGATTTAGGCAAGCCTGTAATGAAGTCCATCGAAATGCTTTCCCATTTCCACACTGGAATCTCCAACGGTTGCAATAAACCTGTCGGCCGCTGGTGGTCGATCTTAACCAACTGATAAGTAGTGCATTGGGATGCGAACTCCGAGATATCCCTCTTCATACCTGCCCACCAATACTGACGGTGCATATCTTGGTACATCTTGCCCCCACCCGGATGTACCATAAATTTCGACCCGTGAGATTCCGTCATCACCGCTCGTCTCAAGTCCCCTTCTTCAGGAACAATAAGTCTTCCATGGAAGCGTAGTCCACCCTCAGAACCAATCGAGTACGACTCCGCTCCCTCGAACAACAGTCGATGTATGTGATCTTAACAACCCTTATCTCTTCCCTGGGCTTCCATAATTCTTGCCACAATCGTAGGCGTAACGGTCATCATAGATATGAATGCTCTTACCGTCGCATCTTCTTGACTGAGCTCTTTCCACTTAGATTTCCACACATCAGCTAAGTCTCCCTCGGGCTTCCTACTCAAGGCATCCGCTACTACGTTCGCCTTTCCAGGGTGATAATGGATATCAAATTGGTAGTCTTTCACGAACTCCAACCAATGATGCTGACGCATATTCAAGTCCTTTTGTGAAAATAAATATTGTAGCGATTTATGGTCCGTTAAAAGACTATACTTTTCCCCCAAGAGATAATGCCTCCATATCTTCAAGGCAAAGACAACTGCGGCAAACTCTAAGTCATGCACCAGATAGTTCATTTCATGAGGCTTCAACTTACGAGAAGCGTAAGCAATAGCTTGTCTTTCTTGCTGAAGAACACCTCCTAACCCCTGAAGAGATGCATCGGTGAAGACTAGATATTCCAATCCCGGTTTTGGCAATGCAAGGACTGGAGCCGAAGTCAATCTATCCTTGAGCTCATCAAATGCAGCCTGGAAAGAATTGTCCCAAACAAATCTCACTCCCTTTCGGGTCAAATTCGTCAACGGGCTAGAGATTTTTGAAAAACCTTTAATAAATCGACGATAATAACCCGCTAAGCCCAGAAAACTATGAACCTCAGTAGGTGTCGTGGGTTGACCCCACTCTCTCACCGTAATTACCTTGCTAGGATACACAGATACACCTGGTGATGACACCACATGACCCAGAAATTGAACTTCCTTCAACCAAAAGCCATATTTCTCAAACTTTGCATACAGTTTGTGATCCCTCAATCTCTGCAGGACCAACCGTAAGTGAGTAGCATGGTCAGACTCTGTCTGAGAATAGACTAGGATGTCATCGATGAATATTATAACAAACTGGTCAAGGAAATACCGAAACACCCTGTTCATAAGATCCATAAATACAGCGGGAGCATTGGTTAGTCCAAAAGGAATAACCAAGAATTCATAGGATCCATAACGGGTTAGAAATGCAGTCTTGGATACATCTTGCTCCCGTATCCTCAATTGATGATACCCCGTCCTCAAATCGATTTTGGAGAAGTATGATGCTCCCCTAAGTTGGTCAAACAAATCATCGATGCAAGGCAAAGGGTATTTATTCCGGATGGTGACTTTATTCAACTCCCTATAGTCCACGGATAACCGGAGAGAACCGTCTCTTTTCTTCACAAACAAGACCGGAGCACCCCATGGCGACGTGCTACGCCTAATAAACCCCTGCTCCAAAAGCTACTGAATTTGATCTCTTAACTCCCTCATTTCCATAGGAGCCATTCGATATGGAGCTTTAGCAATCGGTCGAGTCCCCGACATTAAATCAGTCACAAACTCTATCTCCCGACTTGGAGGCAATCTCGGTATTTCCTAGAAAACATCTTCGAAGTCCCTAACAATCGGAAGAGAATTTAGGGGAACCACTACATCTCTAGATGCATCTTCCCCAATACAATATAAATAAGCATCCGTACTCCCTTCCATACAAGGCATAACACCCAAGAACATTTATTGTCCTGGAAGTGCGAAAACTATACTTTTCCCATAACAATTTACTATCGCACGATATTTTACTAGCCAATCCATACCCAATATTACGTCATACCCGACCATGTCAAGGACGAGTAAATCAGCCTCAAAGAACAAATTACCAAGATTAATCCCTATGTTTTTACAAACAAAGAAATTCAATGAACCATCACCCATGGAGGATTCAACACTAGTGAAAGTACTCTCAGCATACTTTATCAAATCTGTAGTTTGAGTAAAACTCCTAGAAATGAAAGAGTGGGTAGCACCCGTATCAAATAGCACTCGACCCATATTCCCCTGGATGAGAAACTTACCCTCGATCGCTGGCGGTGCCGGAGGGGCTGGGGGAAGCATAGCCTCCTGAATATGGTAGACCCGTCCATACTGTAGTTTCCCCTGCTGAGGACGAGCAATCGGATTCGGTGCCTGGGGCAGAAACTGTACATACAACTGTTGTGGAGCCCTAGGAAGATGCCCTCCAACCAACGGAGGACATGACCTTTTATAATGGCCCAACTCCCCACACTGAAAATATTTATTATCCGCATTCTCCTGATTCCTACCATGATTGTTTCTGAACTGTCCCGCACCCCGGCCCTGCTGGCCCCTACCTCCATTTCCACCTCTACCTCCCTGTTGTTATTGTTCGCCTTGACCCGGCCTGTTATTATTATTGCCACCAGCATTAAACCCACCAAAATGTTGGCGTTTGGACAAATCCCCTTACTGGGGATCCCTCTCTTTATACTTGTTCCCTGAGGATTGGGAAGAAGAAGATGTCCCCCCTCCTATCCCATTACCTCCCGATTTAACCACTTGCCCCGTCGCTGCAACCTTCTTATTATTTTTCACAAATAACCTATGCTCTTGACAGTGAAGCAGAGCAACATTCATCACATCCCCAAAGGTCAGTAAAGCCGGGTTTCCGAGCAAATGTTATTTTATTCGCCAGTGTAAACCTCCTACAAATTTGGAGATCCTCTTTGCTTCTGGAGTCACTTCATCTGTCATAAAACTTGCTAGCCGGGTAAACTCCTCTTCATACTCGACAACCGATCTCTCCCCTTGTACTAAATCTTGAAGCTTCCTTTGCATCTCCCTTTGAACTGCGGGAGGGAAATACTTTCCATCAAACAAAACCCAAAAATCGGTGATCGACATTGTATCCCTTTGTTCGGGCGTAGTCATTGACTCCCACCAATGTAAGGCCGATCCGACAAGCTTAATGGTAACGAGGATTTGCTTTTTCTCCTCACTACATTCCACCATTCTAAGATGGCGCTGCATGTCCTTCTTCCACTGGTTTGCCCTTATAACGTCCGAACCTCCATCAAATTCTGGGGGACGACCCTTTAGGAAAGACTCTCTTACCCGTTCCCACTGAGAAGGTCCCGTAGGAACTAACACTTCTTGTCCTCTCACTTGAGCTTGTGGTATTTATTGTACCACTGCAGTCATCGCTGCATTAATAGCTTGGGCCACGATATTTGCCACATCAGCGACACTGATATTCCCCGGTGGCGGTGGAGTACCAACCTCATCCTCAACAACCCTATTGCGTCTAGCGGGACGCCCTCTCTTAGGCGGCATCTGAAATAGAGAAAAGATAGAGTTAGAATATTATCTAAAACAATCTATCTAGCCGAATATCGCATTCATGAGCAACAAAATAATCCTAACATTAGGTTCTATATCAAAGAACACTACGATAAACGTGACAAGTCCGCATAGATCCTAAAGACTCTAGAACCTAATGCTCTGATACCATCCGTGACAACCCGCTATCCAAAATATGGGGTGGCCATCCCGATACCCAGATAAAACAGGAATCATGGATAGATATCATTCTCAGCATCACAACAACATAAGAAGTATATGGAATAACCACACTACATTCCAGAAAACGGGTTATCAAAATTTAGTTTGAAATTTAAAGAAAGCATTTTCAACAACCCATAGTAGAAAAGAGGGTGGAAACTCCCACAAGCATATATATAGATATACGAACAATAATAAAGAAAGGACCGAATGAAATGTTGGTCACTACACTCCATACAATATACAATAAGTTTCATGCGTTACATAATACATTCATTATACAATTACAACCATATGGGCAACACGCCCGAATAAAGACTAAACATAGCTAGAAACAAAAATGGAGGTGTCTACACAAAATATCCCGTGAAACCCGCAAAATGTCACGGCTCCTCAAAAGACTCAGGGAGGGGAAGGTCATTATTGGCGACCTTACGGCGGAACACCTGAACGGATAATATGTACATATACAACAAGAAAGAAGAACCGGTCAGAGGCCGGTTATATATGATCACCAGATAAATTACAAGTATGACAAGAATGCAATAATTAAGCATGCTAACATCATGTAAGGAACTAAAGCAGTTAAATGGTTATTAAAGTGAAATTCAATTATATAAGTGAAAATAATTAATCATAAGCCTTTTTCGTCCTTCATAATTTTCCTTTTATCTCCTTTCCATTCCTTATCAGGAATACAATTATTATCATGTGCTCTTTGTGGCACTTATCTCAATTGTTTGCTCCTTGTGGCATATACTTTGATCTTTATGGCATTAGTGTTCCATCGAGTCCAACTCGATAATAGAATGGTTATAAACATATATATATATAACGATTCTAAGACCGCCCGTCCGGGTTTCCCCACTGTGCGCGCCCCTAAATAACCATCATCTTCCAGGGCCTACATAAGACAACCTGGGTTCCTATCGAAACGTCGGGAAGCGGACATATGCCTGCGGGGTAGTCAAGACCACACCCGGAATCTCCTACCCATCGCAGAAAAAATAAAACAAGCGCTCATATGGCCTAGGACTATATCCGCCCTGCATTCATTAGCCAGGGGGCTTCACCTCACGCACGGACTTCCCTTAAGATGGTATTTAGAGAGGTGTGTAATATCCATTTTATTAATTTCCATTACATGATTTAGTAAATTATCATTTACTTTATTCATTTTACATTTTATCAAATGCATTATGGTTGTGTACTTCACCTCATTCTAATAACCTCGAAGAATATTTAAATTCCCAAGTTATTTCTTCCAAGTGTCCCTTTTTGGACTTTATACAAATCATCAAGTAAGATCTAGTTCACATTTACTCCTAAAGTCTCCAAATTCGACCTTAAGATTTCCTAATTTCTTATAAAACTACACGATAAAAGAAATTCCTAAACATTTCTTTAAACTTCCCCCTTGACATGAACCCTAGATGAACCCCTTCGAGTCTAGGGAGTCAACCAAACTCAACTAATACTCTAAGACCATATATTTACTTCAATTAAGAAGGCCCCTAATCACTAATCCTAAAGAAAAGGACTTAAAAATTGAAAAAGAAAAATTTGAAAAAGTGCAGGGTTTCCGAATCGATTCGGCCAGGCCGAATCGATTCGGTCAGAAAACCTGGGATTCTGCAAAATGGCCGAATCAATTCGGATGAAAACTGAATCGATTCGGTAAGAAAGTTTGAGTTTCTACATAACTGTCGAATCTATTCGGACCAAACCGAATCGATTCGGTTCACCTAGACCTGGGCACTGGACCTATGTGAATCGATTCGCCCAGAGGGCCGAATCGATTCGGGCCTGCGATTTTGCCATGTTTTGGCTATGGAGTCTTGGACTCCAAATATACTCTCAACCCAAATCTCCTCAAACCAAACTCATTTACCATCACCAATATATCATCAATACTACTAGTGACCACCTTAAACCTCATCAATCATCCCAATCATTTTTTGAATGGATCAAAACCCACAAATACATAAAGAAAACCCTAAAATAGCTAAACCATGATCAATACATCATTATCATAACAAATCATTTATCTTAAACCACAAATAGCAAGTAAGAAACTTGCCTCAATTCAGAAGTTGCAGACTTTCTTGGTGTAGGAGCAAAAATCCCACTCAAATCTCCAATCTCTTTTCTTTCTCTACTCTTTCTCTTCCTCTCTCTAGCTCTCTAGGTTTAGGAAATACAATTTGGTGAATAGTGACTTACCCAAGACATAAATCGTGGCTTTAGTCAAAAATCCAAACTTAATTAATCGATATCGCGATAAAATAATACGCAACTGCATATTTAAGGCAAAATCAGTAAAAAATGCCCAAAACCTCAAAATACAATATGGCACATTATTTGACTATCTTGCACGTTCCGGACTCAACTACGGCCACCAAATTATCATTTGGATATTTTATAATTCATTTTAAGTTCCGGTCTCATTATTAAGACAAATATCTTTTTAATTCTCATGATATCATAAAACATAACATGGCAATATTCACCCATAGTTACGATATATATGCAAACTCATAGTGAATAATAACTTTTCTTCATTAAGGTAATACTCAATTCAGATTCCAACATTTCATATCTAATTACCATATCTATTAAACAAATATAAAACGTGTTCTCATAAGCGAGGGTTATTACAGAGAATGAAAAAAATGCTATGATTGGGAAAAAAGATGGCGCGACTGATAAAAAATATGAGTTGGCAGTGTCCAAAAATGAAGAAAATTTGAAGGTAGATGAAATGATTGGAAATGAAAATATGAAGAATGAGACCAAAGAGGAAAATGATGAATTGAATCTTAACAAAGAGGAACCCATTGAAGTCGGTATTTGATGCGGCATGGGTGCTTCTATTATCCAAGGCTAGCTTATTTATTTATATTTTGTATATGAATAACGTGGTGGGAAATGTATTTGGGTTTGGTGTCAATGATTGAAATGGTGTTCGCGGGATAATAAATTTTTGAAATGGGTAAGAGCATATTTGTATTTTTGAGCAATTTTTGTTTGGATCTGTTTCAATACATGGATGTTATGAATCTGTGTTCCCATTCTGTAATATTACATTAATTTACTACATGTTAATAACTTTCTCCCAAACTCAAGATTTATTTGGTTTGTATTTTTTAAGCTTTGTTTCTTTGTTGGAAACTTTTTTTTAATAACGATGCAATATGTGTGTAGTTATTCTTTTACTAATGTCTGAATTAAATTACGTAATGCAGAATTAATTTTATTTCACAATCTACCTAGGAAAAAAAATAGTTTTGAAATGAAATTTTATATTGTATAAAAAATATTTGTGATATTTTTCATTTAGAGAAATTGCTTTGTGTACCGGCAAAAGCTTACCGCCTAACTCAACTGGCTGACATGGCATCCCACTTCAATTTAGAACAAGATGATTTGTCATAATAATTTATCTTCTTTATTTATCTTGTTGGATTGATTGGAGTTTAATGGACAAAATTTTAATCATAACTAATATTTTCTCTGTTATTCTAATTTTCATTTTAATTTCAAATAAATAATTTTAAAATATTTTAAATTAATCTCTAAATATGAAAAAGACTCAATTAAAATATGACACAATAAGATTTTTATTTTATTTATCTAACACGATCTCGAACAAATTAAATTAGAATATGACCTTCATTTTTATTTACCAAACACAGACACGACCATTTAAAAATAACACGAGACAACATCAATTCCTATTTTTTTAAACATGAGCATGAAAAAATATAATGCAACACAATATGAAATATACATTTTTTATTTATCTAACACTGTTAATAACCAATTAAAACAGAACATGACCTTCACATTTTAGTACCTAAGACTAACACGACCAATTAAAAATGAAACAAGGTAACACAAATTCTTATTTTTATTTAGATGAGCACGAATCAATTAAAATACGACACAATACAAAATATATATTTTTTGCCTAAATAAGAGTTCCCATTATGCCATTTTTCATTTAGACATGTTCGTGTTGTTGGCAGCGGTTATTGTCGCCGGCGCGGATCCGCATCATTTAATGGATGTGGGATCGCGGTAGTGGCACTAACAAAATCGATTTTAAAACTTTTTTTTATTTTGATAAAAACTGTTATTTATTTATTTTTGATAAAGTTGTTCTTTTTTTTCTCCCTAAAATCTATTTTTTGTGTTAAAACTAGTTTAAGAAACGCTATCTGCTAAAAACATGTTTTTCTTTTGTTTTTGTCATGTCCTGTCGTGTCGTGTCATTTGTGTCAGTTGCGATACACTAACATGACGTGTTGCGATCCGCAAACAATAACAAGTGTCGTGATCGACAGATATAAATTGATGTTGACATGTTTCAAACTTGTTTTTCTTGGTTCAAACTTTTTTTACTTTGATAAAGAACGTGTTTTATGTTTCGGTCAAGCTGTTTTTTTTTGGGTTAAGAACTATTTTTTGTGTTTAAACTAGTTAAAAAAATGTATTATACTGAAAATATTTTTTATTTATTTTTGTTTGGATTTCGTTAAAACTGCATTTTCCTCTTTTTTTTAAAAGGCAACAACTATATGTATTTTTAAAAAATGTATTGTGGTGATCGTAACACTGGTTATTATCGCTGGCGTGACACCAAGTTCGTAAGACAATTACCAATCGAACACTTCATGTCAGCATATCTCAACCGACACATATGACACGACACAACAAAAACAAAAGAAAAAATATTTTTTTTAGCAAAAAGATGTTTGTAACAATAAAAAACAATTTTGACAGAAGCAAAAGATTTTATTATCAAACAACTTTTAAAAAAGTAGTGATAATCAAATAAAAAAAGTTTTAAAACAGATTTGTGGCGCCAATCCAGACCATTAAATGATGCGGGTCCGCGGTCGCTTTTTTATTTGGATCGTGATCTTGTTTGTTAAAAACTAGATGATTTATAATCGCATTGTGTAACTTTTTAATTGGTTTGTGTTAAGTAAAAAAAAATGATTTAGTGTCTTGTCTTATCTAATTTAATACATAATTTTAACATATGTTTTGTTACATATATTTATATATTACGTGTATTTACGATTTTTGATTGTACTGGTTTTTTTTAACTTGAAAGTTATATTTTACAAACAAAAAATTAATGACATGGGTGTGTTTTTAACTCCCAAATGGAAGTTGTTGTTTGGATAAACATCATCATCAGGCCACGAAAGAAAGATTTCTCTTGGTTTAGGCTTATTTACTTGCATGGGTGCTTGCCAACTCAGTTAGCCACATTAGCCGGTGGGGGTATTCCGATGCATTTAGTTGGTTCCTATAGCATTACTCTTTTTAATCAAATAGGTCAAATGGATCTATCCATATATCATTGGAATACAAATATAAAACTTCACTTTTCGATCATTTTTTATTCCATTATTTCCGTTGATCATGCCCAATTTTACAATTAGATCAAATGAAATGGGTGAGTTGGAAATTTAAAATAAGTACAATAATACTAATACTAAACAAATTCTGTTTGGGCTATCATAACATATAATTTAAGATAAATATATATGTGAAATTAGAGCCAAAAATATTATGAGCCTAAAGAAAACCAAAGGCTGTCAAAAATTGTTTTTTATTTGGTGTTTGTATGGTATTTTGAAAGAGCAATAACACATATTTCTTTAACTTTACTTAATTTTGAAACGAATTGAATTTTTTTTTTTGATAGTTTTATGTCACAAATATATTTTTTGATAGAAAGCCATCATTCTGATATTTCCTTATTTCATACTTTTTCTTTCTGATTAGTATAATTCAAGATAATGTGATATGATATGTGTAACTTCTCCTTCATTTCATTTTGGGTAGTTTGATGTGATATTATACCCTTTTAAATTGTTGTTAGATGTTTGAAAACTAACTCCTTTACTTCTGACTTGTTGCTGAGATTAACTGAGAAATTGTTGCGTCACACTTCATATTATGGTGTTTTTGGATTGTTTTATAATGTGGAACTTAAAACAAACGTGCACTAAGTTTTATTATTTTGATGTGTGAACCATCTTGCCTTAATAGTAGGAGAAGCATATTGAGATACCACCCGTTCCCAAGACATTATCCTATCACTTTTTTAACTGGTTTGGGTGGAGCCATGACCAAATCGGATTGCTAATTGATGGATCTGCAACAGACGACAACTTATCGAATCAAGTTTTGATTAATTTTTTACTATAACTACATGATATGACCCGTGACAAAATGATATGAACATGGTCGAAACAAAATGCAAACCTGATAGGACATGATATGTAAAATACCGAAGGCTTAGTGAGTTTGGACTTAGTGAAGGTGATTTTGACACGAATTTGGTAACAACGAGTCTAATTACTCTTTGTCGATGGTTAATTTTCCAAATATATTTCCTAACGGGTCTAAAAACTCAATTTTTGTGGTTGCCATATTCTTTTTGGCGAAAACAGTACATTTATACGAAACTAGCTGATATGTACAAGTGGTATCTTTATTCACAAGTCTCATACAAACAAGGTACATATCAAAACCCATGACTTTATGAAAGAGAAATATAACGCTCCCATTCTATATTGTATGAATTTAATGTTTATTTATTGAGTCTCACTTCCAAAATACAGTAAAATATTATCTTCTCCGGCTTATTATACTTGGTATCTTTTGGGGTTTAAGAATTCCATTAGTGTACATAGGATATTTCAATTTTATCTTCACGTTTATTCATAATGTAGACATAAATTTGTGGTAATCTTTTTGGAAAAAAAATTAGTTGTAATTGAAATTTACCCTATAAGGAAAATAATAATTTGTGCACTTAAGGGCACATATTTTGAGTCTCAAAATAGTAAATACTAGTATGCAGGCGACACGATGCGTAGCGAAGTTTATCAAATTCTAAGGTTTAAATGAGATTTAATTCTGAAATAAAAACTAAAAAGCAAAATCATTATAAAGTTTTTATAAGAAATTCAATTAACTGTTTAATATTAAAGAATATTTAAACCATGGCCATGAAAAAATGAAACTACATTTCTTCATATTTCCATCCGTGCATCGCGCAGGGTTTAAAACTAGTCGTTCTTAAATAGCATCTAAAGTTAGTAAAACAACTGTAATGTCTTCATAATAATAGTTATATTTAATCAATTGTCAAATAATATATGATTGAATTAATTTAAAAAATTTATAACGCCCCTGATAAAAAAGAGTGCCCACTAAGAGGTCTATAGTCATTCCCGCTTCAAAATAAAGCGATTTACTCAATTACGAATAACCTTTTGGCTTTCCAAATCTTACATTTCTCTCAAACGTTAACTTGTTCGTTTTCCACCCATATGCATTAAAGTTAAGAGAATGCAAAAGGGTTAACTATTTTGATATGTATTAAAGTTAAGAGAATGCAAAAGGGCTAACTGTTTTTATAAATAAGCCTACGCACATTGATGATGTCGGAATCAGCACCACCAGGTGAGGTGTTTACAAGCTCAATATAAGTATAACAATGGCAGCACAACTATGTAAAGGATATAAAAGAAGGTGGTGAGGAGAATAGGGTAGCACACCGAAATATAAGTGGTTCAGCCAATCTGGCCTACGTCCACTGTGAGTGTGTGTGAGTAATGTCACTGAAAGAAGGCACTAATGGCCAGGGATACAACCTCTCAAGGTGTCTCTCTCTACTGTATATTTAGACAGAGTTTCAGCTAGGGTTTTTAATAAATGGATCCTTTTGCAAGGTAGGGGATGATCCCTATATATAGTGCCTAGGGGGTGTAATGTACCCCCTATGCATGTAATGTGCCTGTGTGTGGTAGCCTCACCAATGGGGGAGTGCCATCTGTCATTGCCACATGTAAGTAATGATGATGAAATATTCTCCCCACATGTGGAGAATAATCTTGTTACAACTGATTTGTGCCCATGTGTCCTTATCCAAATGTTCAACAGATGCTCGGCCACCAAGTTGGTGGATGACCTCGGCCTAAGAGAGGTCGAGCTGTAAAGGTGTGTTCTTCGTTCAATCCGAGGTGTCACAGGGAGTCTCGGCCTGATCCCAGCCGAGACATTATGCTGGGTCGGCCCCAGCCGAGGTAGGGATAGTGCCATGCTGGTGATTACTAAAGCCTCTTACGACCTCGACCCAAGCCGAGGTTGAGCCGGTTCCAAGTTGAGGGTAGGTTCCCTGTCACCTCGGCCTACCCTTGGCAGAGGTTGCCATACCCAGGTGTACGAGAGTGCTGTTGATGCTTGTGATGAGCGCATTGCCCATTGGAAATGTAGATGGTAGTTTCGTCCTGGGCCGACCCTGGTCTGGCCGAGGGTCTGGCCGAGGGAGGATATCGTGGTCCCATGGCTTATCTTGGGTCGATTAATATCTCGGCCATCATCTCGGACGAGGTTGGTGTCTCTGGGCCGAGGATACACTTGGGGCATATCAATCACCCCCAGTCCTTAGTCATATGCGAGAGCAAGTGGCTAGGGGATTGCTTCACCTCCGAGGCATGTCCGTCCCAAGGCTAATACCTGCATGACACCTGTCCCAAGCTAGGGCGTGCCAACTTGGCTGACGTGTGCTGTCAGTTGTCCCTTGGGTTTACCAAGGCAATGATGGGCCTTGGGAAGTGTGCCCAAGTACTTAAGGGTTTAAACCCTTCCTCTCTCTTTCTTCTTCCTCATTTCCTTCCCACGCATATTGTTCTTGCGAATTTCTCTCTCAAAAGCTTCTTCAATCCAGCGCCCTTCTACAGAAGCCTTCATCGATTTTCTTGCAAGTATTCCTCATCTCACTCGTTGATTCATTTTCCAGGTACTTCCTCCTTTCCATTTCCTCTGTTTCTGCTATTTGGTTTGCGTTTTCCAGCGTATTTTTGAGTTTTCCGGTGGTTCTTTGAGTTTTCTGGCGAGTTCCATTAACTCAGGCGAACTAGGTTTTCTTTAAAATTCTATGTTCGATCTTTAAACTCATTTATTTTATAAGCAAGTCCTGTTTGTAGCTTAGGAAGTTATCCCATGTTTAGGGTCGTCCTCTGATGCTCAGACCCCTATACCAGCTTCTTGAGGATTTCCCCTCTCTTATAGAGAAGACCTTAGAAAAAATTAGGCAAATAGAGAGAGCTCAGGAGGAAGCTCGTAGGTCACAGGAGTTTGCTATTAGACCTATCTTTCCCCCACCTCTCAAGGTGGTATACCCTGATCCTCCTGAGAACTTCTATCAGACAGATGTCTCTGCTAACCCATTGCCTATGTCTGAGTCTGAGTCCTCCACCTCAGACCCCATGTCTGTGGACTCTTTCCAAGAAGCCATGGACTTTACACCTCGGCCTGACCAAGTCCCTGATCAGGCCGAGGTATCTAGCCGAGCTTCATCCCAAAATGGCTCAAGTACCTCAGATTCTTCTTCAGAGGTTGAACTTGTTGAGCCAAGTGTGGCTGTGCCACCCATCCTTGATGCCATCCCCCTGTCGGCCGTTACAGGGGTTGAGTTTGCTCAGAGATTCCATGGTCACCTGTCTACGTCTGCTCCAGCCGACGTTGAGCCTGACGATGATGAGGATGTTGAAAGTGATGTTGACATCTCCGAAGCATCCGAGTTCGAGAGCACAGTCACTGAGGTAGATCTTCTGTGCTTTAGGTACTTATACTCCATTAGCCCTTCCATCAAGTTAAGGAGACCTCTGAGGGAAGAGAGGGCCTATCATGGCCGAGATGGAGAAATCTGCTTGTACGAGCAGATGTTTAAGTTAGGGTTTCGCCTACCCATTCATCCCATCATCAGGTCCATTCTTTCCTTCATCAACTTGGCCCCCTCGCAGCTCTCTCCCAATGCTTGGAGAGTCATTATTGGGGCCATCATCTTGTGGGGGGCAGTCCACCACTCTGACCTCCCAGTTCAGGTCTTTGCTGGTTGTTACGTCCCTACCTCGACCAAAAACCATCAGAGCTACTATCACTTCGTGGCTCGGAGGCCTGAGAAGAAGATGCTCCAGGTCACTCAGACCTCAAATCACAATTGGAAGCCCCGGTATTTTTTCGCCTCAGGGCCATGGGAATTTGGCTCATCTGTTCCCTCTTCCACTCTTGAGCCGAGGATACCCCTCAGATAAGGTAAGGTCACCATGTCTGCAAGGGTCGATCCTGGTCTAAGATTTCAGAATAGCAAAAAGGTGAAGGCCCTGCAAGACCAAGGGGCACATGGTTTGTTTGTTAAGTTCGAGCATTTGCTGACCCCTCAGTTTCTCTCAGGGACGAGCCTGGGTGGGAGCCCCCTTGTTGACTTTGGTAAGGATTTTTCTTTTTCAAGTTTAACCTCTGAACTCATTTATATCTGATCTCTAACCCTTATCTTTCAACTTTTGTAGAGAGACCACCAGGGATCCTAGACGAACAGTGGGAGATGGAATCTCCAAGTTTGGCAAGGCTTGCGAAGAAGGTTGGTTTGAATGCTCCTCCTCCAGCTCCCACTACATCCAAATCCCAAGATTCCAAGAAGAGGGCCCCCGAGGTCCCGGCCTCTGAGGATCAGAGGCTGACCTCGAGGCAAAAGAAGACCTCAGACGCTGTGATCCCCATCTCAGCCGACACCCTGACGGCTCGTCTGGACCAGCTGAAGCTTACTGATAGCGTGGTCGGCAACAACAGACAGGCTATGGACGCACTCACATCTGTGATGACCGAGGCAGATAAGCATTTTTACAGAGCTATGGACACCTCCATGATGGTTGAGTTCGGCCTTCACAGAGCCGTCCAGGTATGACTTATTTCTTTTGTCAATAATTTTATAAGTGCAACGTCAGATTTTACTCCCATCTAACCTCTTCATTAACTGTGCAGGGTGTGACTGCCATGTACCAACTGTCTAACTGTGCCATGAGGAAATTGCCTCTCATTCAGAAGGGGCAGGAGGCTGAGAAGGTCGAGAGCGCCCTGAATGCCGAGGTTGACTGCCTGAAGACAGAGTTGCAGAACTATAAAAATAAGGCCAAGAACTCTGAAAATAAGGCCAAGGGTTTGGAGAAATACATCTTAGTGCTTGTCCAAAACCATGCCAAGGCCCTGAAGGATAAAGATGATGTTCTGCAGCAGAAGGTTAACGCGGCTGTGAAGGCTGCCCTTGCAGATGCCTCAGAGAAAATAATTTCAGACTGAAGGCCTCCGACTTTATGGGCCTCGGCTTTGCCGACCCTAAATTTGCTCAGGCTCTACAAGAGGTAGAAGACGAGGCCACTGCTCCAGCCGATACTGCGACTCTTGGAGTGACCGAGCTCGGAGGGGTAGATCCTGCTGATGATGTGGCTGAGGTGACTAATGTTGATCAGGTCAACCCAGCCGAGACTACTAATGTTCCCTCCTCAGACCCTTAGTCCTTTTTACCTTGTAACTTTTCACTTGTAATTTGTAATTTGTAACATCAGTACTTTGTAATGAATATTTGTATTCGATACCTCTGATTGCTATATTATCTTTCTTACTGAATGCCAATCTCTTCCTTTATTTTGACCTCTGAATGTCTCTAAATGCTATATGATCTCTGAAGTCATTACTTAATATGCTGTTCTCATAACCATCTTCACCAAATTAATGATGTTAAGGGTCTGAGGTCATCTAACCAAGGTGTTTGAGCTCAGACCTCATCACCGTCGAGTGATGTTATGAGGGTCTGAGGTCATCACCTAAGAGGTTAGCCTCATAGTAAATGTCACCAAATTAATGATGTTAACAGTCTGAGGTCATCTAACCAAGGAGTCTGAGCTCAGGCCTCGTCACCACCGAGTGATGTTATGAGGGTCTGAGGTCATCACCTAAGAGGTTAGCCTCATAGTAAATGTCACCAAATTAATGATGTTAAGAGTCTGAGGTCATCTAACCAAGGTGTCTGAGCTCAGGCCTCGTCACCACCGAGTGATGTTATGAGGGTCTAAGGTCATCACCTAAGAGGTTAGCCTCATAGTAAATGTCACCAAATTAATGATGTTAAGAGTCTGAGGTCATCTAACCAAGGTGTCTGAGCTCAGGCCTCGTCACCACCGAGTGATGTTATGAGGGTCTGAGGTCATCACCTTAGAGGTTAGCCTCATAATAAGTGTCACCAAATTAATGACGTTAAGGGTCTGCGGTGATCTAACCCAGGTGTCTGATCTCAGACCTCGTCACCACCGAGTGATGTTATGAGGGTCTGAGGTCATCACCTAAGAGGTTAGCCTCTTAATGTCACCAAATTAATGATGTTAAGGGTCTGAGGTCGTCTAACCAAGGTGTCTGAGCTCAGACCTCGTCACCACCGAGTGATTTTATGAGGGTCTGAGGTCATCACCTAAGAGGTTAGCCTCATAATGTCACCAAATTATTGATGATAAGGGTCTGAGATCGTCTAACCAAGGCGTCTGAGCTCAGACCTCGTCACCACCGAGTGATGTTATGAGGGTCTGAGGTCATCACCTAAGAGGTTATCCTCATGGAATGTCTCTGATCTAAGAATGGAACAAGAACTTGTCATGGAAACTGATCTTTATTAATAACCTCTTCTCGATAAGATGGTACTCTTACAAATTACAAATCCTATGCAACATCATATGTAAGATCTCTTCAGGTGGTCAGCATTCCATGGGTTAGTGAAAAGTTCTCCTTCTAGGTTTTCTAGTCTGTAAGTGCCGGGCACAACCTCTTCTGTTACTTTGTAGGGGCCATGCCAGTTCGAGTGTAGCTTGTTTGTCTTCAGTATGGTCTTCTTTAGCACTAGGTCTCCCACTGCAATGGGTCTTGACTTCACCCTTTGATTGTAGAATCTCGTTGTCCTCTGCTGGTAGGCTGCTTTCCTGACCTCTGCGTCTTCCCTTCTCTCTTCAATAAGATCCAGGTCTAGCCTCCTCCTTTCCCCATTGCTGTCAGGATCGTAGGTCTGACTTCGATGAGTTGGTAGTCCTACTTCCGTTGGTATGACAGCTTCTGAGCCATGTGCCAGCATGAATGGGGTTTCTCCTGTGGGTGTCCTTGCTGTGGTCCTGTAAGCCCATAGCACAGCGTAAACCTCTTCTATCCATCTCCTCTTCGCGTCTTCTAACCTCTTCTTGATTCCATCCAAGATAGTCCTATTCGTGACCTCGGGCTGGCCATTTGCCTGAGGTCGACCAGGAGATGAGAAGAACTATTTAATCCCCACAGTTTGGCTATACTTCTCTAAGGAGGAGTTCTTGAACTGGGTCCCATTATCCGAGATGAGCGTGTTTGGGAGGCCATACCTACATATGATGTTCTTCCAGATGAACTAAAAGGTCTTCTGCTCTGTAATTGTTATCATCGGTTCTGCCTCTACCCACTTTGAAAAGTAGTCAATGGCAACTATTAAGAATCTATAGTTGTTGACTGCTCTTGGCAAAGGTCCTACTAAGTTAATTCCCCATACCGCAAATGGCCATGGAGAAGAGATTGACGTCATAGGCTGATGGGGTTGATGAGGGATAGTGGCGAACCTCTGACATTTGTCACACCTCTTCACATAGTCAGCAGCGTCCTTAAATAAGGTAGGCCAACAGTATCCCTCAGTGATGATCCTCTTGGCTAAGGGCCTTCCCCCTATGTGGCTAGAGCAAGAGACCTCATGAACCTCCTGTAAGATCCGGGGTACCTCCATGGGATGCACACATCTGAGGAGGGGCAAGAGAAACCCCTTTTTATACAAGACGTCTCCTACCAATGAGAACTTGGCAGCCCTGTATCTCAACTTTCTTCTTTCCAGCTTGGACTCAGGTAGCTCCCCCTCTCTTAGGTATCTGATAAGCGGGTCAATCCACGAGTCTCCTAGGTTCATATTGTGAAAAGGGCTATGTACCTCATCCTCCTCGGTGATTGCTTTTCCTAAGACCTCGATTGGGATGGTCCTTCCCAAATCTTTCTTCATTGTCGAGGCCAGCCTTGCCAATGCATCAGCGTGATTGTTGTTCAGTCTAGGCACTCTCTTCAGTTTGGCCTCTTCAAAATACTCTAGCAACCCTCTTACATTTTTCAAGTACTTGGCCATCCTTTTGTCCTTGGCCTCGTATTCCCCCAACACTTGGTTGACAACCAACCTTGAGTCGCTATGGAGTAGGAGCCGCTTTATTCGAAGAGTTATTGCCAATAAGAGACCTGCTATCATGGCCTCATACTCGGACTCATTGTTTGAGGCCTGGAAGTTGAATCTCATGGCATATTCAATGTTGGCACCATCTGGAGACGAGAGTATTAGCCCCGTGACGCTTCCACTGTCATAGGAAGAGACATCCACGAAGAGGCTCCATACGTCTTTATCTGATGAGAAGACCCCTTCTCTCATCACCCCCTTTTCGAAGAGGTATCGATCCTCTTCATTTTCTTCTACTCTGATCCAAGTTTTGCCTGGGACAACCTCTTCTTGGCCTCGGAAGACGTACGGGGCAGTCTCTTCCGAATTTTGAAAGACACTTCGATTCGTCTCTTCGCCACCATCCAAGCCCTTCTTTGTCTCAGCCTCTTCCCAAGTGAACTCTACGACGAAGTCTGCGAGGGCTTGCCCCTTGATGGTTGTCCTGGACTGGTAGGTAAGGTCATATTCTCCTAGCTCGATGGCCCAGGTCATCAATCTTCCGGACTTCTCAGGCTTGTGCGGAACCTGCCTTAGTGGGGAATCTGTAAGGACTATCATGGAGTGAGCTTGGAAGTAAGGCTTCATTTTCCTTGAGGCATGTATAAGGGCATAAGACAACTTCTCCATCCGGGGATAATTTTGTTCAGACCCTTGCAGGGCCTTATTATTAAAGTACACAGGCCTCTGAACCCCATCCTCTTCCCGTATGATGGCCGCGCTAATGGATGATTCAGAGACTGCCAGATACCCAAATAACCTTTCCCCTGCGATGGGCCGAGACAACATCAAGGGAGACCCCAAGTAGGACTGGAGTTGATCAAAGGCTTTTTCACACTCTTCGCCCCATTGGAAGGCCTTCCTTAGAACTTTAAAGAATGGAAGACACTGGTCCGTTGCCCTAGAAACAAACCTGTTAAGGGCCGCCACTCTTCCAGTGAGTCTTTGGACATCCTTGATACTCCTAGGAGTCTTCATATCGAGCAATGCTTTGATTTTCTCAGGGTTTGCTTCAATACCCCTCTGATTAACGATGAACCCTAGGACATTCCCGGCTCCTACCCCGAAGACACACTTCACTGGCTTGAGCTTCATTCTGTATGAGTCCATGACATCAAAGGTCTTCTCAAGGTCTGCTACGTGAGTACATGCTTTCAGGCTCTTCGTTAGCATATCGTCCACATACACCTCCATGGTCTTACCTATCTGCTCCTCGAACATCTTATTGACAAGACGTTGATACGTTGCCCCAACATTTTTCAGACCAAAGGGCATCACCTTGTAACAGTACGTCCCCTTGTCAGTAATGAAGGCTGTCCTCTCAGAGGCCTCGGCATCCATGAAGATTTGGTTATAACCTGAATACGCATCCATGAAACTCATGAGCTCGTTCCCTGCCGTTGCATCCACCATCTGGTCTATCCTAGGTAAGGGATAGCTGTCTTTTGGGCAAGACCTATTCAGGTCTGTGAAATCTACACACATCCGCCACTTTCCATTGGCCTTAGTCACGATGACTGCATTTGAGAGCCACTCCGGATAGGTAACCTCTCTAATGAACTCGACCTCTTCCAACTTTTTCACCTCTTCCCGAATGACCTCATACTTCTCCCTAGAGTAGATTCTGCTTGATAGGCCTGGCATCTCTGTCCACGTTGAGCTTGTGGGTCATTACCTCAGGGTCGATACCAGGCATGTCTGCGTGACTCCATGCGAAGACACTCTGCCTCCTCATGAGGAAGTTTATCAGTTCTTCCTTAATCCTTGTCTCTAGGGCCTTGCCGACCTGGATGGCTTTTTTTGGCTCGTCCTCATTGAGGATGATGGATTCTACCTCTTCCGCGGCCTCGCCCTTCTTCAATTATGTTTCATCCCTCGTGTCAAGAGTGTCAATGCTGTAAGTGGTGGTTGCTCTCTTATGGGCCTCTCTCTCTTCGGCCGAGTTGAAGTAACACTCCCGCATCGTGGTCTGGTCCCCTTGCACTTCCCCTACCTAATAAGGAGTAGGGAATTTTAGCATCTGGTGGACCGTTGACGGCACGGCTTCAAACTCTTTGAGGGAAGTCTTCCGATGATGAGGTTGTAGGCCAAGAAGACATTTTCGTCCATAACAAAAAAGTTTATCTTCTTTGTCAGCCTCTTAGGCCACTCATCCCCCATCCGTACATCCATTTCATACATTCCCAATGGGTGCACCTTCTCACCACTGAAGCCTATCAATGGGTGATTGTAGGGCACCAACCATGCCTTGCTAAGACCCAAGCTCTTGAAACAAGGCCAGAACATCACATCTGCCGAGCTTCCCCCGTCTATGAGGATCCTCCCAACATCGCACCCATGCGCCCTCGTTGTTATGACCAAAGGGTCATCATGGGGAGCTAGGATGCCCTTGAAGTCGAGTCGGGAGAACCCCACCACGAGGGTGTCCATGTCCACCTTCGTCCTCTTCTACACAGCATCAGAAGACGTTAGATTCACAACCTCAGTCTTGGCCACTGACTTGGCCTCTGCTGCATGAGCCTTCCTGTCGGCTACCTCAGAGCCACCTCCTGCGAATCCCCCACACATGGTGCTAACACCAAAGGAGATCAGCATCTTCTCAATCTCATCCTTTAAAGCGAAGCATCTATCTGTGACATGGCCGTGATCCTGATGGAACTCACACCAGAGGTTTTTATTCCTCTTATGTGGTGGGGCCTTCAATTTCTCTGGCCACCTCAGAGTCCGGTCAGTCTTGATCTCATTAAGGATGTGCTCACAACTCATAGTCAGAGGAGTGTAATGAGCGAACTTGTCATCTACTGACCTCTTCTTCCCTTCTTTCTTGCCCTGGGACCTCCCAGTGCTACCACGGTTCTCCTCTTCATATTTGGCGGCCATTGCCTCTTCCGCATTCATCACTTTCCCCGCGGTTGCCAGCAGCTCTGCTATAGACTTAGGAGGATCTTCCGCCAGTTTCCACAGTAGCTTTCCCTTTTGGAGGCCTCCTATAAGGGCGGTCATGGCTATGCTCTCTTCGTAATCCTCCACCTCCAACTTCTCCTTGTTGAATCTTGCTATGTAGTCTCTTAGGCTTTCACCCTTAGCCTGTTTGACATATAAGAGGTGGGTAGTCTTCTTTTGAGGTCTTACCCCAAAGCAGAAGTTGTGGATGAACTACTCAGCCAACCATTTGAAGTTTTCGATCGAGTTCTTTGGAACAGAGGTGAACCAGCTGTGCGCTGCCCCTGTCAAGGTTCCCGAGAAGGCCCTGCACTTCATCTCATCGGGTATCGAGTAAATATCTACTGCCGACTGATACATCTCGATATGGTGCACTGGGTTAGTGCTGCCATCATACTTAGGAGTAACTGTAGGAGGCTTGAACTTAGCTGGGGTTGGGAACCCCATTATCCAAGCTACAAACGGGGAGCCCTCTGAGTAGCCCCTTTGTAATGGGTCCCTTCTCTTTATGAGGTCCCCTATCTTCTCCTCGAGACGTTAGATTGAATCATTCCAGCGTCTTCTCTCATCAACTTGGCCGAGGTTATCCCCTACCACCTCTCTGCGATGGACAGAGGGTTCCCCAGCCACGACCCATTGACTGTTGACCTCTTCCTGCTCCCTAGCTCTTCTCTCCAGGGGTCGGCCTTGATCTGGCCGAGGCTGCCTATTCCCTCTTCCTGCTCCCTGCCGTGCTCCTCGACCTCGATAGCCTCTGTCTTAGGTCCTTAACTTGGACCAGCCTCTCGAAGGCCAACCCTCTACTCAACCTGTCAAAATCCGACCCTCTATATTGGGCCTCTTCTCTTCTTTGGCCGACACATCCCTGACTCTGCCGGTTGTATGGTATTATCTGACACCTCATACGGCTCCCAGCAGTCTTCTGGGGCCTCTTCAGCTTCTAGGTCATCATACTTGTCCTCTAGGCAAGGGTTTCCTTGCCTCCCTAGGCGCAAGCGCCTAGGGTCAGCAACGTCCCTCCTCCGCTGGGGTGCAAGGTGGTCCTTCATCGGTGCCTGGAGTGGTCCCCTGGCGTCAGGTTGTGGCTGAACTGCCGCCGGAGTGATCATGTCCGGTGAGACTCCAGGTGGCCCCATCATCATGGTTTGGCTGAGCTGGACAAATTGCTCCTTCATGGCTTGTTGTGTTGCAGCCAAAGATTTCAAGGCTGCTACCATCTCCACCATTTTGGACAGGGGAGGAGCCTGACTGGAGCTAGCCCCTCCACCTCCGGGCGGCGGAAGAGGCGGTGGTAAGTCTGGTGCCATATGACAACTGTATAGAGCTTGAGTAGCAAGTGAGCTTAATACCTTAAAGGACCTCTTTCAATGGTGAAATAACTCCACACAAAGGGCGGTTCCTGGTTCACCACCAGAGTCTCCGATGAGGTTAAGTAGAAAAAGAGGAAGAGATAGCTTCTCGTTCCCACAGACGGCGCCAAAATGATGATGCCGGAATTAGCACCACCAGGTGAGGTGTTTGCAAGCTCAATATAAGTATAACAATGGCAGCACAGCTATGTAAAGGATATAAAAGAAGGTGGTGAGGAGAAGAGGGTAGCACACCGGAATATAAGTGTTTAAGCCAATCTGGCCTACGCCCACTGTGAGTGTGTGTGAGTAATGTCACTGAAAGAAGGAACTAATGGCCATGGATACAACCTTTCAAGCTCTCTCTCTCTATTGTATATTTAGACAGAGTTTCAGCTAGCCTTTTTAATAACTGGATCCTTTTACAAAGTAGGGGATGATCCCTATATATAGTGCCTAGGGGGTGTAATGTACCCCCCATGCATGTAATGTGCCTGTGTGCGGTAGCCTCACCAATGGGGGAGTGTCATCTGTCACTGCCACATGTAAGTAATGATGATGAAATATTCTCCCCACATGTGGAGAATAATCTTGTTACAACTGATTTGTGCCCATGTGTCCTTATCCAAATGTTCAACAGATGCTCATCCGCCAAGTTGGTGGAAGACCTCGGCCAAAGAGAGGCCGAGCTATAAAGGCGTGTTCTTCCTTCAATCCGAGGTGTCACAGGGAGTCTCGGCCTGATCCCAGCCGAGACATTATGCTGGGTCGGCCCCAGCCGAGGTAGGGATAGTCCCATGCTGGTGATTACTAAAGCCTCTTGCGACCTCGACCCAAGCCGAGGTTGAGCAGGTTCCAAGTTGAGGGTAGGTTCCCTGTCACCTCGGCCAACCCTTGGCCGAGGTTGCCATACCCAGGTGTACGAGAGTGTTGTTGAGGCCTGTGATGCGTGCAGTGCCCATTGGAAATGTAGATGGTAGTGTCGACCTGGGCCGACCCTGGTCTGGCCGAGGGATGATATCGTGGGCCCATGGCTTATCTTGGGTCGATCAATATCTCGGCCATCATCTCGGCCGAGGTTGGTGTCTCTGGGCCGAGGATACACTTGGGGCATATCACACATCGATTCTACAATGTGACAACCCGCACTCCCAGGTAAGGGGTGGCCAGCCCGATACTCCGACATATACGGGAATCATGGATGGAAATCGTACTCAGCACCACAATTATAGTAGGAGTAATCGAGAAAACCACCCATTACTTCAGAAAACGGGTTGTCAAAACAATTTAATTGATTTTAAAAGTTAAGTTAAGAAGACAATTTAAATAACCCATTCAAGAAAATTAGTGGAATTCTAAGAAACATAAATAACATACGTCTAAAACGGAAATATACAAGGAGAGGACCGAATAGGCTGTCGGTCCACAGCTACACAAAAGCAATTACAACACTTATACGTACGTATTACATTCATTAGACAATTACAAGTTTGGGCCACTCGCCCGAATGACAGACCCGATCATAACTAGATATAAAAAATGATGGCGTCTAGAAAAACATCCTGTAATATCCGCAATTTCTTATAGCTCCTTAAAAGTAAAAGAGTAGGAATATCAACACGGGCGTCCTTGCGGAGGAGAACCTGGGCGGATACAATAATATGCACAACATAGAAAAATGAACGGGTCAGGACCCGGTTTTTATATAGTTCCCAGATGAACAAAAAGCATGCTAGATATGAACAGTTAATCATGAGAACGAGCATCAAATACCTAACAACCTAACCATGAAATATAATGAGACAATTAAAATGACATGCCTAAGATAAAACTATGCACGAGAATGAAATTATGCGTTAATAAATTAAAAGCTTCTATTCACCAATTTCCACTTTAATCCAGTTTCAACTCCTTAACAGGAATACAATATTATCGTTTTCTTATTTCTTTCCAATTCTTATTCCTTAGCAGGAATGTAGTTATCATATATAATTCAGTGGAAATATGCAACCCTCAAGTCCCACTTGAGTTTAGAAAAGTTATATTCTTATACATATAACTATTCTAAGACCGCCCCTCCGAGTTTCCCCACTAGGTGCGCCCCTAAATGACTATCATCTTCCAGGGGCCCATCAAACAAGGCCGTCTGGGTACCTAACGCACGTCGGGAAGTGGCCATATGCATGCGAGTGAGTCATAACCACACCCGGAATTACCTCACTAGCGCATAAAAATATACATATAATAAACCCGCATATGGCCGAGGACTATAGTCTCCCTGCATTCACTAGTCAAGGGACATCACCTCATGCGCGAGCTTCCCTTATGATAGTATTTAGAGAGGTGTGTTTATGTAAATTAGCATTTACTATAAAAATCATACTTTTCGTTTCCATTACCATATACGTGTTTCATTTGTTTGAAACCCTGATCATAGGATATATCATTAGTATTCATCCTAGTGTATGCTTCGAATAAGTCTCCAAGGGATCACATTCATTTCTCGAACTTAAGGTCTTATATACCTCAATTAAGCCCCCTAAAGTCTCCAATTATGGGCCTACAACCCCCATCCATATCATTAGGATGCACAAAGAGAAGTGATGCCTGAACATCACTTAGGACAACCCCTCCCCCGGACTTAACCCCAAGTGAAACCCATTCAACACTAGGGTGTTAACCAACTCAACTAGGACTCTAAAAGCCAAGGTTTACATCATTCAAGAAGAGTCCTAAGTCCCTAAGGGAAGAAAAGAATTTAAAAGAAAAAGTAGAAAATTGGTTGAGAAAACAGGGGACCGGTCGACCGGTCCCAAGACCGCGTCTCAAGTTTTAGCTTTTGAAAGAAAGAAGAAAGTTCATTTCGGACGAGCCGGTCGACCGGTAGGGGGACCGCGGTCGACCGCGCCCTCAATTTCATGCCTTTGAAGGAAAGCAGTGTGCCCTCCTCCGACCGGTCTGAGAGACGCGGTCGACTGGTCATTTTAGACCTAGACCTATCTTCCTATATTTTCATACAAACCCAAAACCAACTCTCCATCAAACCCAACCAACCTCATTTATTGATATCAATAGATCATAAAGACCCCCAACAACCTTTTTCTACCTTACTACACAATCAAATCTCTTCCAAAGAAGTTAATACCCATAAATCCAACCAAAACCATAACTATATTACACTAAAACCATTACATAACTACCCATACTAGTTATTCATCTTAAACCATATAATAGCAAGTAGAAAACTTGCCTTGGGGCTTCAATTTCAGTCTTGGTTGAAGAAGAATGCAAGATCAATCCACCAATCTTCAATTTCACCCTTTTCTTCCACAAATTTCTTCCACTCTCTCTCTCTCTCTTAGGGCTAGAACACTTAGGGTAAATAAGAGGAAATGAAAGGCTTGGGAAAGACTAAAACGTCGCCTTAGATGACGAGTCTCCAATCTTTAAGTGTCAATACCGCAATAATTAATTTCTAATACGCAATATGCCAAAACCAATTACAATATGGCATGCATTTTGACTGTCTCACACCTCCCGGAACTAACTACACCCTCCAAATTACCATTTGGAAATTTTATAAGCCATTTAAAGTTCCGGTTTCATTTTAATTCAAATTGCCATTTTAATTTTCATGACAAAATAAAACACCACATGGTAATAACTACTTACACACATGGTAATTATGCAACTCATTAGTAAATATTAACTTATTTCATCAAATTAATACTTATATATGCAACTACTCAACACAGTAAATAAATATAAAATGGGCTCCCAAAAGCGAGGGTTGTTACATACATATCCCTTTGGCCAACATTTTATTATTTTTCTTTGTGAGTTTAGAGAGCTTAGATGGAGAAAAAAAACTATTTCCGTTCAAATGAGTTGAATGTGTCAAACTTCAAGATAAATGAGGAGGTCATGCCAAAAGAAGGAGAAAATAAGAATCTTAAAGAAACCAACCAAAATGAAGTTGCTATTGAGAATAAGGAACTCATGCCCACGTATGAGGAAAAATCTAAGATTGAGGCAAAAGTGGATGTGCATATTGAAAATAAAGAAAATGAAATCATTGAGAAAAAAGATGGAGTGCCTATAAAAAATGAGGGGTTGGTTATGGAGGAGAATGAAAAAAATGCTATGATTGGGAAAAAAGATGGCGCGACTGATAAAAAATATGAGTTGGCAGTGTCCGAAAATGAACAAAATTTTAAGGTAGATGAAATGATTGGAAATGAAACTATGAATAATGAGATCAAAGAGGAAAATGATGAATTGAATCTTAACAAAGAGGAACCCGTTGAAGTCGGTATTTGATGCGGCATGGGTGCTTCTATTATCCAAGGCTAGCTTATATATTTATATTTTATATATGAATAAAGTGGTGGGAAATGTATTTGGGTTTGGTGTCAATGATTGGAATGGTGTTCGTGGGATAATAAGTTTTTGAAATGGGTAAGAGCATATTTGTATTTTTGGGCAATTTTTGTTTGGATCTGTTTCAATACATGGATGTTATGAATTTGTGTTCCCATTCTCTAATATTACATGAATTTACTACATGTTAATAACTTTCTCTCTGACTCAAGATTTATTTGGTTTGTATTCTTTAAGCTTTATTTCTTTGTTGGAAACTTTTTTTAATAACGATGCAATCTGCGTGTAGTTATTCTTTTACTAATGTCTGAATTAAATTACGTAATGCAAAATTAATTTTTTTTCACAATCTACCAAGGAAAAAAAATAGTTTTGAGATGAAATTTATATTGTATAAATAATATTTGTGATATTTTTCATTTAGAGAAACTGCTTTATGTACCGGCAAAAGCTTACTGCATAACTCAACTGGCTGACATGGCATGCCACTTCAATTTAGCACAAGATGATTTGTCTTAATAATTTATCTTCTTTATTTATCTTGTTGGATTGAATGGAGTTTAATGGACAAAATTTTAATCATAACCAATATTTTCTCTGTTATTCTAATTTTCATTTTAATTTCAAATAAATAATTTTAAAATATTTTAAATTAATCTCAAAATATGAAGAAGACTCAATTAAAATATGACACAATAAGATTTTTATTTTATTTATCTAACACGATCTCGAACAAGTTAAATTAGAATAAGGCCTTCATTTTTATTTACCAAACACAAACACGACCATTTTAAAATAACACGAGACAACATCAATTCCTATTTTTTTAAACATGAGCATGAATCAAATAAAATGCAAGACAATACGAAATATACATTTTTTTATTTATCTAACACTATTACGAACCAATTAAAACAGAACACGACCTTCACATTTTTGTACCTAACACTAACACGACCAATTAAAAATGAAACACGGTAACACAAATTCTTATTTTTATTTAGATGAGCACGAATCAATTGAAATACGACACAATACAAAATATATATTTTTTGCCTAAATAAGGGTTCCCATTATGCCATTTTTCATTTAAACATGTTCGTGTTATAGGCAGTAGTTATTGTCGCCGGCGCGGATCCCAATCATTTAATTGATGTGGGATCGCGGTAGTGGCACTAACTAAATCGATTTTAAAACATTTTTTTATTTTGATAAAAATTGTTATTTATTTATTTTCGATAAAGTTCTTCTTTTTTTCTCCCGAAAATATATTTTTTGTGTTAAAACTAGTTTAAGAAACGCTATTTTCTATAAAAAAATCTATTATTTTTGTCAAAATTGTTTTTTATTCATAAGAACGATTTTTGATAAAAAAATGTTTTTCTTTTGTTTTTGTCATGACGTGTCGTGTCATTTGTGTCAGTTACGATACACTAACATCACGTGTTGCGATCCGCAAACAATAACCAGTGTCGCAATCGACACATATAAATTGATGTTGACATGTTTCAAACTTGTTTTTCCTGGTTCAAACTTTTTTTACTTTCATAAAAAACGTGTTTTTTTGTTTCGGTCAAGCTGTTTTTTTTTTGGGTTAAGAACTATTTTTTGTGTTTAAACTAGTTAAAAATATGTATTTTGCTGAAAATATTTTTTATTTATTTTTGTTTGGTTTTCATTAAAACTGCATTTTCCTCTTTTTTTCGAAGGCAACAACTATATGTATTTTTAAAAAATGTGTTGTGGCGATCGTGACACTTGTTATTATCGATGGCATGACCCCACGTTCATAATACAATTACCAATCGAACACGTCATGTCAGCATATCTCAACCGACCAATATGACACGACACAACAAAAACCAAAGAAAAAACATTTTTTTTAGCAAAAAGATGTTTGTAACAATAAAAAACAATTTTGACAGAAGCAAAAGATTTTTTTATCAAACAACTTTTAAAAAAGCAGTGATAATCAAAATAAAAAAAGTTTTAAAACCGATTTGTGGCGCCAACCCAGATCCATTAAATGATGCGGATCCACGCTCGCTTTTTTATTTGGATCGTGATCTTGTTTGTTAAAAACTAGATGATTCATAATCGCATTGTGTAACTTTTTAATTGGTTTGTGTTAAGTAAAAAAAATGATTTCGTGTCTTTGTAACAACCCTCGATTTTTGGAGACTGAGAAATTAAATTTTGGGAAGATAAAATTTATTTAAAATTGGAGAATTTCAAAATTTGGGAATTGAGGCCCAAAAATAGAGAATATTTCAAAGTATTTCGGATGATGATTTTGAGGGTACCATCGATCCCGAAAGGGTCGAGATAGTCAAAATGACTATCATTGGGTTTTATTTCGGCTCCGGAATGTTCTTAAGTATGTTTGGCTCGAATTGGAGTAAACGAGTCATTTAAAGTGTGTATTAACATATAAAATTGGGATTTTGTTTTAAAGGATTTAAGGCTTACGGATCAAGCCTTTCTCATTTAGAGAAAGCGAGAAAAATCCCTAGAGAGAAAAGAAGAGAGAAAGAGGAAAGGAAGAGAGAGAGGAAGGAAGCTTGGAGATTTCCTGCCCAAACGCAACATTGAGGATGATCCAACCTCTACAAATTTGAGGCAAGTGTTTAATCTTGCTAAATAGCTATTTGTGTATTTTATTTCATAATTTGTGGGGTAAAGAAATGGTTTTTGGGTATAAGCATCAAAACCTAAATTTTTTGTTTAAATCTTGAAACTTAAGATTATAATTGGTTTTAAGGGATATAAATGGTTGGGATGAGATGTATGATGTATTTTCTTGTTACAAATATTATTGGGTTAAAGATTTGGGCGCTTGAGGATGATATGTGGGTGATTGAGGGTTTTGGGTTTGTTGAAAATGGAAAATCGGCCAAGGCAACTGGTATGGACGGTCGACCGCAATCTGGGGACCGGTCGACCGCGCCTTAAGGGAAAAGCCTGCTGCATTTCTTCGTAGGCAAAATATGGACCCGCGGTCGATTGGGGGTCTGTGACCGGTCGACCGGTCCCCTGTTTTTAACCCAAAATTTGGAGTTGTCCTTTCCCTTTTCTTTTGGAGTTTATTCTTAGGGGCTTCCTTAATGGTTGATTATGGGGTTTATCTAGGGGGACTTCTAGCCCTTTTTGGTTGGGTTTATTGATTTGGGGCTTTCTCTTATGAAGTAAGAGATATCTTTTGGTGACTTATAAGGGGTATCTCACTTAGTATATGATAGTGGGGACTTCTTGGAATAATTGGATAAGAAATATCCAGGTATGTTGTGAAATTTCTAGGTCGACATCTATGTCAACTCCTTATAAGGATAGGATATTGTTAAGTTACAATTTGGGGCCAATTGGAAGAGAGTGGTCGCATACTCTTTAAGAGTGAGGGGTCTCTTATCCTTAAAAATGTATAGATTAAGGAACAATTGATAACTCAATGGGAGTAAGGGTTCCTGAGATTTATTCGAACCGTAGGTGAAATTTGGAACGGCTTGGGATCGTACAATCGACTAGAACAAGCGGCAGCATAAATTCTAGTTAGGACAGTTTACACGTAATTATGGGGATATGACCATTGAGATTCCAATACTTGAAACGAGGTTGGGATAAATTGAGGCTTTAGACTATTAAGTCATGTGTATGCCTATAGTTAGATAGTACTAAAGGAAATTACGTACTTTCACATTTGGAGGTGAAATGTGTAGTGATGGATTCCTACACAAACTCTTTGAGTGATAACCCTAATGTTGAATATATATGTATAGATATATACATATGGTTTTGGGAGACTATTCATCATAGGAAAAATGATTGAATATGTTTCAAGTGAGGGATTGTATTCACATATCGAGGTGCATTCAATGGAAATTGTGGTGACGGCTTGTATATTGAGGATTATGTATACTTATAGCCGGGCGTATATATATCTTATACATATGAACGGGAATTAGTTTGTATATATAATGGTATAGCGATGTGTGAATATATGTACATATATCTCTGTATGAATATGAATATATGGATATATTTATGTTGTGGACATACATGGTATGGATATTTAAACCGTATATGATGGTTTACTATATTAGATCATATGATGGGATCATATGGATGTATGTATATTGCGCATGTGAGCGATATATATACTTATTTTGTTAGGCATACCCCGCTCATGCTATCATTGGGAACTTTTCGCGCAGAGGGTGAGCATCTTGGCATATAGAGCAGGGTGTGGATATTCCCCAGGTTATAGTCGGCCCGTGTGTTATTATACGATAGATATATATTTTGGGATGAGACGTGGTGGGTATGTTTCCTATCATTGCCGGTTGGAGCTATGACCGCTTCTCGGGACGTCGTGTGTGTGTGTGTTACCACGAGGTGGGTGTCGTTGATCCCCACCAGGTGGTCCCCAGTTGTTACGTGAGCCGGACTCTGGGAAGATGATAGCATTGATGTAGTTTTATCAGCGCTATATATATATAGCCGGGTATTATATGTGCATGGCCATTATACATCATATATGGAATGTACACTTGGTCATGGGTATGGATGATGGTATGTATATATATATGGTCAGAATAAAATACCTATATATATATATTTATATATCCTAGGTGAAAGGATATGGTATTTTTATGGGGTACATCTTGGATGATTATGGTGTATCAGATTAATTGGGGGTTGATGTATCATATTTGAGGAATAATTTCGGTTACATCATCCCAAGGTTATTATTGGATATTTTTAGTTATTTTCATATTGTAGTTTAAAATTTTAGTAGTAATGGTGGTATTAAATTGTATGTTAAGTATTATGGATCTATATGATCGACGTTGCCCAGGAGTAGTGTAACGAGGTGGTTCCTTGTTTGGATTTCGCTTTGCGAGACACCTCACGCACGAAACGTAGTGCAATGTCGAGATTTGAGAGTAGTAATTACATATATGGCATAATGGATCTCTGGTCTTGACCTTGTCAGGATGAGTGTAACGGGGCGGTTCCTTGTTTGGATTTCGCTTTGCGAGACTCCCCACGCAGGAAACGTAGCACAATTTTGAGATTAGAGAGAAGTTTTGCCAATAATTCATGTGCATGATATTTAGAAATAAATTCTTATATTTTATCCTATATATATATATATATGTGTGTATATGTATATATATATAGGGGTAATGTATTAAGAATAACAATAAATTAAATTATAAATCGGAATCTATTGAGCCTATTATGGCATAATTATTGTAATCATAATCTAGTAGGATTAGAAAGGGTGGATCCTTAGATTATGATGGGAAAGTAGCTCTCGTGGGTATAGGCTAGGCCTATGACAATTTAGGTTGTCCTAATAAAATGGGGGTAATTTAACTAAAACTTGAGGACGCGAATAGGTGCGCGCCTTTAGATGAGAGGTGAGTTGGGGTTCCACGAGAATGCGGTCTCACTTTAATTATGAAATTAGTGCACCAATAATTATTATGCACGGTTAACACACTTGCTAAATATTTTTAACAATCGGGGCTCTGACCCGTTTACTTTTCTCTCCTTCTTGTATATATGTATATTACCACAGGTATCCTACCGCATGGATGCCGGATGACCTTCTATGTAGAGTTTTGGGAGCCGTGACAGGTGCAGACTGTTGCGGGATGTTTCATGTAGCCGCTTCCTACTTCTTTAAAATTCTAGGTATGATTCATGTTGTATATAGGGTTTGTACCCAAGGGATACTTATATACATGTTTATATTTATTCCATTTCAGTTATTGTATTGGCTGTGACCCGACAGCTTATTCGGGTCTACTTTTGTAGTACATTCGGTTGTATTTATTTATTTCATTCTATTTATAGCGTTTCCTTTATCTTAGTTCTTTCATGCATCTTTCTTTTCCTTTTTTAGTTGTATTAGTTGGTTGTCTGTTGCAATTTTTATTTAATTTTAACATCTCGCTTATGTGATTTCGGGTAGTTAGTCCTATATTATATAGTACTGTCAGTTGATGTTGAGACTGGACCATCTGAAACTCTTGATTTAATATAGTATAGGGTTGGCCACCCGTTATTATTTTAGGGGGGTTGTTACAGTCTTGTCTTATCTAATTTTAAAACATAATTTTAACATATGTTTTGTTACATATATTTATATATAACGTGTATTTATGATTTTTGATTGTACTGTTTTTTTTTAACTTGAAAGTTATATTTTACAAACAAAAAATTAATGACTTGGACGTGTTTTTAACTCCCAAATGGAAGTAGTTGTTTGGATAAACATCATCATCAGGCCACGCAAGAAACATTTCTCTTGGTTTAGGCTTATTTACTTGCATGGGTGCTTGCCAACTCAGTTAGCCACATCAGCCGGTAGGGGTATTCCGATGCATTTAGCCAGTTCCTATAGCATTCCTCTTTTTAATGAAATAGGTCAAATGGATCTATCCATATATCATTGGAATACGGATATGAAGCTTCACTTTTCGATCATTTTTTATTCCATTCTTTCCGTTGATCATGCCCAATTTTATAATTAGATCAAATTAAATGGGTGATTTGGAAATTTAAAATAAGTACAATAATATTAATACTAAACAAATTCTATTTGGGCTATCATAACTTATAAGTTAAGATAAATATATATGTGAAATTAGAGCCAAAAATATTATGAGCCTTAAGAAAACCAAAGGCTGTCAAAAATTGTTTTTTATTTAGTGTTTGTATGGTATTTTGAAAGAGAAATTACACATATTTCTATAACTTTACATAAATTTGAAACAAAATAAATTGTTTTTTGATAGTTATGCTATGTCACAAATATATTTTTTGATACAAATCCATCATTCTGATATTTCCTTATTTCATACTTTTTCTATCTGATTAGTATAATTTAAGATAATGTGATATGATATCTGTAACTTCTCCTTCATTTCATTTTGGGTAGTTTGATGAGATATTACACCCTTTCAAATTGTTGTTAGATGTTTGAAAACTAACTCCTTTACTTCTGACTTGTTGCTGAGATTAACTGAGAAATTGTTGTGTCACACTTCATATTAAGGTGTTTTTGGAATGTTTTATAGCGTGGAACTTAAAACAAACGTGCATTAATTTTTATTATTTTGATGTGTGAACCATGTTGCCTTAATAGTAGGAGAAGCATATTGAGATACCACCCGTTCCCAAGACATTACCCTATCACTTTTTTAACTGGTTTGGGTAGAGCCATGACCAAATCGAATTCCTAATTGATGGATCTGCAACAGACGAAAACTTATCGAATCAAGTGTAACACCCCGCCTAAAATAATAACGGGTGGCCAGCCCTATACTATTAAATCAGGAGTTTCTGATGGTCCAGTCTCAACATCAACTGTCGGTACTATATAATATAGGACTAATTACCCGATATCATATAGGAAAGATGTTAAAATAAATTGAAACATGCAACAAACCACAACTAACACTACAATACCACTAGTAAAGGAGAGAAAGATGCATGAAATAACTATGAGAAACGAAATGCTAGAAATAAAATGAAATAAATAAATACAACCGAATGTGCTACAAAAAGTAGACCCGAATAAGATGTCGGGTCACAGCCAATACAATAGCTGAAATGGAATAGACATAACCATGTATGTAAATATCCCTTGGGTACAAACCCGATGTACAACATGAATCCTACCTAGAATTTAAAAAAAAAGGAAGCAGCTACATGAAACACCCCGCAACAGTTCGCACCTGTCACGGCTCCCAAGACTCAGGATAGAAGGTCATTCGGCATCCATGCGGTAGGATACCTTTGGTAATATATATATATATATATATATACAAGAAGGAGAGAAAAGTAAACGGGTCAGAACCCGAGTTGTGAAAAATATTTAGCAAGTGTGTTAACCGTGCATAATAAATATCGGTGCACTTATTTCATAATTAAAGTGGAATCGCACTCTCGTGGAACCCCAACTCACCTCTCATTTAAAGGCACGCACCTATTCGCTTCCTCAAATGTAGTTAAATTACCCCCATATTATTAGGACAACCTAACTTATCATAGGCCTAGCCTATACCCACGAGAGCTACTTTCCCATCATAATCCAAGGATCCTCCCTTTTTCTAATCCTACTAGATTATGATTACAACAATTATGCCCTAATAGGCTTAATGGATTCCGATTTATAATTTAATTTATTATCATTCTTAATACATTACCCATATATATATATATATATATATATATACATAGGCTAAAATATAAGAATTAATTTCTAAATAATATGCACATGAATTATTGGCAAAACTTCTCTCTAATCTCAAAATTGTACTACGTTTCGTGCGTGGGGAGTCTCGCAAAGCGAAATCCAAACAAGGAACCGGCCCATTACACTACTCCTGACAATGTCATGACCAGAGATCCATTATGCCATATATGTGATTATTTCTCTCAAATCTCGACATTGCACTACGTTTCGTGCGTGAGGTGTCTCGCAAAGCGAAATCCAAACAAGGAACTACCCCGTTACACTACTCCTGGGCAATTTCAATCCTAGAGATCCATAATACTTAACATACAATACTATTTCAATCACTAAGTCTAGATTATAATATAAAAACAACTTAATATCTCCAATAATAACCTTGGGATGATGTAACCGAAATATTCCTCAAATACGATACATCAACCCCCAATTAATCTGGTACACCATAATCATCCAGGATGTACCCCATAGAAATACCATATCCTTTCATCTAGGATATATAAATATATATATATAGGTATTTTATTCTCACCATATATACATACATACCATCATCCATACCCATGACCGAGTGTACATACAATATATGATGTACAATGGCCACGCACATATAATACCCAACTATATATAGCGCCGATAAAACTGCAGCAATGCTATCATCTTCCTAGTGCCCGGCTCACGTACCAATACTGGGGCCACCATGGTGGGACTAAACGACACCCATCTCATGGTAAACTCACGCACACGACGTCCCGAGAAGCGGTCATAGCTCCAAACCGGCAATGAGATGAAACATACCCACCACGTCTCATCCCAAAAATAAAAATGTAAATCACATAATAACACACGGGACGACTATGACCTGGGGAATATCCACACCCTGCTTTTCTAGCCAGGATGCTCACCCTCTACGCGCGCAACTTCCCAATGATAGCATGAGCAGGGTATGCTTAACCAAATAATATATATATCATTCACATGCACAATATATATACATCCATATGATCCAATCATAAAATCAAATATTAAACCATCATAAGGTTTAGATATCCATACCATGTATATCCATAACATAAATATATCAATATATTCATATCTATATATATATATATATATATATATATATATATATATATATATATATATATATATATATATATATATATATTCACATATCCTTGTATACAACTAATTCTCGTTCATAAGTATGAAATATATGAACTCGGCTATACGCATATATGATCCTCAATATACAAGCCGTCACCACAATTCATTTAATTTACCTCGATATGTGAATACAATCCCTCACTTGAAACATATTCAATCATTTTTCCTATGATGAAATGTCTCCCAAAAATATTTATATTCAACATTTAGGTTACCACCCAGAGTTTAGTGTATGAAACCATCACTACACATATCATATATCTCAAAAAGGGCATTCATGACTCCAATACTAGTTTCGACTATTGATATGTATATATATACACAACAATAGTCTATAAACCTCAACTTACCCCAACATATACGAGAATCATGGATGGAAATCATACTCAGCACCACAATTATAGTAGGAGTAACCGAGAAAATCACCCATTACTTCAGAAAATGGGTTGTCAAAACAATTTAATTGATTTTAAAAGTTAAGTTAAGAAAACAATTTAAAAAACCCATTCAAGAAAATTAGTGGAATTCTAAGAAACATAAATAACATACATCTAAAGCGGAAATATACAAGGGGAGGACCGAATATGCTGTCGGTCCACAGCTACACAAAAGCAATTACAACACTTATACGTATGTATTACATTCATTAGACAATTACAAGTTTGGGCCACTCGCCCGAATGACAGACCCGATCATAACTAGATATAAAAAATGATGGCGTCTAGAAAAACATCCTGTAATATCCGCAATTTCTTACAGCTCCTTAAAAGTAAAAGAGTAGGAATATCAACACGGGCGTCCTTGCGGAGGAGCACCTGGGCAGATACAATAATATGCACAACATAGAAAAATTAACGGGTAAGGACCCGGTTTTTATATAGTTCCCAGATGAACAAAAAACATGCTAGATATGAACAGTTAATCATGAGAACGAGCATCAAATACCTAACAACCTAACCATGAAATATAATGAGACAATTAAAATGACATGCCTAAGATAAAACTATGCAAGAGAATGAAATTATGCGTTAATAAATTAAAAGCTTCTATTCACCAATTTCCACTTTAATCTAGTTTCAACTCCTTAACAGGAATACAATATTATCGTTTTCTTATTTCTTTCCAATTCTTATTCCTTAGCAGGAATGTAGTTATCATATATAATTCAGTGGAAATATGCAACCCTCAAGTCCCACTTGAGTTTAGAAAAGTTATATTCTTATACATATAACTATTCTAAGACCGCCCCTCCGAGTTTCCCCACTAGGTGCGCCCCTAAATGACTATCATCTTCCAGGGGCCCATCAAACAAGACCGTCTGGGTACCTAACCAACGTCGGGAAGTGGCCATATGCGTGCGAGTGAGTCATAACCACACCCGGAATTACCTCACTAGCGCAGAAAAATATACATACAATAAACCCGCATATGGCCGAGGACTATAGTCTCCCTGCATTCACTAGTCAAGGGACATCACCTCATGCACGAGCTTGTAATAACCCTCGCTTATGAGACCGTATTTTATAGTAATTACTTAGTATAGTAATTAGAGACCGGTGTTGGGTTATAATTTGAATGTTAATTCAATGTAGAGAAGTTGATATTTATTGTGAGTTTGCATACATATCATAATTATGGGAAAATATTGCTATGTCATGCTTATTAATATCATCTGAATTTAAAATGATATTTGGCTTAATAATGAGACTGGAATCTGAATTGAATTTTAAAATGTCCAAATGATAATTTGGAGGTTGCAGTTGATTCCGGAATGTGCGAAATAGCCAAATAATGTGTCATATTGTATTTGGTAGTTTTGGGCATTTTTGACTGGTTGTGCCTTAATTATACTATTGCGTATTATTTTATCGCACTACTAGTTAATTAAGTGGGATTTCATCTTAGGTCACGACTTAAGTCTTCTAAGTCTTCTAATTTCCCCTAAATCCCTTCCTAAACCAAAGAGAGAAAGAGAAGAGTAGAGAGAAAGCTTTGGAGATTGAGAGAGGCTCTTGCTACTACACCAAGAATTCTGCAAAGTTGCTGAATCAAGGCAAGTTTTTACTTGCTATTTGTGTCTTGAGATAGATGATTTGTTGTGATAATGGTGTATTGATTTTTGGTTTAGCAAACTTAGGGTTTTCTTATATATCTTTGAGTTTTGATTCATTTAAAGATGATTTGGATGATTCATGAGGTTTAATATGGTTAAAAGTATCATTGATGCTATCTTGATGTTGGTATATAAGTTTGGTTTGAAGAAATGTGAGTTGGGGTAGAAAATGGAGTCCAAGACTCCATAGCCATTTCTTGGCAAAATCGCAGGCCCGAATCGATTCGGCCCCCTGGGCGAATCGATTCGGTTAGGGCCAGTGCTTAGGTCTTGTGGACCGAATCGATTCGGAATTGGTCCGAATCGATTCGGCAGTTATGCAAAAATCCAAATTTTCTGTCCGAATCGATTCGGCTCCCAACCGAATCGATTCGGCTCTTATGCAGAATCTCAAACTTTTTGGCCGAATCGATTCGGCCAAGGGGGCGAATCGATTCGGTAGCCCTGCACTTTTTCAAATTTTTCTTTTTTCTTTTTAACCCTTTTCTTTAGGATTTAATGATTAGGGACCTTATTAAATGAAGTAAACATAGGGTTTAGAGTACTAGTTGAGTTGGGTCGACACCCTAGACTCGAAAGGGTTCATCTAGGGTTCTTTCAAGGGATAATTTAAAGTGATGTTTAGGCATTACTTTTGTCTTGTAGTTTTCTAAGGGTCTAGAATATGTTAAGGTTAATTTTGGAGACTTTAGAATTTAATTCGAGTTAGAGTTGACTTGATGGTTTATATTAAAGCCTAAAAGAGGCCTTGGGGATAACTTTGGAGTCTGAATTCCTTTTTGAGGATGCTATGCCGGTACAAATTTCATGTAGTCCTGATTTAGCTTGTTCATTTATTTAAAATGAGAAATTGATAAGGTAAATGATAATTTACTAAATCATGAGATGGAAATTAATAAAATGGATGTTACACACCTCTCTAAATACCATCTTAAGGGAAGTCCGTACGATAGGTGAAGCCCCCTGGCTAATGAATGCAGGGTGGATATAGTCCTAGGCCATATGAGCACTTGTTTTATTTTCTACGATGGGTAGGAGATTCTGGGTGTGGTCTTGACTACCCCGCAGGCATATGGCCGCTTCCCGACGATTTCGATAGGATCCCAGGTTGTCTTATGTTAGGCCCTGGAAGATGATGGTTATTTAGGGACGCGCACAGTGGGGAAACCCGGACGGGCAGTCTTAGAATCGTTATATTTATATTCATGACTATTCTAATTATCGAGTTGCACTCGATGGAACATTAATTCCATAAAGAGAAAATTTATGCCACAAAGAGCATGCTATTGAGATTAGTGCCATAAAGAGCACATGATGATAATTATATTCCTGATAAGGAATGAAAAATGAAGATTGAAATTGAAATATGATGAAAGATGATAAAAGCTCATAAGCACTTTTAATTCTGTTTTATTATGAATCTCACTCAATATAGTCCTTCATCAGTTTTAGTTCCTTATATGATGTTACCATGCTAGACTATCATCCATGCTTAATTGTGCATCATTGTCATACCTGTCATTTATCTATTGATCACATGTATCCGGCTCTGACCGGTTTACTTTTCTTGTCGTGTATATATCTATATATAATCCATTCAGGTGTTCCGCCGCACGGTCGCCAGTAATGACCTTTCCCTTCCGCATGTTTTGAGGAGCCGTGACATCGTGCGGGCTTCACGGGATTTTGTGTAGACGCATCCGTTTATGTTTCTAGTTAAGATCAGTTTATTTGGGCTTGTTGCCCAAACAGTTGTAAATGTGTAATGAATCTATTATGTAACACTTGGTACTAATTGTATGTTGCATGGTTGTTATTGACCGACGTTTTATTCGGTCCTTTGTATCTTTTGGGTTCCTTATTTACACTTGTGGGGGTTTCCACCCTCTATTTCTATTATGGGTTGTTGAAAATGTTTTCTTTTTGTTCCAAAACCAAAGTTTTTGATAACCTGTTTTCTGGAATATAGTGTGGTTATTCCTTATACTTTGCATATTGTAGTGATGCTGAGAATGATATTTATCAATGATTTCCTATTTTATCAGGGTATAGGGCTGGCCACCCTTCATTCCGGATAGCGGGTTGTCACAGATGGTATCAGAGCATCAGGTTCTAGAGTCTTTAGGATCTATGCGGACTTGTCACGTTCTATCGTAGCGTTCTTTGATATAGAACTTAATGTTAGGATTGTTTTGCTTCCTATGTATGCGATCTTCTGCTAAATAGATTGTCTTATATTATGTTTTAACTCTATCTCGTCTTTATCTCAGATGCCGCCGAAGAGAGGACGTCCCGCTAGACGTAATAGGGTTGTTGAGGATGAGTTTCGTCCTCCACCACAGCAGGGGAATATCAGTGCCGCTGAAGTGGCAAATATTGTGGCCCAAGCTGTCAACGCCGCGATGACTGTAGTGGCTCAACAAATGCCACAAGATCAAGTAAGGGGACAAGAAGCACTAGTTCCTACGGGACCTTCTCAGTGGGAACGGGTGAAGGAGTCTTTCCTTAAGGGACATCCCCCGGAATTCGAGGGAGGTTCGGATGTTATCAAGGCGAACCAGTGGAAGAGAGATATGCAGCGCCATCTTAGGATGGTGGAATGTAGTGAGGAGAAGAAGCAAATTCTCGTTACTTTCAAGATGGTCGGACCGGCCTTACATTGGTGGGAGTCAATGACGACACCCGAACAAAGGGATACTATGTCCATTACAAATTTTTGGGCCTTGTTTGATGGAAAGTATTTCCCTCCCGCAGTTCAAAGGGAAATGCAGAGGAAGCTTCAGGATTTGGTACAAGGGGAGAGGTCGGTTGCCGAGTACGAGGAGGAGTTTACCCGGTTAGCCAGTTTTATACCGGATGAAGTAACTCCAGAAACGAAGAGGATCTCCAAGTTTGTGGGAGGTTTACATTGGCGAATAAAACAACATTTGCTGGGAAATCCATCTCTGGTGACTTTTGGTGATGTGATGAATACCGCTTTACTTCACTGTCAAGAGCACAGATTGTTTTTGCTAAACAAGAAGAAGGTTGTTACTGTGGGACAAGCAGTGAGGCAGGGAGGAGTTGGGAGCGGAGGGGGAACATCTTCTTCATCCCAATCCTCGGGGAACAAGCAGGTTGAGAGGGATCCTCAGCAGGGGGATTCGTCCAAGCGTCAACGTTTCGGTGGGTTTAATGCTGGTGGCAACAACAATAATAACATGCAGGGTCAAGGTGGTCAGCAACCACAGGAAGGTAGAGGTGGAAATGGAGGTAGGGGCCAACAGGGCCGAGGTGCGGGTCAATTCCGAAATAACCAAGGTATGAATCAGGATAATGTGGGGAATAAATGTTTTCAGTGTGGGGAGCTGGGCCACTATAAAAGGGTGTGTTCTTAGTTGGTTGGAAGGCATCGTCCTAGGCCCCCACAGCAGCCGTATGTACAGTTTCCGCCTCAAGCGCCAAATCCGGTTGCTCCTCCTCAACAGGGGCAATTGCAGTACGGAAGGGTTTACCACATTCAGGAGGCTCTACTTCCTCCAGCCCCTCCGGCACCACCAGCGTTCGAGGGTAAGTTTCTCATTCAGGGGCACTTGGGTCGAATTCTATTTGATACGGGTGCTACACACTCCTTTATTTCTAGAAGTTTTGCTCAGACTACGGGTTTGATAAAATCTGCTGAAAGTACTTTCACTAGCGTCGAATCCTCTATGGGCGATGGCTCATTGATTTTCTTCGTATGTAAAAACGTAGGAATTAACCTTGGTGACTTGTGTTTTGAGGCTGACTTACTCGTCCTTGATATGGTCTGGTAGGATGTAATTTTGGGTATGGATTGGCTAGTGAAGTACCCTGCTATAGTAAATTTTTACGGGAAGAGTATAGTTTTTGCGGTTCCGGGACAAGAGATGTTCCTGGTAGTTATGCCTTGTATGGAAGGGAGCACGAGTGCTTATCTATATTGTATTGCGGAAGATGCATCTAGAGACGTCATGGTTTCCCTAAATTCTCTTCCAATCGTTAGAGACTTTGAAGATATTTTTCAGGAGATACCGGGGTTACCTCCAAGTCGGGAAATAGAATTTGTGATTGATTTAATGCCGGGAACTCGACCGATCGCCAAGGCTCCTTATCGAATGGCTCCTGTGGAGATGAGGGAGCTGAGAGATCAGATTCAGAAGCTACTGGAGCAGGGCTTCATTAGGCGTAGTACCTCACCGTGGGGAGCTCCGGTATTGTTTGTGAAGAAGAGAGACGGATCTCTCCGGTTATGCGTGGACTATAGAGAGTTGAATAAAGTCACCATCCGGAATAAATACCCTTTACCTCGCATCGACGACTTGTTTGATCAACTTAGGGGATCTTCCTACTTCTCCAAGATCGACCTGAGGACGGGGTATCACCAATTAAGGATACGAGAGCAAGATGTATCCAAGACGGCCTTTCTGACCCGTTATAGATCTTATGAGTTCATGGTTATGCCCTTTGGGCTAACCAATGCCCCTGCAGTGTTTATGGACCTTATGAATAGGGTATTTCGGGATTTCCTTGACCAGTTTGTCATTGTCTTTATCGATGACATCCTAGTCTATCCTCAGACAGAGTCGGATCACGCTGCTCATTTACGGTTGGTCCTGCAGAGATTGAGGGATCATCAATTGTATGCGAAGTTTGAGAAGTGTGGCTTCTGGTTGAAGGAAGTTCAATTTTTGGGGCATGTGGTGTCATCCCAAGGCGTGTCTGTGGATCCGAGTAAGGTGATCGCGGTAAAGGAGTGGGGTCAGCCCACGACGCCCACTGAAGTCCGTAGTATTCTGGGCTTGGCGGTTTATTACCGTCGATTCATTAAGGGCTTTTCTAAGGTTGCTAGCCCATTGACCAATTTGACTCGGAAAGGAGTAAGATTTGTTTGGGACAGTTCATGTCAAGCGGCTTTCGATGAGCTCAAAGATAGACTGACTTCAGCTCCAGTCCTGGCATTGCCAAGGCCGGGATTGGAATATCTCGTCTTCACCGATGCATCTCTTCTGGGGTTAGGAGGTGTTCTTCAACAAGAGAGACAACCCATTGCATACGCCTCTCGTAAGTTAAAGCCTCACGAGAGGAACTATCCGGTACATGTCTTGGAATTCGCCGCCGTTGTATTTGCCTTGAAGATATGGAGGCATTACCTCTTGGGGGAAAAGTTTAGTCTTTTCACCGACCACAAATCGCTGCAGTACTTATTCTCCCAAAAGGATTTGAACATGCGCCAGCGCCATTGGTTGGAGTTTGTGAAAGACTACCAATTCGATATTCACTATCACCCCGGAAAGGCGAATGTGGTAGCAGATGCCTTGAGTAGAAAGCCTGATGGAGACTTAGCTGAGGTGTGGAAGGCTAAGTGGAAAGAACTCAGCCTGGAGGATGCAGGGGTGAGAGCATTCCTTTTCGTGATGACGGTTACTCCCATGATTATAGCAAAGATTGTGGAAGCTCAGAAAAGAGATAAGGTTTGTTAAGACCGTACACGCCAGCTGTTATCCGAGGGAGCGGAGTCGTACTCAATAGGTTCCGAGGGTGGACTACGCTTCCATGGAAGACTTGTGGTTACCGACGATGGGGATTTGAGACGTGTAGTGATGGCAGAATCCCACGGGTCCAAGTTCGCGATACATCCAGGCGGGGATAAGATGTATCAAGATATGCGCCGTTTGTACTGGTGGGCGGGTATGAAGAGGGATATCTCAGAGTTTGTATCTCTATGTACTACTTGTCAGTTGGTTAAGATTGACCACCAGCGACCGACAGGTTTGTTACAACCGCTCGAGATTCCCGTTTGGAAATGGGCGAGCATTTCGATGGACTTTATTACGGGCTTGCCAAGATCGCAAAAGGGTCATGACTCAATTTGGGTGATTGTCGACCGTTTGACTAAGTCGGCACACTTCTTGCCCGTGCGCACCGATTATGATACCGCTCGTTATGCCCAGTTGTTCATTGAGGAGATCGTTAGACTCCACGGAGTGCCTTTGAATATTGTCTCCGACCGAGATAAAATATTCGTGTCCCACTTTTGGCAGAGTTTCTAGGGAGCTATGGGGACCGAGTTGAAGTTAAGCTCTTCCTATCATCCTCAAACAGACGGTCAGACCGAAAGGGTAAACCAGATGTTTGAGGATATGCTTCGCATGTGCATACTCGATTTTAAAGGCAGTTGGGAACAATACCTTCCGTTGGTTGAGTTTTCTTATAACAACTCATACCAATTTACCATTGGAATGGCACCCTATGAAGCTCTGTATGGCAGGCCTTGTAGATCGCCCGCTTGTTGGTTGGAAGTGGGTGATAATAAGTTCCTGGACCTGAAATGATCCAAGATACTTCTTTGAAGATTGAGCTTATTTTAAACCGCATACGAATAGCCCAAGATCGATAAAAGAGCTACGCCGATGCGGGTAGGAGACATATGGAGTTGGAGGTTGGAGACCAAGTGTTGGTTCGAGTGTCCCCGATGAAGGGCATCAAACGTTTTGGGAAGAAAGGAAAGCTTGCACCGCGCTTTGTTGGACCTTTCCCAGTGATTGCAAAGGTGGGTCCCGTGGCATACCAACTTGCCTTGCCGGAACCTTTACAACAAATTCATGATGTATTTCACGTCTCCTCTTTGAAAAAGTACAGAAGGTGTGAAGGTGCCCTTTGGCACATTCCTTTCTAGGATATCGAGTTGCAGCCCGATGTTTCTTATGAAGAACAACCGGTTGCTATCCTTGAGTTTGGGGAGCGAAAGCTGAGATCTCGTGTGGTTCCCCTAGTAAGAGTCCATTGGAGTCATCATCATGCAAATGAATCAACTTGGGAACGTGAGGATGAGATGCGGGAGAAATATCCACATCTTTTCTCATGAGGTATGCCTGAATTTTGGGGGCAAAATTCCCTCATAAGGGGGGGAGTATGTAATAACCCTCGCTTATGAGACCATATTTTATAGTAATTACTTAGTATAGTAATTAGAGACCGGTGTTGGGTTATAATTTGAATGTTAATTCAATGTAGAGAAGTTGATATTTATTGTGAGTTTGCATATATATCATAATTATGGGAAAATATTGCTATGTCATGCTTATTAATATCATCTGAATTTAAAATGATATTTGGCTTAATAATGAGACCGGAATCTAAATTGAATTTTAAAATGTCCAAATGATAATTTGGAGGTTGCAGTTGATTCCGGAATGTGCGAAATAGCCAAATAATGGGCCATATTGTATTTGGTAGTTTTGGGCATTTTTGACTGGTTGTGCCTTAATTATACTATTGCGTATTATTTTATCGCACTACTAGTTAATTAAGTGGGATTTTGTCTTAGGTCACAACTTAAGTCTTCTAAGTCTTCAAATTTCCCCTAAATCCCTTCCTAAACCAAAGAGAGAAAGAGAAGAGTAGAGAGAAAGCTTTGGAGATTGAGAGAGGCTCTTGCTACTACACCAAGAATTCTGCAAAGTTGTTGAATCAAGGCAAGTTTTTACTTGCTATTTGTGTCTTGAGATAGATGATTTGTTGTGATAATGGTGTATTGATTTTTGGTTTAGCAAACTTAGGGTTTTCTTATATATCTTTGGGTTTTGATTCATTTAAAGATGATTAGGATGATTCATGAGGTTTAATATGGTTAAAAGTATCATTGATGCTATCTTGATGTTGGTATATAAGTTTGGTTTGAAGAAATGTGAGTTGGGGTAGAAAATGGAGTCCAAGACTCCATAGCCATTTCTTGGCAAAATCGCAGTCCCGAATCGATTCGGCCCCCTGGGCGAATCGATTCGGTTAGGGCCAGTGCTCAGGTCTTGTGGACCGAATCGATTCGGAATTGGTCCGAATCGATTCAGCAGTTATGCAGAAACCCAAATTTTCTGTCCGAATCGATTCGGCTCCCATTCGAATCGATTCGGCTATTATGCAGAATCTCAAACTTTCTGGCCGAATCGATTCGGCCAAGGGGGCGAATCGATTCGGTAGCCCTGCACTTTTTCAAATTTTTCTTTTTTCTTTTTAACTCTTTTCTTTAGGATTTAATGATTAGGGACCTTCTTAAATGAAGTAAACATAGGGTTTAGAGTACTAGTTGAGTTGGGTCGACACCCTAGACTCGAAAGGGTTCATCTAGGGTTCTTTCAAGGGAGAAATTAAAGTGATGTTTAGGCTTTACTTTTGTCTTGTAGTTTTCTAAGGGTCTAGAATATATTAAGGTCATTTTTGGAGACTTTAGAATTTAATTCGAGTTAGAGTTGACTTGATGGTTTATATTAAAGCCTAAAAGAGGCCTTGGGGATAACTTAGGAGTCTGAATTCCTTTTTGAGGATGCTATGCCGGTACAAATTTCATGTAGTCCTGATTTAGCTTGTTCATTTATTTAAAATGAGAAATTGATAAGGTAAATGATAATTTACTAAATCCTGAGATGGAAATTAATAAAATGGATGTTACACACCTCTCTAAATACCATCTTAAGGGAAGTCCGTACGATAGGTGAAGCCCCCTGGCTAATGAATGCAGGGTGGATATAGTCCTAGGCCATATGAGCGCTTGTTTTATTTTCTGCGATGGGTAGGAGATTCTGGGTGTGGTCTTGACTACCCCGCAGGCATATGGCCGCTTCCCGAAGATTTCGATAGGATCCCAGGTTGTCTTATGTTAGGCCCTGGAAGATGATGGTTATTTAGGGACGCGCACAGTGGGGAAACCCGGACGGGTGGTCTTAGAATCGTTATATTTATATTCATGACTATTCTAATTATCGAGTTGGACTCGATGGAACATTAATGCCATAAAGAGCAAATTTATGCCACAAAGAGCATGCTATTGAGATTAGTGCCATAAAGAGCACATGATGATAATTATATTCCTGATAAGGAATGAAAAATGAAGATTGAAATTGAAATATGATGAAAGATGATAAAAGCTCATAAGCACTTTTAATTCTGTTTTATTATGAATCTCACTCATTATAGTCCTTCATCAGTTTTAGTTCCTTATATGATGTTACCATGCTAGACTATCATCCATGCTTAATTGTGCATCATTGTCATACCTGTCATTTATCTATTGATCACATGTATCCGGCTCTGACCGGTTTACTTTTCTTGTCATGTATATATCTATATATAATCCGTTCAGGTGTTCCGCCGCACGGTCGCCAGTAATGACCTTTCCCATCCGCATGTTTTGAGGAGCCGTGACATCGTGCTGGTTTCACGGGATTTTGTGTAGACGCATCCGTTTATGTTTCTAGTTAAGATCAGTTTATTTGGGCTTGTTGCCCAAACAGTTGTAAATGTGAAATGAATCTATTATGTAACACTTGGTACTAATTGTATGTTGCATGGTTGTTATTGACCGACGTTTCATTCGGTCCTTTGTATCTTTTGGGTTCCTTATTTACACTTGTGGGGGTTTCCACCCTCTATTTCTATTTTGGGTTGTTGAAAATGTTTTCTTTTTGTTCCAAAACCAAAGTTTTTGATAACCTGTTTTCTGGAATATAGTGTGGTTATTCCTTATACTTTGCATATTGTAGTGATGCTGAGAATGATATTTATCAATGATTTCCTATTTTATCGGGGTATAGGGTTGGCCACCCTTCATTCCGGATAGCGGGTTGTCACAGAGCTTCCCTTATGATAGTATTTAGAGAGGTGTGTTTAAGTAAATTAGCATTTACTATAAAAATCATACTTTTTGTTTCCATTACCATATACGTGTTTCATTTGTTTGAAACCCTGATCATAGGATATATCATTAATATTCATCCAAGTGTATTCTTCGAATAAGTCTCCAAGGGATCACATTCATTTCTCGAACTTAGGGTCTTAGATACCTCAATTAATCTCCCTAAAGTCTCCAAGTATGGGCCTACAACCCCCATCCATATCATTAGGATGCACAAAGAGAAGTGATGCCTGAACATCACTTAGGACAACCCCTCCCCCGGACTTAACCCCAAGTGAAACCCATTCAACACTAGGGTGTTAACCAACTCAACTAGGACTCTAAAAGACAAGGTTTACATCATTCAAGAAGAGTCCTAAGTCCCCAAGGGAAGAAAAGAATTTAAAAGAAAAAGTAAAAAATTGGTTGAGAAAACAGGGGACCGGTCGACCGGTCCCAAGACCGCGTCTCAAGTTTTAGATTTTGAAAGAAAGAAGAAAGTTCATTTTGGACGAGCCGGTCGACCGGTAGGGGGACCGCGGTCGACCGCGCCCTCAATTTCATGCCTTTGAAGGAAAACAGTGTGCCCTCCTCCGAAGGCCCGGTCGACCGGTCTGAGAGACGCGGTCGACTGGTCATTGTAGACCTAGACCTATCTTCCTATATTTTCATACAAACCCAAAACCAACTCTCCAGCAAAGCCAACCAACCTCATTTATTGATATCAATAGATCATAAAGACCCCCAACAACCTTTTTCTACCTTACTACACAATCAAATCTCTTCCAAAGAAGTAAATACCCATAAATCCAACCAAAACCATAACTATATTACACTAAAACCATTACATAACTACCCATACTAGTTATTCATCTTAAACCATATAATAGCAAGTAGAAAACTTGCCTTGGGGCTTCAATTTCAGTCTTGGTTGAAGAAGAATGCAAGATCAATCCACCAATCTTCAATTTCACCCTTTTCTTCCACAAATTTCTTCCACTCTCTCTCTCTCTCTTAGGGCTAGAACACTTAGGGTAAATAAGAGGAAATGAAAGGCTTGGGAAAGACTAAAACGTCGCCTTAGATGAAGAGTCTCCAATCCTTAAGTGTCAATACCGCAATAATTAATTTCTAATACGCAATATGCCAAAACCAGTCAAAAGTGCCCAAAATCTCAAAATACAATATGGCACACATTTTGACTGTCTCACACCTCCCGGAACTAACTACACCCTCCAAATTACCATTTGGAAATATTATAAGCCATTTAAAGTTCCGGTTTCATTTTAATTCAAATTGCCATTTTAATTTTCATGACAAAATAAAACACCACATGGTAATAACTACTTACACACATGGTAATTATGCAACTCATTAGTAAATATTAACTTATTTCATCAAATTAATACTTACCCACATCCGGCATTTTATATATGCAACTACTCAACACAGTAAATAAATATAAAATGGGCTCCCAAAAGCGAGGGTTGTTACATACATATCCCTTTGGCCAACATTTTATTATTTTTCTTTGTGAGTTTAGAGAGCTTAGATGGAGAAAAACAACTATTTCCGTTCAAATGAGTTGAATGTGTCAAACTTCAAGATAAATGAGGAGGTCATGCCAAAAGAAGGAGAAAATAAGAATCTCAAAGAAACCAACCAAAATGAAGTTGCTATTGAGAATAAGGAACTCATGCCCACGTATGAGGAAAAATCTAAGATTGAGGCAAAAGTGGATGTGCATATTGAAAATAAATAAAATGAAATCATTGAGAAAAAAGATGGAGTGCCTATAAAAAATGAGGGGTTGGTTATGGAGGAGAATGAAAAAAATGCTATGATTGGGAAAAAAGATGGCGCGACTGATAAAAAATATGAATTGGTAGTGTCCGAAAATGAAGAAAATTTGAAGGTAGATGAAATGATTGGAAATGAAACTATGAAGAATGAGATCAAAGAGGAAAATGATGAATTGAATCTTAACAAAGAGGAACCCGTTGAAGTCGGTATTTGATGCGGCATGGGTGCTTCTATTATCCGAGGCTATCTTATATATTTATATTTTATATATGAATAAAGTGGTGGGAAATGTATTTGGGTTTGGTGCCAATGATTGGAATGGTGTTCGTGGGATAATAAGTTTTTGAAATGGGTAAGAGCATATTTGTATTTTTGGGCAATTTTTGTTTGGATCTGTTTCAATACATGGATGTTATGAATTTGTGTTCCCATTCTCTAATATTACATGAATTTACTACATGTTAATAACTTTCTCTCTGACTCAAGATTTATTTGGTTTGTATTCTTTAAGCTTTATTTCTTTGTTGGAAACTTTTTTTAATAACGATGCAATCTGCGTGTAGTTATTCTTTTACTAATGTCTGAATTAAATTACGTAATGCAAAATTTTTTTTTTCACAATCTACCAAGGAAAAAAAATAGTTTTGAGATGAAATTTATATTGTATAAATAATATTTGTGATATTTTTCATTTAGAGAAACTGCTTTATGTACCGGCAAAAGCTTACTGCCTAACTCAACTGGCTGACATGGCATGCCACTTCAATTTAGAACAAGATGATTTGTCTTAATAATTTATCATCTTTATTTATCTTGTTGGATTGATTGGAGTTTAATGGACAAAATTTTAATCATAACCAATATTTTCTCTGTTATTCTAATTTTCATTTTAATTTGAAATAAATAATTTTAAAATATTTTAAATTAATCTCAAAATATGAAGAAGACTCAATTAAAATATGACACAATAAGATTTTTATTTTATTTATCTAACACGATCTCAAACAAATTAAATTAGAATACGGCCTTCATTTTTATTTACCAAACACATACACGACCATTTAAAAATAACACGAGACAACATCAATTCCTATTTTTTTAAACATGAGCATGAATCAAATAAAATGCAAGACAATACGAAATATACATTTTTTTATTTATCTAACACTATTACGAACCAATTAAAACAGAACACGACCTTCACATTTTTGTACCTAACACTAACACGACCAATTAAAAACGAAACACGGTAACACAAATTCTAATTTTTATTTAGATGAGCACGAATAAATTGAAATATGACACAATACAAAATATATATTTTTTGCCTAAATAAGGGTTCCCATTATGCCATTTTTCATATAAACATGTTCGTGTTATAGGCAGTGGTTATTGTCGCCGGCGCGGATCCCTATCATTTAATTGATGTGAGATCGCGGTAGTGGCACTAACTAAATCGATTTTAAAACATTTTTTTATTTTGATAAAAATTGTTATTTATTTATTTTCGATAAAGTTCTTCTTTTTTTCTCCCTAAAATATATTTTTTGTGTTAAAACTAGTTTAAGAAGCGCTATTTTCTTTAAAAAAATCTATTATTTTTGTCAAAATTGTTTTTTATTCATAAGAACGATTTTTGCTAAAAAAATGTTTTTCATTTGTTTTTGTCATGTCGTGTCGTGTCATTTGTGTCAGTTGCGATACACTAACATCACGTGTTGCGATCCGCAAACAATAACCAGTGTCGCGATCAACACATATAAATTGATGTTGACATGTTTCAAACTTGTTTTTCTTGGTTCAAACTTTTTTTACTTTCATAAAAAACGTGTTTTTATGTTTCGGTCAAGCTGTTTTTTTTGGGTTAAGAACTATTTTTTGTGTTTAAACTAGTTAAAAAAATGTATTTTGCTGAAAATATTTTTTATTTATTTTTGTTTGGTTTTCGTTAAAACTGCATTTTCCTCTTTTTTTTAGAAGGCAACAACTATATGTATTTTTAAAAAATGTATTGTGGCGATCGTGACACTGGTTATTATCGCTGGCATGACCCCACGTTCATAATACAATTACCAATCGAACACGTCATGTCAGTATATCTCAACCGACACATATGACACGACACAACAAAAACAAAAGAAAAAACATTTTTTTTAGCAAAAAGATGTTTGTAACAATAAAAAACAATTTTGACAGAAGCAGAAGATTTTTTTATCAAACAACTTTTAAAGAAGCAGTGATAATCAAAATAAAAAAAGTTTTAAAACCGATTTGTGGCACCAACCCAAATCCATTAAATGATGCGGATCCACGCTCGCTTTTTTATTTGGATCGTGATCTTGTTTGTTAAAAACTAGATGATTCATAATCGCATTGTGTAACTTTTTAATTGGTTTGTGTTAAGTAAAAAAAATGATTTCGTGTCTTGTCTTATCTAATTTTAAAGCATCATTTTAACATATGTTTTGTTACATATATTTATATATAACGTGTATTTATGATTTTTGATTGTACTGGTTTTTTTTAACTTGAATGTTATATTTTACAAACAAAAAATTAATGACTTGGATGTGTTTTGAACTCCCAAATGGAAGTTGTTGTTTGGATAAACATCATCGTCAGGCCACGCAAGAAACATTTCTCTTGGTCTAGGCTTATTTACTTGCATGGGTGCTTGCCAACTCAGTTAGCCACATCAGCCGGTGGGGGTATTCCGATGCATTTAGCCGGTTCCTATAGCATTCCTCTTTTTAATCAAATAGGTCAAATGGATCTACCCATATATCATTGGAATACAGATATGAAGCTTCACTTTTCGATAATTTTTTATTCCATTATATCCGTTGATCAAGCCCAATTTTATAATTAGATCAAATTAAATGGGTGAATTGGAAATTTAAAATAAGTACAATAATATTAATACTAAACAAATTCCGTTTGGGCTATCATAACATATAAGTTAAGATAAATCTATATGTGAAATTGGAGCCAAAAATTTTATGAGCCTTAAGAAAACCAAAGGCTGTCAAAATTTGTTTTTTATTTAGTGTTTGTATGGTATTTTGAAAGAGCAATAACACATATTTCTATAACTTTACATAAATTTGAAACAAAATAAATTGTTTTTTGATAGTTATGCTATGTCCCAAATATATTTTTTGATACAAAGCCATCATTCTGATATTTCCTTATTTCATACTTTTTCTATCTGATTAGTATAATTCAAGATAATGTGATATGATATGTGTAACTTCTCCTTCATTTCAGTTTGGCTAGTTTGATGAGACATTACACCCTTTCAAATTGTTGTTAGATGTTTGAAAACTAATGTGACAACCCGCTATCCGGAATAAAGGGTGGCCAGCCCTATACCCCGATTAAATAGGAAATCATTGATAAATATCATTCTCAGCATCACAACAATATACAAAGTATAAGGAATAACCACTCTATATTCCAGAAAACGGGTTATCAAAACTTTGATTTAAAATAAAAAGGAAAACATTTTCAACAACCCATCATAGAAATAGAGGGTGGAAACCCCCACAAGCGCGCGTAAGAAAACCCGAAAGATACAAAGGACCGAATAAAACTTCGGCCAATACCATTCATACAACATACATAGAGTACCAAGTGTTACATAATACATTCATTATACATTTACAGCAGTTTGGGCAACAAGCCCGAATGAACTGAACATAACTAGAAACATAAAAGGAGGCGTCTACACAAAATCCCGTGAAACCCGCACAAAGTCACGGCTCCTCAAAATCCACAGGATGGAAGGGTCATTACTGGCGACCGTGCGGCGGAACACCTGAACGGATCATATATATATAGATATAACAAGAATGAAAACCGGTCAGGGCCGGGTATATGTGATCAATGGATAGATGACAGGTATGACAATGATGCACAATTAGCATGGATGATAGTCTAACATGTGAACGTCATGTAAGGAGCTAAAACTGATGAAGGACCACTTAAAGTGAGATTCATAATAAACAGAATTAAAAGTGCTTATGAGCCTTTATCATCTTTCATCACATTTCAATAACAATCTTCATGTTTCCCCTCTTTATCGGGAATATGATTATCATCATGTGCTTTATATGGCACTGATCTCAATAACAAGCTCTTTGCGGCATAAGTTTGCTCTTTATGGTATTAATGTTCCGTCGAGTCCAACTCGATAATTAGAATAGTCATAATTACAAATATAACGATTCTAAGACCGCCCATCCGGGTTTCCCCACTGGGCGCGCCCCTAAATAACCATCATCCTCCAGGGCCTAACATACGACAACCTGGGATCCTATCGAAAACGTCGGGAAGCGGCCATATGCCTGCGGGGTAGTCAAGACCACACCAAAAAATCTCCTACCCATCGCAGAAAAAATAGAACAAGCGCTCATATGGCCTAGGACTATATCCACCCTGCGTTCATTAGCCAGGGGGCTTCACCTATCGCACGGACTTCCCTTAAGATGGTATTTAGAGAGGTGTGTAACCTTTGTTTCATTAATTCCCAGGCCGTGGTTAAGTAAAATTATCATTTACCTTAACAATTTCCCATTTTAAATAAATGCGTAAGTTAAATCGGGACTATGTATAATCCGTACCGACATAGCATCCTCAAAAAGAATTCAGACTCCAAAGTTATCCCCCAAGGCCTCTTTTAGGCTTTAATATAAACCCTCAAATCAAAATGTAACTCAATTTAAATTCCAAAGTCTCCAAAATTGACCTTGACATCTTCTAGACTGATATAAAACTATACGACAAAAGTGACGCCTAAACATCACCTTAAATTCCCCCTTGAAAGAATCCTAGATGAACCCTTTCGAGTCTAGGATGTCGACCCAACTCAACTAGAACTCTAAACCCTATGTTTACTTCATTTAAGAAGGTCCCTAATCAAAAATCCTAAAGAAAAGGGGTGAATAAAAAAAAGAAAAAGTTGGAAAATGCAGGGCAACCGAATCGGTTCGCCCCCTTGGCCGAATCGATTCGGCCAAAAAAGTTGAGGTTCTGCATAAATGCCGAATCGATTCGGATGGAAGGCCGAATCGATTCGGTCAGAAAAATCTGGGTTTCTGCATAACTGCCGAATCGATTCGGATGGGAGGCCGAATCGATTCGGTCAACAAGACCTGAGCACTGCCCCTAGCCGAATCGATTCGCCCAGGGGGCCGAATCGATTCGGGCCTGCGATTTTGCCAAGAATTGGCTATGGAGTCTTGGACTCCATTTTGCTACCCAAACTCAATCTTCTCCAAACCAAACTCATATACCAACACTATAAGACACCAATGATGCTATCTAACATCTTAAAACCTCATGAATCATCTTGGGAATAAATCAAAACCCAAAACACATAATAAAACCCTAAGTTTGCTACACTAGGATTAATACACCATTATCACAACAATCATCTATCTCAAGACAACAATTTGCAAGTAAAAACTTGCCTTGATTCAGCAAATATGCAGATTTCTTGGGGTAGTTGCAATCCCCCTCTCAATCCAAAGCTTTCTCTCTACTTTCTCTTTTCTCTCTTTGGTTTAGAAATGAAATTAGGGGAAATTAGGAGACTTGGAAGACTTAAGTCGTGGCTTAAGGTAACTGGCCCACTTAATTTAACCAAATGTGCGATAAAATAATACGCAATAGCAAAATTAAGGCACAACCAGTCAAAAATGCCCAAAACTACAAAATACAATATGGTACATAATTTGACTATTTCACACATTCCGGAATCAACTGCAACCTCCAAATTATCATTTGGACATTTTAAAATTCAATTTAAGTTCCGGTCTCATAATTAAGCCAAATATCATTTTATATTCAGATGATATTAATAAGCATGACATAGCAATATTTTCCCATAATTATTATATGTATGCAACCTCATAATAAATATCAACTTTTCTACATTGAATTCATCATTCAAATCATAACCCAACACTAGGTTCCAATTACTATACTAAGTAATTATTATAAAATACGGTCTCATAAGCGAGGGTTATTACAACTAACTCCTTTACTTCTGACTTGTTGCTGAGATTAACTGAGAAATTGTTGTGTCACACTTCATATTAAGGTGTTTTTGGAATGTTATATAGCGTGGAACTTAAAACAAACGTGCACTAATTTTTATTATTTTGATGTGTAAACCATGTTGCCTTAATAGTAGGAGAAGCATATTGAGATACCACCCGTTCCCAAGACATTATCCTATCACTTTTTTAACTGGTTTGGGTGGAGCCATGACAAAATAGGATTCCTAATTGATGGATCGGCAACAGACGACAACATATCGAATCAAGTTTTGATTAATTTTTTACTATAACTACATGATATGACCCGTAACAAAATGATATGAACATGGTCCAAACAAAATACAAACCTGATAGGACATGATATGTAAAATACCGAAGGCTTAGTGAGTTTGGACTTAGTGAAGTTGATTTTGATACGAATTTTCTAACAACGAGTCTAATTACTCTTTGTCGACGGTTTATTTTACAAATATAATTCCTAACGAGTCTAAAAACTCAATTTTTGTAGTTGCCATATTGTTTTTGGTGAAAACAGTACATTTATATGAAACTAGCTGATATGTACAAGTGGTATCTTTATTCACAAGTCTCATACAAACAAGGTACGTATCAAAACCCATGACTTTATGAAAGAGAAATATAACGCTCCCATTCTATATTGTATGAATTTAATGTTTGTTTATTGAGTCTCACTTCCAAAATACAGTAAAATATTATCTTCTTCGGCTTATTATACTTGTTGGTATCTTTTGGGGTTTGAGAATTTCATTAGTGTACATCGGATATTTCAATTTTATCTTCACTTATTTTCATAATGTAGACATAAATTTGTGGTAATCTTTTTGGAAAAAAAATCAGTTGTAATTGAAATTTACCCTATAAGGAAAATAATAATTTGTGCACTTAAGGGCACATATTTTGAGTCTCAAAATAGTAAATACTAGTATGCAGTCCACACGATGCGTAGCCAAGTTTATTATTGTTCTTTGTGAGTTTAGAGAGCTTAGATGGAGAAAAACAACTATTGTCGTTCAATTGAGGTGAATGTGTCAAACTTCAAGATAGATGAGGAGGTCATGCCAAAAGAAGGAGAAAATAAGAATCTCAAAGAAACCATCCAAAATGAAGCTGCTATTGAGAATAAGGAACTCATGCCCACGTATGAGGAAAAATATAAGATTGAGGCAAAAGTGGATGTGCATATTGAAAATAAAGAAACTGAAATCATTGGGAAAAAAGATGGAGTGCCTATAAAAAATGAGGGGTTGGTTATGGAGTAGAATAAAAAAAATGCTATGATTAGGAAAAAAGATGGCGCGACTGATAAAAAAGATGAGTTGGAAGTGTCCGAAAATGAAGAAAATTTGAAGGTAGATGAAATGATTGGAAATGAAACTATGAAGAATGAGATCAAAGAGGAAAATGATGAATTGAATCTTAACAAAGAGGAACCCAATGAAGTCGGTATTTGATGCGGCATGGGTGCTTCTATTATCCAAGGCTAGCTTATATATTTATATTTTATATATGAATAAAGTGGTGGGAAATGTATTTGGGTTTGGAGTCAATGATTGAAATGGTGTTCGTGGGATAATAAGTTTTTGAAATGGGTAAGAGCATATTTGTATTTTTGGGCAATTTTTGTTTGGATCTGTTTCAATACATGGATGTTATGAATCTGTGTCCCCATTCTCTAATATTACATGAATTTAGTACATGTTAATAACTTTCTCTCTGACTCAAGATTTATTTGGTTTGTATTTTTTAAGCTTTATTTCTTTGTTGGAAAGTTTTTTTTAATAACGATGCAATCTGCGTGTAGTTATTCTTTTACTAATGTCTGAATTAATTTACGTAATGCAGAATTAATTTTTTTTCACAATCTACCTAGGAAAAAAAAATAGTTTTGAGATGAAATTTTACATTGTATAAAAAATATTTGTGATATTTTTCATTTAGAGAAATTTCTTTATTTACCGGCAAAAGCTTACCGCCTAACTCAACTGGCTGACATGGCATGCCACTTCAATTTAGAACAAGATGATTTGTCATAATAATTTATCTTCGTTATTTATCTTGTTTGATTGATTGGAGTTTAATGGACAAAATTTTAATCATAACAAATATTTTCTCTGTTATTCTAATTTTCATTTTAATTTCAAATAAATAATATTAAAATATTATAAATTAATCTCTAAATATGAAGAAGACTCAATTAAAATATGACACAATAAGAGGTTTATTTTATTTATCTAACACGATCTCGAACAAATTAAATTAGAATACGACCTTCATTTTTATTTACCAAACACAGACACGACCATTTAAAAATAACACGAGACAACATCAATTCCTATTTTTTTAAACGTGAGCATGAATCAAATAAAATGGAACACAATACGAAATATACATTTTTTTATTTATCTAACACTGTTACGAACCAATTAAAACAGAGCTTGACCTTCACATTTTTGTACCTAACACTAACACGACAAATTAAAAATGAAACACTGTAACACAAATTCTTATTTTTATTTAGATGAGCACGAATCAATTAAAATACGACACAATACAAAATATATATTTTTTGCCTAAATAAGAGTTCCCATTATACCATTTTTCATTTAGACATGTTCATGTTGTAGGCAGCGGTTATTGTCGCAACCGCGGATCCGCATCATTTAATGGATGTGGGATCGCGGTAGTGGCACTAACAAATCGATTTTAAAACATTTTTTTATTTTGATAAAAACTGTTATTTATTTATTTTCGAGAAAGTTGTTCTTTTTTCTCCCTAAAATCTATTTTTTGTCTTAAAACTAGTCTAAGAAACACTATTTTCTTTAAAAAAAAATCTATTATATTTGTCAAAATTGTTTTTTATTCATAAGAACGATTTTTGCTAAAAAATGTTTTACTTTTGTTTTTGTCATGTCGTGTCGTGTCGTGTCATTTGTGTCAATTGCGATACACTAACATCACGTGTTGCGATCCGCAAAAAATAACCAGTGTCGCGATCGACACATATAAATTGATGTTGACATGTTTCAAACTTGTTTTTCTTGGGTCAGACTTTTTTTACTTTGATAAAAAATGTGTTTTTATGTTTCGGTCAAGCTGTTTTTTTTTTGGGTTAAGAACTATTTTTTGTGTTTAAACTAGTTAAAAAAATGTATTTTGCTGAAAATATTTGTTTATTTATTTTTGTTTAGTTTTCGTTAAAACTGCATTTTCCTATTTTTTTTAGAAGGCAACAACTATATGTATTTTAAAAAAATGTATTGTGGCGATCGTGACACTGGTTATTATCACTGGCGTGACACCACGTTCATAAGACAATTACCAATCGAACACGTCATGTCAGCATATCTCAACCGACACATATGACACGACACAACAAAAACAAAAGTAAAAACATTTTTTTTTAGCAAAAAGATGTTTGTAACAATAAAAAACAATTTTGGCAGAAGCAAAAGATTTATTTATCAAACAACTTTTAAAAAAGCAGTGATAATAAAAAAAAAAAATTTAAAACCGATTTGTGGCGCCAACCCAGATCCATTAAATGATGCGGATCCGTGCTCCTTTTTTATTTGGATCGTGATCGTGTTTGTTAAAAACTAGATGATTCATAATCGCATTGTGTAACTTTTTAATTGGTTTGTGTTAAGTAAAAAAAAAATGATTTCGTGTCTTGTCTTATCGAATTTTAAAACATAATTTTAACATAAGTTTTGTTACATATATTTATATATAACATTTATTTATGATTTTTGATTGTACTGTTTTTTTTTTAACTGGATAATTATATTTTACAAACAAAAAATTAATGACTTGGATGAGTTTTTAACTCCCAAATGGAAGTTGTTGTTTGGATAAACATCATCATCAGTCCATGCAAGAAACATTTCTCTTGGTTTAGGCTTATTTACTTGCATGGGTGCTTGCCAACTCAGTTAACCACATCAGCCGGTGGGGGTATTCCGATGCATTTAGCCAGTTCCTATAGCACTCCTCTTTTTAATCAAATAGGTCAAATGGATCTACCCATTTATCATTGGAATACAGATATGAAGCTTCACTTTTCGATCATTTTTTATTCCGTTATTTTCGTTGATCAAGCCCAATTTTATAATTAGATCAAATTAAATGGGTGAATTGGAAATTTAAAATAACTACAATAATATTAATACTAAACAAATTCCGTTTGGGCTATCATAACATATAAGTTAAGATAAATCTATATGTGAAATTGGAGCCAAAAATATTATGAGCCTTAAGAAAACAAAAGGTTGTCAAAAATTGTTTTTTATTTAGTGTTTGTATGGTATTTTGAAAGAGCAATAACACATATTTCTATAACTTTACATAAATTTGAAACAAAATAAATTGTTTTTTGATAGTTATGCTATGTCCCAAATATATTTTTTGATACAAAACCATCATTCTGATATTTCCTTATTTCATACTTTTTCTATCTGATTAGTATAATTCAAGATAATGTGATATGATATGTGTAACTTCTCCTTCATTTCAGTTTGGGTAGTTTGATGAGATATTACACCCTTTCAAATTGTTGTTAGATGTTTGAAAACTAACTCCTTTACTTCTGACTTGTTGCTGAGATTAACTGAGAAATTGTTGTGTTACACTTCATATTAAGGTGTTTTTCGAATGTTTTATAGCGTGGAATTTAAAACAAACGTGCACTAATTTTTATTATTTTGATGTGTAAACCATGTTCCCTTAATAGTAGGTGAAGCATATTGAGATACCACCCGTTCCCAAGACATTATCCTATTACTTTTTTAACTGGTTTGGGTGGAGACATGACCAAATAGGATTCCTAATTGATGGATCTGCAACAGACGACAACATATCGAATCAAGTTTTGAGTAATTTTTTACTATAACTACATGATATGACCCGTAACAAAATGATATGAACATGGTCCAAACAAAATACAAACCTGATAGGACATGATATGTAAAATACCGAAGGCTTAGTGAGTTTGGACTTAGTGAAGTTGATTTTGATACGAATTTGCTAACAACGAGTCAAATTACTCTTTGTCGACGGTTTATTTTCCAAATATAATTCCTAACGAGTCTAAAAACTCAGTTTTTGTAGTTGCCATATTATTTTTGGCGAAAACAGTACATTTATATGAAACTAGCTGATATGTACCAGTGGTATCTTTATTCACAAGTCTCATACAAACAAGGTACGTATCAAAACCCATGACTTTATGAAAGAGAAATATAACGCTCCCATTCTATATTGTATGAATTTAATATTTGTTTATTGAGTCTCACTTCCAAAATACAGTAAAATATTATCTTCTTCGGGTTATTATACTTGTTGGTATCTTTTGGGGTTTGGGAATTTTATTAGTGTACATCGGATATTTCAATTTTATCTTCACGTATTTTCATAATGTAGACATAAATTTGTGGTAATCTTTTTGGAAAAAAAATCAGTTCTAATTGAAATTTACCCTATAAGGAAAATAATAATTTAATCAATTGTCAAATAATATATGATTGAATTAATTAAAAAAATATATAACGCCCCTGATGAAAAAGAGTGCCCACTAAGACGTCTATAGTCATTCCCGCTTCAAAATAAAGCGATTTACTCAATTACGAATAACCTTTTGGCTTTCCAAATCTTACATTTCTCTCAAACGTTAACTTGTTGGTTTTCCACCCATATGAATTAAATTTAAGAGAATTCCAAAGGGCTAACTATTTTGATATGTATTAAAGTTAAGAGAATGCAAAAGGGCTAACTGTTTTTATAAATAAGCCTACGCACATCGATTCTACATATCCCTTTGGCCAACATTTTATTATTGTTTTTTGTGAGTTTAGAGAGCTTAGATGGACAAAAACAACTATTGTCGTTCAATTGAGGTGAATGTGTCAACTTCAAGATAGATGAGGAGGTCATGCCAAAAGAAGGAGAAAATAAGAATCTCAAAGAAACCATCTAAAATGAAGCTGCTATTGAGAATAAGGAACTCATGCCCACGTATGAGGAAAAATCTAAGTTTGAGGCAAAAGTGGATGTGCATATTGAAAATAAAGAAAATGAAATCATTGGGAAAAAAGATGGAGTGCCTATAAAGAATGAGGGGTTGGTTATGGAGTAGAATAAAAAAAATGCTATGATTGGGAAAAAAGATGGCGCGACTGATAAAAAAGATGAGTTGGCAGTGTCCGAAAATGAAGAAAATTTGAAGGTAGATGAAATGATTGGAAATGAAACTATGAAGAATGAGATCAAAGAGGAAAATGATGAATTGAATCTTAACAAAGCGGAACCCGTTGAAGTCGATATTTGATGCGGCATGGGTGCTTCTATTATCCAAGGCTAGATTATATATTAATATTTTATATATGAATAAAGTGGTTAGAAATGCATTTGGGTTTGGTGTCAATGATTGAAATGGTGCTCGTGGGATAATAAGTTTTTGAAATGGGTAAGAGCATATTTGTATTTTTGGGCAATTTTTGTTTGGATCTGTTTCAATACATGGATGTTATGAATCTGTGTTCCCATTCTCTAATATTACATGAATTTACTACAATACATGGATGTTATAACTTTCTCTCTGACTCGAAATTTATTTGGTATGTATTTTTTAAGCTTTATTTCTTTGTTGGAAACTTTTTTTTTAATAACGATGCAATATGAGTGTAGTTATTCTTTTGGGCTATCATAACATATAAGTTAAGATAAATCTATATGTGAAATTAGAGCCAAAAATATTATGAGCCTTAAGAAAACCAAGGGCTGTCAAAAATTGTTTTTTATTGTGTGTTTGTAAGCTATTTTGAAAGAGAAATAACACATATTTCTTTAACTTGAAACGAAATAAATTGTTTTTTGATAGTTATGCTATGTCACAAATATATTTTTTGATACAAAGCCATCATTCTGATATTTCCTTAATTCATACTTTTTCTATCTGATTTGTATAAATAAAGATAATATGATATGATATGTGTAACTTCTCCTTCATTTCATTTTGGGTAGTTTGATGAGATATTACACCCTTTCAAATTGTTGTTAGATGTTTGAAAACTAACTCCTTTACTTCTGACTTGTTGCTGAGATTAACTGAGAAATTGTTGCATCACACTTCATATTAAGATGTTTTTGGAATGTTTTATACTGTGGACCTTAAAACAAACGTACACTAATTTTTATTAGTTTGATGTATGAACCATGTTTCATTAATAGTAGGAGAAGCATATTGAGATACCACCCGTTACCAAGACATTATCCTATCACTTTTTTAACTGATTTGGGTGGAGCCATGACCAAATCGGATTACTAATTGATTGATCTACAACAGACGACAACTTATCGAATCAAGTTTTGATTAATTTTTTTCTATAACTACATGATATGACCCGTAACAAAATGATATGAACATGGTCCAAACAAAATACAAAACTAATAGGACATGATATGTAAAATACCGAAGGCTTAGTGAGTTAGGACTTAGTGAAGGTGATTTTGACACGAATTTTCTAACAACGAGTCTAATTACTCTTTGTCGACGGTTTATTTTCCAAATATAATTCATAACGAGTCTAAAAAATCAATTTTTGTAGTTGCCATATTCTTTTTGGCGAAAACAGTACATTTATACGAAACTAGCTGATATGTACAAGTGGTATCTTTATTCACAAGTCTCATACAAACAAGGTACATATCAAAACCCATGACTTTATGAAAGAGAAATATAACGCTCCCATTCTATATTGTATGAATTTAATGTTTGTTTATTGAGTCTCATTTCCAAAATACAGTAAAATGTTATCTTCTTCGGCTTATTATACTTGTTGGTATCTTTTGGGGTTTAAGAATTTCATTTGTGTACATAGGATATTTCAATTTTATCTTCATGTATTTTCATAATGTAGACATAAATTTGTGTAAATCTTTTTGGAAAAAAAATTTGTTGTAATTGAAATTTACCCTATAAAGAAAATAATAATTTGTGCACTTAGGGCGCATGTTTTGAGTCTCAAAATAGTAATTACTAGTATGCAGGCCACACGATGCGTAGCCAAGTTTATCAAATTCTAAGATTTAAATGAGCTTTAATTCAGAAATAAAAACTAAAAACCAATATCATTACAATGTTTTTATAAGAAATTTAATAAACTGTTTAAAATTAAAGAATATTTTAACCATGGCCATGAAAAAATGAAACTACATTTCTTCATATTTCCATTTGTGCATCGTGCAGGGTTTAAAACTAGTCGTTAGTAAATAGCGTTTAAAGTTAGTAAAACAACTGTAATGTCTTCATAATAAAAGTTATATTTAATCAATTGTCAAATAATATATGATTGAATTAATTAAAAAAATATATAACGCCCCTGATAAAAAAGGGTGCCCACTAAGACGTCTATAGTCATTCCAGCATCAAAATAAAGCGATTTGCTCAATTACGAATAACCTTTTGGCTTTCCAAATCTTACATTTCTCTCAAACGTTAACTTGTTGGTTTTCCACCCATATGCATTAAAGTTAAGAGAATGCAAAAGGGCTAACTATTTTGATATGTATTAAAGTTAAAAGAATGCAAAAGGGCTAACTGTTTTTTATAAATAAGCCTACACACATCGATTCTACATATCCCTTTGGCCAACATTTTATTATTGTTCTTTGTGAGTTTAGAGAGCTTAGATGGAGAAAAACAACTATTGCCGTTCAAATGAGGTGAATGTGTCAAACTTCAAGATAGATGAGGAGGTCATGCCAAAAGAAGGAGAAAATTAGAATCTCAAAGAAACCAACCAAAATGAAGTTGCTATTTAGAATAAGGAACTCATGCCCACTTATGAGGAAAAATCTAAGATTGAGGCAAAAGAGGATGTGCATATTGAAAATAAAGAAAATGAAATCATTGAGAAAAAAGATGGAGTGCCAATAAAAAATGAGGGGTTGGTTATGGAGGAGAATGAAAAAAATGCCATGATTGGGAAAAAAGATGACTCGACTGATAAAAAAGATGAGTTGGCAGTGTCCGAAAATGAAGAAAATTTGAAGGTAGATGAAATGATTGGAAATGAAACTATGAAGAATGAGATCAAAGAGGAAAATGATGAATTGAATCTTAACAAATAGGAACCCGTTGAAGTCGATATTTGATGCGGCATGGGTGCTTCTATTATCCAAGGCTAGCTTATATATTAATATTTTATATATGAATAAAGTGGTTAGAAATGCATTTGGGTTTGGTGTCAATGATTGAAATGGTGCTCGTGGGATAATAAGTTTTTGAAATGGGTAAGAGCATATTTGTATTTTTGGGCAATTTTTGTTTGGATCTGTTTCAATACATGGATGTTATGAATCTGTGTTCCCATTCTCTAATATTACATGAATTTACTACATGTTAATAACTTTCTCTCTGACTCAAGATTTATTTGGTATGTATTTTTTAATCTTTATTTCTTTGTTGGAAACTTTTTTTTAATAACGATGCAATCTGCGTGTAGTTATTCTTTTACTAATGTCTGAATTAAATTACGTAACGCAGAATTAATTTTTTTTCACAATCTACATTGGAAAAAAAATAGTTTTGAGATGAAATTTTATATTGTATAAAAAATATTTGTGGTATTTTTTATTTAGAGAAATTGCTTTATGTACCGGCAAATGCTTACCGCCTAACTCAACTGGCTGACTTGGCATGCCACTTCAATTTAGAACAAGATGATTTATCATAACAATTTATCTTATTTATTTATCTTGTTGGATTGATTGGAGTTTAATGGACAAAATTTTAATCATAACTAATATTTTCTCTGTTATTCTAATTTTAATTTTAATTTCAAATAAATAATTTTAAAATATTATAAATTAATCTCTAAATATGAAGAAGACTCAATTAAAATATGACGCAATAAGATTTTTATTTTATTTATCTAACACGATCTCGAACAAGTTAAATTAGAATATGACCTTCATTTTTATTTACCAAACACAAACACGACCATTTAAAAATAACACGAGACAACATCAATTCCTATTTTTTTAAACATGAGCATGAATCAAATAAAATGCAACACAGTATGAAATATTCATTTTTTATTTATCTAACACAGTTACGAACCAATTAAAACAGAACATTGTAACAACCCTCGATTCTGGGAGGCTCATTTTATACTAATTTCACCGCATAAGGTAATTATATAAAATATGGGGACTGGAGTAAATATTAATTGAATGAATTGAAAGTTAATATTTACTAGATTGATGCGTATTTACTGTATGTGAAAGTAAATATCATCAGGTTACATGTCTGTAGTGTCATGTATTTTAAATGGCCTTTTAGTTTAAATGATATTGGGACTCGAAATAATTTATAAAATTTCCGGATGCCAGTTTAGAGGGTGTAGTTAGTCTCGGAAGGTGCGGGACAGTCAAAATAAGTGCCATATTGTATTTCTGGGTTTCGGGCACTTTTACCTAGCTTTAGATTAAACGCGTATCTGGGAGACATTTTTAATGTGGTATTAACCACTTAAGTTGGGAGTTTTAACTTAAGCCACGATTTTAAGTCTTGCCCTTATTTCTTTTCCCTCATTTCTTATCTTAAACATAGAAAGAAAAGGAGATAAAGAGAGAAGAAGAGAAAGAATGGAGAAAGAACAGAAAATGAAGATTGAAGATGGATTGATGCTCCTACTCAAACAAATCTGAGATTCCGACTCTAAGGAAAGTTTTTACTTGCTAATATGTGGTTTAAGTTGAATAAATTGTATGATATTTATTTATATTCATTTGGAGATCAAAATAGAATTTATGGAATTTAAACCCTAATCTTAGTTTTGATGATAAAGTTATGGATTATAATGGTTAATAATCATGTAGGATGATATTGGGTAGATTAAGGATGTTGGATGTGTATAAAAATGGAAGAGATTTGGGTTTGGAGAAAATCTAGGGTTTATAACCCGTAGACCATTCTTGGACAAATTGCAGGGGCGAATCGATTCGGCCCTAGGGCGAATCGATTCGCTAAGGGGTAATCCTACAGGTCTACCAACCCGAATCGATTCGGCTTAAGGCCGAATCGATTCGGCTGATGCAGAATGTTAAGTTAGTCAACCGAATCGATTCGCTTTTTGGCGAATCGATTCGTTGCCTGGGGCGAATCGATTCGGCCCTTGGGCGAATCGATTCGAAATCAGGCTGTTTTTTAGTTGTTGTTCTAACTCAATTTTTATCCTTTTTCATTAGGATTAGGGCCTAGGAACCTTCTATATTGAAGTAAACTTAGAGTCCTAGAGTGCTAGTTGAGTTTGTTTAGTACCCTTCATTAGGAATGGGTTGTGTGGGGACTTTTCTGGGGTTATGCCTATTGATGTTAGGGCATCCTTTCTTATAGTCAATTACTATAAAAGTAACAGTTATATTGTTATGTTCGGAAGACTTTAGGAGCTCATTCGAGCTATATTAGTCCCAATGGTTTAAAATACCACGATAAAAGTATGTTGGGAGGATAAATTGGAAGTTCATTCATTCCATTGAGGTATGATAGTATCGGGGTTTTAAAATAACACCATAAAATGTTTGGAGTTAATTAAGAGTTCACTTACTCCTTTGAGGTTGTAGCAACGATATAATTTATCGTATGGCTTGGATAATAAGTTCTATTATTCACAAGAAGTAAATATTAATGGTTTCGGATAAAATGGAACATATACATGGAATTCAAATGAAATGGAAATGGTATTGATTTTAGTAAATGATAATTTACTTGATTTTTTAAAAATGGTAAATAAATGGTTTAAACACACCTCTCTAAATGACATCATAAAGGAAGTCACGCGCGAGGTGATGCCCCCTGGCAAATTAATGCAGGGTGGATATAGTCCACAGGCCATGTGAGCACTTATTGTTGTTTATTTTTCTGCGATGGGTAGGAGATTCCGGGTGTGGTCTTGACTACCCCGCAGGCACATGGCCGCTTCCCGACATCTTGCGATATAGGTGCCCAGGTTGTCTTATGATAGGCCCTGGAAGTTGATGGTCATTTAGGGGCGCGCACAGTGGGGAAACCCGGACAGGCGGTCTTTGAATTCATTATATGTATATAAATATAATAGTTCATAATCAAGTGGGACTTGATGTATTTGATATAAATATAATAGTTCATTATTAGATAAAATTAAATGGGTGAATTGGAAATTTTAAATAAGTACAATAATATTAATACTAAGCATATTGTGTTTGGGATATCATAACTTATAAGTTAAGATAAATATATTTTTGAAATTAGAGCCAAAAGTATTGTGAGCCTTAAGAAAACCAAAGGCTATCAAAAATTGTTTTTTATTGTGTGTTTGTATGGTATTTTGAAAGAGCAATAACACATATTTCTATAACTTTACATAAATTTGAAACAAAATAAATTGTTTTTTGATAGTTAGGCTATGTCACAAATATATTTTTTGATACAAAGCCATCATTCTGATATTTCCTTAATTCATATTTTTTCAATCTGATTAGTATAATTAAAGATAATGTGATATGATATGTGTAACTTCTCCTTCATTTCATTTTGGGTAGTTTCTGTAACAACCCGCCTAATGGGATACCGGGAGATCACTCCTATATCAAATTAAAACAGGAGTCACATATGGATCATTCTTAGCATCAGTGTCGAAAATTTATTTAATTACTAATATCCTATTAGGCGACCGTTAAAATTTTACTTAACTACTCTTTTTAAGAAAAGATAATTAAAACATCCACACAGTTTATATGTAAATGAAACTAAAATGAAATAAAATAACCGATCACTCGGTTCAAATTATACAACCATATCGAATGACGTGTAAAGAATAAATGAAAACAGTTGAACCATTGGCCCGAATATTTACACAATACCTCCTATCTAGATTACAAAGATAGAGGCGTCTATCGAAAACCTGCACGCATCCACAGCTGCTGCAGCAGACGTCTGACTCGAAGGAAGTGTCATCCAGGCATCCCTGTGTCTGGACACCTATATATATATATAATATAACAAGAAAGGAAAAGTAGATAAACGGGTCAGAGCCCGAATTTGAAAATATTTTGCAAGTGCATAAATGCTTTACTTTAGAAAAATAGTTTTATCTCATATTTAAATTTGTATCGCACACCCATGAGATACCCCTCGCCTCTCCTCTAATAGTGCACACCTAACGCACCCTAACAACACATCCTAGTCAAGCTACCCCGCCTAACTCTTCTAATCACCCAGCAACTATCTACCCTAGATAGTCCAAGTGCTAAGGGCTAAACTTCCCTCCATTCTCAACACCGCACTGAGTTCGTGTGTGGGGTGTCTCGCAAAGCAAAATCAAAACAAGGAACCCCCCCGATACACAATTACTTGGCAGGGTTAATGGTAGAGATCCATTAAGCCCGTAGCACCCATCTAAAGTACAAATATATACATATGTATATATACAGGCCACATTCAATTATTATATACGTTCTACCATATACATTCGGATAATATCTCTCGGACTGAGGTTTACCAATTTTAATTTCATCTTTATAATACACATCCGGATCTACCTCCCGGACTGAGGTGTATTCTATACTTATGTCAAAACTTTCTATTTCCCTTCCTAAATCTAGGAAATATGTTTAAAAGCCAATTCATTAGCATGAATTGCTTTACCATATCGTATACCTTTTTAAAAGCCAGTTTTATTATCATAAAAATGCTTTTTCGTTTTAAATCATCCCATTTCCCTTTTTACACTGAAGAAATGTACCCAAAGCCATTTTCATTATCATGAAAATGCTTTGATCATATCATATGTTTCCACATCCCATCTTCCATCCGGGAGTGTTACCGAAGCCAAAATCCTTATCCCATTTCCCTTTTTATACTCAGGAAATGTAAATTAAAGCCAATTTAGTATCATAAATTGCTTTAATAAAACTAAGACTGCCCCTCCGGGTTTGCCCACTGGACGCGCCCCTAAATGGCTATCATCTTCCGGGGCCTATCTATACAAGACAACCTGGGAACCTACCAACATCGGGAAGCGGCCATATGCCTGCGAGATAGTCATGACCACAGCCAGAATCACCTAACCAGCGCAGTACAAATAATCGCTCATATGGACTATAGGACTATATCCACCCTGAATTCATTAGCCTGGGGGCTTCACCTCACTTGCGCAACTTCCTTTATGATAGCGATTTAGGGGGGGGGGTTGTAATCCATATTTTATTAATTATGAAAAAAATTTCTTTTCCATTTTGAAAATATCCATTTTTATATTTTCAAAATCATTTACGTGATATCATATATATACTTTAATCACATAGTATGTATATATACCATATATTCCTCCCTGAATATATAAGAATGGCCATATTTGCAAAACCATCTATCGATGATCATTAATCCCAAAGATTCCTTCAAGGACTCATAATCATGAATTCATATAAGCACGATACTAAACCTTAAGTATTTCCTTACTTTCATAACTAATAAATACCTTAATCATCTTTATGGACATTATTGGATGTCTCCAATTTTACCAATTCAATCTAAGTGAATATACATATATCTACATCCCCAAATTATCCTAATTATCTCCTAGGATACACTTAACAGTAATCGATATAATTATGCTTTCTATACACATAATTATATAGGCCTATATCCCTACTAGAACTGTCCTCGGGATTTATCTCACCCAAACAACCTTAAATATAGTGGGTTAGGGATTTCATTTCCATGAACCCAAAGACTACACTTAGACCAATTAATCATTTAGGGGTTCCCACCCTATTTTAGGAATCCCAACATCTTAACTCATCAATTATTATATTTTCCTCTAAAATATAGTTTAAGGGATATATATTAAAACCCTCACCCTAGCCTCGTAAATCGCCTTAATTAAAGGACCACATAGTCCTAAAAGGCCCAATGTTTTATCGCATAATTAACCTCGAAACAAGATGAATTGGAATCTAACCCATCAAAAACATCGTAGAAAAATTTTCATCTTTTAGCAGGGGTCGATCGATTGACCCTTGGTCGTCGATCGATCGATGGCTCGATCGATTGAGCCCCCATGATCGATCGATCGATCATGGCAGGCAACTTCTTCCCCGAGAAGCTGTTTCAGCCATTAAAGCTTCTCCCATGCTTTTGTAGTCTCACCCAACGACCTACAACCTCAACCAACTACAAATACACATATATTAAGGGTTCTAAATATCCTAGAACCCTAAACCACCAATTAATTTCAATTAATTTCTAAATTTCTCCAATTATCAAATTTTAGGGGTTTATTCGCTTTAACTTTTGAAAACCCGTTTTATCCAAGAAAACCCAACCCAAAATCGTTAGGGTTTGTTATACAAACAATGATATGAGATATTTATGCTTAAAAATAAATAAAGCAAGTAAACACTTGCCTCGTGGATAAAATCCAACGTTCTCGAGCCGAATCCCCGCGAAGGCTGGTCGAAATCTCCCCTTTTTCTCCTCTTTTATTCCTCCTCTCTCTCTTCTCTTTCTTTTATCTTCTTTATTTCTTCTATTCTCCCTATCCCCCTATTTATATAAGAAGAAAAAGGGTTATACCCCTTAAAACCCAAAAATGACTCGTTTACCCAATTACGAGTTACTTTTACCTCTAAAATTACCCGAAACTCATTTTCGACAATCATACACTCTTTTTCGACTATCTCGGACATTCCGAGACTCATTGCGCAGTCGAAATTTTCATCCGAGGTACTTGACCGCAAATCATTATTTCAACCCAAAATAACTTTATGCGGGTTTTCTATTTAAATTCTTACCTCGTGTCGCTTTACTCAACGACGACATATGATTAAAATATTTCTACCTATATAGTCCCAAAAATAATCACAACATCCTTCGAAAATCATTTAATCCTCGAAAATCCCAAAAATTACTATTTAGGGAAATTTCCGAAATTCCAATTTATAATTAATTATGGAATTTAATCGTCTCCAAAAAGGGCGGGTTCTTACATACTCCCCCCCCCCCTTACAACGGAATTTCGTCCTCAAAATTCAGGCATAACCTACACCACCAAATCCTAAAATTGCTCCAAATCCTAATACCTCAAGGGAAACGATACTAACCCCACGGTTCCCAACAATATACCACACTGCCACCAGGGACATAAAGTGACTCCAATAGCATCACATAGCACTCATCATTACTAGTGCCTCACGACATATATTTCAACTTTATATACTACGCCCCTTCTATTTCAGTTGGTATATAAACCATCTTACTAAGGTGCCCATACACCTTTCTAACCTGTGCACATCTGCACATTCATGGCGAACGTCTGACACGTAACACTCTCTCCCATTAAGGGTCTCCTTTCCTCGGTGTAATACTCACCTATGGGTCCTCCGAACCCCCGAAATTCCATTCTCCTAAACTCGGCGCCACTAACTGTAATAAAAATACTAAGGTCTAAGCGTTACTCTAACTACGCGAAACGAGTGTAATCCTAAGTATATCCCTAGTGCCCAAGGCCTCTCTCAACTTCCGACATTTGCTCGGTTTCGTGCATGGGACGTCTCATCGAAGCGAAATCCAAACAAGGAACCCTCCCGTTACACTACTCCCTAGCGTAGTCGGTCGTGGATATATAGCGACCAAAGGCACACCAGCGGGACGTCCTAAATACTTACGCTAACCTACGGACGCGTTTCAACTATCTTATCCTTCCGCCCATACAGAAGGAAACCTAATCAATCGAAGTTCCCACTTTCTGTAGAAAGTGTCACAAATATTATACCCAAAATTTATCTTCTCAAAATCTGCCTTTTCATTAAGGCTGGTTATTATCCTCAAATAAATTTATCTAAGTCCAAACTCACCCACCCACTTGTGGCGAGGGGACCACTTTAGTGCTTTTCCATTGAACCATATCTCCATAAGTAAATCATCATGATGTGGGTCATAGCCTATAGTGGTTCATCCACACTATACGACCTTTTCCACAAAACCAACATCCTTGCATCCTATAACTGTTCCCCACTCCCGATGCCGTTAAGAGTCATGTGTGGAGTGTCTCGCAAAGCGAAATCCAAACAAGGAACCCCTCCACACATTGACACTTGACTTCGTTGGTTATGGAGTTCCGTTATTTCAACATGCAACCGGGATATCCCTATCCCCTAATCCAACAAAAAGGTGGTCTGAACTCCTATCTCTAACTAAGAGTCATACCACCCTGCGCTCGCACTCAATTTAAGTCCTTGCGCAATCAATAATGAGCTTAATCTTACTGTTCAACAAAAATCCTGTGGGCCTTAAATCATATCGATAAGGTCGCCACACACTCACAACATAAAAATAGAGCCTCTGCTAATCGAGCTTCCATTTACCGATATCAATAAAGGCGTACTCAACCGGTATCCAGGAGAGATATCGCAACAACAACTTGTTCCCTCCAGGAACTATGGACACAATAGTCTTTCCATCATTAGCCTGCTATCGCTCCGATAATACCATAATCTTATACAATATGTACAAAATATAAACACCCGCCTCTATGACGAGCGAAAGAAAATAAAATTCCGCTACCGCGGAAAACACATAAGCCTACATTATTATGTTATCGAGACCGACACAACTCAATTTACACACACTAGTCTAAGGCCAACAAACACCACAACTTCATCTCGCCACACTTCTTACTAGAATTTCTTACTCTAGGCCCCGTCTGGGTACCCTAACCTTGTCCTTTATTCCTACCGGGAAGAGCTAACCGTGTGGCTCCGCACTCCACATTACCGTTTCAACCAGTGGTCTTCGTGATCATGATAAAGTTGTCAACACCATCAGACTCTATAACCTTACTCCTTACAATCACCTTAATAATCCTCTTAACTTAATCGTTAAAAGGAAACTCCACTACCCGTTCCAACAAATCTCCCCATGTGGATGTCCACTCAGGGGCACCTGAACACACCCACATTCTCCCTACAAGTGAAAATTGTCCTTAAATTTTCACATCTGGGTATTTCCATACCCTACTCTTAAGCCGAAGCTCCCGAGCCTTCTACTTCCACTAGGTAGTGCCACGCTCACTTAGCACAACCCCAATTTTAACGTACGGTCCCTATCAAAGACCTTTTTTCGAACCCTTATCTCCACGAGGTAGTTCAACTTGAGTACCACTTTCTACCATGGCAGTACTTGTATGCTCATAACTTATACTTTAGTAGTCGTTGCAACAATCCTTAATAATTTCCATAAGTGGAGTGACCTCTACGGCGATCCTAATCCCCCGACTTCTACTAGTTGCCCCAGCTAAGCCTCGCCTCCTGCTGTCCTCCCCGAGGCCCTCCTTGGTCGTCCTTCTTTGATCGGCACACGATCCTAGAACGAGCACGCAAAGGATTACAATAAATCTTATGCTATGGTGCTATGGAAGTACAAAGAAGTCTCACAAGAGAAATCAACAATCCTAATTCTGGGGCTCTATATCAAATCGAGAGCAACGTTGAAAGCGTAGTACATCCGCACAGATTCCTAAGGACGCTAGAACCTGATGCTCTGATACCATCTGTAACAAACCGCCAAACGGGATACCGGGCGATCACTCCTATATCAAATTAAAACAGGAGTGACATATGGATCATTCTTAGCATCACTGTCGAAAATCCATTTAATTACTAATTTCCTATTAGGCGAGCGTTAAAATTTTACTTAACTACTCTTTTTAAGCGAAGATAATTAAAACATCAACACAGTTTATATGTAAATTAAACTGAAATGAAATAAAATAACGGAACACTCGGTTCAAATTATATAACCATATCGAATGATGTTCAAAGAATACATAAAAATAGCTGGACCATTGGCCCGAATATTTACACAATACCTCCTATCTAGATTACAAGGATAGAAGCGTCTATCGAAAACCTGCACGCATCCACAGCTGCTGCAGCAGACGTCTGACTCGAAGGAAGTGTCATCCAGGGGTCCCTGTGTCTGGACACCTATATATATATATATAATATAGTAAGAAAAGAAAAGTAGATAAATGGGTCAGAGCCCGAATTTGAAAATATTTTGCAAGTGCATAAATGCTTGATATTAGAAAAATAGTTTTATCTCATATTTAAATTGGTATCGCACTCCCATGAGATAGCCCTCACCTCTCCTCTAATAGTGCACACCTAACGCACCCTAACAACACATCCTAGTCAAGCTACCTCGCCTAACTAGTCTAATCACCCAACTACTATCTACCCTCGATAGTCCAAGTGCTAAAGGCTAAACTTCCCTCCATTCTCAACACTGCACTAAGTTCGTGTGTGGGGTGTCTCGCAAAGTGAAATCCAAACAATGACCCCCCCCCGATGCACTACTACTTGGCAGGGTTAATGGTAGAGATCCATTAGGCCCGTAGCACCCATCTAAAGTACAAATATATACATATGTATATATACAGGCCACATTCAATTATTATATACATTTTAGCATATACATCCGGATAATATCTCCCGAACTGAGGTTTACCAATTTTAATATCATATTTATAATACACATCCGGATCTACCTCCCGGACTGAGGTGTATTCTATACTCATGTCAAAACTTTCTATTTCCCTTCTTAAATCTAGGAAATATATTTAAAAGCCAATTCATTAGCATGAATTTCTTTACCATATCGTATACCTTTTTAAAAGCCAGTTTTATTATATAAAAAATACTATTCCGTTTTAAATCATCCCATTTCCCTTTTTACACTCAGGAAATGTACCCAAAGCCATTTTCATTATCATGAAAATGCTTTGATCAGATCATATGCTCCCACATCCCTTCTTCCATCCGGGAGTGTTACCGAAGCCAAAATCTTTATCCCATTTCCCTTTTTATTCTCAGAAAATGTAAATTAAAGCCAATTTGTTATCATAAATTGCTTTAATAAAACTAAGACCGCCCCTACGGGTTTCCCCACTGGACGCGCCCCTAAATGGCTATCATCTTCCAGGGCCTACCTATACAAGACAACCTGTGAACCTACCAACGTCGGGAAGCGGCCATATGCCTGCAGGATAGTCATGAACACACCAGAATTACCTAACCATCGCAGTACAAATAATCGCTCATATGGCCTATAGGACTATATACACCCTGCATTCATTAGCCAGGGGGCTTCACCTCACGCGCGCAACTTTCCTTATGACAGTGATTTAGGGAGGTGTGTAATCCATATTTTATTAATTATGAAAATCATTTCTTTTTCATTTTGAAAATATTCAATTTTATGTTTTCAAAATCATTTACGTCATATCATATATATACTTTAATCACATAGTATATACATATACCATATATTCCTCCCTTAATATATAAGAATGGCCATATTTTCCAAACCATCTATCGATGATCATTAATCCAAAAAAATTCCCTCAAGGAATCATAATCATGCATTCATATAAGCATGACACTAAACCTAAAGTATTTCCTTACTTTCAAAACTAATAAATACCTTAATCATATTTAAGGAATTTATTGGATGTCTCCAATTTTACCAATTCACTCTAAGTGAATATACATATATCTACATCCCAAAATTATCCTAATTATCTCCTAGGACACACTTAACGGTAATAGATATAATTGTGCTTTCTATACGCATAATTATACAGGCCTATATGCCTACTAGAAATGTCCTCGGGATTTATCTCACTCGAACAACCTTAAATATAGTGGGTTAGGGATTTCATTTCCATGAACCCAAAGACTACACATAGACCAATTAATCATTTAGGGGTCCCCACCCTAATTTAGGAATCCCAACATCTTAACTCATCAATTATTCTATTTTCCTCAAAAATATCGTTTAAGGGTTATACATTAAAACCCTCACCCTAGCCTCCTAAATCCCCTTAATTAAAGGACCATACAGTCCTAAAAGGCCCTTTGTTTTATCGCATAATTAACCTCGGAACAAGATGAATTGGAATCTAACCCATCCGAAACATCCTAGAAAAATTTTCCTCTTTCAACAGGGGTCGATCGATCGAGCCCCCATGATCGATCGATCGATCATGGCGGGCAGCTTCTTCCCCGAGAAGCTGTTTCAGCCATTAAAGCTTCTCCCACGCTATTGTCGCCTCATCCAATGACCTACAACCTCAACCAACTACAAATACACATATATTAAGGGTTCTAAACATCCTAGAACCCTAAACCACCAATTAATTTCAATTAATTTCTAAATTTCTCCAATTATCAAATTTTAGGGGTTTATTCGCTTTAACTTTCGAAAACCCATTTTATCCATGAAAACCCAACCCACTATCGTTAGGGTTTGTTATACCAATAATGATATGACATATTTATGCTTAAAAATAAATAAAGCAAGTAAACACTTTCCTCGTGGATAAAATCCGACCTCCTCGAGCCGAATCCCCGCGGAGGCGGGTCGGAATCTCCCCCTTTTACCCTCTTTTCTCCCTCCTCTCTCTCTTATCTCTCTTTTCTCTTATTTCTTTCTTCTTTTCTCCCTCTCTCCCTCTTTATATATGAAGAAAAAGGGTTATACCCCTTAAAACCCAAAAACGACTCGTTTACCCAATTACCAGTTACTTTTACCTCTAAAATTAACCGAAACTCATTTTTGACAATCGGACACTCTTTTCCGACTATCTCGGACATTCCAAGACTCTTGGCGCAGCCGAAATTTTCATCTGAGGTACTTGACCGCAAATCACTATTTTAACCCAAAATAACTTTATCCGGGTTTTCTAATTAAAATCTTACCTCGTGTCGCTTTACTCAACGAAGAAATATAATTAAAATATTTCGACCTATATAGACCCAAAAATAATCACAACATCCTTCAAATATCATTTAATCCTCGAAAATCCCAAAAAATTACTATTTAGGGAAATTTCCGAAATTCCAATTTATAATTAATTACGGAATGTAATCCTCACCAAAAAGGGCGGGTTGTTACAGTTTGATGAGATATTACACCCTTTCAAATTGTTGTTAGATGTTTGAAAACAAACTCCTTCACTTCTGACATGTTGCTGAGATTAACTGAGAAATTGTTGCGTCACACTTCATATTAAGGTGTTTTTGGAATGTTTTATAATGTGGAAGTTAAAACAAATTTACACAAATTTTTATTATTTTGATGTGTGAACCATGTTGCCTTAATAGTAGGAGAAGCATATTGAGATACCACCCGTTCCCAAGACATTATCCTATCACCTTTTTAACCGGTTTGGATGGAGCCATGACCAAATCGAATTCCTAATTAATGGATCTAAAACTGACGATAACTTATCAAATCATGTTTTGATTAATTTTTTACTACAACTACATGATATGACCCGTAACAAAATGACATGAACATGGTCCAAACAAAATACAAACCTGATAGGACATGATATGTAAAATACCGAAGGCTTAGCGAGTTTGGACTTAGTGAAGGTGATTTTGACACGAATATGCTAACAACGAGTCTAATTACTCTTTGTCGACGGTTTATTTTCCAAACAGAATTCCTAAAGAGTCTAATAAATCAATATTTGTAGTTGTCATATTCTTTTTGGCGAAAATAGTACATTTATAAGAAACTAGCTAATATGTACAAGTGGTATCTTTATTCACAAGTCCCATACAAACAAGGTACATATCAAAACCCACGACTCTATGAAAGAGAAATATAACGCTCCCATTCTATATTGTATGAATTTAATGTTTGTTTATTGAGTCTCACTTCAAAAATACAGTAAAATATTATCTTCTTCGGCTTATTATACTTGTTGGTATCTTTTGGGGTTTAAGAATTCCATTAGTGTTCATAGGATATTTCAATTTTATCTTCACGTATTTTCATAATGTAGACATAAATTTGTGGTAATCTTTTTGGAAAAAAAATTAATTGTAATTGAAATTTACCCCATAAGGAAAATAATAATTTGTGCACTTAGGGCACAAATTTTGAGTCGCAAAATAGTAAATACTAGTATGCAGGCCACACGATACGTAGCCAAGTCTATCAAATTCTAAGATTTAAATGAGATTTAACTCTGAAATAAAAACTAAAAAGAAATATCATTACAAAGTTTTTATAAGAAATTCAATGAACAGTTTAATATTAAAGAATATTATAACCATGGCCATGAAAAAAATGAAACTACATTTCTTCATATTTCCATCCGTGCATCGCGCAAGGTTTAAAACTAGTCGTTAGTAAATAGCATCTAAAGTTAGTAAAACAACTGTAATGTCTTCATAATAAAAGTTGTATTTAATCAATTGTCCAATAATATATGATTGAATTAATTAAAAAAATATATAACGCCCCTGATAGAAAAGAGTGCCCACTAAGATGTCTATAGTCATTCTCGCTTCAAAATAAAGCGATTTACTCAATTACGAATAACCTTTTGGCTTTCCAAATCTTACATTTCTCTCAAACGTTAACTTGTTGGTTTTCCACCCATATGCATTAAAGTTAAGAGAATGCAAAAGGGATAACTATTTCGATATGCATTAAAGTTAAGTGAATGCAAAAAGGTTAACTATTTTTATAAATAAGCCTACGTACATCAATTCTACATATCCCTTGGGCCAACATTTTATTATTCTTTTTTGTGAGTTTAGAGAGCTTAGATGGAAAAAAATAACTATTGTCGTTCAAATGAGGTGAATGTGTCAAACTTGAAGATAGATGAGGAGGTCATGCCAAATGAAGGAGAAAATAATAATCTCAAAGAAACCAACCAAAATGAAGTTGCTATTGAGATAAAAGACAACTTGCCTGTTGAAAATATGGAACTCATGCCCACGTATGACGAAAAATCTAAGATTGAGGCAAAAGAGGATGTGCATATTGAAAATGAAATGATAGAGAAAAGAGATGGAGTGCCTATAACAAATGAGGAGTTGGTTATGGAGGAGAATGAAAAAAATGCTACGGTTGGGAAAAAAGATGGCGCGACTGATAAAAAAGATGAGTTGGCTGTGTCCGAAAATGAAGAAAATTTGAAGGTAGATGAAACGATTGAAAATGAAACTATGAAGAATGAGATAAAAGAGGAAAATGATGAATTGAATCTTAACAAAGAGGAACCCGTTAAAGTCGGTATTTGATGCGGCATGGGTTCTATTATCTAAGCCTAGCTTATATATTTATATTTTATATATGAATAAAGTGGTGGGAAATGTATTTGGGTTTGGTGCCAATGATTGAAATGGTGTTCGTGGGATAATAAGTCTTTGAAATGGGTAAGAGCATATTTGTATTTTTGGGCTACGTTTGTTTGGATCTGTTTCAATACATGGACGTTATGAATATGTGTTCCCATTCTCTAATATTACATGAATTTACTACATGTTAATAACATTCTCTCTGCCTCAAGGTTTATTTGGTTTGGGTTTTTTAAGCTTTATTTCTTTGTTGGAAACGTTTTTTTAGTAATGATGCAATCTGCGTGTAGTTATTCGTATACTAACGTTCGAATCAAATTACGTAATGCAGAATTAATATTTTTTCACAATCTACCGAGGATAAAAAAAAGTTTTGAGATGAAATTTTATAATGTATAAAAAATATTTGTGATATTTTACCTTTAGAGAAATGCTTTATGTACCGGCAAAAGCTTACTGCCTAACTCAACTGGCTGACATGGCATGCCTCTTCAATTTTGAAGAAGTTGATTTGTCGTAATAATTTATCTTCTTTATTTATCTTGTTGGATTGGTTGGAGTTTAATGGACGAAATTTTAATTATAACTAATATTTTCTCTGCTATTCTAATTTTCATTTTAATTTCAAATAAATAATTTTAAAATATTATAAATTAATCCCTAAATATGAAGAAGACTCAATTAAAATATGACACAATAAGATTTTTATTTTATTTATCTAACACGATCTCGAACCAATTAAATTAGAATATGACCTTCATTTTTATTTACCAAACACAAACACGACCATTTAAAAATAACACGAGACCACATCAATTCCTATTTTTTTAACCATGTGCTTGAATCAAATAAAATGCAACACAATATGAAATATACATTTTTATTTATCTAACACTGTTACGAACCAATTAAAACAGAACATGACCTCAACATTTTTTTACCTAACACTAACACGACCAATTAAAAATGAAACGAGGTAACACAAATTCTTATTTTTTTTTAGATGAGCACGAATCAATTAAAATATGACACAATACAAAATATATATTTTTTGCCTAAATAAGAGTTCCCATTATGTCATTTTTCATTTTGACATGTTCGTGTTGTCGGCAGCGGTTATTGTCACTGGCGTGGATCCGCATCATTTAATGGATGTGGGATCGCGGTAGTGGCAGTAACAAATCGATTTTAAAACATTTTTTTATTTTGATAAAAACTGTTATTTATTTATTTTCGATAAAGTTGTTCTTTTTTTCTCCCTAAAATCTATTTTTTGTGTTAAAACTAGTTTAAGAAACGCTATTTTCTTTAAAAAAAAATCTTTTATTTTTGTCAAAATTGTTTTTTATTCATAAGAACAATTTTTGCTAAAAAAATATTTTTCTTTTGTTTTTGTCATGTCGTGTCATTTTTGCTAAATTGATGTTGACATGTTTCAAACTTGTTTTTCTTGGTTCAAACTTTTTTTACTTTGATAAAAAATGTGCTTTTATGTTTCGGTCAAGCTGTTTTTTTTTGGGGTTAAGAACTATTTTTTGTGTTTAAACTAGTTAAATAACTATATTTTGCTGAAAATATTTTTTATTTATTTGTGTTTGGTTTTTTTTAAAACTGCATTTTCCTCTTTTTTTAGAAGGCAACAACTATATGTATTTTCAAAAAATGTATTGTGGCGATCGTGACACTGGTTATTATCGCTGGCGTGACCCCACGTTCATTAGGCAATTACCAATCTAACACGTCATGTCAGCATATCTCAACCGACACATATGACACGACACAATAAAAACAAAAGAAAAAACATTGTTTTTAGCAAAAAGATGTTTGTAACAATAAAAAAAAAATTGACAGAAGCAAAAGATTTTTTTATCAAACAACTTTTAAAAAAGCAGTGATAATCAAAAAAAAAAAAATTTTAAAACCGATTTGTGGCGCGAACCCCGATCCATTAAATGATGCGGATCCGCGCTCGCTTTTTTATTTGGATCGTGATCTTGTCTGTTAAAAACTACATGATTCATAATCGCATTGTGTAACTTTTTAATTTTTATGTGTTAAGTAAAAAAAATGATATCGTGTCTTGTCTTATCTAATTTTAAAACATAATTTTAACCTATGTTTTGTTACATATATTTATATATAACGTGTATTTATGATTTTTGATTGTACTGGTTTTTTTTAACTTGAAAGTAATATTTTACAAACAAAAAATTAATGACTTGGATGTGTTTTGAACTCCTAAATGGAAGTTGTTGTTTGGATAAACATCATCATCAGGCCACGCAAGAAACATTTCTCTTGGTTTAGGCTTATTTACTTGCATGGGTGCTTGCCAACTCAGTTAGCCACATCAGCCGGTGAGGGTATTCCGATGCATTTAGCCGGTTCCTATAGCATTCCTCTTTTTATTCAAATAGGTCAAATGGATCTATCCATATATTATTGGAATACATATATGAAGCTTCACTTTTCGATCATTTTTTATTCCATTTTTTCCGGTGATCAAACCCAATTTTATAATTAGATCAAATTAAATGGGTGAATTAGAAATTTAAAATAAGTACAATAATATTAATACTAAACAAATTATGTTTGGGCTATCATAACCTTTAAGTTAAGAAAAATATATATGTGAAATTCGAGCAAAAATATTATGAGCCTTCAGAAAACCAAAGGCTGTCAAAAATTATTTTTTATTTTGTGTTTGTATGGTATTTTGAAAGAACAATAACACATATTTCTTTAACTTTACATAAAATATATTTTTTGATACAAAGCCATCATTCTGATATTTCATTAATTCATACTTTTTTTATCTGATTAGTATAATTAAAGATAATGTGATATGATATGTGTAACTTCTCGTCCATTTCATTTTGGGTAGTTTGATGAGATATTACACCCTTTCAAATTGTTGTTATATGTTTGAAAACTAACTCCTTTACTTCTGACTTGTTGATGAGATGAACTGAGAAATTGTTGCATCACACTTCATATTAAGGTGTTTTTGGAATGTTTTATAGTTTGGACCTTAAAACAAACGTACACTAATTTTTATTATTTTGATGTGTGAACCATGTTACCTTAATAGTAGGAGAAGCATATTGAGATACCACCCGTTCCCAAGACATTTTCCTATCACTTTTTCAACGGGTTTGGGTGGAGCCATGACCAAATCGAATAACTAATTGATGGATCTGCAACAGATGACAAGTTATCGAATCAAGTTTTGATTAATTTTTTACTATAACTACATGATATGACACGTAACAAAATGATATGAACATGGTCCAAACAAAATACAAACCTGATAGGACATGATATGTAAAATACCGAAGGCTTAGTGAGTTTTGACTTAATGAAGGTGATTTTGGCACAAATTTGCTAACAAAGAGTCTAATTACTCTTTGTCGACGGTTTATATTCCAAATATAATTCCTAACGAGTCCAAAAACTCAATTTTTGTAGTTGCCATATTCTTTTTGGCGAAAACAGTACATTTATACGAAACTAGCTGATATGTACAAGTGGTATCTTTATTCACAAGTCTCATACAAACAAGGTACATATCAAAACCCATGACTTTATGAAAGAGAAATATAACGCTCCCATTCTATATTGTATGAATTTAATGTTTGTTTATTGAGTCTCACTTCCAAAATACAGTAAAATATTATCTTCTTCGGCTTATTATACTTGTTGGTATCTTTTGGGGTTTAAGAATTTCATTAGTGTACATAGGATATTTCAATTTTATCTTCACGTATTTTCATAATGTGGACATAAATTTGTGGTAATCTTTTTGGAAAAAAATTTAGTTGTAATTGAAATTTACCCTATAAGGAAAATAATAATTTGAGCACTTAGGGCACATATTTTGAGTCGCAAAATAGTAAATACTAGTATGCAGACCACACGATGCGTAGCCAAGTTTATCAGATTCTAAGATTTAAATGAGATTTAATTCTGAAATAAAATCTAAAAAGCAATATCATTACAATGTTTTTATAAGAAATTCAATGAACTGTTTAATATTAAAGAATATTTTAACCATGGCCATGAAAAAATGAAACTACGTTTCTTCATATTTCCATTCGTGCATCGCGCAGGTTTTAAATCTAGTCGTTAGTAAATAGCGTCTAAAGTTAGTAAAACAACTGTAATGTCTTCATAATAAAAGTTATATTTAATCAATTGTCAAATAATATATGATTGAATTAATTAAAAAAATATATAACGCCCCTGATAAAAAAGAGTGCCCACTAAGACGTCTATAGTCATTCACGCTTCAAAATAAAGCGATTTACACAATTACGAATAACCTTTTGGCTTTCCAAATCTTACATTTCTCTCAAACGTTAACTTGTTGGTTTTCCACCCATATGCATTAAAGTTAAGAGAATGCAAAAGGGCTAACTATTTTGATATGTATTAAAGTTAAGAGAATGCAAAAGGGCTAAGTGTTTTTATAAATAAGCCTACGCACATCGATTCTACATATCCGTTTGGCCAACATTTTATTATTGTTCTTTGTGAGTTTAGAGAGCTCAGATGGAGAAAAACAACTATTGCCGTTCAAATGAGGTGAATGTGTCAAACTTCAAGATAGATGAGGAGGTCATGCCAAAAGAAGGAGAAAATAAGAATCTCAAAGAATCCAACGAAAATGAAGTTGCTATTGAGAATAAGGAACTCATGCCCACGTATGAGAAAAAATCTAAGATTGAGGCAAAATAGGATGTGCATATTGAAAATAAAGAAAATGAAATGATTGAGTAAAAAGATGGAGTGCCTATAAAAAATGAGGGGTTGGTTATGGAGGAGAATGAAAAAAATGCTATGATTGGGAAAAAAGATGGCGCGACTGATAAAAAAGATGAGTTGGCAGTGTCCGAAAATGAAGAAAATTTGAAGGTAGATGAAATGATTGTAAATGAAACTATGAAGAATGAGATCAAAGAGGAAAATGATTAATTGAATCTTAAAAAAAGAGGAACCCGTTGAAGTCGGTATTTGATGCGGCATGGGTGCTTCTATTATCCAAGGCTATCTTATATATTTATATTTTATATATGAATAACGTGGTGGGAAATGTATTTGGGTTTGGTGTCAATGATTAAAATGGTGTTTGTGGGATAATACATTTTTGAAATGGGTAAGAGCATATTTGTATTTTTGCAAAATTTTTGTTTGGATCAATTTCAATACATGGATGTTATGAATCTGTGTTCCCATTCTCTAATATTACATGAATTTACTAGATGTTAATAACTCTCTCCCTGACTCAAGATTTATTTGGTTGGTATTTTTTAAGCTTTATTTCTTTGTTGGAAACTTTTTTTAATAACGATGCAATCTGCGTGTAGTTATTCTTTTACTAATGTCTGAATTAAATTACGTAATGCATAATTAATTTTTTTTCACAATCTACCTAGGAAAAAAAATAGTTTTGAGATGAAGTTTTATATTGTATAAAAAATATTTGCGAAATTTTTCATTTAGAGAAATTGCTTTATTAACCGGCAAAAGCTTACCGCCTAACTCAACTGGCTGACATGGCATGCCATTTTAATTTAGAACAAGATGATTTGTCATAATAAATTATCTTCTTTATTTATCTTGTGGGATTGATTGGAGTTTAATCGACAAAATTTTAATCATAACTAATATTTTTTCTGTTATTCTAATTTTCATTTAATTTCAAATAAATAATTTTAAAATATCATAAATTAATCTCTAATTATGAAGAAGACTCAATTAAAATATGACACAATAAGATTTTTATTTTATTTATCAAACACTATCTCGAACAAATTAAATTAGAATACGACCTTCATTTTTATTTACCAAACACAGACACGACCATTTAAAAATAACACGAGACAACATCAATTCCTATTTTTTTAAACATGGGCATGAATCAAATAAAATGCAACACAATACGAAATGTACAGTTTTTTATTTATCTAACACTGTTACAAACCAATTAAAACAGAACATGACCTTCACATTTTTGTACCTAACACTAACATGACCAATTAAAAATGAAACACGGTAACACAAATTCTTATTTTTATTTAGATGAGCACGAATCAATTAAAATACGACACAATAAAAAATATATATTTTTTGCCTAAATAAGAGTTCCCATTATGCCATTTTTCATATAGACATGTTCGTGTTGTAGGCAGCGGTTATTGTTGCCGACGCGGATCCGCATCATTTAATGGATGTGGGCTCGCGGTTGTGGCACTAACAAATCGTTTTTAAAACATTTTTTTATTTTGATAAAAACTATTATTTATTTATTTTCGATAAAGTTGTTCTTTTTTTCTCCCTAAAATTTATTTTTTTGTGTTAAAACTAGTTTAAGAAACGCTATTTTCTTAAAAATAATCTATTATATTTGTCAAAATAGTTTTTTATTCATAAGAACGATTTTTGCTAAAAAAATGTTTTTCTTTTGTTTTTGTCATGTCGTGTCGTGTTGTGTCATTTGTGTCAGTTGCGATACACTAACATCACGTGTTGCGATCCGCAAACAATAACCAGTGTCGCGATCGACACATATAAATTGATGTTGACATGTTTCAAAGTTGTTTTTCTTGGGTCAAACTTTTTTTACTTTGATAAAAAACGTGTTTTTATGTTTCGGTCAAGCTGTTTTCTTTTTGGGTTAAGAACTATTTTTTTGTGTTTAAACTAGTTAAAAAAATGTATTTTGCTGAAAATATTTGTTATTTATTTTTGTTCAGTTTTCGTTAAAAGTGCATTTTCCTCTTTTTTTTAGAAGGCAACAACGATATGTATTTTTAAAAAATGTATTGTGGCGATCGTGACACTGGTTATTATCGCTGGCGTGACCCCACGTTCATAAGACAATTACCAATAGAACACGTCATGTCAGCATATCTCAACCGACACATATGACACGACACAACAAAAACAAAAGAAAAAACATTTTTTTTAGTAAAAAGATGTTTGTAACAATAAAAAACAATTTTGACAGAAGCAAAAGATTTTTTTATCAAACAACTTTTAAAATGTAACAACCCGGCCTTTTGGAGACGATTAAATTCCATAATTAAATATAAATTGGCAATTTGGGGAAATTTTATTAAATAGTAATTTTTTAGATTTTCGAGGATTAAATGAGTTTCGAAGGATGTTGTGATTATTTTTGGGACTGTATAGGTCGAAATATTTTAATTATATGTCGCCGTGGAGAAAAGCGACACGAGGTAAGATTTTTAATTGGAAAACCCGCAGTTATTTATTTTGGGTTGGAATAGTGATTTGCGGTCAAGTACCTAAGATGGGAATTTTGACACCGCCCTGATTCTCGAAATGGTCGAGATAGTCGGAAAAGAGTGTCCGATAGTCGAAAATGAGTTTCGGGTAATTTTAGAGGTAAAAATAACTCGTAATTGGGTAAACGAGTCGTTTTTGGGTTTTAAAGGGTATAACCCTTTTCTTTCTTTATAAAGAGAGGGAGAGGGAGAAAAAGAGCAAGAAAAGAAAGAAAAGAGAGAGAAGAGAGAGAGGAAGGAGAAAATAGGAAGAAAACGGGAGATTCGGGCCAAACTCCGCGGGATTCGGCTCGAGGTCGTCGGATTTTATCCACGAGGCAAGTATTTACTTGCTTTATTTATCTTTTTGCATAAATATCTCATACCGTAGTTTGGTATAAACAAACCCTAAAGGTTTTCGGGTGGTTTATCGTGGATAAAATGGGTTTTTGGGAGTTAAAACAATTAAACCCCAAATAATATTTCAATTTATGGAACTTAGGTTTTAACCTAAATTAATTGGTGGTTTTGGGTTCTAGGATGTTTATAACCCTTAATATATGTGTATCTGTAGTTGGTTGAGGTTGTAGGACGTTGGGTGAGGCGATAAAAGCTTGGGAGAAGCTTTAATGGCCGAAATCGTCTCGGAGAAGATCATGAATATTAACCCGTCACTTTAGGGGGCCTTTTTGGCCAGGAAAAGAATTGATTTAGCCTTCGGCCAAAACATGAAAGTTGTAGATCTTTTCGATACGGTCACGTGGCGCCAACCACGTATTTTTCTGATTTTTATACGATTTGATATGATTTTTACAAGATGGCATCTCCGGGTTGAAATCATCAACTCGGAAATCAAATTGGGAATTGGAAAAATGACGGCTAGAATTAATTGCGTAGATGTTTGGGATAATTTTAGGGGTAGTTTAGAAACCCCGATAATGAATTTGGGTTGTTGGAAAATGGATTTGAGGAAATTTAGTTTTGGAGACCTCGTGTGACCGGTCGACCGCGCCCCTATGGCCGGTCGACCGCGTCAAGGAGAAAGGGCCTACTGCTTTTGTTTCGTAGGCTTATTTGTAACCCGCGGTCGACCGGGGGTCTAGGACCGGTCGACCGGTGCCCTGCTTTCAGCCCAATATTTTGGAGATTAGGATTATTTCTCCTTTTTGAGTTTAATGTTTAAGGGCCCTCTAAATTAGAGTATTATAGAGGGTTATGTCCTAAAGGACGTGAGGAATTGGGAATATATATATATATATATATGTGTGTGTGTATATTCACTTAGAGTGAATTAGCATGATTGGAGATATCCAAATGAATCCGTAGATGGGATTTTGGTATATATTACTTATTAAAGTAAGAAAATATTTTGGGTTTAGTATCATGCGTATATGATTGCATGATTATGATTCTTTGAGAGAATCCTTGGGATTAATGGTCATCGTTATATGTAATTGGCAAATATGGCCATTATATATATATATTCTAGGAGGGATATATGGTATATGTATATACTATGTGATTGAAGTATATATATATATATATATATATATATATATATATATATATATATATGTGATATGATGTAAATGATTTTGAAAATATAAAAATGAATATTTTCAAAATGGAAAGATAAATGATTTTCATAATTGATAAATTATGGTTACACACCTCCCTAAATCGCTATCATAAGGGAAGGTGCGCGCGTTGTGGTTAACCCTTCCTGGCTATTGAGCAGGTTGGATATAGTCCCTAGGCCATATGGGCGGTTATTTGTTTTATGAACTGGTTAGGGGATTCTGGGTGTGGTCCTGACTTTCCCGCAGGCAATATGGCCGCTTCTCGACGTTGGTAGTTTCCCAGGTTGTCTTGTATAGATAGGCCCTGGAAGATGATAGCCATTTAGGGGCGCGTCCAGTGGGGAAACCCGGAGGGGCAGTCTTAGTTTTATTAAAGCAATTTATGATAATAAATTGGCTTTAATTTACATTTCCTGAGAATAAAAAGGGAAATGGGATAAAGGTTTGGCTTCGGTAACACTCCCGGATGGAAGAAGGGATGTGGAAGCATGATTTGATCAAAGCATTTTCATGATAATTAAAATGGATTTGGGTACATTTCCTGAGTATAAAAAGGGAAATGGGATGATATAAAGCGGAAAAGCATTTTTATGATAATAAAATTGGATTTTAAAAGTATATGATTTGTTAAAGCAATTCATGATAATGAATTGGCTTTTATATTTACATTTCCTGAGTATAAAAAGGGAAATGGGAAGTCTTGAGAAAAATGAAAGTATTGATAAATACTTAATATATGAATCCTCAGTCCGGGAGATAGATTTGGATGTTTATGGTAAAATGAATATATATGGATGAATCGAGTACCGAGGGTCTAATGGATCCCGACGATCGACCTTGCCGCATAGTAGTGTATCGGGGGGGTTCCTTGTTTGGATTTTGCTTTGCGAGACACCCCACGAACGAATATGGCAATGTGTTGAGACTGGGAAAAAGTTTAATCCTTAGTTCTCTAATATTATAAATGCTTATGATATATATATATATATATATATATATATATATATATATATATATATATATATATATATATGTATCTTTATGTACTGAGGGACTGGCGGATCTCGATGATCGACCGTGCCGCGTAGCAGTGTATCGGGGGGGTTCCTTGTTTGGATTTCGCTTTGCGAGACACCCCACGCACGAACATGGCATAGCATTGAGACTGGGGTGAAGTTTAGCCCTTAGTACATTGCTTGGAATATCTAGGGTTGATATTGGTTAGGTAGACTAGTCTAGCAGGGTATCTTGACTAGGATGTTTAGAGGGATGCGCTTGGAGTGCACTATTAGTGGAGAGGTGAGGGGTATCGCATGGGAGTGCGATACCAAACTTAAATATGAGATAAAACCTTTTTCAAAATAATAAGGCATTTATGCACTTGCTAAATATTTTCAAAACTCGGGCTCTGTCCCGTTTATCTACTTTTCCTTTGTTGCTATATATTATATATATATATATAGGTGTCCAGACACAGGGACGCCTGGATGCGTGCAGGTTTTTGATAGCCGATTCCATCCTTGTACTCTAGATAGGAGGTACTGTATAAACATTCGGGCCAATGGTCCAATTATTTTTGTTTATTCTTTGCACGTTATTCGATATGGTTGTATAATTTGAACCGAGTGCTCGGTTATTTTATTTCATTTCCTTTTCATTTCAGTTCATTCACGCATTAACTTGTGGATGTTTTATTTTAATGGTTTAAAAAGAGTAGTTAAGTAAAAGTTTTTAACGCTCGCATTAACTTCCGTTTATACCCTCGGTCTGGACAAGGATCACCTCCAATACGGACGACCCTACGAGGGGACGACCCTTCACCAGACCCCAGCTGGCCACCACCAGGCCCAGACGACCATACGAGGGGCCGACCCTCCCCAGGCTCTAGACGACCCTACGAGGGGTCGACCCCCCACCTGGCTCCAGACGACCATACGAGGGGCCGACCCTCCCCCAGGCTCTAGACGACCCTACGAGGGGTCGGCCCCCCACCTGGCTCCAGACGACCCTACGAGGGGCCGACCCTCCCCCAGGCTCCGGACGACCCTACGAGGGTACGACAGTACGAGATCTGAATCAATCCAGGCTCACTACCGGAAGAAATTTTGCCCTCGGCCTCGGCTCATAGGCCGAGGGTGACATCATGACAGCGCGTGGTTTGGGACACGCGTGGAACAGTGCGCGTCAGGCTCATATGACACGTGGCAGACCGTTATAACCGAATCACACCCTCACGTGAGGGAATATTATGTCATCATTTGGCATCTATAGGTGTCAACAGGGGATTGGTTAGATCATCATTCACATGCACCATGCTTACTTGGGGGGTACACTACACCCCCCAAGACCTATATATACTTGTCACCTACAACCCTACAGGGGATCAGATTATTGCAACCCTAGCTAAAACCCTTCTTGTGCATAGTAGAGAGAGAAAGAGCTTATGTGCATTGTATCCAAGGCCATTAGTGCCCATACTTACGAGGATCACACACTCACAGTGGATGTAGGCCTAATTGGCTGAACCACTATACATCATTGTCTTATTTCCTCTTATACTCATCCCCTTCTACATACACATGTTCATACACTTATGCATCTCTATGACTGCCATGGTTATAACTGTTTGAGCTCATTATCACTTTTCCGGTGATGCTAAATCACAGCATCATCAGTTTGGCGCCGTCTGTGGGAACGAGAAGACATCTCTTCCTTTGTACAGCTTGACCTCACTGGGCACTCTGGTGGTGAACCAACACTCCCCCTGAGAGGAGGTGTTTCACCATTGAAAGAGACCCACTAAGGTTCCCAAGCTCACCAGTATTTTCTTCAGTTCAACTTTTCATAGCTCAAGCACATGTCACATGAGATGCCACCACCACCTCTTCCCCCGCCGGATGAGGGGGGAAGACCCAGTTCCAGTCAACCGCCGCCTCAGCAGCCCTAAAGTCTCTGGCAGCCAGCCAGCAGATGATGCAGGAGCAGTTCACGGCCCTAAGTCAGAACATACTGAGACCACCAGGGGTCTCACCTGAGATGATTACTCCGGCAGCAGCTCCAAGACAGCATGAGGCCAGGGGACCACCCCAGGCACCACGTAAAGACCTGCCACCCCCTCAGCGGCGTAGGGATGTTGCTGACCCCCGGCGTTTACGCCTGGGGAAGCAAGGAAACCCTTGCCCTGAAGACAGGTATGACGATCTGGAGGAAGAAGAGGCTCCAGTAGAATGCTGGGAGCCATATGAGGTCTCCAACAATACTGTACGACCCCTCTAGGATAGTAGAGAAAAGTGCGGGAGACCAAACCCTGATGATCGCCCAAGAGGCTCTGCTTTTGACCGCCTGAGCAGGGGGTCGGCCTTCGAGAGGCTGGGCCCAGTGAATGACCTGCGGGACAAGTTGTCCAAGTCAAGAAGCGCAGCGAGATCTAGGAAAGAAGCAGCAGGCCGACCCCAAAGACGGGATGATGGCCAAAGGGAAGTAAATAGCCGACACAGGCCTGACGTAGCGGAGCCCTCCATCCACCTCCGAGAGGCAGCAGGGGATAACATCGGCCAGGCCGACCCTGTGAGGCCCTGGAATGACTCAATCCAGCGGTTAGAGGATAAGATTGGTGACATACTGAAGAGCCGGGACCCTCTTCAGAGGGGGTACACCATAGGCTCACCCTTTGTGGCAAAGATAGTCAACTTCCCCACGCCATCAAAGTTCAAGCCTCCTGTGGTCACTCCAAGATACGATGGGAGCACCAACCCTGTCCACCATGTGGAGATGTATCAATCCGCGGCAGACATATACTCTATCTCAGATGAGATGAGATGTCGTGCCTTCTCTGGTACCCTGACAGGGGCTGCGCATGTGTGGTACGCGTCTCTTCCAAAAAATTCTATTGAAAACTTTAAGCAGTTGGCAGACCTGTTCATCCATAATTTCTGCTTTGGGGTGAGGCCACAGAAGAAGACCACACACCTGCTCTATGTTAAGCAGGGAAAGAATGAGACTCTGAGAGACTACATAGCCAGATTCAATAAAGAGAAGCTGGAGGTGGAAGACTATGAGGAGAGCATAGCTATGACAGCCCTGATTGGAGGGCTCCAGAAGGGGAAGCTATTATGGAAGCTTGCCGAAGACCCTCCGAGGACGATGGCTGAGCTGTTGTCAATAGCAGGGAAGGTGATGAACGCCGAAGAGGCGATGGCCGCAAAACAGGAAGACGAAAAAGGAGGTGCAAGCGGGGGCAAGTACCCTAAGAAGAACAAAGAGGGGAAGAAGAGAACCATGGATGATAAGTTCGCGGGGTACACCCCTCTGACGGTCAGCTGTGAACAGATCCTCAACGAGATAAAGAGTGACCGGACGCTGAAGTGGCCTGAGAAGCTGAGGGCAGCTCCCGGCAAGAGAAATAGGAACCTGTGGTGCGAATTTCACCAAGACCACGGCCACGTGACGGATAAATGCTTTGCTCTGAAAGACGAGATTGAGAAGATGCTGAAGGAAGGGAAGCTCAGAAAGTACGTCGATAAAGCCGACTTCAAGAGGGGCCGAGAGGACGACCCCAGAAAAAAACGAGTTGATACGTGCAAAGAAGGTCCTCAAAAAAGAGGGGACGACCCTTCTGATGATGAGGACGACCCTGATCTCCCGCCGAGAGACGACCACGGCCCTATCAAGAGGCTCAATATGATCTCGTTTGGGGTGGGGATGATCTCCGGCGGTCTGGCAGGAGGAGGGTCTGAGGTTGCCGACAGGAAGGCCCATGTCGCTGAGGCTAAGGCAGTGACGAAGCCGGTGCACTCAACCTCCGTAGAGGTCAAGTCAGAAAAAAGGAAGAAGATTGATATGGACACCTTGATTGTGGGATTTTCAAGAATGGACTTCAAGGGCCTCTTGGACCCGCACGATGACCTTCTCGTCATCACCACCAGGGTGCACGGATGCGAAGTGCCGAGGATCCTGGTAGATGGGGGCTCATCCGCAGATGTGATGTTTTGGCCATACTTCAAAGCCTTGGGTCTCAGTCGTGCCAGGATTGTCCCATACCATCACCCATTGATTGGGTTCAGTGGGGAGAAGGTTCATCCCCTAGGAATATATGAGGCTGATGTCAGGATGGGGGACGAATGGCCGAGATGGCTCACCAGGAGGATCAGTTTCTTTGTGCTGGATGAGCATGTGTTTTCAGCATACAACATCATACTGGGACGTGTAGCCCTCAAGGGGTTCGAAGCTGTGCCGTCCACGGTCCACCAGATGGTTAAGTTCCCTACCCCTTACGGGGTGGGGGAAGTTCAGGGAGACCAGATGATAGCGAGAGAGTGCTACTACAACTCCGCTAAAGAAAGGGAGGCACACAAGAGGGCTACAGCCACTTACAACATTGATACCCTAGACCCCAGGGACGAGACGAAGCTCAAAAAAGGAGAGGCCACTGAGGAGGTAGAACCCATCATCCTCGATGAGGATGACCCAGGAAAAACCGTCCAAGTTGGCAAGTCTCTGAAGCCCAGTATCATGGAAGACCTCATCCAACTGTTGAGAAGAAGGCGAAGCGTCTTCACGTGGAGTCATGTAGATATGCCAGGGATCGACCCTGAAATCATGTGCCACAAACTCAATGTGGTAGAGGGAGTGAAGCCGGTAAAGCAGAAGAGGAGGATTTACTCTAGAGAGAAGTACGAGGTCATCAGGGATGAGGTTAAAAAATTACAAGACGCTGAGTTTATCAGGGAGGTCGTCTACCCTGAATGGCTGTCCAACGCAGTCATTATCCCAAAGGCCAACGGGAAGTGGCGGATGTGTGTGGACTTCACAGACCTCAACAAGCACTGCCCCAAAGACAGTTTCCCTCTCCCTCGCATTGACCAGATGGTAGACGCTACCGCAGGCCATGAGCTCATGAGTTTTATGGATGCCTACTCAGGGTATAACCAGATCTTCATGAACCCTGATGACTCGGAGAGGACTGCCTTCATCACTGACAAGGGGACATACTGCTATAGGGTCATGCCCTTCGGTCTAAAAAATGCGGGGGCAACATACCAGCGCCTCGTAAATAAAATGTTCGAAGACAAAATTGGGAAGTCTATGGAGGTCTACGTGGATGACATGCTGACAAAGAGTTTGAAAGCAGAGGACCATGTAGCAGACCTGGAGAGGACCTTTAACACGATGGACAAGTACCAGATGAAGCTTAATCCGGCCAAGTGTGTCTTTGGGGTCGGAGCAGGGAAGTTCTTGGGGTTCATTGTCAATCAAAGAGGCATCGAGGCCAATTCTGAAAAGATAAAGGCCCTTATTGAGATGAAGACCCCCAAATCCATTAAAGACGTTCAGAGGCTCACAGGGAGAGTAGCTGCCTTGAACAGATTTGTGTCCAGGGCCACAGACAGGTGTCTACCATTTTTCAAGATCCTCAGGAAGGCCTTCAAGTGGAGTGAAGAGTGTGATGAGGCTTTCAAGGAGCTAAAATCATACTTAGGGTCTCCCTTGCTGCTGTCACGGCCCATGCAGGGTGAATGACTTTACGTGTACCTCGCCATCTCAGAGTCCGCTATCAGTGCAGCAATCGTAAGAGACGAAGACGGGATACAGAAGCCCGTATATTTTAACAGCAAGGCACTCCAGGGGGCAGAGCAAAGATACCCGAGGAGGGAGAAGTTGGCCTATGCCTTGATCCATGCCTCAAGGAAGATGAAGCCGTACTTCCAGTCCCATACCATGGTCATCCTTACTGACTCTCCTCTTAGGCAGGTCCTACACAAGCTTGAAAAATCAGGAAGGCTAATGACCTGGGCTATAGAGCTGGGGGAATTCGACATTGTGTATCAGCCTAAGACAGCCATTAAGGGGTAGGCCTTGGCAGATTTCGTGGCTGAATTTACTTGGGAGGGTGACATTGCTGAGAATGAGGGCCTAAGCCAGATAGATACCCAACAACGCAGGCTTACCGACCCTCCTGCATGTACGGCTGAGACAGGCACCGCTAGAAGAAAGGTGACTGAAAACGAAGAGGGAAGATACATCTTTAGACAGGGGTCCCTCTCTGAGGGAAATTTTTCTGAAGGAAAGACTCCATGGAGCCTCTTCGTTGACGGGTCTTCCTGTGATAGAGGAAGTGGTGCTGGACTGATACTATCAGCACCCGATGGCACAGACGTCGAATACGCCCTGAGGTTCAACTTCAAAGCCTCCAACAATGAGGCTGAATATGAGGCCTTAGTAGCAGGCCTCTCCTTGGCCAAGTCTCTTAGTGTCGGCCAAATTTTGGTCCATAGTGATTCAAGGCTAGTCGTAAATCAGATACTAGGAGCCTATGAGGCTAAGGACGAAAGGATGGCTAGGTACCTTGAGAAGGTGAGATCATTACTGAAGGGCTTCAGAGAAGTGAAATTAAGGAGGGTACCTAGGCTTGATAATGGCCGCGCTGATGCCCTTGCTAGGCTGGCCTCGGCAACAAGAACAGACATCAGGAGGACGGTCCCAGTGGAAATTTTGTTTCAGCCAGCTATCGAAGACGACGAGGGAACACTTGGCATTTGCATGAATGTTTCTCAAGAACCGTCATGGATGGATCCTCTGATCAGATACATTAAAGAGGGAGAGATGCCAGAAGCAAGCCAAGAGAGGAAGAAGCTGAGATATAGGGCTGCAAAGTTCACCATCATCGGAGACACGCTGTACAAAAAGGGGTTCCTGCTCCCCTTACTCAGGTGTGTGCATCCCTCAGAAGTCCCTTCCATCTTGCAAGATGTACATGAAGGGTCGTGCTCTAGCCACATTGGGGGTAGATCCTTAGCGAAGAGGGTGGTCACCCAGGGCTACTGGTGGCCGACCTTGGGGAAAGATGCCGCAGCATATGTAAAGAAGTGTGACAAATGCCAGAGATTTGCCACCATCCCTCACCAGCCCCATCAGCCTCTCACCTCCATTACATCCCCATGGCCGTTCGCAGTGTGGGGGATTGATCTGGTAGGACCTTTACCGAGAGCAGTCAATAACTATCGGTTCCTCATCGTAGCAATTGACTACTTTTCAAAGTGGGTAGAGGCTGAGCCAATGGTCACGATCACAGAGCAGAAGACCTTTCAGTTCATCTGGAAAAATGTGATATGCAGATATGGTCTACCCAACACCCTCATCTCGGATAACGGGACTCAGTTCAAGAATGCCTCTCAGCAGAAGTACTGTGAGAGGGTAAGTATCAAACAATTTTTCTCCACCCCAGGCCGACCTCAGGCCAATGGGCAAACCGAAGTTACGAACAAGACAATCCTAGATGGGATTAAGAAGAGGCTTGAGGAGGCAAAAGGAAGATGGGTCGAGGAGTTATATGCAGTGTTGTGGGCATACAGGACGACAGTAAGGACCTCTACTGGGGAGACCCCCTTCATGTTAGCTTATGGATCAGAAGCAGTCATCCCCACCGAGGTCGAGTTTTCCACTCATAGTGTCCAAATGTACGACCCCCAGGGAAACACGGAAGAGAGGAGACTTGACCTGGATTTGATTGAGGAAAGAAGGGAGGATGCTGAGATAAGGCAAGCTTCCTACCAGCAGAGAACCGCAAGGTTTTACAACCAGAGGGTGAAACAGAGGCCAATCACAGTAGGAGACTTGGTTCTCAAGAAGACTTGGCAAAAGCCCAATAAACTCCATCCTAATTGGCACGACCCCTATAGGGTCACCGATGAAGTTGTCCCTGGGACCTATAGACTAGAAAACCTAGAAGGGGAACCATTTTCCAACCCCTGGAACGCAGATCATTTGAAGAAATACTATCAGTAGTGTTGTAAGGTCTTGAAAGGCCATAATTGTAATAAGAGTTGCTCCAACAGAACACTTGGAAAATTAATGAGAAATATCAGTGTTTCCTTCATCCTGTTGTCAGTCCTAGCATGCATGGAAAGTTGATCCCTCGGCTATAATGGGGACCAGTGGAGGGGACGACCCCACCACTGTCCTCAAAAAAGACGAGGGAAGAAATTAAAATCCATTAATTTGGAAGGTTGATCCCTCGGCTATAATGGGGACCAGTGGAGGGGACGACCCCTCCACTGTCCTCAAAAAAAGACGAGGGAAGATTAAATTAAAATCCATTAATTTGGAAGGTTGATCCCTCGGCTATAATGGGGACCAGTGGAGGGGACGACCCCTCCACTGTCCTAAAAAAAGACGAGGGAAGACTAAATTAAAATCCATTAATTTGGAAGGTTGATCCCTCGGCTATAATGGGGACCAGTGGTGGGGACGACCCCTCCACTGTCCTCAAAAAAGACGAGGGAAGACTAAATTAAAATCCATTAATTTGGAAGGTTGATCCCTCGGCTATAATGGGGACCAGTGGAGGGGACGACCCCTCCACTGTCCTCAAAAAAGACGAGGGAAGACTAAATTAAAATCCATTAATTTGGAAGGTTGATCCCTCGGCTATAATGGGGACCAGTGGAGGGGACGACCCCTCCACTGTCCTCAAAAAAGACGAGGGAAGACTAAATTAAAATCCATTAATTTGGAAGGTTGATCCCTCGGCTATAATGGGGACCAGTGGAGGGGACGACCCCTCCACTGTCCTCAAAAAAGACGAGGGAAGACTAAATTAAAATCCATTAATTTGGAAGGTTGATCCCTCGGCTATAATGGGGACCAGTGGAGGGGACGACCCCTCCACTGTCCTCAAAAAAGACGAGGGAAGACTAAATTAAAATCCATTAATTTGGAAGGTTGATCCCTCGGCTATAATGGAGACCAGTGGAGGGGACGACCCCTCCACTGTCCTCAAAAAAGACGAGGGAAGACATTAAAAGCCATTAATTTGGTTAATTGATCCCTCGGCTATAATGAGGCCACATGAGGGGACGACCCCACAGTGGTCCTCAAAAAAGACGAGGGAAGGGTTAGTGGCATCATCATCAACAAACCATAGCAGAATTGAAAATGGAAGATAGTTGAAGAAGAGACGATGATATTAATAAAAATCTGGTACAAAATATTAAGTGTTTTACAAAGCCATTGAACAAAAATACACTTGAAGGGTATGGGCTACAGGCAGCCACCCTATGGGACGACATCAGAGGGAGCCCTCATAGTCACCCCAGACGGCACTCCGTAAATATGCCTCCATATCAGAAAGTCCCCATCCCTAACATAGGAGATGAAAGACGAGGCATGGGAGGTATCAACCTCATCATCTGTATCATCGTCCTCGTCCTCCTCATCACCTGCAGGAGGACCCTGAGGAAAAACCACTTGGAAGGCGTTGGGAGACAGGGTTGTCACAGGGACAGCCTCAAAGGGGATTGTACCCTCAGTCTCTCGTCCTGTGCTAAGGTCAGGTGAGTCCCTTCTACCAGAAGTTCCAGCACCAGTTGGAGAGGAGTTTCTCTCGTCCATTTCACTTGGTTTGGGAGTATCGGTCGGACGAGATGACGACCCACAAGACTCAGAGGGTTCAGATGGTCTTATGGTGGCAAGAGGAATGGGAAAGATGGGTCGTACCCAATTAGGGTCGGCCCCTCGTCTCCTCTCTTCCTCTTCCTCTATTCGTCTGATCTCGGTAAATAGTTTCTCTCTCAAGGACGGGAATTCAGACACCAGGTTGTAAAGCCTCCTAAGAATTAAGGGGAAGACCCTACACTTAAAGAAATTATACTAGACTTGGCTAATTCAACCACAAACACTTGGGAGATTGACCAGGGTTGACCTTTGGATTAAATAAAGAACTCAAGGGTTTTCGTCAAGAACGTTCGAAGAACCAGTGACCGGAGAAGACACCGAAAAAAGCTATGGGGGAACTCTAAGAACCAGACGACCTACGACCCTAAAAAAATAGACAGAAATGAAGACAAAAGAAGGCATGAGGAGAAAAAGGTTACCTGATGAGGAGAAGGGCAAGAACGTTGCTAGGACCTGAAGGTTTAAAGGCTGAAAATGGCGGTGGAAACTGGTTCTAGAGAGAGAATAATCTTGGGCGCGAAGAAGAAGAAGATGAAGAGGGAGATTTTGAAAATCTCTTAAGTACTTTGGTAATGAGTGGACCCATTTACCAAAGAAAGGTATAATTAGGGCACAAGGCCCCAAGTGCACTAGGCAGCCGCCCTGCCTTGGAAACTGGAACAGCAATGAGTACCTGCCCAGGTGTCACTCACCTAACTGATTGTACATGCATCTGAATTTCAGCATTATCCCTCAGCCATCTCAATGACACCTATGGCTAAGGGCTGGGGGGTGATTGATATACCCGTTTATACCCTCGGTCTGGACAAGGATCACCTCCAATACGGACGACCCTACGAGGGGACGACCCTTCACCAGACCCCAGCTGGCCACCACCAGGCCCAGACGGCCGTACGAGGGGCCGACCCTCCCCCAGGCTCTAGACGACCCTACGAGGGGTCGACCCCCCACCTGGCTCCAGACGACCATACGAGGGGCCGACCCTCCCCCAGGCTCTAGACGACCCTACCAGGGGTCGACCACCCACCTGGCTCCAGACGACCCTACGAGTGGCCGACCCTCCCCCAGGCTCCGGACGACCCTACGAGGGTACGACAGTACGAGATCAGAATCAATCCAGGCTCACTACCGGAAGAAATTTTGCCCTCGGCCTCGGCTCATAGGCCGAGGGTGACATCATGACAGCGCGTGGTTTGGGACACGCGTGGAACAGTGCGCGTCAGGCTCATATGACACGTGGCAGACCATTATAACCGAATCACACCCTCACGTGAGGGAATATTATGTCATCATTTGGCATCTACAGGTGTCAACAGGGGATTGGTTAGATCATCATTCACATGCACCATGCTTACTTGGGGGGTACACTACACCCCCCAAGACCTATATATACTTGTCACCTACAACCCTACAGGGGATCAGATTATTGCAACCCTAGATAAAACCTTTCTTGTGCACAGTAGAGAGAGAAAGAGCTTATGTGCATTGTATCCAAGGCCATTAGTGCCCATACTTAAGAGGATCACACACTCACAGTGGATGTAGGCCTAATTGGCTGAACCACTATACATCATTGTCTTATTTCCTCTTATACTCATCCCCTTCTACATACACATGTTCATACACTTATGTATCTCTATGACTGCCATGGTTATATCTGTTTGAGCTCATTATCACTTTTCCGGTGATGCTAAATCACAGCATCATCAATTAGTAATTAAATGGATTTTCGACAGCGATGCTAAGAATGATCCATATGTGACTCCTGCTTTAATTTGATATAGGAGTGATCGCCTGGTATCCCATTAGGCGGGTTGTTACATAAAAAAGCAGTGATAATCAAAATAAAAAAAAAAAGTTTTAAAACCGAATTGTGGCGCCAACCCAGATCCATTAAATGATGAGGATCCGCGCTCACTATTTTATTTGCATCGTGATCTTGTTTGTTAAAAACTAGATGATTCATAATCGCATTGTGTAACTTTTTAATTGGTTTGTGTTAAGTAAAAAAAAATGATTTCGTGTCTTAACTTATCTAATTTTAAAACATAATTTTAAAATATGTTTTGTTACATATATTTATATATAACGTGTATTTATGATTTTTGATTGTACTGTTTTTTTTAACTTGAAAGTTATATTTTACAAACAAAAAATTAATGACTCGGATGTGTTTTTAACTTCCAAATGGAAGTTGTTGTTTGGATAAACATCATCATAAGGCCACGCAAGAAACATTTCTCTTGCTTTAGGCTTATTTACTTGCATGGGTGCTTGCCAACTCAATTAGCCACATCAGCCGGTGGGGGTATTCCGATTCATTTATCCGGTTCCTATAGCATTCCTCTTTTTAATCAAATAGGTCAAATGGATCTATCCATATATAATTGGAATACAGATATGAATCTTCACTTTTCGATCATTTTTTATTCCATTATTTCCGTTGATCATGCCCAATTTTATAATTAGATCAAATTAAATGGGTGAGTTGTAAATTTAAAATAAGTACAATAATATTAATACTAAACAAATTATGTTTAGGCTATCATAACTTATAAGTTAAGATAAATATATAAGTGAAATTAGAGCCAAAAATATTATGAGCCTTAAGAAAACGAAAGGCTGTCAAAAATTGTTTTTTATTTAGTGTTTGTATGGTATTTTGAAAGAGCAATAACACATATTTCTTTAACTTTACATAAATTTGAAACAAAATAAATTGTTTTTTGATAGTTTTGCTCTGTCACAAATATATTTTTTGATACAAAGCCATCATTCTGATATTTCCTTATTTCATACTTTTTCTATCTGATTAGTATAATTCAAGATAATGTGATATGATATGTGTAACTTCTCCTTCATTTCATTTTGGGTAGTTTGATGAGATATTACACCCTTTAAAATTGTTGTTAGATGTTTGAAAACTAACTCCTTTACTTCTGACTTGTTACTAAGATTAACTGAGAAATTGTTGAGTCACACTTCATATTAAGGTGTTTTTGGAATGTTTTATATAGTGGAACTTAAAACAAACGTGCACTAATTTTTATTATTTTGATGTGTGAACCATGTTGCCTTAATAGTAGGAGAAGCATATTGAGATACTACCCGTTCCTAAGACATTATCCTATCGCTTTTTTAACTGGTTTGGGTGGATCCATGACCAAATCGGATTCCTAATTGATGGATCTACAACAGACGACAACTTATCGAATCAAGTTTTTATTAATTTTTTACTATAACTACATGATATGACCGGTAACAAAATGATATGAACATGGTACAAACAAAATACAAACCTCATAGGACATGATATGTAAAATACCGAAGGCTTAGTGAGTTTGGACTTAGTGAAGGTGATTTTGACACGAATTTGCTAACAACGAGTCTAATTACTCTTTGTCGACGGTTTATTTTCCAAATATAATTCCTAACGAGTCTAAAAACTCATTTTTTGTAGTTGCCATATTCTTTTTGGCGAAAATAATACATTTATACGAAACTAGCTGATATGTACAAGTGGTATCTTTATTCACAAGTCTCATACAAACAAGGTACATATCAAAACCCATGACTTTATGAAAGAGAAATATATGAATTTAATGTTTGTTTATTGAGTCTCAATTCCAAAATACAGTAAAATATTATCTTCTTCGGCTTATTATACTTGTTGGTATCTTTTGGGGTTTAAGAATTTCATTAGCGTACATAGGATATTTCAATTTTATCTTCACGTATTTTCATAATGTAGACATAAATTTGTGGTAATCTTTTTGGGAAAAAAATTAGTTGTAATTGAAATTTACCCTATAAGGAAAATAATAATTTGTGCACTTAGGGCACATGTTTTGAGTCTCAAAATAGAAAGTACTAGTACGCTGGCCACACGATGCGTAGCCAAGTTTATCAAATTCTAAGATTTAAATGAGGTTTAATTCTGAAATAAAAACTAAAAAGCAATATCATTATAAAGTTTTTATAAGAAATTCAATGAACTGTTTAATATTAAAGAATATTTTAACCATGGCCATGAAAAAATGAAACTACATTTCTTCATATTTCCATCTGTGCATCGCGCAGGGTTTAAAACTAGTCGTTAGTAAATAGCGTCTAAAGTTAGTAAAACAACTGTAATGTCTTCATAATAAAAGTTATATTTAATCAATTGTCAAATAATATATTGTGACAACCCGCTCCAAATAATAACGTGTGGCCAACCCTATACTACATAAATCAGGTATCTCAGAGGCTACAGTCTCAACATCAACAACAAAACACTAATAGAAGGCTGCGAATTGCCAAAATTTAAAACTTTTATTTAACAACAACAAAACCAATTATGCACACAACCAACAATATACATCTAACTATGATGAAAAGTGCATGCTCCATTAATATGAAAGAGTAAAATACATTGTACAACAAAAATCTCATCAATGGAATAGCCGAATATGCTGTCGGGTAACAGACAATACAATAATTTGAGAAATAAAATATGAAAGTGTTAATTTACAACACTTGAATACTAACTCAATGTAAAAACTGAATCCTAATCTAGATATAAAAAGATAGGAGTCGACTAACGCAAAATACCGCAACAGTTCGCAACTCCCACGGCTCCACGAACCCTGGATGGAGGAACATCAAAGGCGTCCTTGCAGAGGAACACCTGAGGTAACACAATATATACATGGAGGGGGAAAATATAAACGGGTCAGAGCCCGAGTTTTGAAAAACAGTTTATAGCAAGTGTATTAAAATGCATAATAATTATAAATGCATTATTACATGATTTAGTTGGAATCGAACACTCCATAAAAATTCAACTCACTTCTCATCTAAAGCGCGCACTAATCGTATGCACGTGTCTCCAAAAGGATGTCCGATTCTAATTAGGTAAGAGGATTCTAACTTAAACCCAAATAAAGTATATAAGTGAAACCATCTAACCTATCTCCCAATTCTACATTTATTTCTATACTTTAAGTTATATACATTATCTTTAATGCAATTTTTATAGTTATCTTTAAAACGTTCATTTGTTGAACATATAAAGTTACATGATCCAATCATGTCCACATCAACACAATACATCAAAAATCTCACATACTAGAATTTATGTTCCAGTGATGCCATTATAAGGCATGAAACCATAAATAATTATTATATGAGTTATTAGTATCAAGAGTTGAGGACTAAACTCCTCCTGATTCTCAACACGGCGCTGCGTTCGTGCGTGGGACGTCTCGCCGAGGCGAAATAAAAACAAGGAACCCCCCCGTTACACTACTCTTGACCGTATCGATCCTCGGGGTTATTATGCCCTCAATGCAAGATGAATGTAAACCAAATGATTATTATCCAATTTTTAATTAATTAATAATCACAATACTCAACAGTACACGGCGTTTCATGCGTGGGACGTCTCGCCGAAGCGAAATCCAAACAAGGAACCCCCCCGTTACACTACTCCTGGCACTGTCAATTGTCGGGATATGTGATATATATAGAGAAATATGAGCATTAAGGACTAAACTTATCCCCAAGATCCAGCATTACACTGCGGTTCGTGTGTGGGACGTCTTGCCGAAGCGAAATCAAAACAAGGAACCCCCCCGATACACTAATCCTGGCAATGTAGGTCGTTGAGGTCCATTATTCCCTTGACCCTCAAATACAAGAACAAGCAATAATAACCATCCAACTGAGCTATAACTCGAAGGACGCGGGATCACATGCTATCATCTTCCAGCATCCCATATATGTAGCAAACTGGGGCCACCTGGTGGGGTTCAACGACATCCACCTCGTGACCTACTTACGCACACGACGTCCGGGAAGCGGTCATAGTTCCTAACCGTCAAGTGATAGCGTCACATACCCCAGTCCTCACACCCCCAAAATAAATAAATATATATATCATAAATGTCGTTTGCTGACCACAAGGACGACTATGACCTGGGGAATATCCACATCCTGCTTTTCTAGTCAGAATGCTCACCCAACTTCCCAATGATAGCAAGGAGGGGGGTATGCTTAACATGTATATACACCATCATATAAGGTATACATACGTCCCACATAATAAAGATATACAATTATATAAGGTATACCTGCACATCATTTCCATATTCATTATATGCCCTTAGGCGAAATAGATTAATATCATTATTTGGTATATCTCTCTCTTTTGATGCACTAACCGTCAAATCTCGCACAATAACCCCGCTTAGTATCTGCTACACTAATTCTCACTTGAAGCTCACATGACGCTTCTAATAATGAATAGTCTCAAAATTCAATTCATGTTAAGGAAATTCTCGATCCTAATAATCCTCAATTTGCATACGCGGTTCTCCATCCATAATATAGTTCAATTTATTTTATGAACCTTGAAAGTTATCACATTTGGGATTGGATCCTAAGATCCGGCATCTCTAAGTTATTATCATTCTCAGATCATGAAATCGTTATCATCACCTAATGAAAACCCAAATAAAAGTGGGCTTCCCCACTTAGTAAAATACCCAAAATCTCCAATCGGTACTCCTCAAATACTAATCTCGCTATTTAGAAGATTTTCCACCAAATTGATATACTCTTTTAGATTCTCACTTCTCAAAATCAATCACTAAGACTCCCCGACATTTTCATTTAGTCATTTATCACTACATCTCTTATTCCCCATATAAGAGAGATATCCCACCATCTCATTTATTTATCAATTAGCCCCATATATCATCTTATGATTCTAAAGTCTATAATCCCCTATATAATCACTTAATCCTTTATGATACTCTAATTATGGAAGTCCATACATACAAACCCAAAGCAAAAAGGGGATAACTTAAATTCTCAAACTTGAACCCAAAATAGGGGACCGGTCGACCGGTGCCCAAACCGCGGTCGACCGCATTTCTTAATTTCGCCTATAATCGAAGATAGTGTGCCTAATTCTGGAGGCGCGGTCGACGGGCCATACCAGGTACCACGGACAAACTCCATTTTTACACACTCTAACTTACCAAAAACCACCAACATAATTACATTTAACCACAAATCTTCAACCCAACCATATTCATAACATTAATATACTTTCTAAAATACTTAAAAACTAATTTCAATCCTTAAATCCATTTTATACACTACAAATCTAAGGTTTCTCCCCCAAAAGTTAGGTTTTAACAATTTAAACCTAAAACCCAAAATTCAATCCACAAATCATGCAATAATTGGTACACAATAATTATTTAGCAAGTTTAATCACTTGCCTCGGGTTCGTAGGGTCTGAATCCGCCTTGAGATCGCGCATTGGCCGGGAATCTCCACAATTATCCTCTTTTCTTCTTCGTTTCTCCTGTTCTCTCTCTTTCTTTCTAGGGTTTTCCTCTTTCTCTTAAGTGAGAATTACTTCTCACATGGCTTTTAAGCCTGACATCCCAAAATACACATCTTTAAATGATAATACACACTTTAAATGACTCGGTGACTTTAATTCGAGTCAAACGGTCCTAATTTATTTCGGAACCCAAATAGACCCCAAGTACAGTCATTTCGACTTTCTCGACCCTTCCGGACACAATGGTACCCTCAGAATTTCCATTCGAAACACTTTCTAACAACTCTAAATTTTGACCTCAATTGTCGATTTGATTATTCTCCAATAAAATATTATTTATTTCTCCCAAAATAAAATAATTACTGTTCCGAAAGTCTTCGGTTGTTACATATATGATTGAATTAATTAAAAAAATATATAACGCCCCTGATAAAAAAGAGTGCCCACTAAGACGTCTATAGTCATTCCCGCTTCAAAATAAAGCAATTTACTCAATTACGAATAACCTTTTGGCTTTCCAAATCTTACATTTCGCTCAAACGTTAACTTATTGGTTTTCCACCCATATGCATTAAAGTTAAGAGAATGCAAAAGGGCTATCTATTTTGATATGTATTGAAGTTAAGAGAATGCAAAAGGGCTAACTATTTTTATAAATAAGCCTACGCACATCGATTCTACATATCCCTTTGGCCAACATTTTATTATTTTTCTTTGTGAATTTAGAGAGCTTAGATGGAGAAAAACAACTATTGTCGTTCAAATGAGGTGAATGTGTAAAACATCAAGATAGATGAGGAGGTCATGCCCAAAGAAGGACAAAATAAGAATCTCAAAGAAACCAACCAAAATGAAGTTGCTATTGATAATAAGGAACTCATGCCCACGTATGAGGAAAAATTTCAGATTGAGGCAAAAGAGGATGTGTATATTGAAAATAAAGAAAATGAAATCATTGAGAAAAAAGATGGAGTGCCTATAAAAAAAATGAGGGGTTGGTTATGGAGGACAATGAAAAAAATGCTATGATTGGGAAAAAAGATGGCGCGACTGATAAAAAAGATGAGTTGGCAATGTCCGAAAATGAAGAAAATTTGAAGGTAGATGAAATGATTGGATATGAAACTATGAAGAATGAGATCAAAGAGGAAAATGATGAATTGAATATTAACAAAGAGGAACCCGTTGAAGTCGATATTTGATGCGGCATGGGTGCTTCTATTATCCAAGGCTAGCTTATATATTTATATTTTATATATGAATAAAGTGGTGGGAAATGCATTTGGGTTTGGTGCCAATGATGGAAATGGTGTCCGTGGCATAATAAGTTTTCGAAATGGGTAAGAGCATATTTGTATTTTTGGGCAATTTTTGTTTGGATCTGTTTCAATACATGGATGTTATGAATCTGTGTTCCCATTCTCTAATATTACATGAATTTACTACATGTTAATAACTTTCTCCCTGACTCAAGATTTATTTGGTTTGTATTTTTTAATCTTTGTTTCTTTGTTGGAAACTTTTTTTTAATAACGATGCAATCTGCGTGTAGTTATTCTTTTACTAATGTCTGAATTAAATTACGTAATGCAAAATTAGTTTTTTTCCGCAATCTACCTAGGAAAAAAAAGAGTTTTGAGATGAAATTTTATATTGTATAAAAAAATTTTGTGATATTTTTCATTTAGAGAAATTGCTTTATGTACCGACAAAAGATTACCGCCTAACTCAACTGGCTGACAAGGCATGCCACTTCAATTTAGAACAAGATGATTTGTCATAATAATTTATCTTCTTTATTTATCTTGTTTGATTGATTGGAGTTTAATGGACAAAATTTTAATCATAACTATTATTTTCTCTGTTATTCTAATTTTCATTTTAATTTCAAACAAATAATTTTAAAATATTATAAATTAATCTCTAAATATGATGAAGACTCAATTAAAATATGACACAATAAGATTTTTATTTTATATATCTAACACGATCTCGAATAAATTAAATTAGAATATGACCTACATTTTTATTTACCAAACGGAAACATGACCATTTAAAAATAACACGAGACAACATCAATTCCTATTTTTTTAAACATGAGCATAAATAAAATAAAATGCAACAGAATATGAAATATACATTTTTTATTTATCTAACACTGTTACGAACCAATTAAAACAGAACATGACCTTCACATTTTTGTACCTAACACTAACACGACCAATTAAAAATGAAACAAGGTAACACAAATTCTTATTTTTATTTTGATGAGCGTGAATCAATTAAAATACGACAAAATACAAAATATATATTTTTTGCCAAAATAAGAGTTCCCATTATGCCATTTTTCATTTAGACATGTTCGTGTTGTAGGCAGCGGTTATTGTCGCCGGCGCGGATCCGCATCATTTAATGGACGTGGGATCGCCGTAGTGGCACTAACAAATCGATTTAGATTTTTCTTTTATTTTGATAAAAACTGTTATTTATTTATTTTTGATAAAGTTGTTCATTTTTCTCCCAAACATCTATTTTTTGTGTGAAAACTTGTTTAAGAAACGCTATTTTCTTTAAAAAAATCTTTTATTTTTGTCAAAATTGTTTTTTATTCATAAGAACGATTTTTGCTAAAAAAATGTTTTTCTTTTGTTTTTGTCATGTCGTGTCGTGTCATTTGTGTCAGTTTCGATACACTAACATCACGTGTTGCGATCCACAAACAATAACCAGTGTCGCAATTTACACATAAATATTGATGTTGACATGTTTCAAACTTGTTTTTCTTGGTTCAAACTTTTTTTACTTTGATAAAAAATGAGTTTTTATGTTTCGGTCAAGCTGTTTTTTTTATGGGTTAAGAACGATTTTTTGTGTTTAAACTAGTTAAAAAAATGTATTTTGCTGAAAATATTTTTTATTTATTTTTGTTTGGTTTTCATTAAAACTGCATTTTCCACTTTTTTTAGAAGGCAACAACTATATGTATTTTTATAAAATGTATTGTAGCGATCGTGACAGTGGTTCTAATCGTTGGCATGACCCCACGTTCATAAGACAATTACCAATCGAACACGTCATATCAGCATATCTCAACCGACACATATGACACGACACAACAAAAATAAAAGAAAAAACATTTTTTGAGCAAAAAGAGGTTTGTAACAATAAAAAACAATTTTGACGGAAGCAAAAGATTTTTTTATCAAACAACTTTTAAAAAAGCAGTGATAATCAAAATAAAAAAAATATAAAATCGATTTGTGGCGCGAAACCAGATCCATTAAATGATGCGGATCCGCGCTCGCTTTTTTATTTGGATCGTGATCGTGTTTGTTAAAAACTAGATGATTCATAATAGCATTGTGTAACTTTTTAATTGGTTTGTGTTAAGTAAAAAAATGATTTCGTGTCTTGTCTCATCTAATTTTAAAACATAATTTTAACATATGTTTTGTTACATATATTTATATATGACATGTATTTATGATTTTTGATTGTACTATTTTTTTTAACTTTATAGTTATATTTTACAAACAAAAAATTAATGACTTGGATGGGTTTTTAACTCCCAAATGGAAGTTGTTGTTTGGATAAACATCATCATCAGGCCACGCAAGAAACATTTCTCTTGGTTTAGGCTTATTTACTTGCATGGGTGCTTGCCAACTCAGTTTGCCTCAGCAGCCGGTGGGGGTATTTCGATGCATTTAGCCGGTTCCTATAGCATTCCTCTTTTTAATCAAATAGGTCAAATGGATCTATCCATATATCATTGGAATACAGATATGAAGCTTCACTTTTTGATCATTTTTTATTCCATTATTTCCGTTGATCAAGCCCAATTTTATAATTAGATCAAATTAAATGGGAGAATTGGAAATTTGAAATAAGTACAATAATATTAATACTAAACAAATTGTGTTTGGGATATCATACCTTATAAGTTAAGATAAATATATATGTGAAATTAGAGCCAAAAATATTATGAGCCTTAAGAAAACCAAAGGCTGTCAAAAATTGTTTTTTATTGTGTGTTTGTATGGTATTTCGAAAGAGCAATAACACATATTTCTTTAACTTTACATAAATTTGAAACAAAATAAATTGTTTTTTGATAGTTATGCTATGTCACAAATATATTTTTTTATACAAAGCCATCATTCTGATATTTCCTTAATTCATATTTTTCCAATCAGATTAGTATAATTAAAGATAATGTGATATGATATGTGTAACTTGTCCTTCATTTCATTTTGGGTAGTTTGTGTAACAACCCGCCTAACGGGATACTGGGCGATCACTCCTATATCAAATTAAAACAGGAGTCACATATGGACCATTCTTAGCATCACTGTCGAAAATCCATTTAATTACTAATATCCTATTAGGCGAGCGTTAAAATATTACTTAACTACTATTTTTAAGCGAAGATAATTAAAACATCCACACAGTTTATACGTAAATGAAACTGAAATGAAATAAAATAACCGAACACTCGGTTCAAATTATACAACCATATCGAATGCAGTGCAAAGAATAAATAAAAACAGTTGAACCATTGGCCCGAATATTTACACAATACCTCCTATCTAGATTACAATGAAGGAAGCATCTATCGAAAACCTGCACGCATCCACAGCTGCTGCAGCAGACGTCTGACTCGAAGGAAGTGTCATCCAGGCGTCCCTGTGTCTGGACACCTATATATATATATATATATATATATATATATATATATAGTTAGAAAAGAAAATTAGATAAATGGGTCAGAGCCCGAATTTGAAAATATTTTGCAAGTGCATAAATGCTTTACTTTATAAAAATAGTTTTATATCATATTAAAATTGGTATCACACTCCCATGAGATACCCTTCACCTCTCCTCTAATAGTGCACACCTAACGCACCCTAACAACACATCCTAGTAAAGCTACCCCGCCTAACTAGTCTAATCACCCAGCTACTATCTACCCTAGATAGTCCAAGTGCTAAGGGCTAAACTTCACTCCATTCTCAAAACCGCACTGAGTTCGTGCGTGGGGTGTCTCGCAAAGAGAAATCCAAACAAGGAACCCCCCCCCCCCGATACACAACTACTTAGCAAGGTTAATGGTAGAGATCCATTACGCCCGTAGCACCCATCTAAAGTGCAAATATATACATATGTATATATACATGCCACATTCAATTATTATATACGTTTTACCATATACATTCGGATGATATCTCCCGGACTGAGGTGTATTCTATACTCATGTCAAAACTTTCTATTTCCCTTCTTAAATCTAGGAAATATATTTAAAAGCCAATTCATTAGCATGAATTGCTTTACCATATCGTATACATTTTTAAAAACCAATTTTATTATCACAAAAATGCTTTTCCGTTTTAAATCATCCCAATTCCCTTTATACACTCAAGAAATGTACCCAAAGCCATTTTCATTATCATGAAAATGCTTTGATCATATCATATGCTTCCACATCCCTTCTTCCATCCGGGAGTGTTATCGAAGCCAAAATCCTTATCCGATTTCCCTTTTCATACTCAGGAAATGTAAATTAAAGCCAATTTATTATCGTAATTTGCTTTAATAAAACGAAGACCGCCCCTCCGGGTTTCCCCACTGGACGCACCCCTAAATGGCTATCATCTTCCAGGGCCTATCTATACAAGACAACCTGGGAACCTACCAACATCGGGAAGCGGCCATATGCCTGCGAGATAGTCATGACCACACCCAGAATCACCTAACCAGCGCAGTACAAATAATCGCTCATATGGCCTATAGGACTATATCCACCCTGCATTCATTAGCCTGGGGGCTTCACCTTACTTGCGCAACTTCCTTTATGACAGTGATTTAGGGAGGTGTGTAATCCATATTTTATTAATTATGAAAATCTTTTCTTTTCCATTTTGAAAATATGCATTTTTATATTTTCAAAATCATTTACGTCATATCATATATATACTTTAATCACATAGTATGTATATATACCATATATTCCTCCCTGAATATATAAGAATGGCCATATTTTCCAAACCATCTATCGATGATCATTAATCCCAAAGATGACCTCAAGGAATCATAATCATGCATTCATATAAGCATGATACTAAACCTAAAGTATTTCCTTACTTTCAAAACTAATAAATACCTTAATCATCTTTAAGGACATTATTGGATGTCTCGAGTTTTACCAATTCACTCTAAGTGAATATACATATATCTACATCCCGAAATTATCCTAATTATCTCCTAGGATACACTTAACGGTAATAGATATAATTATGCTTTCTATACGCATAATTATATAGGCCTATATGCCTACTAGAAATGTCCTCGGGATTTATCTCACCCGAACAACCTTAAATATAGTGGGTTAGGGATTTCATTTCCATGAACCCAAAGACTACACATAGACCAATTAATCATTTAGGGGTCCCCACCCTATTTTAGGAATCCCAACATCATAACTCATCAATTATTCTAGTTTCCTCAAAAATATCGTTTAAGGGTTACACATTAAAACCCTCACCCTAGCCTCCTAAATCCCCTTAATTAAAGGACCATACAGTCCTAAAAGGCCCTTTGTTTTATCGCATAATTAACCTCGAAACAAGATGAATTGGAATCTAACCCATCCGAAACATCCTAGAAAAAATTTCTACTTCCAACAGGGGTCGATCGATGGACCCTTGGCCATCGATCGATCGATCGAGCCCCTATGATCGATCGATCGAGCATGGCAGGCAGCTTCTTCCCCGAGAAACTATTTCAGCCATTAAAGCTTCTCCCATGCTTTTGTCGCCTCACCCAATGACCTACAACCTCAACCAACTATAAATACACATATATTAAGGGTTCTAAACATCCTAGAACCCTAACCCACCAATTAATTTTAGTTAATTTCTAAATTTCTCCAATTATCAAATTTTAGGGGTTTATTCGCTTTAACTTCCGAAAACCCATTTAATGAACGAAAACACAACCCAATATCATTAGGGTTTGTTATACCAACAATGATATGAGATATTTATGCTTAGAAATAAATAAATCAAGTAAACACTTGCCTCGTGGATAAAATCCGACGTTCTCGAGCCGAATCCCCGCGGAGGCTGGTCGGAATCTCCCCCTTTTCTACTCTTTTATTCCTCCTCTCTCTCTTCTCTCTCTTTTCTCTTCTCTTCTTTCTTTCTTCTTTTCTCCCTATCCCCCTCTTTATATATGAAGAAAAAGGGTTATACCCCTTAAAACCCAAAAACGACTCGTTTACCCAATTACGAGTTACTTTTACCACTAAAATTACCCGAAACTCATTTTTGACAATCGGACACTCTTTTCCGATGATCTCGAACATTCCGAGAGTCATGGCGCAGCCGAAATTTTCATCCGAGGTACTTGACCGCAAATCACTCTTTCAACCCAAAATAACTTTATGCGGGTTTTCTAATTAAAATCTTACCTCGTGTCGCTTTACTCAACGGATAAATATAATTAAAATATTTAGACCGATATAGTCCCAAAAATAATCACAACATCCTTCGAAAATCATTTAATCCTCGAATATCCCAAAAATTACTATTTAGGGAAATTTCCCAAATTCCAATTTATAATTAATTATGGAATTTAATCGTCTCCAAAAAGGGCGGGTTGTTACAGTTTGATGAGATATTACACCCTTTCAAATTGTTGTTAGATGTTTGAAAACTAACTCCTTTACTTCTGACATGTTGCTGAGATTAACTGAGAAATTGTTGCGTCACACACCATATTAAGGTGTTTTTGGAATGTTTTATAGTGTGGAAGTTAAATCAAATGTACACTAATTTTTATTATTTTGATGTGTGAACCATGTTGCCTTAATAGTAAGAGGAGCATATTGAGATACCACCCGTTCCCAAGACATTATCCTATAACCTTTTTAACCGGTTTGGGTGGAGCCATGACCAAATCGGATTCCTAATTGATGGATCTGCAACAGACGATAACTTATCAAATCAAGTTTTGATTAATTTTTTACTATAACTACATGATATGACCCGTAAGAAAATTACATGAACATGGTCCAAACAAAATACAAACCGGATAGGACATGATATGTAAAATACCGAAGGCTTGGCGAGTTTGGAGTTAGTGAAGGTGATTTTGACACGAATTTGCTAACAACGAGTCTAATTACTCTTTGTCGATGGTTTATTTTCCAAATATAATTCCTAACGAGTCTAATAAATCAATATTTGTAGTTGCCATATTCTTTTTGGCGAAAACAAGACATTTATAAGAAACTAGCTAATATGTACAAGTGGTATCTTTATTCACAAGTCCCGTACAAACAAGGTACATATCAAAACCCACGACTTTATGAAAGAGAAATATAACGCTCCCATTCTATATTGTATGAATTTAATGTTTGTTTATTGAGTCTCACTTCAAAAATACAGTGAAATATTATCTTCTTCGGCTTATTATACTTGTTGGTATCTTTGGGGGTTTAAGAATTTCATTAGTGTACATAGGATATTTCAATTTTATCTTCACGTATTTTCATAATGTAGACATAAATTTGTGGTAATCTTTTTGAAAAAAAAATTAGTTGTAATTGAAATTTACCCTATAAGGAAAATAATAATTTGTGCACTTAGGGAACATATTTTGAGTCTCAAAATAGTAAATACTAGTATGCACGCCACACGATACGTAGCCAAGTTTAACAAATTCTAAAATTTAAATGAGATTTAATTCTGAAATAAAAACTAAAAAGCAATATCATTACAAAGTTTTTATATGAAATTCAATGAATAGTTTAATATTAAAGAATATTCTAACCATGGCCATGAAAAAAATGAAACTACATTTCTTCATATAAAAACTTTGCATCCGTGCATCGCGCAGGGTTTAAAACTAGTCGTTAGAAAATATCGTCAAAAGTTAGTAAAATAACTGTAATGTCCCAATAATAAAAGTTATATTTAATCAATTGTCAAATAATATAGGAGTGAATCAACAAAAAATATATATAATGCCCCTGATAAAAAAACAGTGCCAACTAAGACGTCCATAGTTATTCCCGCTTCAAAATAAAGCGATTTACTCAATTAGGAATAACCATTTGGCTTTCCAAATCTTACAATTCTCTCAAACGTTAACTTGTTGGTTTTCCACCCATATGCATTAAAGTTAAGAGAATGCAAAAGGGCTAACTATTTTGATATGCATTAAAGTTAAGTGAATGCAAAAGGGCTAACTATTTTTATAAATAAGCCTACACACATCAATTCTACGTATCCCTTGGTCCAACATTTTATTATTGTTTTTTGTGACTTTAGAGAGCTTAGATGGAGAAAAATAACTATTGCCGTTCAAATGAGGGGAATGTGTCAAACTTCAAGATAGATGAGGAGGTCATGCCAAATGAAGGAGAAAATAATAATCTCAAAGAAACCAACCAAAATGAAGTTGCTATTGAGATAAAAGACAACTTGCCTGTTGAGAATAAGGAACTCATGCCCACGTATGACGAAAAATCTAAGATTGAGGCAAAAGAGGATGTGCATATTGAAAATGAAGAAAATGAAATGATAGAGAAAAAAGATGGAGTGCCTATAAAAAATGAGGAGTTGGTTATGGAGGACAATGAAAAAAATGCTATGGTTGGGAAAAAAGATGGAGCGACTGATAAAAAAGATGAGTTGGCTGTGTCCGAAAATGAAGAAAATTTGAAGGTAGAGGAAACGATTGAAAGTGAAACTATGAAGAATGAGATAAAAGAGGAAAATGATGAATTGAATCTTAACAAAGAGGAACCCGTTGAAGTCGGTATTTGATGCGGCATGGGTTCTATTATCCAAGCCTAGCTTATATATTTATATTTTATATATGAATAAAGTGGTGGAAAATGTATTTGGTTTTGGTGCTAATGATTGAAATGGTGTTCGTGGGATAATAAGTCTTTGAAATGGGTAAGAACATATTTGTATTTTTGGGCTACGTTTGTTTGGATCTCTTTCAATACATGGATGTTATGAATATGTGTTCCCATTCTCTAATATTACATGAATTTACTACATGTTAATAACATTCTCTCTACCTCAAGGTTTATTTGGTTTGTGTTTTTTAAGCTTTATTTCTTTGTTGTAAACTTTTTTTTAATAATGATGCAATCTCCGTGTAGTTATTCGTATACTAACGTTTTAATCAAATTACGTAATGTAGAATTAATATTTTTTCACAATCTACCGAGGATAAAAAAATAGTTTTGAGATGAAATTTTATAATGTATAAAAAATATTTGTGATATTTTACCTTTAAAGAAATGCTTTATGTACCGGCAAAAGCTTACTGCCTAACTCAGCTGGCTGACATGTCATGCCACTTCAAATTTGAAGAAGATGATTTGTCGTAATAATTTATCTTCTTTATTTATCTTGTTGAATTGGTTGGAGTTTAATGGACAAAATTTTAATTATAACTAATATTTTCTCTGCTATTCTAATTTTCATTTTAATTTCAAATAAATAATTTTAAAATATTATAAATTAATCTCTAAATATGAAGAAGACTCAATTAAAATATGACACAATAAGATTTTTATTTTATTTATCTAACAGGATCTCGAACCAAATAAATTAGAATATGACCTTCATTTTTATTTACCAAACACAAACACGACCATTTAAAAATAACACGAGACCACATCAATTCCTATTTTTTAACCATGAGAATGAATCAAATAAAATGCAACACAATATAAAATATACATTTTTTATTTATCTAACACTGTTACAAACCAATTAAAACAGAACATGACCTTCAAATTTTTGTACCTAACACTAACACGACCAATTAAAAATGAAACGAGGTAACACAAATTGTTATTTTTTTTAGATGAGCACGAATCAATTAAAATACGACACAATACAAAATATATATTTTTTTCCTAAATAAGAGTTCCCATTATGCCATTTTCCATTTAGACGTGTTCATGTCGTAGGCAGCGGTTATTGTCGCTGGCGCGGATCCGCATCATTTAATGGATGTGGGATCGCGACAGTGGCACTAACAAATCGATTTTAAAACATTTTTTTATTTTGATAAAAACTGTGATTTATTTATTTTCGATAAAGCTGTTCTTTTTTTCTCCCTAAAAGCTATTTTTTGTGTTAAAACTAGTTTAAGAAACGCTATTTTGTTTAAAAAAAATCTTTTATTTTTGTCAAAATTATTTTTTATTCATAAGAACGATTTTTGCTAAAAAAATGTTTTTCTTTTGTTTTTGTCATGTCGTGTCGTGTCGTGTCATTTGTGTCAGTTGCGTCAGTTGCGATACACTAACATCACATGTTGCGATCCGCAAACAATAACCAGTGTCGCGATCGACACATAAAAATTGATGTTGACATGTTTCAAACTTGTTTTTCTTGGTTCAAACTTTTTTTACTTTGATAAAAAATGTGTTTTTATGTTTCGTTCAAGCTTTTTTTTTTTGGGTTAAGAACTATTTTTTTTGTTTAAACTAGTTAAAAAAGTGTATTTTGCTGAAAATATTTTTTATTTATTTTTGTTTGGTTTTCGATAAAACTGCATTTTCCCCTTTTTTTAAGAAGGCAACAACTATATGTATTTTTAAAAAATGTATTGTGGCGATCGTGACACTAGTTATTATCGCTGGCGTGACCCCACATTCATAAGTCAATTACCAATCGAACACGTCATATCAACATATCTCAACCGACACATATGACACGACACAACAAAAACAAAAGAAAAAACATTTTTTTTAGCAAAAAGATGTTTGTAACAATAAAAAACAATTTTGACAGAAGCAAAAGATTTTTTTATCAAACAACTTTTAAAAAAGCAGTGATAATCAAAATAAAAAAAGTTTTAAAATCGATTTGTGGCGCGAACCCAAATCCATTAAATGATGCGGATCCGCGCTCGCTTTTTTATTTGGATCGTGATCGTGTTTGTTAAAAACTAGATGATTCATAATCGCATTGTTTAACTTTTTAATTGGTTTGTGTTAAGTAAAAAAAATGATTTCGTGTCTTGTCTTATCCAATTTTAAAACATAATTTTAACATATGTTTTGTTACATATATTTATATATAACGTGTATTTATGATTTTTGATAGTACTGGTTTTTTTTTACTTGAAAGTTATATTTTGCAAACAAAAAATTAATGACTTGGATGAGTTTTTAACTCCCAAATGGAAGTTGTTGTTTGGATAAACATCATCATCAGGCCACACAAGAAACATTTCTCTTGGTTTAGGCTTATTTACTGGCATGGGTGCTTGCCAATTCAGTTAGCCACATCAGCTGGTGGGGGTATTCCGATGCATTTAGCCGGTTCCTATAGCATTCCTATTTTTAATCAAATAGGTCAAATGGATCTATCCATGTATCATTGGAATACAGATATGAAGCTTCACTTTTCGATCATTTTTTATTCCATTTTTTCCGGTGATCAAACCCAATTTTATAATTAGATCAAATTAAATGGGTGAATTAGAAATTTAAAATAAGTACAATAATATTAATACTAAACAAATTATGTTTGGTCTATCATAACCTTTAAGTTAAGAAAAATATATATGTGAAATTCGAGCAAAAATATTATGAGCCTTAAGAAAACCAAAGGCTGTCAAAAATTATTTTTTATTTTGTGTTTGTATGGTATTTTGAAAGAGCAATAACACATATTTCCTTAACTTTACATAAATTTGGAACAAAATAAATTGTTTTTTGATAGTTATGCTATGCCACAAATATATTTTTTGATACAAAGCCATCATTCTGATATTTCATTAATTCATACTTTTTCTATCTGATTAGTATAATTAAAGATAATGTGATATGATATGTGTAACTTCTCCTTCATTTCTTTTTGGGTAGTTTGATTAGATATTACACCCTTTCAAATTGTTGTTAGATGTTTGAAAACTAACTACTTTACTTCTGACTTGTTGCTGAGATTAACTGAGAAATTGTTGCGTCACACTTCATATTAAGGTGTTTTTGGAATGTTTTATAGTGTGGAAGTTAAAACAAATGCACATTAATTTTTATTATTTTGATGTGTGCACCATGTTGCCTAAATAGTAGGATAAGCATATTGAGATACAACACGTACCCAAGACATTATCCTATCACCTTTTTAACTGGTTTGGGTGGAGCCATGACCAAATCGGATTCCTAATTGATGGATCTGCAACAGATGATAACTTATCGAATCAAGTTTTGATTATTTTTTTACTATAACTACATGATATGACCCGTAACAAAATGACATGAACATGGTCCAAACAAAATACAAACCTGATTGGACATGATATGTAAAATACTGAAGGCTTAGCAAGTTTGGACTTAGTGAAGGTGATTTTGACACGAATTTGCTAACAACGAGTCTAATTACTCTTTGTCGACGGTTTATTTTCCAAATATAATTCCTAAGGAGTCTAATAACTCAATTTTTGTAGTTGACATATTCTTTTTGGCGAAAACAGTACATTTATAAGACACTAGCTGATATGTACAAGTGGTATCTTTATTCGCAAGTCTCATACAAACAATGGACATATCAAAACCCATGACTTTATGAATGAGGAATATAATGCTCCCATTCTATATTGTATGAAATTAATGTTTGTTTATTGAGTCTCACTGCCGAAATACCGTAAAATATTATCTTCTTCGGCTTATTATACTTGTTGGTATCTTTTGGGGTTTAATAATTTCATTAGTGTACATAGGATATTTTAATTTTATCTTCACGTATTTTCATAATGTAGACATAAATTTGTGGTAATCTTTTCGGAAAAAAAATTGGTTGTAATTGAAATTTACCCTATAAGATAAATAATAATTTGTGCACTTAGGGCACATATTTTGAGTCTCAAAATAGTAAATACTAGAATGCAGGCCACACGACGCGTAGCCAAGTTTATCAAATTCTAAGATTTAAATGAGATTTAATTCTGAAATAAAAACTAAAAAGCAATATCATTACAAAGTTTTTATAAGAAATTCAATGACCAGTTTAATATTAAAGAATATTCTAACCATGTACATGAAAAAAATGAAACTACATTTCTTCATATTTCCATCCGTGCATCGCGCAGGGTTTAAAGCTAGTCGTTAGTAAACAACATCTAAAGTTAGTAAAATAACTGTAATATCTTCATAATAAAAGTTATATTTAATCAATTGTCAAATAATATAGGACTCAATTAATTAAAAAAATATATAACGCCCCTGATAAAAAAGAGTGCCCACTAAGACGTCCATAGTCATTCCCGCTTCAAAATAAAGCGATTTACTCAATTATGAATAACCTTTTGGCTTTCCAAATCTTACATTTCTCTCAAATGTAAACTTGTTGGTTTTCCACCCATATGCATTAAAGTTAAGAGAATGCAAATGGGCTAACTATTTTTATAAATAAGCCTACGCACATCAATTCTACAAATCCCTTCGGCCAACATTTTGTTATTGTTTTTTGTGAGTTTAGAGAGCTTAGATGGAGAAAAACAACTATTGTCGTTCAAATGAGGTGAATGTGTCAAACATCAAGATAGACGAGGAGGTCATGCCAAAAGAAGGAGAAAATAAGAATCTCAAAGAAACCAACCAAAATGAAGTTGCTATTGAGATAAAAGACAACTTGCCTGTTGAGAATAAGGAACTCATGCCCACGTATGATGAAAAATCTAAGATTGAGGCAAAAGAGGATGTGCATATTGAAAATGAAGAAAATGAAATGATAGATAAAAAAGATGGAGTGCCTATAAAAAAATGAGGAGTTGGTTATGGAGGAGAATGAAAAAAATGCTATGGTTGGGAAAAAAGATGGCGCGACTGATAAAAAAGATGAGTTTGTTGTGTCTGAAAATGAAGAAAATTTGAGGGTAGATGAAACTTTTGAAAATGAAACTATGAAGAATGAGATAAAAGTGGAAAATGATGAATTGACTCTTAACAATAAGGAACCCGATGAAGTCGGTATTTGATGCGGCATGGTTGCTTCTATTATCCAAGCCTAGCTTATATATTTATATTTTATATATGAATAAAGTGGTGGGAAATGTATTTGGGTTTGGTGCCAATGATTGAAATGGTGTTCGTGGGATAATAAGTCTTTGAAATGGGTAAGAGCATATTTGTATTTTTGGGCTACGTTTGTTTGGATCTGTTTCAATACATGGATGTTATGAATTTGTGTCTCCATTCTCTAATATTACATGAATTTACTACATGTTAATAACATTCTCTCTGCTCAAGGTTTATTTGGTTTGTGTTTTTTAAGCTTTATTTCTTTGTTGGAAACTTTTTTTTAATAACGATGCAATCTGCGTGTTGTTGTTCTTTTACTAATGTCTGAATCCAATTACATAATGCATAATTAATTTTTTTTCATAATCTACCTTGGAAAAAGATTGTTTTTAGATGACATTTTGTAATGTATAAAAAATATTTGTGATATTTTTCAATAAGAGAAACGCTTTATGTACCCGCAAAAGCTTACCGCCTAACTCAACCGGCTGACATGGCATGCCAATTCAATTTTGAACAACTTGATTTGTCATGATAATTTATGTTCTTTATTTATCTTGTTGGATTGATTGGAGTTTAATGGACAAAATTTTAATTATAACTAATATTTTCTCTGCTATTCTAATTTTCATTTTAATTTCAAATCATTAATTTTAAAATATTATAAATTAATCTCTAAATATGAAGAAGACTCAATTAAAATATGACACAATAAGATTTTTATTTTATTTATCTAACGCGATCTCGAACCAATTATCATGACAAAGCAACTTTTCACAATATAAGGATATGATGCAGTAGATAGTTACTAGGCATGTTGTTTAGTAGCTCTCAAATAGAAGATTCTAAAAATAGTATAACACACATAAGAACGTTTCACAATATATTAATTGCGCACGTTTACGTAAGAACTTTACACAAGCACTATACAGAATAAAACATAACAAATATGTAAAATCAAACATCCATAGCTATTTATTTTTCACATACGCATAACTATGTGAAAGGGACACTTTACACAAAGTTTTATACAACTTTGACATCCATGGTCTTTATTTTCATAAGTTCACATCCAATAATATTAAAAACACTCCATGTTCACCCATGTGGTGCTTATTATATAGATAGTAATTTCCCGAACGTGTAAAAGTCCATAAATTAGTTCTCCTCTTAAACACCGTCACCTATTGTTGCGGACCAACTTGGATCGATCTCGTTCATCACGTCAATCACCTATAAAAAAAATAGTGAAAGAAAAATTTATAATGCAATAAAAAATTACGCGTGATAAAAAATAGAAATTAATTTATTTAATATTAGTCACATGTTTTACTTTGATTTTTATCTACGGTTATAATAATTTTGCCTTTATCGTGAAATCGAGAGCGTGATTAAATATCGTGGTCAGATTCATCACAATGAACAAAATAGTAGTAATAATAATAGTAACTAAAATAACAACAACAAAATAATTTAATTAATAGTTATTTTTGTCCGAAAAAATCTTACCAGTATATGTAGAAATGAATTTCAGAAGAAATATTCTCTTTGTTGTGATGTAGTGTTCTGCTTGTAGTTTTTGAATGAATTCAAATAGGAAGTATTTCATATACATGCATACAGAGTCTACTATGTCCCCCAAAAAAATTAATAGAAGAAAGGCCACTATGAAAAAAAAGAAAAAAAACGAGGAAGAGAAAATTGGGAGAGTCTATTACGATAAACCTTTTGCGCAAAATTATGAAAAGTACACAGATCAGAAGTTTTGAAAATTATAGAATGACCACATAACTTTAGTGAAACTACAAGATTCATAGAAACTCAATTAATGGTGTATCCATAGTTTAATTCAAGCTGTTATTTATTCAAATGATTGTATGTTTACATGGCTAACTTGCATGGCCTTGGAAGCAGTGGTTAATGACATGGTACTACATAATCCACCACGTGTTAAACGAAGTAATAATATATTTTACACTTTTTTGCAACATATTATTTACACTTTTCTGTAACATATTATTTAAATTTTTTTAAATAAGGAACTGTTATTGGTATTAAAGGGAAAGTTCTACACACATGAAACTAGACACATTTTTTTGACACAATGACATGTTGCATTCGCATTGACTTGTATTTAGGCTCCACGCCAGTGGGACCCATATGCTGCGCAAATATGCAAATGTCACAAGCCAGTGTGCCTAAAAAATGTCTAATTTCTGTGTTAATATACAAGTACCCACACTCAAATCAACCATTAGAGAGAGTCAAAATCTTGTTGCTAATTTGTGAACACATGTTCTTTATAGATTGATAGCAATGTAGCTTTGAATGCGTCATCTAATAGGGTTATCTTACAACTTCTGTAATTACTTACATTAATCCCAAAAAGCAAGCAGTTTTATATTTGGAGCATTCTTATATATGAAATATTTATTATGCTAATAGTACACTTTAATTAATTCATAGTTGAACAAGTAATTTCATTTTGTAGATTTGAATATTTTATTCAACGTGCATGATGTTAGATTGTGCGTGATAATTGGGATTAGAAAAAAAAATTGATAGTTTATTGAATATATTATTCACAGTGTTGTGCTTTAGTAATAAATGAAGACATGGATAATAAAACGGGTCGTAGTTCTAAAAATTTCCTCATCAATGTTACTTTTTATGTACACTAGTCATCTAAATATGAGAGTTCACGTTTTTCAAGAAAAAAAATTGAGAGTTTTCCATCTTATTACTTGACCATTATTAATTTTTGCTCTGATTCACTTACATATTTTTTCAAATTAAGGTCCCTCACACGTATATATCACCAAATATCATGTTGACATTAAAAAAAAGCACAAACAAATAAAAAAAAATCCCCAAAATAAATAAAAAAAAGTCATGTATATTTTATAAAATATATTTTATACTTTCCTGAAAATTGGTTATAAATTAAGGAGGACAAACTTTAATGATGAAAAATATATTGTGAATGAGACTGAAAAAGAATGTTTACTAGCATTCCTAATGGGGAAAATTGACAATACCCGTATGTGGAAGGTAGGGGAGCGAGTTCGTGCACAACGACCAGCTGGTGATTTAGGTCCATTATTTCGTTTCACTGCAGGTGTGTACATGGCACTAATGATGGCCCAGATTAAAATTCTGAGGAGAAAAGGACACTCCTATTCAAAGATCATCAATGAGAGTTTGATCGAGTCGGTGGATTCTTTAAATCCATTCATGCACGCCCGTGGAGTTTCATTTATGGTGGACAATTGTTCAACAACGGTATGTCTAGGATCGAGGAAGTGGGCCCCACAGTTTGATTACATTCTCACCCAGCAGGTGTTAGTGGCAGTGGATAATGGAACTCCCATCAACTATGATCTCATCAGCAACTTCAAGTAAGATCTAGTGCATGGAGCTATTGAAGTCTGTGCCCAGCTAAGACCTACTGTTGACATTTTTGTCCCAGTGGATGATAATTTTGTCCGTCCAGAGCTGCGCCAGGGTCGCAGCTAAATGGCGTTGAAGAAGCTTGGCTCGAGCAGTTAAGGTTTAGCTTTTAGGGGTATATGTTTGGCGGAAAAGCTTTCTTGAATCTAGGAGAACTGTTTTTTTATCTTAGTCAAACATTATACCATTGTAGAATTGTTGGGAATGTTGTGCTTGCTGAACATTGAGATAGTGATGTGCACTTTCTGTTGGTATTGGTAATTTTACCATAATAAGAAATAAGAATTTTCAACTAAAAAAAAATATATAAATATATGTATCACGCTTTATGCACATCTAATGGATCATTAACTAGTGAACAAGATGCTTGGGTTAGGGAGATGCCTTAAAAATCAGTTCATGTCTAACATTTGTAGTTTGCTTAGTAAAAAGCACTGGAACAAATGCCTCAAGTGAGGTACTATTAACGAAACTGCATTTGAGAGTGGTGGGTGTGCTAGTGAAGAATTTTCAAAAGTTACATCTGACAAGGAGAAGTGTCTCGAGACTTTACACTCTAAATTAAATTACATAATGCAGAATTAATATTTTTTTCACAATATTTCTAGGAAAAAGATTGTTTTTAGATGAAATTTTGTAATCTATAAAAAATATTTGTGATATTTCTCAATAAGAGAAACGCTTTATGTACCCGCAAAAGCTTACCGCCTAACTCAACCGGCTGACATGGCAGGCCACTTCAATTTTGAACAACTTGATTTGTCATAATAATTTATGTTCTTTCTTTATCTTGTTGGATTGATTGGAGTTTAATGGACAAAATTTTAATTATAACTAATATTTTCTCTGCTATTCTAATTTTCATTTTAATTTCAAATCATTAATTTTAAAATATTATCAAGTAATCTCTAAATATGAAGAAGACTCAATTAAAATATGACACAATAAGATTTTTATTTTATTTATCAAACGCGATCTCGAACCAATTAAATTCGATCTCGGACTAATTTTTATATAGAAGCTTTGAATATACAAAGTTCACAACGAGAACAACACATTCGTTTGCTTGACATTTCATTTGTTTAGTTCTATATATCCACTGTTTGTCACCCCTTGAAACAAACCCCATAGGTTTTTTTTAAAGAAAATACTCCCAGGGAGCGTCCTTGTTGTTTTGAACACAACACCTCTTGATTAATTGAGTGTTTTCATATCCCCAAGACCAAAGGTCATTAGTAGAAATTATTTTGTGTATTGTCCATAGACTTATACCGTTCGAAATTTGGAAGGATATGATGCAGTAGATAGTTACTAGGCATGTTGTTTAGTAGCTCTCAAATAGAAGATTCTAAAAATAGTATAGCACACATAAGAACGTTTCACAATATATTAATTGCGCATGTTTACGTAAGAACATTACACAAGCACTATACAGAATAAAACATAACAAATATGTAAAATCAAACATCCATAGCTATTTATTTTTCACGTACGCATAACTATGTGAAAGGGACACTTTACACAAAGTTTTATACAACTTTGACATCCATGGTCTTTATTTTCATAAGTTCACAGCCAATAATATTAAAAACACTCCATGTTCACCCATGTGGTGCTTATTATATAGATAGTAATTTCCCGAACGTGTTAAAGTCCATAAATTAGTTCTCCTCTTAAACACCGTCACCTATTGTTGCGGACCAACTTGGATCGATCTCGTTAATCACGTCAATCATCTATAAAAAAAATAGTGAAATAAAAATTTATAATGCAATAAAAAATTACGCGTGATAAAAAATAGAAATTAATTTATTTAATATTAGTCACATGTTTTACTTGGATTTTTATCTACGGTTATAATAATTTTGCCTTTATCGTGACATCGAGAGCGTGATTAAATATCGTGGTCAGATTCATCACAATGAAAAAAATAGTAGTAATAATAATAGTAACTAAAATAACAACAACAAAATAATTTAATTAATAGTTATTTTTGTCCGAAAAAATCTTACCAGTATATGTAGAAATGAATTTCAGAAGAAATATTCTCTTTGTTGTGATGTAGTGTTCTGCTTGTAGTTTTTGAATGAATTCAAATAGGAAGTATTTCATATACATGCATACAGAGTCTACTATGTCCCCCCAAAAAATTAATAGAAGAAAGGCCACTATGAAAAAAAAGAAAAAAAACGAGGAAGAGAAAATTGGGAGAGTCTATTACAATAAACCTTTTGCGCAAAATTATGAAAAGTACACAGATCAGAAGTTTTGAAAATTATAGAATGACCACATAAATTTAGTGAAACTACAAGATTCATAGAAACTCAATTAATGGTGTATCCATAGTTTAATTCAAGCTGTTATTTATTCAAATGATTGTATGTTTACATGGCTAACTTGCATGGCCTTGGAAGCAGTGGTTAATGACATGGTACTACATAATCCACCACGTGTTAAACGAAGTAATAATATTATTTACACTTTTTTGCAACATATTATTTACACTTTTCTGTAACATATTATTTAAATTTTTTTAAATAAGGAACTGTTATGGGTATTAAAGGGAAAGTTCTACACACATGAAACTAGACACATTTTTTAGACACAATGACATGTCGCATTCGCATTGACTTGTATTTAGGCTCCACGCCAGTGGGACCCATATGCTGCGCAAATATGCAAATGTCACAAGCCACTGTGCCTAAAAAATGTCTAATTTCTGTGTTAATATACAAGTACCCGCACTCAAATCAGCCATTAGAGAGAGTCAAAATCTTGTTGCTAATTTGTGAGCACATGTTCTTTATAGATTGATAGCAATGTAGCTTTGAATGCGTCATCTAATAGGGTTATCTTACATCTTCTGTAATTACTTACATTAATCCCAAAAAGCAAGCAGTTATATATTTGGGGAAATATTTATTATGCTAATAGTACACTTTAATTAATTCATAGTTGAACAAGTAATTTCATTTTGTAGATTTTAATATTTTATTCAACGTGCATGATGTTAGATTGTGCGTGATAATTGGGATTAGAAAAAAAAATTGATAGTTTATTGAATATATTATTCAAAGTGTTGTGCTTTAGTAATAAATGAAGACATGGATAATAAAACGGGTCGTAGTTCTAAAAATTTCCTCATCAATGTTACTTTTTATGTACACTAGTCATCTAAATATGAGAGTTCACATTTTTCAAGAAAAAAATTTGAGAGTTTCCATCTTATTACTTGACCATTATTAATTTTTGCTCTAATTCACTTACATATTTTTTCAAATTAAGGTCCCTCACACGTATATATCACCAAATATCATGTTGACATTAAAAAAAAAGCGCAAACAAATAAAAAAAATTCCCCAAAATAAAAAAAAATAAGTCATGTATATTTTATAAAATCTATTTTATACTTTCCTGAAAATTGGTTATAAATTAAGGAGGACAAACTTTAATGATGAAAAATATATTGTGAATGAGACTGAAAAAGAAGGTTTACTAGCATTCCTAATGGGGAAAATTGACAATACCCGTATGTGGAAGGTAGGGGAGCGAGTTCGTGCACAACGACCAGCTGGTGATTTAGGTCCATTATTTCGTTTCACTGCAGGTGTGTACGTGGCACTAATGATGGCCCAGATTGAAATTCGGAGGAGAAAAGGACACTCCTATTCAAAGATCATCAATGAGAGTTTGATCGAGTCGGTGGATTCTTTAAATCAATTCATGCACGCCCGTGGAGTTTCATTTAGGGTGGACAATTGTTCAACAACGGTACGTCTAGGATCGAGGAAGTGGGCCCCACAGTTTGATTACATTCTCACCCAGCAGGTGTTAGTGGCAGTGGACAATGGAACTCCCATCAACTATGATCTCATCAGCAACTTCAAGTCAGATCTAGTGCATGGAGCTATTGAAGTCTGTGCCCAGCTAAGACCTACTGTTGACATTTTTGTCCCAGTGGATGATAATTTTGTCCGTCCAGAGCTGCGCCAGGGTCGCAGCTAAATGGCGTTGAAGAAGCTTGGCTCGAGCAGTTAAGGTTTAGCTTTTAGGGGTATATGTTTGGCGGAAAAGCTTTCTTGAATCTAGGAGAACTGTTTTTTTATCTTAGTCAAACATTATACCATTGTAGAATTGTTGGGAATGTTGTGCTTGCTGAACATTGAGATAGTGATGTGCACTTTCTGTTGGTATTGGTAATTTTACCATAATAAGAAATAAGAATTTTCAACTAAAAAAAAGATATAAATATATGTATCACGCTTTATGCACATCTAATGGATCATTAACTAGTGAACAAGATGCTTGGGTTAGGGAGATGCCTTAAAAATCAGTTCATGTCTAACATTTGTAGTTTGCTTAGTAAAAAGCACTGGAACAAATGCCTCAAGTGAGGTACTATTAACGAAACTGCATTTGAGAGTGGTGGGTGTGCTAGTGAAGAATTTTCAAAAGTTACATCTGACAAGGAGAAGTGTCTCGAGACTTTACACTCTAAATTAAATTACATAATGCAGAATTAATATTTTTTTCACAATATTTCTAGGAAAAAGATTGTTTTTAGATGAAATTTTGTAATCTATAAAAAATATTTTGTGATATTTTTCAATAAGAGAAACGCTTTATGTACCCGCAAAAGCTTACCGCCTAACTCAACCGGCTGACATGGCAGGCCACTTCAATTTTGAACAACTTGATTTGTCATAATAATTTATGTTCTTTCTTTATCTTGTTGGATTGATTGGAGTTTAATGGACAAAATTTTAATTATAACTAATATTTTCTCTGCTATTCTAATTTCATTTTAATTTCGAATCATTAATTTTAAAATATTATAAATTAATCTCTAAATATGAAGAAGACTCAATTAAAATATGACAAAATAAGATTTTTATTTTATTTATCTAACGCGATATCGAACCAATTAAATTCGATCTCGAACTAATTTTTATATAGAAGCTTTGAATATACAATGTTCACAACGAGAACAACACATTCGGTTGCTTGACATTTCATTTGTTTAGTTCTATATATCCACTGTTTGTCACCCCTTGAAACAAACCCCATAGGTTTTTTTGAAGAAAATACTCCCAGGGAGCGTCCTTGTTGTTTTGAACCCAACACCTCTTGATTAATTGAGTGTTTTCATATCCCCAAGACCAAAGGTCATTAGTAGAAATTATTATGTGTATTGTCCATAGACTTATACCGTTCGAAATTTGGAAGGATATGATGCAGTAGATAGTTACTAGGCATGTTGTTTAGTAGCTCTCAAATAGTAGATTCTAAAAATACTATAACACACATAAGAACGTTTCACAATATATTAATTGCGGATGTTTACGTAAGAACATTACACAGGCACTATACAGAATAAAACATGACAAATATGTAAAATCAAACATCCATAGCTATTTATTTTTCACATACGCATAACTATGTGAAAGGGACACTTTACATAAAGTTTTATACAACTTTGACATCCATGGCCTTTATTTTCATAAGTTCATAGCCAATAATGTTAAAAACACTCCATGTTCACCCATGTGGTGATTATTATATAGATAGTAATTTCCCGAACGTGTAAAAGTCCATAAATTAGTTCTCCTCTTAAACACCGTCACCTACTGTTGCAGACCAACTTGGATCGATCTCGTTCATCACGTCAATCACCTATAAAAAAGAGAGTGAAATAAAAATTTATAATGCAATAAAAAATTACTTGTGATAAAAAATAGAAATTAATTTATTTAATAATAGGCACATGTTTTACTTGGATTTTTATCTACGGTTATAATAATTTTGCCTTTATCGTGACATCGAGAGCGTGATTAAATATCGTGGTCAGATTCATCACAATGAACATAATAGTAGTAATAATAATAGTAACTAAAATAATAACAACAAAATAATTTAATTAATAGTTATTTTTGTCTGAAAAAATCTTACCAGTATATGTAGAAATGAATTTCAGAAGAAATATTCTCTTTGTAGTGATGTGGTGTTCTGCTTGTAGTTTTTGAATGAATTCAAATAGGAAGTATTTCATATACATGCATACAGAGTCTACTATGTCACCCCAAAAAATTATTAGAAGAAAGCCCACTATGTAAAAAAAGAAAAAAAAAACGAGGAAGAGAAAATTGGGAGAGTCTATTACAATAAACCTTTTGCGCAAAATTATGAAAAGTACACATATCAGAAGTTTTGAAAATTATAGAATGACCACATAACTTTAGTGAAACTACAAGATTCATAGAAACTCAATTAATGGTGTATCCATAGTTTAATTCAAGCTGTTATTTCTTCAAATGATTGTATGTTTACATGGCTAACTTGCATGGCCTTGGAAGCATTGGGTAATAACATGGTTGTACATAATCCACCACGTGTTGAACGAAGTAATAATATTATTTACACTTTTTTGCAACATATTATTTACACTTTTCCGTAAACATATTATTTAAATTTTTTTAAATAAAGAACTGTTATGGGTATTAAAGGGAAAGTTCTACACACATGAAACTAGACACATTTTTTAGACACAATGACATGTCGAATTCGCATTGACTTGTATTTAGGCTCCACGCCAGTGGGACCCATGTGCTGCGCAAATATGCAAATGTCACAAGCTAGTGTGCCTAAAAAATGTCTAATTTCTGTGTTAATATACAAGTACCCGTACTCAAATCAGCCATTAGAGAGAGTTAAAATCTTGTTGCTAATTTGTGAGCACATGTTCTTTATAGATTGATAGCAATGTAGCTTTGAATGCGTCATCTAATAGGGTTATCTTACAACTTCTGTAATTACTTACATTAACCCCCAAAAGCAAACCGTTATATATCTGGAGCATTCTCCTATATGAAATATTTATTATGCTAATAGTACACTTTAATTATTTCATAGTTGAACAAGTAATTTCTTTTTGTAGATTTTAATATTTTATTCAACGTGCATGATGTTAGATTGCACGTGATAATTGGGATTAGAAAAAAAAATTGATAATTTATTTAATATATTATTCAAAGTGTTGTGCTTTAGTAATAAAATGGGTCGTAGTTCTAAAAATTTCCTCATCCATGTTACTTTTTATGTACACTAGTCATCTAAATATGTGAGTTCACGTTTTTCAAGAAAAAAATTTGAGAGTTTTCCATGTTATTACTTGACCATTATTAGTTTTTTCTCCGATTCACATACATATTTTTTCAAATTAAGGTCCCTCACACGTATATATCACCAAATATCATGTTGACATTAAAAAAAAAGTGCAAACAAATAAAAAAAATTCCCCAAAACAAATAAAAATAAGTCACGCGCCAGGGTAGCAGCTAAATGGCATTGAAGAAGCTTGGCTCGAGCAGTTAAGGTTTAGCTTTTAGGGGTATATGTTTGGCGGAAAAGCTTTCTTGAATCTAGGAGAACTGTTTTTTTTATCTTAGTCAAACATTACACCATTGTAGAATTGTTGGCTATGTTGTGCTTGCTGAACTTTGAGGTAGTGATGTGCACTTTCTGTTGGTATTGGTAATTTTACCGTAATAAGAAATAAGAATTTTCTACTAAAAAAAAGATATAAATATATGTATCACGCTTTATGCACATCTAATGGATCATTAATTAGTGAACAAGATGCTTGGGTTAGGGAGATGCCTTAAAAATCAGTTCCTGTCTAACGTATGTAGTTTGCTTAGTAAAAAGCACTAGAACAAATGCCTCAAGTGAGGTACTATTAACGAAACTGCATTTGAGAGTGGTGGGTGTGCTAGTGAAGAATTTTCAAAAGTTACATCTGACAAAGAGAAGTGTCTCGAGACTTTACACTCTAAATTAAATTACATAATGCATAATTAATATTTTTTTCACAATATTTCTAGGAAGAAGATTGTTTTTAGATGAAATTTTGTAATGTATAAAAAATATTTGTGATATTTTTCAATAAGAGAAATGCTTTATGTACTCGCAAAAGCTTACCGCCTAACTCAACCGGCTGACATGGCATGCCACTTCAATTTTGAACAACTTGATTTGTCATAATAATTTATGTGATTTATTTATCTTGTTGTATGGGTGGGAGTTTAATGGACAAAATTTTAATTATAACTAATTTTTTCTCTGCAATTTTAATTTTCATTTTAATTTCAAATAAATAATTTTAAAATATTTTAAATTAATTTCCAAAAATGAAGAAGACTCAATTAAAATACGACACAATAAGATTTTTATTTTATTTATCTAACACGATCACGAACCAATTAAATTCTATTATGACCATCATTTTTATTTACCAAACACAAACGCGACCATTTAAAAATAACACGAGACAACACCAATTCCAATTTTTTTTAAACACGAGCATGAATCAAACAAAATGCAACACAATATATATATAGATATATATTATTTATCTAACCCAATTACGAACCAATTAAAATAGAACATGACCTTCACTTTTTTTTCCTAACACTAACACGACCAATTAAAAATGAAACGAGGCAACACAAATTCAGATTTTTTTTAAATGGGAAGGAAGCAATTAAAATACGACACAATAAGAATGATATAATTTTTGCCTAAATAAGAGTTCCCATTATGCCGTTTTTCTTTTAGACATGTTCGTGTTGTAGGCAACAGTTATTGTCGCTAGGACAAATCCGCATTATTTAATGGATGTGGGATCGCGCCAGCGGCGCTAACAAATCGATTTTAAAACTTTTTCTATTTTGATACAAACTATTTTTTATTTTTTCGATATAATTGTTCTTCTTTTCTAGCTAAAGTCTATATTTTGTTTTAAAAGTAGTTTGAAAAATGTTTTTATCTTAAAACAAACCTTTTGTTTTTGTCAAAATTGTTTTTTATTCTTCAGTACATTTTTTGCCACAAAAATGTTTTTCTTCTGCTTTTGTCGTGTCGTGTCATATGTGTCGGTTGCAATACGCTAACATCACTTGTTGCGATACGCTAACAATAACTATTGTCGCGATTGACACATAAAAATCGATGTTGAAATGTTATAAAACTTTTTTTCTTTTTACTTTGGTAAAAAATGTGTTTTTATGTTTCGGTCAAACTATTTTTTTTTTGTTAAAAACTTATTTTTTTTTCTTTAAACTAGTAAAAACAATTTATTTTGCTAAAAATATTTTTTTATTAATTTTTGATTGGTTTTCGTTAAAAATGCTTTTTCCTCTTTTTTTAACATGGCAACAACTATATATATTTTTAAAAAATGTACTGTGCCTATCGTGACGCTGGTTATTGTCGCTAGTGTGACACCACATTCATAAGATAATTACCAATCGAACACGTCATGTCAGCATATCTCAACGACACATATGACACGACACAACAATAACAAAAGGGAAAATATTTTTTTTAGCAAAAAGATGTTTGTAACAATAAACAAACAATTTTGACAAAAGCAAAAGATTTTTTTATCAAACACCTTTTATTAAAAAAATAGCTTTTAAGAAAAAGAAAAAAAAAATTAAAATCGATTTGTGGCGCAGACCCACATCCATTAAATGATGCGGATCCGCGCTCGCGTTTGTATTTGGATCGTGATCGTGTTTGGTAAAAAATAGAAGATTCAAAATCGCACTGTGTAACTTTTTAATTGGTTTGTGTTAAGTAAAAAAACTGATTTCGTGTCTTGTCGTATTGTATTTTAACACATAATTTTAACATACGCTTTTTTACATATATTTATATATAACGTGTATTTATGATTTTTGATTGGACTTTTTTTTTTAACTTGAAAGTTTTGTTTTACAGAAAAAAAAAAAATTAATGACTTGGATGAGTTCTTAACTCCCAAATGGAAGTTGTTGTTTGGATATAAAGCATCATCAGGCCACGCAAGAAACATTTCTCTTGGTTTAGGCTTATTTATTTGCATGGGTGCTTGCCAACTCACTTACTCATATCAGCCGGTGGGGGTATTCCGGTGCATTTAGCCGATTCCTATAGCATTCCTCTTTTCAATCAAATAGGTCAAATGGATCTATCCATATATCATTGGATTACAGATATGAAGCTTCACTTTTGGAGCATTTTTAATGCCATTATTTTCGTTGATCAAGCCCAGTTTTATAATTAGATCAAATTCAATCGGTGAAATGGAAATTTTAAAAAAGTACAATAATATTTATACGAAACAAATTATGTTTGGGCTATCATAACTCATAAGTTAAGATAAATATATATGTGAAATTAGAGCCAAAAATATTATTAGCCTTAACAAAACAAAAGGGTCTTAGTATTTGTTTTTTATTGTGTGTTTGTATGGTATTTTGAAAGAGCAACAACACGTATTTCTTTAACTTTACATATATTGGTACCAAAAGAAACTGTTTTTTTTATAGCTATGCTATGTCACAAATATATTTTTTGATACAAAGCCATCATGTTGATACTTCCTTGATTCATACATTTTCTATATGATTAGTATAATTAGAGATAATATGATATGATATGTGTAACTTCTCCTTCATTTAGTTTTGGGTAGTTTGATGAGATATTACACCCTTTAAAATTGTTGTTAGATGTTTGAAAACTACTCACTTACAGTTGGTCCTGCAAAGATTAAGGGATCATCAATTATACGCAAAGTTCGAGAAGTGTGGCTTTTGGTTGAAGGAAGTTCAGTTTTTAGGTCATGTTGTGTCCTCCCAAGGTATATCAGTGGATCCGAGCAAAGTAGTTGCGGTGAGAGAGTGGGGTCAGCCCACGACACCTACCGAGATCCGTAGTTTTCTGGGTTTGGCGAGATATTACCGTCGGTTTATCCAAGGTTTCTCAAAAATCGCAAGCCCTTTGATCAATTTGACCCGGAAAGGGGTGAGATTTGTTTGGGATAACTCTTTCCAAGATGCTTTTGATGAACTCAAAGATAGGTTAACCTTGGCTCCAGTCCTTGCATTGCCAAAACCGGGATTGGAATGTCTACTCTTCACCGCCGCATCTCTTCAAGTATTAGGAGGTGTGCTTCAACAAGAGAGGCGGGCTATCGCTTATGCTTATCGCAAGTTAAAGCCTCGTGAAAGGAATTATCTGGTGCATGACTTAGAGCTTGCCGTGGTTGTCTTCGCCTTGAAAATTTGGAGACATTATCTTTTAGGGGAGAAATTTACTCTTTTCACGGACCATAAATCGCTCCAGTATTTATTTTCACAGAAAGAATTGAATATGCGTTAGCGCCGATGGTTGGAATTCGTGAAAGATTAGCAGTTTGATATCCATTATCATCCGGGCAAGGCGAATGGAATGGAGGATGCCATGAGTAGGAGGCCCGAAGGAGAGTTAGCTGATGTATGGCAGGCTAAGTGGAAAGAGCTCAGTCAGGAGGATGCGGTGGTGAGAGCGTTCATGTCAGTGATGACCGTTACTTCTTCCATTGTGGCAAGGGTGGTAGAAGCCCAAGGAAGGGATAAGGGCTGTCAGGATCATATACACTGGTTACTGTCTGAGCGAGCGAAATCCTACTCAATAAGTTCAGAGGGAGGATTACGCTTTCATGGAAGACTTATTGTTCAGGAAGAGAGGGATTTGAGAAGGGCGGTAATGGCGGAATCTCACGGGTCAAAATTTATGTTACATCCTAGTGTGGACAAGATGTATCAAGACATGCGTCGCCAATATTTGTGGCTCGGTATGAAGCGGGATATTTCAGAGTTTGTGTCCCAATGCACTACTTGTCAACTAGTCAAGATCGATCATCAACGACCGACAGGTTTGTTGCAACCATTAGAGATTCCAGTATGGAAATGGGAAAGCATATCAATGGAATTTATTACGGGCTTACCAAGGTAACAGAAGAGTAATGATTCTATTTGGGTGATTGTCGACCGCTTGACTAAGTCGGCACAATTCCTACCCGTGCGTATTGTTTATGATACCACTCGATATGCCCAACTGTTCATCGAGGAGGTTGTTGGACTTCATGGGGTACCTTTAAATATCGTTTCCGACCGAGACAAAATCTTTATTTCCCACTTTTGGAAAAGTTTTCAAGATTCTACGGGGACCTAATTAAAGTTAAGCACTTCTTACCATCCTCAAACAGATGGTCAAACTGAAAGGGTAAACCAAATGTTGGAGGATATGCTCCGGATGTGCATGCTTGACTACAAAGGTGGTTGGGAACAATACCTTCCCTTGGTTGAGTTTGCCTACAACAACTCATACCAATTTACAATTGGAATGGCGCCCTATGAAGCTCTTTATGGTCGTCCATGTGGGTCGCTCACTTGTTGGTTGGAAGTGGGTGATAAAAAATTTCTTGGACCTGACATGATCCAAGATACTTCTTCTAAAATTGAACTCATTCGGAATCACATTCGGATAGCCCAAGACCGCCAAAAGAGATATGCCGATGCGGGAAGAAGACACATGGAGTTGGAAATTGGAGACCAAGTCTTGGTGCGAGTGTCGTCAATGAAGGGCATTAAGCGTTTCGGGAAGAAAGGAAAGCTTGCACCAAATTTTATTGGACCTTTTCCAGTTATTGCAAAAGTTGGTACAGTGGCGTATCAACTTGCCTTACCGGAACCCTTGCAATAAATTCACGATGTATTCCATGTTTCCTCCCTAAAGAAGTACAAGAGATGCGAAGGTGCCCTTTGGCACATCCCTTTCGAGGATATCGACTTACAACCCGACATTTCATATTAAGAACAACCGGTTGCTATTCTTGAGCATGGGGAGCATAAGTTAAGGTCTCGTGTGGTGCCCTTGGTGAGAGTCTAATGGAGTCATCACAATGATAAATAGTCGACGTGGGAGCGTGAGGATGTCACGCGGGAGAAATATCCGCATCTCTTCTTGTAAGGTACGCTTAAATTTTGGGGACAAAATCCCCTCATAAGGGAGGCAGTATGTATCAACCCTCACTTATGAGAGTCTATTTTATATTTGCTTGCTATGAGAAGTAATTACATATAAAATGTTGATATATGGAGTAAGTATTGATTTAATGAAGAAAAGTTAATATTTACTAACTTATGGCATATTTACTATATGAGCATGTAAATATCCTCACGATGAATAACAAGTTAACTGAATTCCCATCAGAAGAAGAAATATTTAAAGCTATATCCAACATGGATCATTCCAGCTCTCTTGGACCAGATGGTTTTGGAGGGATATTTTATTCAAAGTTTTGGCATATTATAAAAAATGAGTTGACTAAAGCTATCCATTCTTTTTTTGCTGGTGTTGATCTTCCTAAAAGTTGGACTGCTACTTCTATTTCCCTTATTCCTAAAATTTCTAATCCTTCAACATGTTCCCAATTTAGACCTATAAGCCTGTGCAATTTCTCTAACAAACTTATCTCTAAAATTTTAAATGATAGATTGTCTCTTATACTTCCTTCTATCATTTCTCACAACCAAAGTGGATTTGTTAAAAATAGAAGTATTCAAGAAAATATCCTTCTAGCTCAAGAAATGGTTCAATACATTAGTAAGAAATCTTTTGGTAGTAATGTTATCATTAAATTAGACATGTAAAAGGCTTATGAAAGAGTATATTGGCCTTATCTTTGTGAAGTTCTCAGAAAATTTTGATTTTGTGAAGTTTTTATTGATTTAATTTGGAGGCTTGTATCTAACAATTGGTTTTCATTAATTTTTAATGGTAAAAGCATTGGCTTCTTTCATTCTTCAAGGGGATTAAGGCAAGGAGATCCTTTGTCTCCTAGTCTATTCATAATAGCTGCTGAAGTTTTAAGTAGAAATATTGACAAAATATTTTCTCTTAGGAAAGCTATACCTTATGCTCATCCATCTAAAAGTCAACTTATATCTCATTTAGGGTATGTAGATGATTTGATAATTTTTATAAATGGAGGTAAACATAGCATAAAGTCCCTTATTGATCTTTTAAAAAAGTATGAAGCCACTTCGGGTCAGAAAGTGAATTTTTCTGAGAGTTCCTTTTATACGGATAAAAAGTTATCTCATCATAGAAGAAACACTGTAGAATCTATTTCTGGATTGTCTCACAAACAATTTCCTATGAAATATTTAGGATGTCCTTTGTTTAAAGGGAAACCTAAAGCTATTCATTTTTCTGCTCTGATTTCTAAAATTAGGGATAGACTTCACATTTGGTCTTCTAAATTAATTTCTCAAGCTGGTAGAGCTACCCTTATTAGATTTGTGCTTCAATCTATTCCTGTTTATACTATTGTTGTTTTAAACCCTCCTAAAATCATTATTAAAAGATTACATAGCATTTTTAGTAAATTCTATTGGGGTGGCCCCTCAAAGGAGAATCCTTTTCAATGGACTAAATGGAATGACCTATGTTATCCATTTGATGAGGGTGGTCTTAACTTTAGGAAAATTGAAGATATTTTTTCTTCTTTTAGCATGAAATTATATTGGAATTATAAATTTGAAAATGGCATTTGGTCTAGCTTTATTAGAAATAAATACAAAAAAGGCCTTAGAATTAATCAAGTCTCTTCTTCTATTAAAAGGATAGCTTCCATAAAAGACATATCTGACTCATATATAAATGAAGAAAAAGCTATATGGATGGCCTCTATTAATGGTGATTTTACCATTAAATCTGCATACAATATTTGTAGACAAAGTAGGCCTTTATCTATATCTTGGAAAATAAATTGGATAAAAGAATGCCCCATGAAATTATCCAACTATACCTGGAAAATCTTAAACAATTCTGTCCCTTTTGAATCAGAGATCCAAAAACTTGGTGTGAGACTAGCTTCTTTATGTAGATTATATAAGAACGCTGAGGATAGCTCTCACCATGTCCTTATTGAATGTCCTATTGCTACTGAGGTGTGGAATTTCTTTGCATCTATGTTTGGTGTGTCCCTTGACTTTTCATCTTGCAGGTTTATCCTTTTCTCTTGGTGGTTACAATGTCATAAAAGGGACTATAAAACTTTACTATTTAAGGTAATTCCTAAAGTGATATTCTGGGAAATATGGGAAGCTAGAAACAAAAACCTTTTTGAAAATTGTCGTACTTCTTCAAATAAAATTATTAAAAATGTTATCCTCTTGTCTTCTAATATTTTAGAATATTGCAAGTTTTACGAAAAAATTCCCCCTAAAGATGATTTAATAGCTAAAACTTTTAATATCAATATTTTCCCGAAGAAGATTATTTTAATAAAGTGTCTTTGGAGCCAACCTCCAATTGGCACTTTTAAACTTAACATTGATGGTGATTCTAAGAATAATCCAGGCTCAAGTGGTATTGGTGGTGTCATTAGGGATTCTCAAGGTAAATTTATCGCCGCCTTTTCTAAATCAATAGGTATTTAAACATCCTTTAATGCTGAGGTAATGGCCCTTCAAGAAGGGATAAAATTGATTTCTTCCTTAAATATTTCTAATGTTTGCATTGAATCTGATTGTAAAACGTTAGTTGACATTGTTTTAAAGATAGCAAAACCTCCTTGGCCTTCACAAGATATATTTGACAATATCACTCATCCAACGAACTTCAAAATCATCCACACATGGAGGGAAAATAATGCTGTAGCTGATTATTTAGCTTCAAGAGCTTTAGTATCTCAAATGGATGATTATTTCTGGAGTTTCAATTCTCTTCCGACATTGGCCAAAGGACATCTCAATATGGATAGACAAAATCTTCCAAATATTAGAACCATCATAAAGAAATTGTAATGGGGATGTGATAAATCCCCAAATTTAAAATTCTTTAGCTCTCTCATTGTAATGGGGATATATTCCCCATATTTCTTGTTTTTAAGTATTCTTTCCTTGTAATGGGGATACTTTATAAATCCCCAAGTTTCTATTCTCTCATTCTAGAGTAATGGACCCATCCTCTAGAATTAAGTTTTGTGTTTGGGTTTGTAAGCTTCGGAGAGGCTTTTTCTCCTTTATGATATAAATAAAATGGGTGGGGGTACCGTCCCTCTTTGGAAAAAAAAAAATATCCTCACGATGAGTCTATTGTGTCATAAGAATTTGAAATGATATTTTGATGTAAAATGGAATCGGAACTTGAAATGATTTATAAAATATCCAAATGATAATTTGGAGGTCATAGTTGATTCCGGAACGTGAGAGATAGTAAAAATATGTACAATATTGTATTTTGAGGTTTTGGGCATTTTTGACCGATTATACCTCGAATATGCAGTTGCGTGTTATTTTATCGCGGTATTGATCACTTAAGTTAGGATTGTTGACTAAAGGCACGATTTATGTCTTGATTAAGTCACTATTCACCTAATTGTATTTCCGAAACCTAGAGAACTAGAGAGAGGAAAAGAAAGAGTAGAGAAAAGAGAAGAAATTGAAGATTGAGGAGAGAGTCTTGCTTCTACCCAAAGAAGATCTGCATTTTCTAGATTGAGGAAAGTTTTCCACTTGCTACATGTGGTTTAAGATAAATGATTTGTTGTGATAATGGTGTATTGATCATGGTAGAACTATTTTAGGGTTTTTTTTTATATTTGTGGGTTTTGATCCATTCAAAAATGATTTGGATGATTGATGAGGTTTATGGTAGTTGTTAGTAGTATTTATGAAGTGTTGTTGGCAATAAATGATTTGGATTTGAGTGGGGATTGATTTGGAGTTCAAGACTCCATAGCCAAAATTGGCAAAAATCGCAGGGCCGACTCGATTTGGCCTGGTCCGAATCGATTCACCCAGGGGTTGTTTCCAGGTCTAGGTGAACCGAATCGATTCGGCCTGGTCCGAATCGATTCGGCACTTATGTAAAAAACCAATCTTCCTGACCGAATCGATTCAGTCTGATCCTAATCGATTCGGCAATTATGCAGAATCCTATATTTCTTGACCGAATCGATTGGGCCAGGCCGAATCGAATCGGAAACCCTGCACTTTTTCAAATTTCTTTCTTTTTCAATTTTAACCCTTTTCCTTAGGATTAGTAATTAGGGACCTTCTTTAATGAAGTAAATATAGGATGCTAGAGTATTAGTTGAGTTTGGTCGATACCCTAGATTTGAATGGATTCATCTAGGGTTCAGTCCAGGGGTGTTCAAAGTAGTGTTCATACATTACTTCCATCGTATAGGTTTACATGAATCTAGGAGATCTTAAAGTCAAATTTGGAGACTCTAGAAGTTAATGTGAGCTAGAATTAACTTAATGGTCTATTAGAAAGCCAAAAAAAAAGGAGGCTTTGTACAATAACTTGGGAGTTTGAATGTTCTTCAAGGTTATTATAATGATGTTAAGCACGTATAGTTCCAGATAACCATAAGGCATTTGATAAAATGTAAAATGGACAAAGTAAATGATAATTTACTAAATCATGAAATGGAAATTAATGAAAAGGTTAAACACACCTCTCTAAATACCATCTTAAAGGAAGTTCGTGCATGAGGTGAAGCCCCCGGGCTAATGAATGCAGGGTGGATATAGTCCTAGGCCATCTGAGCGCTTGTTTATTATTTTCTGCGATGGGTAAGAGATTTCGGGTGTGGTCTTGACTATCCCGCAGGCATGTGGCTGCTTCCCGACATTTTCGATAGGATCCCAGGTTGTCTTATCATAGGCCTTAGAAGTAGATGGTTATTTAGGGGCGCGCAGAGTGGGGAAACCCGGACGAGCGGTCTTAGAATCGTTATATATATATACTTATAACTACTCTAATCATCAAGTTGGACTTCATGGGTATAAATACCATAAAAAGAATAAAACAATGCCATAAAGAGCATAATATATGCCAAAAATAGCATAAAATGGTGATACGTGCCATAAAGAGCACATGATATAACTTGTATTCCTGATAAGGAATGGAAAGATAAGATTAAATGGTGAAAGATGAAAAAGGTTTATGATTATTCTTATTCTCTTATATAATTGAATTTTATTTTATAATCATTCAACTGTACTAGTTCATTATAAGTTGTTATCTTGTAGACTGTCATCTTTATCATCCATGCTTAATCATTCATTATTGTCATACTTGTCATTTATCTGGTGATCACATAAAATCGGGCCCTGACCGGTTCTTCTTTCTTGTTGTGTATATATATATATATATATATATATATATATATATATATATATATATTATATTCGCTCAGGTGTTCCACCGCAAGGACGCCAGTAATGACTTCCCCATTCCAGTGTCTTTTGAGGAACCGTGACATTTTTGCGAATTTCACGGGATATTTTGTTCACGCCTCCTTTGTAGTTTTCTAGTTAAGTTCGGGTTTTTATTCAGGCGTGTGGCCCAACTTTTGTAAATGTATAATGAATGAAATATGTAATTCATTGAACTTATTGTACGTTGTATGACATTTTGTTAACTGATATTTTAGTCGGTTCTCTCATTCTACACTTGCTATTATTTTATATTGTTTTTGGGGTTTCCACTTTCTTTTTCATGTATGGGTTGTTTAAAATGCTTTCTTTAAATTATAAAACAAAACTTTTTGACAACCCGTTGTCTGGATTATTGAGTGGTTATCTCGTATACTCTTTATGTTGTCACGATGCTGAGAATGATTCCATCAATGATTCCTGTATTTTTGGGGTATCGCGCTGGCCACCCCTTATTTCGAATACCGGGTTGTCACATTTATCTTCTTGGATTGATTGGAGTTTAATGGACAAAATTTTAATTATAAAAACTATTTTCTCTGCTATTCTAATTTTCATTTTAATTTCAAGTAATTAATTTTAAAATATTATAAATTGATCTCTAAATATGAAGAAGACTCAATTAAAATATGACACAATAAGATTTTTATTTTATTTATCTAACACGATCTCGAACCAATTAAATTCGATCTTGAACTAATTTTTATATAGAAGCTTTGAATATACAATGTTCACAATGAGAACAACACATTCGTTTGCTTGATATTTCATTTGTTTAGTTCTATATATCCACTATTTGTCACCCCTTGAAACAAACCCCATAGGTTTTTTTTGAAGAAAATACTCCCAGGGAGCGTCCTAGTTGTTTTGAACCCAACACCTCTTGATTAAGAGAGTGTTTTCATATCCACAAGACCAAAGGTCATTTGCAGAAATTATTATGTGTATTGCCCATAGACTTATACCTTTCCAAATTTGGAAGGATATGATGCAGTAGATAGTTACTAGGCATGTTGTTTAGTAGCTCTCAAATAGTAGATTCTAAAAATTGTATAACACACATAAGAACGTTTCACAATATATTAATTGCGGATGTTTACGTAAGAACATTATATAAGCACTATACACAATAAAACATAACAAATATGTAAAATCAAACATCCATAACTATTTATTTTTCACATATGCATAACTATGTGAAAGTGACGCTTTACATAAAGTTTTATACAACTTTGACATCCATGGCCTTTATTTTCATAAGTTAATAGCCAATAATATTAAAAAAACTCCATGTTCACCAATGTGGTGCTTATTATATAAATAGTAATTTCCCGAAGGTGTAAAAGTCCATAAATTAGTTGTCCTCTTAATCACCGTCACCCATTGTTGCGGACGAACTTGGATCGATCTCGTTCATCACGTCAATCACCTATAACAAAGAGTGAAATAAAAATTTATAATGCAATAAAAAATTGCGTGTGATAAAATATTGAAATTTATTTATTTAATATTAGTAACATGTTTTACTTGGATTTTTATCTACGGTTATAATAATTTTTCCTTTACCGTGACATCGAGAGCGTGATTAAATATCGTGGTCAGATTCATCACAATGAACAGAATAGTAGTAATAATAATAGTAACTAAAATAATAACAACAAAATAATTTTATTAATAGTTATTTTTGTCCGAAAAAATCTTACCTGTATATGTAGAAATGAATTTTAGAAGAAATATTCTCTTCGTTGTGACGTGGTGTTCTGCTTGTAGTTTTTGAACGAATTCAAATAGGAAGTATTTCATATACATGCGTACAAAGTCTACTATGTCCCCCCCAAAAAATAATAGAAGAAAGCCCACTATGTAAAAAAAGAAAAAAAAAAGAGAGGAGCAGAAAATTGGCAGAATCTATTACAATAAACCTTTTGTGCAAAATTATGAAAAGTACACAGATCAGAAGTTCTGAAAAATATAGAATGACCCATAACTTTAGTGAAACTACAAGATTCACAGAAACTCAATTAATGGTGTATCCATAGTTTAATTCAAGCTGTTATTTATTCAAATGATTGTATGTTTACATGGCTAACTTGCATGGCCTTGGAAGCAGTGGTTAATGACATGGTACTACATAATCCACCACGTGTTAAACAAAGTAATAATATTATTTACAATTTTTTGCAACATATTATTTACACTTTTTTTTACATATTATTTAAATTTTTTTAAATAAGGAACTGTTATGGGTATTAAAGGGAAAGTTCTACACACATGAAACTAGACACATTTTTTAGACACAATGACATGTCGCATTTGCATTGACTTGTATTTAGGCTCCACGCCAGTGGGACCCATGTGCTCCGCAAACATGCAAATGTCCCAAGCCAGTGTGCCTAAAAAATGTCTAATTTTTGTGTTAATATACAAGTACCCGTATTCAAATCAGCCATTACAGAGAGTCAAAATGTTGTTGCTAATTTGTGAGGACATGTTCTTTATAGATTGATAGCAATGTAGCTTTGAATGCGTCATCTAATAGGGTTATCTTACAACTTCTGTAATTACTTACTACATTAACCCCCAAAAACAAACCGTTATATATTTGGAGCATTCTCCTATATGAAATATTTATTATGCTAATAGTACAATTTAATTAATTCATAGTTGAACAAGCAATTTCATTTTATAGATTTTAATATTTTATTCAACGTGCATGATGTTAGATTGCACGTGATAATTGGGATTAGAAAAAAAATTGATAGTTTATTGAATATATTATTCAAAGTGTTGTGCTTTAGTAATAAATGAAGACATGGATACTAAAACGGGTCGTAGTACTAAAAATTTCCTCATCAATGTTACTTTTTAGGTACACTAGTCATCTAAATTTGAGAGTTTACGTTTTTCAAGAAAAAAAATTGAGAGTTTTCCATCTTATTACTTGACCATTATTAATTTTTGCTCCGATTCACTTACATTTTTTTTCAAATTAAGGTCCATCACATGTATATATCACCAAATATCATGTTGACATTAAAAAAAAAGCGCAAACAAATAAAAAAAATTCACTAAAATAAATAAAAATACGTCATGTATATTTTATAAAATCTATTTTATACTTTCCTGAAAATTGGTTATAAATTAAGGAGGGCAAACTTTAATGATGAAAAATATATGGTCAATAAGACTGAAAAAGAAGGTTTACCAACATTCCCAATGGGGAAAATTGACAATACCCGTGTGTGGAAGGTAGGGGAGTGATTTCGTGCAACATGAGCAGCTGGTGATTTAGGTCCATTATATCGTTTCACTGCAGGTGTGTACGTGGCACTAATGATGGCCCAAATTGAAATTATGAGGAGAAAAGGACACTCCTATTTAGAGATCATCAATGAGAGCTTGACCGAGTTGGTGGATTCTTTAAATCCATTCATGCACGCCCGTGGAGTTTCATTTATGGTGGACAATTGTTTAACAACGACACGTCTAGGATCGAGGAAGCGGACCCCACAGTTTGATTACATTCTCAGCCAACAGGCGTTAGTGGCAGTGGACAATGGTACTCCCATCAACCAAGATCTCATCAGCAACTTCAAGTCAAATCCAATGCATAGAGTTGTTGAAGTTTGTGCCCAGCTAAGACCTACTGTTGACATTTCTATCCAAGTGGATGCTGATTTTGTCCGCCCAGAGCTGTGCCAGGGTACCAGCTAAATGGCGTTGAAGAAGCTTTGCTCGAGCCGTTAAGGTTTCGCTTTTAGGGGTATATGTTTGGCTGAAAAACTTTCTTGAATCTAGGAGAACTATTTTTTTTATCTTAGTCAAACATTACACCATTGTAGAATTGTTGGGTATGTTGTGCTTGCTAAACTTTGAGATAGTGATGTGCACTTTCTGTTGGTATTGGTAATTTTTCCGTAATAACAAATAAGAATTTTCTGCTAAAAAAAGATATAAATATATGTGTCACGCTTTATGCACATCTAATGGATCATTAATTAGTGAACAAGTTGCTTGGGTCAGGGTGACGCCTTAAAAATCAGTCCATGTCTAACGTATGTAGTTTGCTTAGTAAAAAGCACTGGAACAAATGCCTCCAGTGAGGTACTATTAACGAAACTGCATTTCAGAGTGGTGGGTGTGCCAGTGAAGAATTTTCAAAAGTTACATCTGACAAGGAGAACTGTCTCGAGACTTTACACTCTAAATTAAATTACGTAATGCAGAATTAATATTTTTTTCACAATATTTCTAGGAAAAAAATTATTTTTAGATGAAATTTTGTAATGTATAAAAAATATTTGTGATATTTTTCAATAAGAGAAATGCTTTATGTACCCGCAAAAGCTTACCGCCTAACTCAACCGGCTGACATGGCATGCCACTTCAATTTTGAACAAGTTGATTTGTCATAATAATTTATGTTCTTTATTCATCTTGTTGGATGGGTTGGAGTTTAATGACCAAAATTTTAATTATAACTAATTTTTTCTCGGCTATTTTATTTTCATTTTAATTTCAAATAAATAATTTTAAAATATTATAAATTAATTTCTAAATATGAAGAAGACTCAATTAAAATACGACACAATAAGATTTTTATTTTATTTATCTAACACGATCACGAACCAATTAAATTCGATTATGACCATCATTTTTATTTACCAAACACAAACGCGACCATTTAAAAATAATAAGAGACAACACCAATTCCAATTTTTTTTTAAACACGAGCATGAATAAAAAAAATGCAACAGAATACGACCATGACCTTAACTTTTTTTTCCTAACACTAATACGACCAATTAAAAATGAAACGAGGCAACACAAATTCTGATATTTTTTAACTGGGCACGAATTAATTAAAATTCGACACAATACGAATGATATAATTTTTGCCTAAATAAGAGTTCCCATTATGCCGTTTTTCTTTTAGACATGTTCGTGTTGTAGGCAACAGTTATTGTCGCTAGCACGGATCCGCAATATTTAATGGATGTGGGATCGCGCTAGCGGCACTAACAAATCTATTTAAAAACTTTTTTTATTTTGATAAAAACTATTATTTATTTTTTCGATAAAATTGTTCTTCTTTTCTATCTAAAATCTATTTTTTGTTTTAAAACTAGTTTGAAAAATGTTTTTATCTTTGAAAAAAATCTTTTCTTTTTGTCAAAATTGTTTTTTATTCTTCAGTACATTTTTTGCTACAAAAATGTTTTTCTTTTGTTTTTGTCATGTCGTGTCATATGTGTCGGTTGCAATAAGCTAACATCACCTGTTGCGATACGTTAACAATAACCATTGTCGCGATTGACACATAAAAATTGATGTTAAAATGTCTAAAACTTTTTTTTCTTTTTACTTTGATAAAAAATGCGTTTTTATGTTTCGGCGAAATAATTTTTTTTTTGTGTTAAAAAATATTTTTTTTGTGTGTTTAAACTAGTCAAAAGAATTTATTTTTCAAAAAATATTTTTTTTACTAATTTTTGATTGGTTTTCGTTAAAACTGCTTTTTCCTCTTTTTTTAACAAGGCAACACCTATATATATTCCTAAGAAATGTATTGTGCCGATCGCGACACTGGTTATTGTCGCTAGCGTGACTCCACATTCATAAGACAATTACCAATCGAACATGTCATGTCAGCATATCTCAACCGATACATATGACACGACACAACAATAACAAAAGAGAAAATATTTTTTTTAGCAAAAAGATGTTTTTAACAATAAACAATAAATTTTGACAAAAGCAAAAGATTTTTTTATCAAACAGCTTTTATTAAAAAAATAGCTTTTATGAAAATAAAAAAAAAAATTAAAATCGATTTGTGGCGCAGACCCACGTCCATTAAACATTAAGTGGATCGTGTGAAAGATTTTATAGGCTTAGAAGAGACGGTGGTTACTTTCCTAAACCACTTTTGACTCTTGTCCCAAACAATGGTATTTTTCCTAGTCAATTTAAATTTGGGGGTTCCCACGGAATGGAGTCCGTGGAGGGTGGTGAGAGAGTAGGGGCCCAATCATTTTTTTATTATGGAGAAACTGTGGCAACCCGCACTCCGAAATAAGGGGTGGCCAGCCCGATACTCCGACATATACGGAATCATGAATGGAAATCATTCTCAGCACCAACAAATATAATAAAAGTATCCGGGAAAACCACCCATTAATTCAGAAAACGGGTTGTCAAAATAATTTATATGATTTAAAAGTTAAATTAAAAAAACAGTTTAAACAACCCATTCTAGAAAAGAGTGGAATTCAAAGAAACATATATAACATACATCTAAAACGAATATATACAAGGGGAGGACCGAATAGGTTGTCGGTCCACAACTACACAAAAGCAATTACAACACTTATACGTACGTATTACATTCATTAGACAATTACAAGTTTGGGCCACTCGCCCGAATGACAGACCCGATCATAACTAGATATAAAAAATGATGGCGTCTAGCAAAACATCCTGTAATATCCGCAATTTCTTACAGCTCCTTAAAAGCAAAAGAGTAGGAATATCAACACGGGCGTCCTTGCGGAGGAGCACCTGGGCGGATACAATAATATGCACAACATAGAAAAAATGAACGGGTCAGGACCCGGTTTTTATATAGTTCCCAGATGAACAAAAAGCATGCTAGATATGAACAGTTAATCATGAGAACGAGCATCAGATATCTAACAACCTAACCGTGAAATATAATGAGACAATTAAATTGACATGCCTAAGATAAAACTATGCAAAAGAATGAAGTTATGCGTTAATAAATTAAAGGCTTCTATTCACCAATTTCCACTTTAATCCAGTTTCAGCTCCTTAACAGGAATACAATATTATTGTTTTCTTATTTCTTTCCAATTATTATTCCTTAGCAGGAAAGTAATTATCATCATACAATTTTAGTGGAAATATGCAACCCTCAAGTCCCACTGGAGTTTAGAAAAGTTATATACTTATACATATAACGATTCTAAGACCGCCCCTCCGAGTTTCCCCACTGGGCGCGCCCCTAAATGACTATCATCTTCCTGGGGCCCATCAAACAAGGCAGTCTGGGTACCTAACGCACGTTGGGAAGTGTCCATACGCCTGCGAGTGAGTCATAACCACACCGGCAATTACCTCACTAGCGCAGAAAAAAATACATATAATAAACCCGCATATGGCCGAGGACTATAGTCTCCCTGCATTCACTAGTCAAGGGACATCACCTCATGCGCGATCTTCCCTTATGATAGCATTTAGATAGGTGTGTTTAAGTAAATTAGCATTTACTATAAAAATCATACTTTTCATTCCCATTAACATTATGTGTTTCATTTTATTTGAAACCATGATCGTAGAATATTTCATTTATTTTCATCATAGGTTATGCCTCGAATAAGTCTCCAAGGGATTTTATTCATATCCCGAACTTAAGGTCTTATATACCTCAATTAAGCCCACTAAAGTCTCCAAGTATGGTCCTACAACCCCCATCCATATCATTAGGATGCACAAAGAGAAGTGATGCCTGAACATCACTTAGGACAACCCCTCCCCCGGACTTAACCCCAAGTGAAACCCATTCAACACTAGGGTGTCAACCAACTCAACTAGGACTCTAAAACCCAAGGTTTACTTCATTCAAGAAGAGTCTTAAGTCCCTAAGGGAAGAAAAGAATTTAAAAGCAAAAGTAGAAAATTGGTTGAGAAAACAGGGGACCGGTCGACCGGTCCCAAGACCGCGGTCGACCGCGTCTCAAGTTTTAGCCTTTGAAAGAAAGCAGAAAGCTCACTTCGGACGATCCGGTCGACCGGTCGGGGGACCGTGGTCTACCGCGCCCTTAATTTCCTGCCTTTGAAAGAAAGCAGTGTGCCCTCCTCCGAAGGCCCGGTCGACCGGTCTGAGAGACGCGGTCGACCAATCATTGCAGACCTAGACCTATTTCTCCTATTTTTAATACAAACCCAAAACCAACTCTCCATCAAAACCAACCAACCTCATTTATTGATATCAATAGATCATAAAGTCCCCCAACAACCTTTTTCTACCTTACTACACAATCAAATCTCTTCCAAAGAAGTTAATACCCATAAATCCAACCAAAACCATAACTATATTACACTAAAACCATTACATAACTACCCATACTAGTTATTCATCTTAGACCATATAATAGCAACTAGAAAACTTGCCTTGGGGCTTCAATTTCAGTCTTGGTTGAAGAAGAATGCAAGATCAATCCACCAATCTTCAATTTCACCCTTTTCTCCACAAATTTCTTCCACTCTCTCTCTCACTCTATGGATAGAACACTTAGGGAAAAGAAGAGAAAATGAAAGGCTTGGGAAAGACTAAAACGTGGCCTTAGATTAAAAGTCTTTAATTTTAAATGCCTATACCGAAATAATATCATTTCTAATACGCAATATGCCAAAACCAGTGAAAAGTGCCCAAAATCTCAAAATACAATATGGCACACATTTCGACTGTCTCGCACCTCCCGGAACTAACTACACCATCCAAATAATAATTTGGAAGTTTTATAAGCCATTTGAAGTTCTGGTTTCATTTTAATTCAAATTTCCATATTAATTTCCATGACAAAATCGAACACCACATGGTAAGTATGCAACTTATTAGTAAATATTAACTCATTTCATCAAATTAATACTTACCCACATCCGGCATTTTATATATGCAACTACTCAACATAGTAAATAAATATAAAATGGGCTCCCAAAAGCGAGGGTTGTTACAGAAACTAGTGGTGTGGGGAGAGAAGGTAGTGTATATACGGATCACTTTGTTGAGTCGTCGGGGTTGGGAAGCGTGGAGGGATTAGTCAACAAAAATATTGCTCGTATGGAGTCAGGAGAGCGACCAGTAGTTATTTGTGGTAAAAAAATGGCTAAAGATGTAGCTAGTGAGTGTGTAAGTAATTATTGCGGAAATGACTTTTCGAAGGTTGATTTGGATGCTTTTCAAGCAGTCGGAGAACGAAGCAAGGGATTTGTTTATACTAAGTTGACTAACTCTAAAATTTGGGTGGATATCGGAATATCTAGGCAGGAATAAGAGTTTGGAGAGGGGAAGGGGGGAAGAGGACCCAGTGGGATGGACAGAGAATTTGTTAGGTTTCAGTAAGATGGTAGGGGTCACCTTCGAGGGGAATGAGAGTAAGGCGAGTTTACTTTTCGAGAAACTAGGAGGTTATGGGAGGACGTAGGTCTTAGTTGTCCACTCTGTGCATTTTGTTTGCTTCGGATGGGGTTATTGTTTTGGTGGAGTCCAGGATTGCCTTTTCTCTGGTTGGTGTGAGTACGTGGTCTTTCTCTTGCATGTCCAGGTTTGTTGTAGACGGCTTTTTGTGGTGCTTTTCAGCATCGTTTGTCTGGTGGTTGTTCGTGTTTTGTGGTGTTTTTGGTTCGTTGTGTGGTGGGGGTGGTAGAATCTATAGGCGCTTGTTTGCATCTTTGGAGTTTTTTTCCTTGAGTTAGTGGTTTTATTTGAGTTGTCATAGGTGGTTGTTGTGTTTTGGTGGAGGCCTTTTATTTTTCTATTTTTTTCTTTCTATTGGTTGTGTTGTATACTCCGTGTATACGGGTTTCGCTCCCTTAAGCGGTTTTGTTTTATATATCATTTACTTATAAAAAAAAGTAATATATATATATATATATATATATATCGCATGTACTTTACAAATAAAATTATAACACATCCGCTGATCGCGCAGGGCTTAAAACTAATCGTTAGTAAAGTAGCATCTAAAGTTAGTAAAATAAGTGTAATGTCTTGATAATAAAAGTTATAATTAATCAATTGTCAAATAATATAGGAGAGAATCAATAAAATATATATATATAACGCCCTTGGTAAAAAAGAGTGCCCACTAAGACGTCTATAGTCATTCCCGCTTCAAAATAAAGGGATTTACTCAATTATGAATAACCTTTTGGCTTTCCAAATGTTACATTTCTCCGAAATGTTAACTTGCAGTATATGTTGTTCACCCATATGCATTAAATTTAAGAGAATGTAAAAGGGCTAACTATTTTTATATATGGCTCCACGTGGAGATTAAAATGTGCAATTTATTAATTAAGATTACTTATTGACGATTGAAGTATACAAGATATTTGTGGATGTTTATGCAATGACATTGGACAAGAACTATACGACAAACTATACTACTTAACAAATTAAAATATCCAAGTATCCACAATTATGTGAAATGATAGCTACATATAAAGCTTTATACAACTTTGGCAATGAGGGGTCAACACTTATTTCCTATTCATTAATTCATACAAGTAAGAAGACAAATGGGTTTTAATGACTTTACTTTTTTATCGTTATTTATTAAAACTATAATTAATATATTTTTAATTATCTTATAATTCAATTTCATTTTTTCTGGTTTCAATAAAAAAAATTTAACTTTTGAAAATAATATTTCTTTATACAACCATATGGCATTAACACATTTAATATATTTCACTTTTAATGGTTTTAGGAAAAATCCAATCTTGAAATAAATATATATTTAGGTGTAAAATAGATTTCACTTTTAATGCCTAAATAAGATTTATTTTCTTGTTTTTAAAATTTAACAATCTATAACATCCAATATTCATATCTACTATTTTCAAAATATAATTTTTATGTCGCTACTTATTAACGCATATGATATATATTAATTTTTGGACTTCTTAAATATTTAACACGTTTATAACTGATTTTAAAAATAGCTTAAATATATTTGGACTACTTATATGGCATACTTAGTAACTATTTTGTATTCGATTTTTCAAATAAAAAACTATAATTTCAGATTCCAATTGAAGATACATAATTTATTAAAGATGAGTGGCACAAAGTGGGGCTAACCTTTCCCATTGAAACATACGCCATAGGGTTTTTTGAATAAAATACTCCAAGCGAGTATCCTACATGTTTTGAACCCCAACACCACTCGATTAAGAGAGTGTTTTTACTCCACAAGACCAAATGTTATTTCTATTAAGTATTGTATATATTGCGCAGAGAATTAAACCATTTGGAATTTGGAAGTATATGCTGAAGTAGATAACTACTAGGCATGTTGTTTAATATCTATCAAATATTAGATTATAAAAACAATATCTATATTATACCTCTAATCCGATAGTATTAGAGGTTAATGAGGAAAATTTAATGTTAACTATTATTATCACTTGACATTACAATTGCCAAAAGTTGTATCACTTCCTTTCTCTTTCTTTAATTTAATAAGGCCTTTTTGTTTTTTCCACACTTCCCTCCTCTTTTTTAATTGCATCGGGTGTCTTTGATTTATCCATCAAGCCATCCATTATGTCTAAACGATATAAAATATCTTTCACATATCAACTTTTCCCTCTTCAAGTCCTTCTCACTCCTGAATTTTTCTTCCCCTCTTTCATATTAGGAATTACAAGCCAAATCATGGCAAGGGTTAAGTGTGTAATTACAAACCATCCATTCTCTCTCAGTTATGAGATTCGTAACGTTGTTGTTTTGTTCTTGAGACATGGATAATTATCTTGTGCATCACGATGTATCAAAGAAATTCAGTGTTGGAATTTCTGGCAATAACATCTAATATTTGATGTGGGCAATTCATCAACAAAGTTTTGATGTTTTTTTTAAGAATCCCCGCCAGGGTGGATCTCTTTAATTTCATTTTTGTTAATAGTTCCTTATTTTACTTTCATTTTGGTACATAGTTCCTTTTAGATCAAAAACACCTAAAGTTTCATCTGATAGCCTAGCAGGTTTATTAGTCCCGAATGGACGAAAAGGCTAACCTTCAAACTCGAATCTGAACCCGAGGGTGCAGAAAACAGGCTTGTCTCGGTCCAAAGTAGACGCTTCGATGAGATCAACTTTGGGTGTTGAAGAATGTTCTGAGGCAATTGTGACGGTCCCTAGAGGGACAACTGGTGTGTAGTTTGAGTTCAGATTGCATATTTTTTTTTAATAATGATGCAAGTTTCATTTTTTTTGTAGTTTGTTTCTATTATTCTTTTTTACTTTGTTGTTCCCTTCCTTTTATAAATACTGAACTGCTACTCCACTACATTTATAGTTTTTTTTTGTTTATTATTAATAATTCTTTTGTTCGATTATTTTTTATCCCAACAAAAATTATATTAAGCCACAAAATGGGTGTGATCTGGGTTAATATCTCACCTAATTAAATGTCAAATATATCCGTAACAGAAGATAGTCATCCACTATGTCTGCAATAATTATTTAATAACAATTTAATGGTTTCATTCAACTGATCAGTGGTGTGCAAACAAATCCAAACTAAATTATTTAGTGTTATAATTTCTATATAATAAAGCATGTAATTTTGATACCCAATACCTCGTGCTTAAGAGTTACAGAAAACCTCCAAGACAATGACGCTCAGAAAAAATTTTATGTGGAAAAGACGTAGAAAAAAAAAAGAGAAATAGTAATTTGATGCATTTATCAAATAATTTCCATTCCTTCCAATTAAAATTGAAGTATGCAGATTATATAAACTCTCATATGGTAAAAATTATAGGACATTACTTGAACATTCCTCTAGAAAAAACACCAACCCAATCATTCTCATATGGTTTAGGGTGCTCAACTTTTAATTAATCTATCTACGATATTGGTCCCGAGTTTACATTTTAATTGGAAAATATTTTAGTTGAGTTCTTGACAGATTTAATAACAGTTTTGTGACAAAAGTAGGTATTGAAAGAGATAGTAGAGAAAGCTATATTTTGTATGTTTTTTATATATCAAATGATCAGCTACAGTCCTTGGTTTATTGAATAGCAGTTCCTAGTTTACAAGAGAAGATGAAACAACAATTTGAATTTTAAATGTGAGCTGTGAGCGTAAACTTGCAATGGAATGTTGCTGAAATTGGGCAGCCTTTTATGAACTGTTATTGACTGGTTAACATGCCCCCGAGAGTTGATGGAGAATGTGATTGAAGCATTGAGTTGTCTCGAATGAACTGAAATTTTGTAGATGAAAGTCAGTTGGCGAAGATGTCAGCATGTTGATCATCCGTAGAAATGAATTGAAGTTGAAGAGCTTTCTTGGCAACTTGATCACGGACACAATGAAAATCAATTTCAACATGTTTGGAACGTGGATGAAAAACTGGGTTTGCCGAAAGATATGTGGCACCAATATTATCACACTAAAGTATGGGAGTTTTTTGAGGGGGAATATTTAGTTCAGTTAGTAATGATTGGAGCAAAATTAATTCAACGGAGACATCGGATAGATCTTTGTATTCGGCCTCAGTGGATGATCGGGATGTAACAACCCTCGATTCTGGGAGGCGCATTTTATACTAATTTTACCGCATAAGGTAATTATATAAAATGTGGGGACTGGAGTAAATAGTAATTGAATGAAATAGAAGTAAATATTTACTGGGATGTTGTATATTTACCATATATGTAGGTAAATATCCTCATGTTGTATACTTTATAGTGTCATGTATATTAAATGACATTATAGTTTAAATGTTAGTGGGACTCTAAAAAAATTATAAAATTTCCGGATGCCAGTTTAGAGGGTGTAGTTAGTCTCGGAAGGTGCGAGACAGTCAAAATAAGTGCCATATTGTATTTTTGGGTTCCGGGCACTTTTGACTAGTTTTAACTTCAATGCGTATTTGGGAGTCATTTTAATGTGGTGTTGACCATTTAAGTTGTGAGTTTTAACCTAAGCCACGATTTTAGTCTTCTAAAATCCCTTATTTTTCCCCATTTTATGTCTTGAACATAGAGAGAAAAAGAGAGAGAGAAAGACGAAGAGAAAAGTGGAGAAAGAAGATAGAAAATGAAGATTGGAGATGGATTTTTGCTACTACTCAAGGAAATCTGAATTTGTAACCCTAAGGCATGTTTTCTACTTGCTAATATGTGATCTAAGATGAATAATTTGTATGATAGTTGTGTATTTTCATTTATGGATAAAAAATGGAATTTATGAGATTTAAACCCTAATCTTAGTTTTGATGATAAAATTGTGAGTTTTAATAGTTATAAATCATGTAGGATAATCTTTGGGTAGATAAAAGTGTTGGTTGTGTTCAAAATGAAAGAGATTTGAGATTTGGGTTTAGTTTTTTTTTTAGAAGAAGAAGAGCCCTAGGTTTGCTATGACCGGTCGACCGCGGTCCCAGGACCGGTAGACCGGGCCTTCGGGGGAAGGTTTACTGCTTTTCTACAAAGGCATAAAATTCTTGCGCGGTCGACCGCGGTCCCCTGACCGGTCGACCGGCCATTCCATTTTGAGCTTTCTGCTTTTCTCCGTAGGCAAAACCTTGAGACGCGGTCGACCGCGGTCTTGGGACCGGTAGACCGGTTCCCTATTTTTCACCTTTAAACCTTATTTTGTTTCCTTGGTTTATTCTCTTTAATAGGAACTAGGAACCTTCTTGTATGAAGTAAACATAGAGTCCTAGAGTTCTTGATGAGTTGCGATACTACCCTAGATTAAAAATGGTTTAGTCAGGGTTTTCCGAGGTTATGCCTATTGATGTTAGGGCATTATTTCTTGTAGTTGATTTCTATTGAACTAGGGGATGCATTATTATGTCTGGGAGACCTTAGAGGCTCATTGGAGCTATGTTATTCTTGATGGTTTATTATATCTATCAACGAATCTGGGGAGAATAATTGAAAGTCTATTTATTCTTTGAGGTCAAATGGACAATGTAAATACATACGGCTCCGGATTTAAAAAGGCGAAATACTTACATAATGTAAATGAATATGGTTTCGGATAAATGGGATATACATTTGCTAAAATGTGAATGGAATTGAGCATAAAATCTTCATTTGCTAAAATGAAATTTGTTATGGAAATGATGGTAAATGATAATTTGCTTAATCATTAACATGATAAATGGTAATTTGGTTACACAAACCTCTCTAAATGACATCATAAGGGAAGTTCACCCGCTTGGTGATGCCCCCTGGCTAATGAATGCAGGGTGGATATAGTCCTAGGCCATATGCACGATTATGTTATGTTTTTCTGCGCTGGTGAGGGGATTCCGGGTGTGGTCCTGACTCTCCCGCAAACATATGGCCGCTTCCCGACGTTCGCGTTATGAGCCCAGGTTGTCTTGTATAGATAGGCCCTGGAAGATGATGGTCATTTAGGGGCGTACCCAGTGGGGAAACTCGGAGGGGCGGTCTTAGAATCGTTGTATGCATAAGAATATAACCATTCTAAATCAAGTGGGACTTGATGTATGATAAATGCCATAAAGAGAATTTAATGTTGATTATATTCCTGCTAAGGAATGGTAATGCCAGGACGGGCATGTAATTAAAATAACATCCACAAAGAGCTTAAATTTGAGATAAAATCCATAAAGAGCTCATAGTTATAGATATATTTTCCTGTTGAGGAATAAACTATGAAATGAATCGGGGTATATGATAGAAGTTTTAATTATGTTAATCTTTCCTTTCTCGTGCTTAGTTAAATTAAACTCATGCTTTTCTTCATTTCGTTAGCTTATGATGTAGAACTGTGTAGATAGATTTGTTTTCTTTTTGTCTTTTCTAGCATGATGATATTCATAACTGTCATACTCTGTATTCATCTGGTAATCATATAGAACCGGGCCCTGACCCGTTTACATTTCTTGTTGCATATGCATCTTGTCTCCGTTCAGGTACTCCTCCGCAGGGATGTCTGATTTGAATTCCTATTTCGATGTCCTCGACGAGCTGTGATGCATTGTGGGTATTACGGGACACAATTGGTATAGACGTTTTCATTTTTGCATTCTAGTTAAGATCAAGTCTTTTATTCGGGCGAGGGGCTCAAGATTTTGTAAATGTATAATGGAAGGTAATATGTAACTTATTGAACTTGTGTATTATTGGTGTAGCAGTTTGGTGACCGGTAACATATTCGGACTTTTTATTGTATTCTTGTTGTATTATTTATATATGACTTCGGTCTTCCCCTATCTTTTCAGGAATTGGGTTGTTTGTTTTCCTTTATTTACTTTAAGTTCAAAATTTTTGGCAACCCGTTTTCTGAAATATTGGGTGGTTGTCCTGGATACTCTATATATTTATTGTGATGCTGAGAATGATTTCATCTATGATTCCGTTATATTGGAGTATTGGGCTGGCCACCCCTTATTTTGGTGAGCGGGTTGTCACACGGGAAACGGTCTTTTTCTTCTGGGATTGCGAAGAAATGAGATTAGTGCCAAGAAAAATAGCAAACCCACCGGTGGATTTACGACCATCAATGCAACCAGCCAAATCGGAATCAGTGAAGGCTTGTAAGTGAAATGAGGATAATTTTGTGAGGTGTAGGCCATATGAGGACGTGTGCTGGAGATTGCGAAGGATTCATTCAACAAGATACCAACGGGTGTCAGTGGGAGAGTGCATGAATTGGAAAGCTTCATTGACAGCAAAGGAGATATGAGGGCCACTGAGAGTAAGGTATTGAGGAGAACCAACCGCGTGTCTATAAGGAGTAGGGTCGGGTAAGGATGTGCCATCATTGAGGGAAAGTTTTAGATTTGTGGGAAAGGGAGTATTAAGGGGTTTGGAATTTGACGTGCCATGACAAGAAAGAAGATCGAGAATGTACCGTTGTTGAGAGAGTAAGAGTCCGGTAGGGGTGGGAAAAATTTCAATACCAAGAAATAGTGGAGAGAGCCAGGAAATTTAAGAGAGAATTCACAACCAAGAGTCGTGATGAGTGATTTAATGATAGAAGGAGTGTTATTGATAATGATGAATCGTCAACATAAATAAGGAGATAAATAATAGAAGAATTGGAGCGATAAATAAAGAGAGAATAACTGGTTTTGGAGCCGATAAAATTTTGAGTAGTGAGAAAATGAGTGATACGTTGAAATCATACGTGGGGCGCTTGTTTGAGACCATAAAGAGGTCGATGAAGTTGAAAGAGCTGAGATGGTTTGGTGGGGTCTTGGAAGACAGGTTGTTGTTCCATAAAGACAACTTCATTTGGAAATCCATGAAAAAAAGCAATAAAGATAATGTGATATGATAGGTGTAACTTCTCCTTCATTTTATTTTTGGTAGTTTGATGAGATATTACACCCTTTCGAAATTTTGTTAGATGTTTGAAAACTAACTCCTTTACAGCTGACATGTTCCTGAGATTAACTGAGAAATTATTGCGTCACACTTCATATTGAGGTGTTTTTGGAATGTTTTATAGTGTGCAAGTTAAAACAAATATACACTAAATTTTATTATTTTGATGTCAGAACCATGTTGCCTTAATAGTAAGAGAAGCATATTGAGATACCACCCGTTCCCAAGTCATTATCCTATAACCTTTTTAACTTGTTTGGGTGGAGCCATGACCAAATCGGATTCCTAATTGATGGATCTGCAACAGACGATAACTTATCGAACCATGTTTTGATTAATTTTTTACTATAACTACATGATATGACTCGTAACAAAATGACATGAACGTGGTCCAGAGAAAACACAAACCTGATAGGACATGATGTGTAAAATACCGAAGGCTTAGCGAGTTTGGACCTAGTGAAGGTGATTTTGACATGAATTTTCTAACAATGAGTCTAATTACTCTTTGTTGACGATTTATTTTCCAATTATAATTCCTAGCGAGTCTAATAACTCAAATTTTGTAGTTGCCATATTCTTCTTGGCGAAAACAGTAGATTTATAGGACACTAACTGATATGTACAAGTGGTATCTTTATTCACAAGTCTCATACAAACAAGGGTCATATTAAAACCCATGACTTTATGAAAGAGAAATGTAACGCTCCCATTCTGTATTTTATGAATTTAATGTTTGTTTATTGAGTCTCACTTCCAAAATACAGTAAAATATTATCTTCTTCGGCTTATTATACTTGTTGGTATCTTTTGGAGTTTAAGAATTTCATTAGTCTACATAGGATATTTCAATTTTATATTCACGTATTTCATAATGTTGACATAAATTTGTGGAAATCTTGTTGGAAAAAAAATTAGTTGTAATTGACATTTACCCTATAAGGAAAATAATAATTTGTGCACTTAGGGCACATGTTTTGAGTCTCAAAATAGTAAGTACTAGTATGCTGGCCACACGATGAGTAGCCAAGTTTATCAAATTTTAAGATTTAAATGTGGTTTAATTCTGAAATAAAAACTAAAAAGCAATATCATTACAAAGTTTTTATAAGAAATTCAATGAACTGTCTAATCTTAAAGAATATTCTAACCATGGCCATGAAAAAATGAAACTACATTTCTTCATATTTTCGGTTATCAATTTGATGATACGAACAAAATATTGAAACAAACATCTGAGAAATCACATACAAAATAAGCTACGTGTAAAATATAAAAAATAATCACCATTATCTCCTCCAATAAATAGAGCAAAGAACCATAAAAACCATGGCTGGTTACATAGCTAAATAAGAAATTTTATCCAAATCTACGCAAAACTAAAAATGCAAAGAAACAAATCTGCAAATAATATATTGAAAAAACATGTAAAAATGAATATTATAGGTTTAAACAAACAGTATATTTGACTGGAACTATCAGGCTCTGATTTATGAGTAGTATTGAAGGAAGAACATACATAGATAGCATTCCATTTAAAAAAGTTTTTTTATATATTAAAAGTTATTTTAATTATAAACTATTTTTAAAAACTTTTTTTTATATATTGAAGCAGTTTATTTAGAATGTTAATATAAAAAACTATTGAGAAAAAAATGTTATTTTTAAAATTTGTATTAAACACTCAAAGTCGTTTATATATAAATATGGAGGGAACCGAACTTTTGGGTTTAATTGCAACAACTGATAGTCAAATGGGTGAGTTTGTCGGGTATTATTTTTAAGTGGGTGACCCACAAATTGGTGATAGTGATAAAATATGAATATAAAAAAACAAAAAAAAGGTTTAAACAATTTTTCTATAATACAGTCATGTTAAGAAACTGTTTTCCTTAAAAAAAATCATTTCAACTCTTTTTTTTGAAATTGAACGGTTGTTTTTAAAAACTATTTATAAAAACTAAAATAATTTTCTATAATAATCAATTTTTTTGTATAATCAGTACAAAAAAATATAGTGAGAATATATACTTTTTATATAACAAAAAATCAGTTCATACTCTGAAAAAAAACACAGCGTAAACATGTTTTTAATGGAAAAAAAATAGGAGAGCCTACATTAAATATTATAAAATAAAAAACTGTTACTGTAACTTTTATTTTATTTTATTTTCTGATTTTTTTCACAACTTAATTTCTGTATTATGTTATTTTTTTACTGCAATTTGATAGCTAGTGTAAGGGAGAAACATGGAGGTTACAGATTAAAGCAAGGGTATAACTGGTAATAAACATGGGTTTTAATAACTAAGTGGACGAAAAGTAAAAAATGGAGGTCAGACCTTAAAAAAGTCAATTCTCGGGAGTTAGACTCATTATCAAAAATTAAATGGAGGCCAAACCTTATATCATTAACGATTTATTTTCTTAAAATGCAAATTCTAAATGTTTGTCATTTACATGTTTTCTTTATCGTGTCCACGACACTAAGTCGTTATAATTTTTTGAAAAATAGACGTTAAAGTACAATTTATTTAAAGTTGATTATGAGTTTAAATAATTATTTAAAAATATAAATATATATAAAATAATAATATAAAAATGGTATCTCTAGATGTGATTTGGCCATGTGTTTCAGCATCCTTTTTCTCTCTATCTATTATTAATACTTATATAATGTGCCAGATAGACATAAAATATAATTATATCTTAAATAAAAAAAAGCCTCTCGGTGTTTAGTGTATACTAATCATAAAATAATCATCTTTACTCAAAAAGTATAACTATGAAGTTAATTTGTAATTTTAAAATAGAGGCATGTTGGTATGTCCCAAACCTTTTTCCCATTTTCTTCATTTCATATTAATGTTAGTTTAAATGAAAGAATAATATATATATATATATATATATACATATATATATATATATACATATATATATATATATATACATATATATATATATATATATCGCATGTATTTTACAAAAACAATTATAACACATCCGTGCATCTCGCAGGGTTTAAAACTAGTCGTTAGTAAATAGCGTCTAAAGTTAGTAAAATAACTGTCATGTCTAAAAAATAAAAGTTATATTTAATCAATCGTCAAATAATATAGGAGTGAATCAATAAAAAATATATATAACGCCCCTGATAAAATAGAGTGCCAACTAAGACGTCCATAGTCATTCCCGCTTCAAAATAAAGCGATTTACTCAATTATGAATAACCTTTTGGCTTTCCAAATCTTACATTTCTGTCAAACGCTAACTTGTTGGTTTTCCACCCATATGCATTAAAGTTAAGAGAATGAAAAAGGGCTAACTATTTTGATATGCATTAAAGTTAAGAGAATGCAAAAGGGCTAACTATTTTTATAAATAAGCCTACGCACATCAATTCTACATATCCCTATAACAACCCAGATTTTTGAACGACTATTTTATTTTATATTATTTTGCCCGATGGGCTAATTTTATAAAATAGGGGATGTTGGAGTAAATATTGTTTCCCGTAATATTAAGGGACAATATTTTACTATGTTTTGTCTATTTACCGTATGAAAAGGTAAATAGCATCATGTTGTGTATTATTGAGTCGTTATATGTAAAACGACGGTTATGACTTATATTTAATTTGGAGTATAATTAATAAAATAAAATGAATATAGAACATAAAATTTGTGCACGTTATCCCGAATGCCAAAATAGGGGGTGCAGTTGTTTTTAGAATAGTCAAGATATTCGAAATAAGTGCCACGTTGTATTTTTGAAGTTTCGGGCACTTTTGGGGTGTTATGACTCAATTATGCAGATACGAGTCATTTTAGTGGTGTATTAGCAATTAATGTGGGGAATTATGTTTTAAAACCCGTATAAGTTCCCTCATCCCTCTTATTTTCTCATTTCTTTTCATGTTAGAAGCCAAGAGAGAGAGAGAAGAGAGAGTTGGGAGAAATGGAGAAAAAGGGACAAAATGGAAGATTTGAGCCGGAATTCGTCTCTACCGGAAGAGGATCAGAGACTACGAAACTCGAGGCAAGTTTTTTACTTGCTAGATATTGATTTAATGTGATAAATTTGCATGTATAGTTAATTTTGGAGGTTTGAACCATAAATGGGTTTTTGGTTGACTTTGGTGTTAAATCCTTAAATCTTGTAGATTGTGTGGTTTGATGTTATTATATGGGTTTCTTTTGGTGTATAATTGTTGGGGTAATGTTGTTGGTGGAGGGAAATGAAGAAAGTATAGGATTATGGGTTTTAAGGTTCGGTTTTGGCTTTGAAGAAGAAGGGTTTTTCGTGGATCTGGTAGGCGCGGTCGACCGCGGTCCCAGGACCGGTCGACCGGTCATGCCAAAACGAGCTTACTACTTTCTTTGGTAGGCAAAATCCTTAAGGGGCGGTCGACCGCGGTCCCCTTACCGGTCGACCGGTCCCTTGTTTTTCACATTTATTTTCTTAGTTTCTTCTAGCTTCTTTAATTTATGATAGGAGCTTAGGAACCTTCCTTCGGGAATTACTTAAGAGTCCTAGAGGGTTGTTATGGGTAAATTAATGTCCTAGGATAAAATAGGATGATTGGGCTTACCCCGAGGGCTAGTTGTTTAGGTTAATGTCCGTATAGAATTGGAGATTAACCGAAAGATAAAAATTGGAGATAAAATGCGAAAGTTGAGACTCGTGGGAGATACTCCTTGAAGGAGGCTTACTTTCAGGGTTTATGAAATTTTATGAACTCTTGGAGACTAGGTTGAGGATTATTGTACTTCGGGTCTTAACTATTAATAAAAATATGACTGTAAGAATAAGAAAAACTTATGATAATATGTGGTATTAATGAGTAAGTACAAATGATTTTGGGAATGTAAAATTGGATGTTTTCAAAAGGAAAAAGTAATGATTTTCATAAGTGCTAACTTATGGTTACACACCTCCCTAAATCGCTATCATAAGGAAAGTTGCGTACGTGTGGTGAAGCCCCCTGACTAATGAACGCAGGGTGGATATAGTCCCTAGGCCCTGGAAGATGATAGCCATTTCGGGGTGCGTCCAGTAGGGAAACCCGGAGGGACAGTCATAGATTATTAAAGCAATTCAAGATAATGAATTGGCTTTAATTACATTTCCTGGATGGAAGAAGGGAAATGGGATATATGGTACAAAAGTATTTTTATGCTAATAAAAATGACTTTTGATTTACACTTCCTGGATGGAGGAAGGGAAGTGGGATTTTTTGAAAAAGGTTGAAGCATTTTTTTATGTTAATAAAACATGCTTTAAAAATGTATTCTTCCTGGATGGAAGAAAGGAAGTAAAATTGGTAAAGAAATTGTAAAAATGAGATTAATTGGTAAACATTTGATAAAATGTTGTACCATTTATGTATATTCCTAAGAAAGAAATAGGAATGGTACATAAAGAGCTATGAGATTGAAATGGTAAACATTTAATAAAATATTGTACCATTTATATATATATATATTCCAAAAGAAAGAATTAGGAATTCTGCTTTTAGATGGTCAATGGAATTGCTTTTATTTTCGTGAGTAGTTGTAGATGATTTGCACACACTTACATATATATATTAATTATGTGCTTAGGGTATAATGGAACTCAACGATCAACCTTGCCTAAGTAGTAGTGTATCGGGGGGGAGGGGGGGGGGTTCCTTGTTTGGATTTCGCTTTGCGAGACACCCCACGCACGAATAGGGCATAGTGTTGAGACTAGGTAGAAGTTAGCCCCTAGTACTTTGGGTTAACCGGAACATCATCATGATATTGCGCTTGGTCGCTTTTAGACTGAGAGGTGAGAAATATTATTGTTAATTGCGAGAGAAATACGCACTTAACTGTCATGCATTTTAGTCACATGGGAATCATATCAACCCGGGCCCTGACCCGTTTTTATTTCTTGTTTCTGCATATACTACTTGTTGTACAGGTGCTCTACCGCATGGACACCCGTATTTACATTTGCATTCCAGTTGTCAGGGAGCTACAACATATTGCGGATGTTGTAGGGTACTTGTATTAGACGCTTCTTTCTATTGTACTCTTGTTATGTTCAGTATATTTATTCGGGCGTGTTTTGCCCAAGGTATTGCACTCATTCATTATAGAGTAAATATTGAATTGTAATACCCGATGTACTATTTGTATTGGACTGCTCACCGACAGCTTATTCGGTGATTATTTATTATATTGTCGCTCTTTATTCTTTGATTTTTGATATCCACCATTTTTATAAATGGGATTGTCTAAGTGTTTTTCTTTTACTTGCAAATTCTTTTACATTGACAATCTGTTTCCTAAAATGATTGGTGGTTATATCGTACTATTATTTTAATCGACAGTGATGCTGAGAATGGACCATCTATGATTCCTGTGATTATTAGAGTATTGTGTTGGCCACCTATTATTTTAGTAGGCGGGTTGTCACAGATGGTATCAGAGCATTAGGTTCTAGAGTCCTTAGGAATTCGTACGGATGTATTGCATCTTCTGCATTTCTTTTGATTTGATAGAGCCTTAGGATTAAGATCGTTGATTTCTCTTATGAGATTTCGTTCTTCTGCTAGGTTATGAGAACCCTGCAGATCTTTTGCGCGTTCGTGTGAGATTTGTAGGTCGTCGGATGAAGGGCATCATGGAAGTCTGTTTTGAAGGCATTATGAGATGGGATTATTAAGAGTTGTGAATTGTAGTCGAGGATTAGGGACTCTTTAGAGGTCACTCCCTTTGTAGCATTCTCTTATATTGCTACCATGACTACTAAGTACAGTGGATATAGATTTTCAGGTACCGCTTCAAGTAAAGAGTAGTGCTAAGCTTGGGACTCCAAGCGTCATTAATTTGAAGATGAGAAGTCCTTGACGAGGACCACATGTTGAAGTCCGGTTGGATAGAGGACATGTAACCTTGTTCAGTGGAAGTATAAGGCCCGAGAGTTTGGCCTTGAGTGAGGTATAGAGGTGCTCAGATGTGAAGATTGAAGGAAAGTCTTTCACCGGTAGGAGTGAGATTGAAGTGGCGAGAAAGTTAGTCGCCATATTTTGGTGGAACAGGAGGTTTTGCCCATAGAGAAACCCGTTAGATATTTTTCAATAGCGAGTTTCTCTAGGATGTCAGGAATGATGAGAAAGTAGATTCTCAGGTATTCACACAAGGTTCAGTTAGAGGCCGATAGTGAATAGAGGGTGCTACAGTTAAGGAAACTATGCACCAAAATAAGGGTAATACAAAGAGATCCTTTCAATGGAAACGATGAGCTCACAAGTAAGTGTTTCTAACACTCTTGGAGAAGTATTGTTCATGGGACCCCATTGATGGACCTCCACCTGTGGAAGACTCACTGAACTAAGGTCGAGGAGGCTGGTAGTATGTTCTCTTTGCTAAAGGAGTTACGGGGAACTATGCAAGTGATCACTAGGATAGCTAGAAATGGAAGTAGTTTAGTTCGGATGAGGCTAGCATAATGTGTCTAGGACCATTAGTAGTGGCCAAGGGATTGGAGAGTATGTTCACGAAAAATTTTCACCGTAGTTGAGGGTGGAGCATTTCCTTATGATAAGATGGAGTAGTATATATTTACCCTAGATTCGGGTGTGTGTATCAAGCTTGTGGTATTATGGATGTAAATAGAGTGAATGTATTTATATAACTTTCAGGATAAGGAAGTTTTGTGTTTTCTTTCACTCGTTATGGGGCGAGTGATGATATGGGTAGTATGTGCTACTTGTATCATATGTGATACGAGTAGAGATATGCTTGGTTTGGTGGGTGCAATAGCGATCGAATAAATCACGAGGCTATCCTCTTCCTAGTTCTAGAGAAGGACCAGTTGTCCTATAATATCTCTCCTGGATACAGGTCGAGATTTTATAGAGGTGGTTTATGGGGTGTAGTTAGTTTTCATTTTGTTTTGATTTTATTTGTCTTTCTTTATTTGTTTTTGATTGCTTGCTTACTTTGTTTGCCTTGATTGTGTAAAATGTTGCCTGGTCTGCATAACCAACTAGTTAAGGGGATTGTGTGGAGGGGTTCCTTATTTGGATTTCGCTTCGGTGAGACGCTCCACGCATGAACCTCAACGACGTTGGGAGTGGAGAGATACGCATTTTATTTTCTCTTCTTTTCTTTCTTTACTTTTCTGCTGGTTAAGATTGGGTTGGAATGGTTTATCCAAAAATCACGAAAATGAGTGGTTAGAAGGCTAAGTTATGGTGTGTGATATGAGCACTGCGATAGTTTTCCTCTGATCGATGTGGGGAAGACTATGATATGAAAGTCTAATTGAGACCTATGGTTATGTCTTAATTAGATGGCCATCCATAAAAGATGTATATATGTATATTGGGATTAAAGTGTCGGTGGCATTTTACAGAAAGTAAATGCCAGGTCGGCAAAATTTTAAGTTTTTGCGATGGTAGGACTTAGGAGTAGAGAAGCATTTGTAGAGTGACGAGTTAGAATTCTAGCGATACCGATCATGTGACTTAGACCGTTACTTCTCGATGACCGACGACGCAAGGTAGTAGTGTAACGGGAGGGTTCCTTGTCTATATTTCGCCTCGGCGAGACGTCCCACACACGAAACTGAGCGAACGTCGGGAGTTGGGAAAGGTCTTGGACACTAGGGATATAATTAGGATAACACTTATACGCCTAGATCTAGATAGATAGATTGACTTTGGGATTTTAGGACGCAATGTCCTTAAGGCATGTAATATTATTTTAGGAAGGATGTAGGGAGTTGACCACAATAGGTTTGTGGGTTAACTCTAAGGGGGATTCGGTCCCTAGGATGAAGGAGTGCAGGATCTTAAGTGATTCAGAATGATAGGCCTTAGAAGGTGGAGCCTTTTATAGATAAAGCGTTACGTTAGTAACCTATCTTTCGAGGAGTTGATGTATGGGTTGACTTTTACTCCTGCACTCTTGTTGTTATGATCGAAAGTGGATTTGACCGATGAGTTTTTGCCAGGAATGAGAAGTAGTAATACCGAAGCATGAACCCCCTTTATTTATGCTTCTCACAGACTCAAACTTCGTGAGAGGTATTATCTCTCGCTTTAGATCTCGTAGTGGTAGTTTTCGCCTGAGTAGAGGCACTACTTCCGGGGCAGGAATTTGGTCTTTCACGAACAAGAAGTTGGTGTTCGTAAAGGACTATCAATTTCATATTCCCTTTCTGCTATAGAAATACGAATGAGAGTAGTTAATGTTCCAAGTAGAACGAATTTCACCGAAGGGATGCTTTAGTAAGGGCGTTCATGTTCGTGATTAACCAACTCACCTACTAGTGGGAAGATACTAGTGGTGGAATGAGGAAGACGTGGAGTAGTAGCTTTTCGGAATCAAATTTTCATATGATGGTTCGGATCAATTCTTGCGAGGAGGGTACTGAGAGTGTGGCCTAGTGTAGTTATTCCCTAGCAAGGGTATAACGTGATTCGGGAAGAAAGGCAAGGTATGCCCAGATGTGTAGGTATCTCCTTCCGTAGTAGAAAGGTAGGATCGTTAGGTCATGAGGAACAGTTTGGTGCTATGTTAGAGCACGGAGAATGTAGACTGAGATCAGATAGTGATGTCCTTAGTCGAAGTCCAAATAGGGGACGCCGCGCTACCAAGGGGTTTGCTAGGAATGATAGAACGATAGTTTAGTAGTATACCTTTTATATGATTAAGGTTATACTGTACGCCTGAATTTTGAGGGCAAAATTCCCCTCTAAGGGGGGGAGTATGTAACAACCCAGATTTTTGAATGACTATTTTATATTATTTTGCCCGATGGGTAATTTTATAAAATAGGGGATGTTGGAGTAAATATTGTTTCCCGTAATATTAAGAGACAATATTTACTATGTTTTGTCTATTTACCGTATGAAAAGGTAAATAGCATCATGTTGTGTATTATTGAGTCGTTATATGTAAAACGACGGTTATGACTCATATTTAATTTGGAGTATAATTAATAAAATAAAATGAATATAGAACATAAAATTTGTTCACGTTATCTCGAATGCCAAAATAGGGGGTGCGGTTGTTTTTAGAATAGTCGAGATAGTCGAAATAAGTGCCACGTTGTATTTTTGCAGTTTCAGGCACTTTTGGGGTGTTATGACTCAATTATGCAGATACGAGTCGTTTTAGTGGTGTATTAGCAATTAAAGTGGGGAATTATGTTTTAAAACCCGTATAAGTTCCCTCACCCCTCTTATTTTCTCGTTTCTTTTCATGTTAGAAGCCAAGAGAGAGAGAGAAGAGAGAGTTGGGAGAAATGGAGAAAAAGGGAGAAAATGGAAGATTTGAGCCGGAATTCGTCTCTACCGGAAGAGAATCAGAGACTACGAACCTCGAGGCAAGTTTCTTACTTGCTAGATATTGATTTAATGTGATAAAGTTGCATGTATAGTTAATTTTGGAGGTTTGAACCATAAATGGGTTTTTGGTTGACTTTGGTGTTAAATCCTTAAATCTTCTAGATTGTTTGGTTTGAGGTTACTATATGGGTTTCTTTTGGTGTATAATTGTTGGGGTAATGTTGTTGGTGGAGGGAAATGAAGAAAGTATAGGATTATGGGTTTTAGCGTTCGGTTTTGGCTTCGAAGAAGTAGGGTTTTTCGTGGATCTGATAGGCGCGGTCGACCGCGGTCCCAGGACCGGTCGACCGGTCATGCCAAAACGAGCTTACAATTTTCTTTCATAGGCAAAATCCTTAAGGGGCGGTCGACCGCGGTCCCCTTACTGGTCGACCGGTCCCCTGTTTTTCACTTTCATTTTCTTAGTTTCTTCTAGCATCTTTAATTTATGATAGGAGCTTAGGAACCTTCCTTTGGGAATTACTTAAGAGTCCTAGAGGCTTGTTATGGGTAAACTAATGTCCTAGGATAAAATAGGATGATTGGGCTTACCCCGAGGGCTAGTTGTTTAGGTTAATGTCCGTATAGAATTGGAGATTAACCGAAAGATAAAAATTGGAGATAAAATGCGAAAGTTGAGACTCGTGGGAGATACTCCTTGAAGGAGGCTTACTTTGAGGGTTTATGAAATTTTATGAACTCTTGGAGACTAGTTTGAGGATTATGGTACTTCGGGTCTTAACTATTAATAAAAACATGACACTAAGAATAAGAAAAACATATGATAATATGTGGTATTAATGAGTAAGTACAAATGATTTTGGGAATGTAAAAGTGGATGTTTTCAAAAGGAAAAAGTAATGATTTTCATAAGTGCTAACTTATGGTTTCACAGCTCCCTAAATCATTATCATAAGGGAAGTGGCGTACGTGTGGTGAAGCCCCCTGACTAATGAACGCATGGTGGATATAGTCCCCAGGCCATATGGGCATTTATTATACTGCGCTGGTTAGGAGATTCTGGGTGTGGTCTTGACTTTCCCGCAGGCAATATGGTCGCTTCCCGACGTTGGTAGGTTCCCAGGTTGTCTTGTATAGACCGGCCCTGGAAGATGATAGCCATTTCGGGGCGTGTCCAGTGGGGAAACCCAGAGGGACGGTCTTAGATTATTAAAGCAATTCAAGATAATGAATTGGCTTTAATTACATATCCTGGATGGAAGAAGGGAAATGGGATATATGGTACGAAAGTATTTTTATGCTAATAAAAATGACTTTTGATTTACACTTCCTGGATGGAAGAAGGGAAGTGGGATTTTATAAAAAAGGTTAAAGCATTTTTTTTATGTTAATAAAACATGCTTTAAAAATGTATTCTTCCTGGATGGAAGAAAGGAAATAAAATTGGTAAAGAAATTGTATAAATGAGATTAATTGGTAAACATTTGATAAAATGTTGTACCATTTATGTATATTCCTAAGAAAGAAATAGGAATTTTACATAATGAGCTATGTGATTGAAATGGTAAACATTTAATAAAATGTTGTACCATATATATATATATATATATATATATATATATATATATATATATATATATATATATTCTTAAAGAAAGAATTAGGAATTCTGCTTTTAGATGGTGAATGGATTTGCTTTTATTTTCGTTAGTAGTTGTAGATGATTTGCACACACTTACATATATATATTAATTATGTTCTTAGGGTATAATGGATCTCAACGATCAACCTTGCCTAAGTAGTAGTGTATCAGGGGGGGGGGTTCCTTGTTTGGATTTCGTTTTGCGAAACACCCCACGCACGAATAGGGCATAGTGTTAAGACTAGGGAGAAGTTAGCCCCTAGTACTTTGGGTTAACCGGAACATCATCATGATATTGCGCTAGGTTGCTTTTAGACTGAGAGGTGAGAAATATTATTGTTAATTGCGAGAGAAATACGTACTTAATTGTCATGCATTTTAGTCACATGGGAATCATATCAACCCGGGCCCTTACCCGTTTTTATTTCTTGTTTCTGCATATACTACTTGCTGTACAGGTGCTCTACCGCATGGACACCCGTATTTACATTTGCATTCTAGTTGTCAGGGAGCTACAGCATATTGCGGATGTTGTAGGGTACTTGTATTAGACGCTTCTTTCTATTGTACTCTTGTTATGTTCAGTATATTTATTCGGGCGTGTTTTGCCCAAGGTATTGCACTCATTCATTATAGAGTAAATATTGAATTGTAATACCCGATGTACTATTTGTATTGGACTGTTCACCGACAGGTTATTCGTTGATTATTTATTATATTGTCGCTCTTTATTCTTTGATTTTTGATATCCACCATTTTTATAAATGGGATTGTCTAAGTGTTTTTCTTTTACTTGCAAATTCTTTTACATTGACAATCCGTTTCCTAAAATGATTGGTGGTTATCTCGTACTATTATTTTAATCGATAGTGATGCTGAGAATGGACCATCTATGATTCCTGTGATTATTAGAGTATTGGGCTGGCCACCTATTATTTTAGTAGGCGGGTTGTCACAGATGGTATCAGAGCATTAGGTTCTAGAGTCCTTAGGAATCCGTACGGATGTATTGCATCTTCTGCATTTCTTTTGATTTGATATAGAGCCTTAGGATTAAGATCGTTGATTTCTATTGTGAGATTTCGTTCTTCTGCTAGGTTATGAGAACCCCGCAGATCTTTTGCGCGTTCGTGTGAGATTTGTAGGTCGTCAGATGAAGGGCATCATGGAAGGCCGTTGTGAAGGCAATATGAGATGGGATTATTAAGAGTTGTGAATTGTAGTCAAGGATTAGGGACTCTTTAGAGGTCACTCCCTTTGTAGCATTCTCTTATATTGATACCGTGACTACTAAGTACAGTGGATATAGATTTTCAGGTACCGTTGCAAGTAGAGAGTAGTGCTAAGCTTGGGACTCCAAGTAACATTAATTTGAAGATTAGAAGTCCTTGACGAGGACCACATGTTGAAGTTCGGTTGGATAGAGGAGGTGTAACCTTGTTCGGTGGAAGTATAAGGCCCGAGAGTTTGGCCTTGAGTGAGGTATAGAGGTGCTCAGATGTGAAGACTGAAGGAAAGTCTTTCACCGGTAGGAGTGAGATTGAAGTGGCGAGAAAATTAGTCGCCATATTTTGGTGCAACAGGAGGTTTTGCCCATAGAGAAACCCGTTAGATATTTTTCAATAGAGAGTTTCTCTAGGATGTCAGGAATGATGAGAAAGTGGATTCTCATGTATTCACACAAGGTTCAGTTAGAGGCCGACAGTGAATAGAGGGTGCTACAGTTAAGGAAACTGTGCACAAAAATAAGGGTAATACAAAGAGAGCCTTTCAATGGAAACGATGAGCTCACAAGTAAGTGTTTCTAACACTCTTGGTGAAGTATTGTTCATGGGACCCCATTGGTGGACCTCCACCTGTGGAAGACTCACTGAACTAAGGCCGAGGAGGCTGGTAGTATGTTCTCTTTGCTAAAGGAGTTAAGGGGAACTATGCAAGTGATCGCTAGGATAGCTAGAAATGGAAGTAGTTTAGTTCGGATGAGGCTAGCATAATGTGTCTAGGACGATTAGTAGTGGCCAAGGGATTGGAAAGTATGTTCACGAAAAATTTTCACTGTAGTTGAGGGTGGAGCATTTCCTTATGATAATATGGAGTAGTATATATTTACCCTAGATTCGGGTGTGTGTATCGAGCTTGTGGTATTATGGATGAAAATAGAGTGAATGTATTTATATAACTTTTAGGATAAGGAAGTTTTATGTTTTCTTTCACTCGTTATGGGGCGAGTGATGATATGGGCAGTATGTGCTACTTGTATCATATGTGATACGAGTAGAGATATGGTTGGTTTGGTGGGTGCAATAGCGATCGAATAAATCGCGAGGCTATCCTATTCCTAGTTCTAGAGAAGGACTAGTTGTTCTGTAATATCTCTCCTAGATACAGGTCGAGATTTTATAGATGTGGTTTACGGGGTGTAGTTAGTTTTCATTTTATTTTTATTTTATTTGTCTTTCTTTATTTGTTTTTGATTGTTTGCTTACTTTATTTGCCTTGATTGTGTAAGATGTTGCCTGATCTCCATAACCAACTAGTTAAGGGGATTGTGTGGAGGGGTTCCTTTTTTGGATTTCGCTTCGGCGAGACGCTCCACGCATGAACCTTAATGACGTTGGGAGTGGAGAGATGGGCATTTTCTTTTCTCTTCTTTTCTTTCTTTACTTTTCTGCCGGTTAAGATTGGGTTGGAATGTTTTTTCCAAAAATTGCGTAAATGAGTGGTTATAAGGATAAGTTATGGTGTGTGATATGAGCACTGCGATAGTTTTCCTCTGATCGATGTGGGGAAGACTATGATATGAAAGTCGAATTGAGACCTATGGTTATGCCTTAATTAGAAGGCCATCCATAAAAGTTGTATATATGTATATTGGGATTAAAGTGTCGGTGGCATTTTACAGAAAGTAAATGCCAGGTTGGCAAAATTTTAAGTTATTGCGATGATAGGACTTAGGAGTAGAGAAGCATTTGTAGAGTGACGAGTTAGGATTCTAGCGATACCGATCATGTGACTTAGACCGTTACTTCTCGATGACCGACGACGCAAGGTAGTAGTGTAACGGGAGGGTTCCTTGTCTGGATTTCGCCTCGGCGAGACGTCCCACGCACGAAAATGAGCGAATGTCGGGAGTTGGGAAAGGTCTTGGACACTAGGGATATAATTAGGATAACACTTATACGCCTAGATCTAGATAGATAGATTGATTTTGGGATTTTGGGACGCAATGTCCTTAAGGCATGTAATATTGTTTTAGGAAGGTAGTAGGGAGTTGACCACAATAGGTTTGTGGGTTAACTCTAAGGGGGATTCGGTCCCTAGGATGAAGGAGTGTAGGATCTTAAGTGATTCAGAATGATAGGACTTAGAAGGTTGAGCCTTTTCTAGATAAAGCGTTACGTTAGTAACCTATCTTTCGAGGAGTTGATGTATGGGTTGACTTTTACTCCTGCACTCGTGTTGTTATGATCGAAAGTGGATTTGACAGATGAGTCTTTGCCAGGAACGGGAAGTAGTAATACCGAAGCATGAACCCCCTTTATTTATGCGTCTCACAGACTCAAACTTCGTGAGCGGTATTATCTCTCGCTTTAGAGCTCGTAGCGGTAGTTTTTGCCTGAGTAGAGGCACTACTTCCTGGGAAGGAATTTGGTCTTTCACGAACAAGAAGTTGGTGTTCGTAAAGGACTATCAATTGGATATTCCCTTCCTGCTATAGAAATGCGAATGAGAGTAGTTAATGTTCCATGTAGAATGAGTTTCACAGAAGGGACGCTTTAGCATGGGCGTTCATGTTCGTGATTAACCAACTCACCTACTAGTGGGAAGATACTAGTGGTGGAATGAGGAAGACGTGGAGTAGTAGCTTTTCGGAATCAAATTTTCATATGATGGTTCGGATCAATTCTTGCGAGGAGGGTACTGAGAGTGTGGCCTAGTGTAGTTATTCCCTAGCAAGGGTATAACGTGATTCGGGAAGAAAGGCAAGGTATGCCCAGATGTGTAGGTATCTCCTTCCGTAGTAGAAAGGTAGGATCGTTAGGTCATGAGGAACAGTTTGGTGCTATGTTAGAGCACGGAGAATGTAGACTGAGATCAGATAGTGATGTCCTTAGTCCAAGTCCAAATAGGGGACGCCGCGCTACCAAGGGGTTTGCTAGGAATGATAGAACGATAGTTTAGTAGTATACCTTTTATATGATTAAGGTTATACTGTACGCCTGAATTTTGAGGGCAAAATTCCCCTCAAGGGGGGGGAGTATGTAACAACCCAGATTTTTGAATGACTATTTTATATTATTTTGCCCGACGGGCTAATTTTATAAAATAGGGGATGTTGGAGTAAATATTGTTTCCCGTAATATTAAGAGACAATATTTACTATGTTTTGTCTATTTACCGTATGAAAAGGTAAATAGCATCATGTTGTGTATTATTGAGTCGTTATATGTAAAATGACGGTTATGACTCATATTTAATTTGGAGTATAATTAATAAAATAAAATGAATAAAGAACATAAAATGTGTTCACGTTATCCCGAATGCCAAAATACGGGGTGCGGTTGTTTTTAGAATAGTTGAGATAGTCGAAATAAGTGCCACGTTGTATTTTTGGAGTTTCAGAAACTTTTGGGGTGTTATGACTCAATTATGAAGATACGGGTCGTTTTAGTGGTGTATTAGCAATTAAAGTGGGGAATTATGTTTTAAAACCCGTATAAGTTCCCTCACCCCTCTTATTTTATCATTTCTTTTCATGTTAGATGCCAAGAGAGAGAGAGAAGAGAGAGTTGGGAGAAATGGAGAAAAAGGGAGAAAATGGAAGATTTGAGTCGGAATTCGTCTCTACCGGAAGAGGATCAGAGACTACGAACATCGAGGCAAATTTCTTACTTGCTTGATATTGATTTAATGTGATAAATTTGCATGTATAGTTAATTTTGGAGGTTTAAACCATAAATGGGTTTTTGGTTGACTTTGGTGTTAAATCCTTAAATCTTCTAGATTGTGTGGTTTGAGGTTACTATATGGGTTTCTTTTGGTGTATAATTGTTGGGGTAATGTTGTTGGTGCAGGGAAATGAAGAAAGTATAGGATTATGGGTTTTAGGGTTTGGTTTTGGCTTTGAAGAAGTAGGGTTTTTCGTGGATCTGATAGGCGCGGTCGACCGCGGTCCCAGGACCGGTCGACCAGTCATGCCAAAACGAGCTTACAATTTTCTTTCGTAGGCAAAATCCTTAAGGGGCGGTCGACCGCGGTCCCCTTACTGGTCGACCGGTCCCCTGTTTTTCACTTTTATTTTCTTAGTTTCTTCTAGCTTCTTTAATTTATGATAGGAGCTTAGGAACCTTCCTTTTGTAATTACTTAAGAGTCCTAGAGGCTTGTTAAGGGTAAACTAATGTCCTAGGATAAAATAGGATGATTGGGCTTACCCGGAGGGCTAGTTGTTTAGGTTAATGTCCGTATAGAATTGGAGATTAACCGAAAGATAAAAATTGGAGATAAAATGCGAAAGTTGAGACTTGTGGGAGATACTCCTTGAAGGAGGCTTACTTTGAGGGATTATGAAATTTTATGAACTCTTGGAGACTAGTTTGAGGATTATGGTACTTCGGGTCTTAACTATTAATAAAAACATGACACTAAGAATAAGAAAAACATATGATAATATGTGGTATTAATGAGTAAGTACAAATGATTTTGGGAATGTAAAAGTGGATGTTTTCAAAAGGAAAAAGTAATGATTTTCATAAGTGCTAACTTATGGTTACACACCTCCCTAAATCGCTATCATAAGGGAAGTGGCGTACGTGTGGTGAAGCCCCCTGACTAATGAACGCATGGTGGATAAATTCCCTAGGCCATATGGGCATTTATTATACTGCGCTGGTTAGGAGATTCTGGGTGTGGTCTTGACTTTCCCGCAGGCAATATGGCCGCTTCTCGACGTTGGTAGGTTCCCAGGTTGTCTTGTATAGATAGGCCCTGGAAGATGATAGCCATTTCGGGGCGCGTCCAGTAGGGAAACCTGGAGGGACGGTCATAGATTATTAAAGCAATTCAAGATAATGAATGGGCTTTAATTACATATCCTGGATGGAAGAAGGGAAATGGGATATATGGTACAAAAGTATTTTTATGCTAATAAAAATGACTTTTGATTTACACTTCCTGGATGGAAGAAGGGAAGTGGGATTTTATGAAAAAGGTTAAAGCATTTTTTGATGTTAATAAAACATGCTTTAAAAATGTATTCTTCCTGGATGGAAGAAAGGAAATAAAATTGGTAAAGAAATTGTATAAATGATATTAATTGGTAAACATTTGATAAAATGTTGTACCATTTATGTATATTCCTAAGAAAGAAATAGGAATGGTACATAAAGAGCTATGATATTGAAATGGTAACCATGTAATAAAATGTTGTACCATTTATATATATATATATTCCTAAAGAAAGAATTTGTAATTCTGCTTTTAGTTGGTGAATGGATTTGCTTTTATTTTCGTGAGTAGTTGTAGATGATTTGCACACACTTACATATATATTAATTATGTGCTTAGGGTATAATGGATCTCAACGATCAACCTTGTCTAAGTAGTAGTGTATCGGGGGGGGGGGGGGGGGGTTCCTTGTTTGGATTTCGCTTTGCGAGACACCCCATGCACGAATAGGGCATAGTGTTGAGACTAGCGAGAAGTTAGCCCCTAGTACTTTGGGTTAACTGGAACGTCATCATGATATTGCACTAGGTTGCTTTTAGACTGAGAGGTGAGAAATATTATTGTTAATTGCGAGAGAAATACGCACTTAATTGTCATGCATTTTAGTCACATGGGAATCATATCAACCTAGGCCCTGACCCATTTTTATTTCTTGTTTCTGCATATACTACTTACTGTATAGGTGCTCTACCGCATGGACACCCGTATTTACATTTGCATTCCAGTTGTCAGGGAGTTACAACATATTGCGGATGTTGTAGGGTACTTGTATTAAACGCTTCTTTCTATTGTACTCTCGTTATGTTTAGTATATTTATTCAGGCGTGTTTTGCCCAAGGTATTGCACTCATTCATTATAGAGTAAATATTGAATTGTAATACCCGATGTACTATTTGTATTGGACTGTTCACCGACAGCTTATTTGGTGATTATTTATTACATTGTCGCTCTTTATTCTTAGATTTTTGATATCCACCGTTTTTATAAATGGGATTGTCTAAGTGTTTTTCTTTTACTTGCAAATTCTTTTACATTGACAATCCGTTTCCTAAAATGATTGGTGGTTATCTCGTACTATTATTTTAATCGACAGTGATGCTGAGAATGGACCATCTATGATTCCTGTGATTATTAGAGTATTGGGCTGGCCACCTATTATTTTAGTAGGCGGGTTGTCACAAATGGTATCAGAGCATTAGGTTCTAGAGTCCTTAGGAATCCGTACGGATGTATTGCATCTTCTGCGTTTCTTTTGATTTGATATAGAGCCTTAGGATTAAGATCATTGATTTCTCTTGTGATATTTCATTCTTCTGCTAGGTTATGAGAACCCCGCAGATCTTTTGCGTGTTCGTGTGAGATTTGTAGGTCGTCAGATGAAGGGCATCATGGAAGGCCGTTGTGAAGGCATTATGAGATGGGATTATTAAGAATTGTGAATTGTAGTCGGGGATTACGGACTCTTTAGAGGTCACTCCCTTTGTAGCATTCTCTTATACTGCTACCATGACTACTAAGTACAGTGGATATAGATTTTCTTGTACCGCTGCAAGTAGAGAGTAGTGCTAAGTTGGGGACTCCAAGCGACATTAATTTGAAGATGAGAAGTCCTTGATGAGGACCACATGTTGAAGTCCGATTGGATAGAGGAGGTGTAACCTTGTTCGGTGGAAGTATAAGGCCCGAGAGTTTGGCCTTGAGTGAGGTATAGAGGTGCTCTGATGTGAAGATTGGAGGAAAGTCTTTCACCGATAGGAGTGAGATTGAAGTGGCGAGAAAGTTAGTCGCCATATTTTGGTGGAACAAGAGGTTTTGTCCATAGAGAAACCCGTTAGATATTTTTCAATAGCGAGTTTCTCTACGATGTCAGGAATGATGAGAAAGTAGATTCTCAGGTATTCACACAAGGTTCAATTAGAGGCCGACAGTGAATAGAGGGTGCTACAGTTAAGGAAACTGTGCACCAAAATAAGGATAATACAAAGAGAGCCTTTCAATGGAAACGATGAGCTCACAAGTAAGTGTTTCTAACACTCTTGGAGAAGTATTGTTCATGGGACCCCATTGGTGGACCTCCACCTGTGGAAGACTCACTGAACTAAGGCCGAGGAGGCTTGTAGTATGTTCTCTTTGCTAAAGGAGTTAAGGGGAACTATGCAAGTGATCGCTAGGATAGCTAGAAATGGAAGTAGTTTAGTTCGGATGAGGCTAGCATAATGTGTCTAGGACCATTAAGAGTGGCCAAGGGATTGGCAAGTATGTTGACGAAAATTTTTCACCGTAGTTGAGGGTGGAGCATTTCCTTATGATAAGATGGGGTAGTATATATTTACCCTAGATTCAGGTGTGTGTATCGAGCTTGTGTTTTTATGGATGTAAATAGAGTGAATGTATTTATATAACTTTCAGGATAAGGAAGTTTTGTGTTTTCTTTCACTCGTTATGGGGCGAGTGATGATATGGGTAGTATGTGCTACTTGTATCATATGTGATACGAGTAGAGATATGCTTAGTTTGGTGGGTGCAATAGCGATCGAATAAATCGCGAGGCTATCCTATTCCTAGTTCTAGAGAAGGACTAGTTGTTCTATAATATATCTCCTGGATACAGGTCGAGATTTTATAGAGGTGGTTTACGGGGTGTAGTTAGTTTTCATTTTATTTTTATTTTATTTGTCTATCTTTATTTGTTTTTTATTGCTTGCTTACTTTGTTTGCCTTGATTGTGTAAGATGTTGCCTGATCTCCATAACCAACTAGTTAAGGGGATTGTGTGGAGGGGTTCCTTGTTTGGATTTCGCTTCGGCGAGACGCTCCACGCATGAACCTTAACGATGTTGGGAGTGGAGAGATACGCATTTTCTTTTCTCTTCTTTTCTTTCTTTACTTTTCTGCTGGTTAAGATTGGGTTGGAATGGTTTATCAAAAAATCACGTAAATGAGTGGTTAGAAGGCTAAGTTATGGTGTGTGATATGAGCACTGCGATAGTTTTCCTCTGATCGATGTGGGGAAGACTATGATATGAAAGTCGATTTGAGACCTACGGTTATGCCTTAATTAGAAGCCCATCCATAAAAGATGTATATATGTATATTTGGATTAAAGTGTCGGTGGCATTTTACAGAAAGTAAATGCCAGGTTGGCAAAATTTTAAGTTTTTGTGATGGTAGGACTTAGGAGTAGAGAAGCATTTGCAGAGTGACGAGTTAGGATTCTAGCGATACCGATCATGTGACTTAGACCGTTACTTCTCGATGACCGACGACGCAAGGTAGTAGTGTAACGGGAGGGTTCCTTGTCTGGATTTCGCCTCGGCGAGATGTCCCACTCATGAAACTGAGCGAATGTCAGGAGTTGGGAAAGGTCTTGGACACTAGGGATATAATTAGGATAACACTTATACGCCTAGATCTAGATAGATAGATTGAGTTTGGGATTTTAGGACGCAATGTCATTAAGGCATGTAATATTGTTTTAGGAAGGTGGTAGGCAGTTGACCACAATAGGTTTGTGGGTTAACTCTAAGGGGGATTCGGTCCCTAGGAGGAAGGAGTGTAGGATCTTAAGTGATTCGGAACGATAGGCCTTAGAAGGTGGAGCCTTTTCTAGATAAAGCGTTACGTTGGTAACCTATCTTTCCAGGAGTTGATGTATGGGTTGACTTTTACTCCTGCACTCGTGTTGTTATGATCGAACGTGGAGTTGACAGATGAGTCTTTGCCAGGAACGGGAAGTAGTAATACCGAAGCATGAACCCCCTTTATTTATGCGTCTCACAGACTCAAACTTCGTGAGAGGTATTATCTCTCGCTTTAGAACTCGTAGCGGTAGTTTTCATCTGAGTAGAGGCACTACTTCCTCGGCAGGAATTTGGTCTTTCACGAACAGGAAGTTGGTGTTCGTAAAGGACTATCAATTGGATATTCCCTTTCTGCTATAGAAATGCGAATGAGAGTAGTTAATGTTCCAAGTAGAACGAGTTTCACTGAAGGGACGCTTTAGAAAGGGCGTTCATGTCCGTGATTAACCAACTCACCTACTAGTGGGAAGAGACTAGTGGTGGAATGAGGAAGAAGTGGAGTAATAGCTTTTCGGAATCAAATTTCCGTACGATGGTTCAGATCAATTCTTGCGAGGAGGGTACCAAGAGTGTGGCCTAGTGTAGTTATTCCCTAGCAAGGGTATAACGTGATTCGGGAAGAAAGGCAAGGTATGCCCAGATGTGTAGGTATCTCCTTCCGTAGTAGAAAGGTAGGATCGTTAGGTCATGAGGAACAGTTTGGTGCTATGTTAGAGCACGGAGAATGTAGACTGAGATCAAATAGTGATGTCCTTAGTCCAAGTCCAAATAGGGGACGCCGCGCTACCAAGGGGTTTGCTAGGAATGATAGAATGATAGTTTATTAGTATACCTTTTATATGATTAAGCTTATACTGTACGCCTGAATTTTGAGGGAAAAATTCCCCTCTAAGGGGGGGAGTATGTAACAACCCAGATTTTTGAATGACTATTTTATATTATTTTGCCCGATGGGCTAATTTTATAAAATAGGGGATGTTGGAGTAAATATTGTTTCCCATACTATTAAGAGACAATATTTACAACGTTTTGTCTATTTACCGTATGAAAAGGTAAATAGCATCATGTTGTGTATTATTGAGTCGTTATATGTAAAACGGCGGTTATGACTCATATTTAATTTGGAGTATAATTAATAAAATAAAATGAATATAGAACATAAAATTTGTTCACGTTATCCCGAATGCCAAAATAGGGGGTGCGGTTGTTTTTAGAATAGTCGAGATAGTCGAAATAAGTGTCACGTTGTATTTTTGGAGTTTCGGGCACTTTTGGGGTGTTATGACTCAATTATGCAGATACGAGTCATTTTAGTGGTGTATTAGCAATTAAAGTGGGGAATTATGTTTTAAAACCCGTATAAGTTCCCTCACCCCTCTTATTTTCCCATATCTTTTCATGTTAGAAGCCAAGAGAGAGAGAGAAGAGAGAGTTGGGAGAAATGGAGAAAAAGGGAGAAAATGGAAGATTTGAGCCGGAATTCGTCTCTACCGGAAGAGGATCAGAGACTACGAACCTCCACGAAAGTTTCTTACTTGCTAGATATTGATTTAATGTCATAAATTTGCATGTATAGTTAATTTTGGAGGTTTAAACCATAAATGGGTTTTTGGTTGACTTTGGTGTTAAATCCTTAAATCTTGTAGATTGTGTGGTTTGAGGTTATTATATGGGTTTCTTTTGGTGTATAAATTTTGGGGTAATGTTGTTGGTGGAGGGAAATGAAGAAAGTATAGGATTATGGGTTTCAGGGTTCGGTTTTGGCTTTGAAGAAGAAGGATTTTTCGTGGATCTGATAGGCGCGGTCGACCGCGGTCCCACGACCGGTCGACCAGTCATGCCAAAACGAGCTTACTGCTTTCTTTGGTAGGCAAAATCCTTAAGGGACGGTCAACCGCGGTCTCCTTACCGGTCGATCGGTCCCCTGTTTTTCACTTTTATTTTCTTAGTTTCTTCTAGCTTCTTTAATTTATCATAGGAGCTTAGGAACCTTCCTTTGGGAAGTACTTAAGAGTCCTAGAGGGTTGTTATGTGTAGACTAATGTCCTAGGATAAAATAGGATGATTGGGCTTACCCCGAGGGCTAGTTGTTTAAGTTAATGTCCGTATAGAATTGGAGATTAACCGAAAGATAAAAATTAGAGATAAAATGGGAAAGTTGAGACTCGTGGGAGATACTCCTTGAAGGAGGCTTACTTTGAGGGTTTATGAAATTTTATGAACTCTTGGATACTAGTTTGAGGATTATGGTACTTCGGGTCTTAACTATTAATAAAAATATGACACTAAGAATAAGAAAAACATATGATAATATGTGGTATTAATGAGTAAGTACAAATGATTTTGAGAATATAAAAGTGGTTGTTTTCAAAAGGAAAAAGTAATGATTTTCATAAGTGCTAACTTATGGTTACACACCTCCCTAAATCGCTATCATAAGGGAAGTTGCGTACGTGTGGTGAAGCCCCCTGACTAATGAACGTAGGGTGGATATAGTCCCTAGGCCATATGGGAATTTATTATACTGCGTTGGTTAGGAGATTCTGGGTGTGGTCTTGACTTTCCCGCAGGCAATATGGCCGCTTCCCGACGTTGGTAGGTTCCCAAGTTGTCTTGTATAGACAGGCCCTGGAAGATGATAGCCATTTAGGGGCGCGTCCAGTGGGGAAACCCGGAGGGACGGTCTTAGATTATTAAAGAAATTCATGATAATGAATTGGCTTTAATTACATTTCCTGGATGGAGGAAGGGGAAAGGGATATATGGTACAAAAGTATTTTTATGCTAATAAAAATGACTTTTTATTTACACTTCCTGGATGGAAGAAGGGAAGTGGGATTTTATGAAAAAGGTTCAATAATTTTTTTATGTTAATAAAACATGCTTTAAAAATGTATTCTTCCTGGATGGAAGAAAGGAAGTAAAATTGGTAAAGAAATTGTATAAATGAGATTAATTGGTAAACATTTGATAAAATGTTGCACCATTTAGGTATATTCCTAAGAAAGAAATAGGAATGGTACATAAAGAGCTATGAGATTGAAATGGTAAACACTTAATAAAATGTTGTACCATTTATATATATATATATTCGTAAAGAAAGAATTAGGAATTCTTCTTTTAGATGGTGAATGGATTTGCTTTTATTTTCGTGAGTAGTTGTAGATGATTTGCACACACTTACATGTATATTACTTATGTGCTTAGGGTCTAATGCATCTCAACGATCAACCTTGCCTAAGTAGTAGTGTATCGGGGGGGGGGGGATTCCTTGTTTGGATTTCGCTTTGCGAGACACCCCACGCACGAATAGGGCATAGTGTTGAGACTAGGGAGAAGTTAGACCCTAGTACTTTGGGTTATCTGGAACATCATCATGATATTGCGCTAGGTTTCTCTTAGACTGAGAGGTGAGAAATATTATTATTAATTGCGAGAGAAATACGTACTTAACTGTCATGCATTTTAGTCACATGGGAATCATATCAACCTGGGCCCTGACCCGTTTATATTTCTTGTTTCTGCATATAATACTTGCCGTACAGGTGCTCTACCGCATGGACACCGGTATTTACATTTCCATTCCAGTTGTCAGGGAGCTACAGCATATTGCGGATGTTGTAGGGTACTTGTATTAGACGCTTCTTTCTATTGTACTCCTTTTATGTTCAGTATATTTATTCGGGCGTGTTTTGCCCAAGGTATTGCACTCATTCATTATAGAGTAAATATTGAATTGTAATACCCGATGTACTATTTGTATTGGACTGTTCACCAACAGCTTATTCGGTGATTATTTATTATATTGTCACTCTTTATTCTTTGATTTTTGATATCCACCGTTTTTATAAATGGGATTGTCTAAGTGTTTTTCTTTTACTTTCAAATTCTTTTGCATTGACAATTCGTTTCCTAAAATGATTGGTGGTTATCTCGTACTATTATTTAAATCGATAGTGATGCTGAGAATGGACCATCTATGATTGCTGTGATTATTAGAGTATTGGGCTGGCCACCTATTATTTTAGTAGGCGGGTCGTCACAATCCCTTTGGCCAACATTTTATTATTGTTTTTTGTGAGTTTAGAGAGCTTACATGGAGAAAAACAACTATTGCCGTTCAAATGAGGTGAATGTGTCAAACTTCAAGATAAATGAGGAGGTCATGCGAAAAGAAGGAGAAATTAAGAATCTCAAAGAAACCAACCAAAATGAAGTTGCTATTGAGATAAAAGACAACTTGCCTGTTGAGAATAAGGAACTCTTGCCCACGTATGACGAAAAATCTAAGATTGAGGCAAAAGAGAATGTGCATATTGAAAATAAAGAAAATGAAATGACAGAGAAAAAAGATGGAGTGTTTATAAAAAAATGAGGATTTGGTTATGGAGGAGAATGAAAAAAATGCTACGGTTGGGAAAAAAGATGGCACGACTGGTAAAAAAGACGAGTTGGTTGTGTACGAAAATGAAGAAAATTTGAAGGTAGATGAAATGATTGAAAATGAAACTATGAATAATGAGATAAAAGAGGACAATGATGAATTGAATATTAACAAAGTGGAACCCGTTGAAGTCGGTATTTGATGCGGCATGGGTGCTTCTATTATCCAAGGCTAGCTTATATATTTATATTTTACATATGTATAAAGTGGTGGGAAATGTAATTGGGTTTGGTGCCAATGATTGAAATGGTGTTAATGGGATAATAAGTCTTTGAAATGGGTAAGAGCATATTTGTATTTTTGGGCTATTTTTGTTTGGATCTGTTACAATACATGGATGTTATCAATCTATGTTCCCATTATCAAATATTACATGAATTTACTACATGTTAATAACTCTCTCTGCCTCAAGATTTATTTGGTTTGTCTTTTTGAAACTTTATTTCTTTATTGGAAACTAATTTTTAATAATGATGCAATCTGCGTGTAGTTATTCTTTTACTAATGTCTGAATCAAATTACATAATGCAGAATTAATTTTTTTTCACAATCTACCTAGGAAAAAAAATAGTTTTGAGATGAAATTTTATAATGTATAAAACATATATGTGATATTTTTCATTTAGATAAATTACTTTATCTACAAGCAAAAGCTTACCGCCTAACTCAACTTGATGACATGGCATGCCACTGCAATTTTGAACAAGATGATTTATCAAAATAATTTATCTTCTTTATTTATCTTGTGGGATTGGTTGGAGTTTAATGGACAAAATTTTAATTATAACTAATATTTTCTCTACTATTCTAATTTTCATTTTAATTTCAAATAAATAATTTTAAAATATTATAAATTAATCTATAAATATGAAGAAAACTCAATTAAAATATGACACAATAAGATTTTTATTTTATTTATCTAACACGATCTCGACCCAATTAAATTCGATCTCGCTAATTTTTATATAGAAGATTTGAATATACAAAGTTCACAATGAGAACAACATACTCGTTTGCTTGATATTTCATTTGTTTAGTTCTATATATCCACTGTTTGTCACCCCTTGAAACAAACCCCATAGGTTTTTTTTGAAGAAAATACTCCCAGGGAGCTTCCTAGTTGCTTTGAACCCAACACCTCTTGATTAAGAGAGTGTTTTCATATCCACAAGACCAAAGGTCATTTTGAGAAATTATTATGTATATTGCCCATAGACTTATACCGTTTGAAATTTGGAAGGATATGATGCAATAGATAGTTACTAGGCATGTTGTTTAGTAGGTCTCAAATAGTAGATTCTAAAAATATTATAACACACATAAGAACGTTTCACAATATACTAATTGCGGATGTTTACGTAAGAACATTACACAAGCACTATAGACAATAAAACATAACAAATATGCATAACTATGTGAAAGGGACGCTTTACATAAAGTTTTATACAACTTTGACATCCATGGCCTTTATTTTCATAAGTTCATAGCCAATAATATTAAAAACACTCCATGTTCACCCATGTGGCGCTTATTATATAGATAGTAATTTCCAAAACGTGTAAAACTCCATAAATTACTTCTCCACTTAAACACCGTCACCCATTGTTGCAGACCAACTCGGATCGATCTCGTTCATCACGTCAATCACCTATAACAAAAAGTGAAATAAAAATTTATAATGCAATAAAAAATTACGTGTGATAAAATATAGAAAGTAAGTTATTTAATATTAGTCACATATTTTACTTGGATTTTTATCTACGGTTAAAATAATTTTGCCTTTATCGTGACATCGAGAGAGTGATTAAATATTTTCGTCAGATTCATCACAATGAACATAATAGTACTAATAATAATAGTAACTAAAATAACAACAACAAGATAACTTAATTAATAGTTATTTTTGTCCGAAAAAATCTTACCAGTATACGTAGAAACGAATTTCAGAAGAAATATTCTCTTTGTTGTGATGTGGTGTTCTGCTCGTTGTTTTTGAATGAATTCAAATAGGAAGTATTTCATATACATGCATACAAAGTGTACTATGTCCCCCCAAAAAAATAATAGAAGAAAGTCCACTATGTAAAAAAAGAAAAAAAGATAGAGGAAGAGACAATTGGCGGAGTCTATTACAATAAACCTTTTGCGTAAAATTATGAAAAGTACACAAATCAGAAGTTTTGAAAATTATAGAATGACCACATAACTTTAGTGAAACTACAAGATTCACAGAAACTCAATTAATGGTTTATCCATAGTTGAATTCAAGTTGTTATTTATTCAAATGATTGTATGTTTACATGGCTAACTTGCACGGCCTTGGAAGTAGTGGTTAGTGACATGGTACTATGGTACTACATAATCTACCACGTGTTAAACAAAGTAATAATTGAGAGAATTGTTTTTTGCAACATATTATTTACATTCTTTTAAATAAGGAACTGTTATGGGTATTAAAGGGAAAGTTTTACACACATGAAACTAGTTTTTAGGTACACTTGTCATCTAAATATGAGAGTTTACGTTTTTCAGGGAAAAAAATTGAGAGTTTTCCATCTTATTACTTGATCATTATTAATTTTTGCTCCGATTCACTTACATATTTTTTCAAATTAAGGTCCCTCACACGTATATATCACCAAATATAATGTTGACATTAAAAAAAAGTGCAAACAAATTAAAAATAAGTCACGTATATTTTATAAAATCTATTTTATACGTTCCGAAAAATTGGTTATAAATTAAGGAGGACAAACATTAATGATGAAAAATATATTGTGAATGAGACTGAAAAAATTAGTGAACAAGATGGTTGTCATAAAAAAACATTTAAATATATGTATAAAAAAACATAAAATTATATTTGGGAGCCCATTTATTACTTATTTTTCTATGTGGAGTAATTATATATTAAATGTCGGATGTGGAGTAAGTATTAATTTGATGAAATAAGATAATATTTGCTAATAAGTTGCATAAATACCATGTGGGTAAGTGACTAATACCATGTGGTGTTCTACTTTGTCATGAAAATTAAAAATGGCAATTTGGCTTAAAATGGAACCGGAACTTAAAATGATTTATAATGCTTCCAAATGATAATTTGGAGGGTGTAGTTAGTTCCGGGAGGCGTGAGACAGTCAAAATGTGGGCCATATTGTATTTTGAGATTTTGGGCACTTTTGACTGGTTTTGGCATATTGCGTATTAGAAACTATATTATTGCGGTATTGACATTTAAAGGTTGTAGACTTTTAACCTAAGGCCACGTTTTAGTCTTCCCCAAGCCTTTCATTTCTCTTACTTTCCCTAAGTGTGTTCTAGCCCTAAGTGAGAAAGAGTGAGAGAGAGGAAGGAACTTGTGGAGAAAGGGTGATATTGAAGATTTGAGGATTGGTCTTGCATTCTTCTACATCCAAGTCTGAAATTGAAGCCCCAAGGTAAGTTTTCTACTTGCTATTATATGGTTTAAGATGGATAATTAGTATGGTAGTTATGTAATGGTTTTTGTGTAGTATAGTTATGGGTTTTAGTTGGATTTATGGGTATTAACATCTTTGGAGGAGATTTGATTGTGTATTGAGGTAAAAAAATGTAGATTATAGCATTTATGATCTTTTAGTATCAATAAATGAGGTTGGTTGGTTTTGATGGAGAGTTGATTTTGCGTTTGTATGAAAATTAGGAGAAATAGGTCTACGTCTGCAATGACGGGTCGACCGCGGTTCTCAGACCGATCGACCGTGCCTTCGGAAGAAGGCACACTTCTTTCTTTCAAAGGCTTGTATTTGAGTGTGTGATCGACCGCGGTCCCCCTACCGGTCGATCGGCTCATTCGAACTGAGTTTTCTTCTTTTCAGTATAGGCTAAAACTTGAGACGCGGTCGACCGCGGTCTTGGGACCGGTCGATCGGTCCCCTGTTTTCTCTTCCAACTTTCTACTTTAGCTTTTAAATTCGTTTCTTCTTATAGGGACTTAGGACTCTTCTTGAATGAAGTAAACCTTGGCTTTTAGAGTCCTAGTTGAGTTGGTTGGCACCCTAGTGTTGAATAGGTTTCAGTTGGGCTTAAGTCCGAGGGAGGGGCTGTCTAAAGTGATGTTTAGGCATCACTTCTCTTTGTCCATCCTATAAAGGATGCGGGTTGTAAGTCTATGCTTGGATACTTTAGGGGATTGAATCGAGGTACATAAGACCTTAAGTTTTGGGAATGATAGTGATCCCTTGGGGGCTTATTCAAGGCATAACCTAGGACGAACATTAATGAAATATCCTATCATCATGGTTTCAAATAAAATGAAACACATAATGTTAATGGAAATGAAATGTATGGGTTTTAATAGTAAATGTTAATTTACTTAAACACACCTCTCTAAAAGCTATCATAAGGGAAGCTCACGCACGAGGTAATGTCCCTTGACTAGTGAATGCAGGGAGACTATTGTCCTATACCATATGCGGGTTTATTAGATGTATTTTTCTGCGCTAGTGAGGTAATTCTGGGTGTGGTTATTACTCACTCGCAGGCGTATGGCCACTTCCCGACGTGCGTTAGGTGCCCAGGCTGCCTTGTTTGATAGGCCCCTGGAAGAAGATAGTCATTTAGGGGCGCGCCCAGTGGGGAAACTCGGAGGGGCGGTCTTGGAATCGTTATATGTATAAGAATATAACTTTTCTAAACTCAAGTGGGACTTGAGGGTTGCATATTTCCACTAAAATGTATAATGAAAACTACATTCCTTCTAAGGAATTAGAATTGGTAAGAAACGAGTAAATGATGATATTGTATTCCTGCTAAGGAATTGAAACCCGATTAAAGTGGAAATAGAGGATAGAAGCTTTTAATTTAATAATGCATAACTTTATTTCTCTTGCATAAGTTTTATTCGTAGGCATGTCATTTTAAATTGTCTCATTTATGATTTTTTGTTAGGTTGTTAGATTTGATCAGCTTTGTTCATGATTAACTGTTCATATATATCATGATTTTTATTCATCTGGGAACTATATAAAAACCAGGCCCTGACCCGTTCATTCTTCTATGTTGTGCATGTTATTGTATCCGCCCTGGTGCTCCTCCGCAAGGACGCCCGTGTTGATATTCCTACTCTTTTGCTTGTAAGGAGCTGTAAGACATTGCGGATATTACAGGATGTTTTGTTAGACGCCATCCTTTTTGATATGTAGTTATGATCGGGTCTGTCACTCGGGCTAGTGGCCCCAAACTTTGTAATTGTTTAATGAATGTATTGCGTAAAATATAACTGTTGTAATTCCTTTTGTGTAGCTGTGGACCGACAACATATTCGGTCCTTCCCCTTATATGTATTCGTTCTAGATGAATGATATTATTGTTGCTTCGGAATTCAACTATTTTCTAGAATGGGTTGTTTAAATTATTTTCTTAACTTAAATTTTAAATCACATAAATTGTTTGGCAACCCGTTTTCTGAACTAATCGGTGGTTTTCCCGTATACTCTTACTATATTTGTGGTGCTGAGAATGATTTCCATTCATGATTTTCGTATATGTCGGAGTATCGAGCTTGCCACCCCTTATTTCGGAATGCGGGTTATCACCGATGGTATCAAAGCTCTGGGTTTTAGAGTACTAGGATTTATGTGGACTTGTCATGTTCTACCATAGCGTTCTTTGATATAGAGCCTAATGATAGGACTGCTTTATTGCTTATTATTGCAATCTTCTGTGAAATAGACTGTTGTGATTAGTATTCTACCTCTACTGTTCCTTCATCTCAGATGCCGCCTAAGAGAGGTCACCCTGCGAGACGCAATAGAGTTGTAGATGAGGATGTTGGTCCTCCGCCGCCCCAAGGAACTTTTAATGCTGCGGATGTAGCTAACATTGTGTCCCATGTAGTTAATTCTTCCATGACCGCAGTAGCCCAACAGATGCCACAAGCTCAACAGCGGGCACAGGATGCTCAAGCACCTACGGGACCTTCTCCGTGGGAAAGAGTCAGGGAGTCCTTTTTGAAGGGCCATCCCCCTGAGTTTGATGGAGGTTCTGATGTTGTTCGCGCAAATCAATGGAAGAAAGATATGCAATGACATTTGCGAATGGTGGATTATAGTGAGGAAAAGAAACAAGTCCTTGCTACTTTCAAGCTTGTTGGAGCCGCGTTACATTGGTGGGAGTCGATGACTACACCAGAACAAAGAGACACTATGTCGATCACTGATTTCTGGGTCTTGTATGACCGAAAGTATTTTTCTCCCACAATTCAAAGGGAGATGAGGAGGAGACTTCAGGACCTGGTTCAGGGAGAACGATCAGTTTCCGAATATGAAAAGGAGTTTACCCGGTTAGCAAGTTTTGTGCCGGAAGAGGTGACTCCGGAGGAAAGAAAAGTTTCAAAGTTTATGGGTGGTCTAAACTAGAGAATCCGACAACATTTGTTGGGTAATCCGGCTTTACAAACTTTTAGTGAGGTGATGAATGTTGCGTTGCTCCATTACCATGAGCATCGGTTGCTTATACAGAATAACAACGAGAAAGGGATCCCCAGCAAGGGGATGGGTCAAAAAGATAACTCTTTGGTGGGTTCAATGTTAGCGGGAATGCTAATAGGCAAGGTCAGGGTACCACGCCACAACAAGCTAGTCGGAGTGGTCATGGAGGTATGGGCCATCCGGGCTAAGGTTTCAGGAAGTTTAGAAATAACAGAGGTCGAGGCCAGCAAAATATGGTGGGGAATTGTTTCCAATGTGGGGAAGCAGGACATTATAAGAAAGATTGTCCTCAAGTGATTGGGGGATAACCTCCTCGAGTTCCTCAGTAGCCTTATTTTCAGTTTCCGCCACAAGCACCAAATCCAGTTGTCCCTCTCCAGCAGGGTCAACTACAGTATGGGACAGTTTACCACATTCAGGATGCTATGCTTCCTCCTGTTCAGCCAGCGCCGCCAGCTATAGAGGGTAAGTTCCTTATTCAGGGACACCTGGGTCGCGTTTTGTTTGATACGGGTGCGACGCATTCTTTTATTTCTAGAAGCTTTGCTCAGTCCACAAAGTTGATAAAATCTTTCGAAAGCACTTTTACTAGTGTGGAGTCCTCTATGGGTGACGGTTCACTCATTTTCCTTGTTTGCAAACGCATAGTGATCACTCTTGGAAATTTGTGTTTTGAGGCCGACTTACTCGTCCTTGACATGGTCGGGTATGATGTGATTTTGGGTATGGATTGTCTTGTTAAGTATCATGCTATAGTTAATTGTTACGGGAAGAGTGTAGTCTTCGTCGTTCCGGGACAAGATATGTTCCTGGTGGTTATGCCTCGTTTAGAGGGAGATACTGGTACTTATTTATATTGTATTGCGGAAGAGACTTCTCGGGAGGTAGTTGTTCCCTTGGATTCTATTCCAGTTGTTCGAGCTTTTGAGGACGTTTTCCGGGAGATACTGGGTTTGGCTCCGAGTCGGGAAATTGAGTTTGTGATTGACTTAGCGCCGGGAACTCGACCGATCACGCGAACTCCTTATCGTATGGCTCCTGTGGAAATGAGGGAGCTAAGAGATCAAATTCAGCAGTTGTTGGAGCAGGGATTTATCAGGCGTAGTACATCGCCGTGGGGTTCTCCTGTGTTATTTGTGAAGAAAATAGATGGTTCCCTCCGGTTGTGTGTTGACTATAGAGAGTTGAATAAGGTCACCATCCGGAATAAATACCCTCTGCCCCGTATAGATGACTTGTTCGATCAGCTTAGGGGAGCGACATACTTCTCTAAGATAGATTTGAGAACGGAGTATCACTAGTTGAGGATACGGGAGAAGGATGTATCGAAGACTGCTTTTCTGATGAGGTACGGGTCTTATGAATTCTTGGTTATGCCTTTTGGACTAACCAATGCCCCTGTTGTATTCATGGATCTTATGAATAGGGTCTTTCGGGACTTCTTGGACCAATTTGTTATCGTATTTATCGATGACATCCCAGTGTATTCTCAAATAGAAGATGACCATGATGTTCATTTGGGGTTGGTCCTGAAAAGATTTAGGGATCATCAATTGTATGCTAAGTTTGAGAAATGTGGTTTTTGGTTACGGGAAGTGCAATTTTTGGGTCATATTGTGACTTCGCAAGGTATATCGGTGGATCCAAGTAAGGTTGTTGCGGTGAGGGAGTGGGGTCAGCCCATGACACCTACCGAAATTCGTAGTTTTTTGGGTTTGGAGGGTTATTACCGTCGATTTATTAGGTGTTTTTCCAAGATTGCTAGCCCTTTGATAAATTTGACCCGAAAAGGGGTTAAATTTATTTGGGATGACTCCTGTCAAGCTGCATTCGATGAGCTCAAAGATAGATTGACTTCGTCTCCAGTCCTTGCTTTACCTAAGCCGGGGTTGGAATATTTAGTCTTCACCCATTCATCTCTATAAGGTTTGGGAGGTGTGCTTCAACAAGAGCGACAAGCTATCGCCTATGCCTCCAGAAAGCTCAAGCCTCATGAAAGGAATTATCCGGTGCATGATTTAGAATTAGCCGCAGTTGTCTTTGCTCTGAAGATTTGGAGGCACTATCTCCTCCGGGAGAAGTTCAGTCTTTTCACGGACCACAACTCGTTGCAATATTTATTTTCTCAGAAAGATTTGAATATGCGGCAGCGTCGATGGTTGGAATTCGTGAAGGATTATCAATTTGATATTCATTATCATCCGGGCAAGGCGAACGTGGTGGTGGATGCCTTGAGTAGAAAACCCGTGGGAGAATTAGCTGATGTGTGGAAGGCTAAATGGAAAGAGCTCAGTCATGAGGATGCGGTCGTTAGGGCGTTCATGTCCGTGATGAATGTTACTGCTACGATTGTGATATAGGTCGTAGAGGCCCAAGGCAGGGATAAAGGCTGTCAAGACCACATTCGCCAATTACTGACTGGGGGAGCAGAATCCTACTCAATAAGTTCTGAGGGTGGATTGCGCTTCCATGGAAGGCTTATTGTTCCGGAAGATGGAGATTTACGATGGGCAGTGATGGAGGAATCTCACGGCTCCAAATTTTTGATGCATCTGGGTAATGATAAAATGTATCAGGATATGCGCCATCAGTATTGGTGGCCGGGTATGAAACGAGATATTTCTAAATTCGTATCTCAATGCACTACTTGTCAGTTGGTTAAGGTTGATCATCAGCGACCGACAGGTTTGTTGCACCCCTTGGAAGTTCCGGTATGGAAATGGGGGAGCATATCAATGGATTTTATCACGGGCTTACCTACATCACAAAAGGGTCACGATTCTATATGGGTCATCGTCGATCGCTTGATGAAGTCGGGGCACTTTCTTCCAGTCCGTGCCGATTATAACACTTCTTGTTACGCTCGGTTGTTTATTGAAGAGATTGTTAGACTACATGGGGTGCCTTTGAGTATTGTTTCCGACAGAGATAAGATCTTCGTTTGCCACTTTTGGCAAAGCTTCCAAGAGGCATTGGGAACTGAATTGAGACTGAGCACTTCCTATCATCCTCAAATGGCTGGCCAGACCGAAAGGGTTAACCAAATGTTGGAGGATATGCTTCGGATGTGCATGCTTGATTTTAACAGTAGTTGGGAACAATATCCTTTGGTGGAGTTTGCTTATAATAATTCATACCAGTTCACTATTAGGATGGCGCCCTATGAAACCTTGTATGGTAGGCCCTGTAGATCTCCCACATGTTGGTTGGAAGTGGGAGATAACAAGTTTCTCGGACCTGAAATGATCTGGGATACTTCTTCAAATATCGAACTTATTCGGAATCGTATTCGGATAGCTCAAGATAGGCAAAAGAGCTATGCCGGTGTGGGAAGAAGACATGTGGAATTGGAGGTTGGCGACCAAGTGGTGGTGCGAGTGTCACCTATGAAAGGTGTTAAACGTTTTGGTAAGAAGGGGAAGCTTGCGCCACAATTTGTGGGACCTTTTACCGTGATTGCTAAGGTAGGACCAGTGGCGTACCAACTTGCCCTGCCAGAACCTTTGCAATAGATTCACGATGTCTTCCACGTCTCCTCTTCGAAAAAGTATAAGAGGTGTGATGGTGCCCTTTGGCACATTCCTTTCGAGGATATAGAGTTGCAATCCGATGTTTCTTATGAAGAACAACCCGTTGCCATTCTAGAGCATGGGGAACGTAGATTGAGATCTCGAGTGGTGCGCTTGGTTAGAGTACAATGGACTCATCACAGCGTCGAGGAATTTACTTGGGAGCGTGAGGACGATATGCGGGATAAGTATCCGCATCTTTTTATCCAAGGTACGCTTGAATTTTGGGGGCAAAATTCCCTCATAAGGGGGGGAGTATGTAACAACCCTCGCTTTTGGGAGCCCATTTATTACTTATTTTTCTATGTGGAGTAATTATATATTAAATGCCGGATGTGGAGTAAGTATTAATTTGATGAAATAAGATAATATTTGCTAATAAGTTGCATAAATACCATGTGGGTAAGTGACTAATACCATGTGGTGTTCTACTTTGTCATGAAAATTAAAAATGGCAATTTGGCTTAAAATGGAACCGGAACTTAAAATGATTTATAAAATTTCCAAATGATAATTTGGAGGGCCTAGTTAGTTCCGGGAGGTGTGAGACAGTCAAAATGTGGGCCATATTGTATTTTGAGATTTGGGGAACTTTTGACTGGTTTTGGCATATTGCGTATTAGAAACTATATTATTGCGGTATTGACATTTAAAGGTTGTAGACTTTTAACCTAAGGCCACGTTTTAGTCTTCCCCAAGCCTTTAATTTCTCTCATTTTCCCTAAGTGTGTTCTAGCCCTAAGTGAGAAAGAGTGAGAGAGAGGAAGGAACATGTGGAGAAAGGGTGATATTGAAGATTTGAGGATTGATCTTGCATTCTTCTTCATCCAAGTCTGAAATTGAAGCTCCAAGGCAAGTTTTCTACTTGCTATTATATGGTTTAAGATGGATAATTAGTATGGTAGTTATGTAATGGTTTTGGTGTAGTATAGTTATGGGTTTTAGTTGGATTTATGGGTATTAACATCTTTGGAGGAGATTTGATTCTGTATTGAGGTAGAAAAATGTAGATTGTAGCATTTATGATCTTTTAGTATCAATACATGAGGTTGGTTGGTTTTGATGGAGAGTTGCTTTTGGGTTTGTATGAAAATTAGGAGAAATAGGTCTAGGTCTGCAATGATCGGTCGACCGCGATTCTCAGACCGGTCGACCGGGCCGTCGGAAGAAGGCACACTGCTTTCTTTCAAAGGCTTGTATTTGAGTGCGCGGTCGAACCCGGTCCCCCTACCGGTCGACCAACTCGTCCGAACTGAGTTTTCTGCTTTTCAGTATAGGCTAAAACTTGAGACGCGGTCGACCGCGGTCTTGGGACCGGTCGACCGGTCCCCTGTTTTCTCTTCCAACTTTCTACTTTTGCTTTTAAATTCTTTTCTTCTCATAGGGAGTTAGGACTCTTCTTGAATGAAGTAAACCTTGGCTTTTAGAGTCCTAGTTGAGTTGGTTGGCACCCGAGTGTTGAATATGTTTAGGCATCACTTCACTTTGTGCATCCTATAAAGGATGGGGGTTGTAAGTCAATGCTTAGAGACTTTAGGGGCTTGAATTGAGGTACATAAGACCTTAAGTTCTGGGAATTATTGTGATCCCTTGGGGGCTTATTCGAGGCATAACCAAGGATGAACATTAATGAAATATCCTATCATCACGGTTTCAAATAAAATGAAACGCATAATGTAAATGGAAATGAAAAGTATGGATTTTAATAGTAAATGTTAATTTACATAAACACACCTCTCTAAATGCTATCATAAGGGAAGCTCGCGCATTAGGTGATGTCCCTTGACTAGTGAATGCAGGGAGACTATAGTCCTCGGCCATATGCGGGTTTATTATATGTATTTTTCTGCGCTAGTGAGGTAATTCTGGGTGTGGTTATGACTCACTCACAGGCGTATGACCACTTCCCGACGTACGTTAGGTGCCCAGGCTACCTTGTTTGATAGGCCCCTGGAAGATAATAGTTATTTAGGGGCGCGCCCAGTGGGGAAACTCGGAGGGGCGGTCTTAGAATCGTTATATGTATAAGAATATAACTTTTCTAAACTCAAGTGGGACTTGAGGGTTGCATATTTCCACTAAAATGTATAATGAAAACTACATTCCTGCTAAGCAATAAGAATTGGAAAGAAACGAGTAAATGATGATATTGTATTCCAGCTAAGAAATTGAAACCCGATTAAAGTGGAAATAGAGGATAGAAGCTTTTAATTTAATAATGCATAACTTTATTTCTCTTGCATAAGTTTTATTCGTAGGCATGTCATTTTAAATTGTCTCATTTTTGATTCTTTGTTAGGTTGTTAGATTTGATCAGCTTTGTTCATGATTAACTGTTCATATCTATCATGCTTTTTATTCATCTGGGAACTATATAAAAACCGGGCCCTGACCTGTTCATTCTCCTATGTTGTGCATGTTATTGTATCTGCCCAGGTGCTCCTCCGCAAGGACGCCCGTGTTGATATTCCAACTCTTTTGCTTGTAAGGAGCTGTAAGACATTGCGGATATTACAGGATGCTTTGTTAGACGCCATCCTTTTTAATATCTAGTTATGATCGGGTCTGTCACTCAGGCTAGTGGGCCCAAACATTTTAATTGTTTAATGAATGTATTACGTAAAATATAACTGTTGTAATTCCTTTTGTGTAACTGTGGACTGACATCATATTCGGTCCTTCCCCTTATATGTATTCGTTCTAGATGAATGATATTATTGTTGCTTCGGAATTCCACTATTTTCTAGAATGGGTTGTTTAAATTATTTTCTTAACTTAAATTTTAAATCACATAAATTGTTTGGCAACCCGTTTTCTGAACTAATCGGTGGTTTTCCCTTATACTCTTACTATATTTGTGGTGATGAGAATGATTTCAATCGATGATTTCCGTATATGTTGGAGTATTGGGCTGGCCACCCCTTATTTCGGAACACGGGTTGTCACTGATGTCAGGTAATTAATGTATTTAATGTAGCCAGGTATCAAACAGTAAAAAAGAGGACAGATTGGGCAACATCTCGCGGAGCCCAAGGCAAGGACACTGCTATATAGAAAAACTTACACATAAGCATTTTTTAATATAGAAAAAGGACAAGGCTGTCAAAAGGAACCAATGAGCGGGGCCTAAGGGAACGAGACTGCTACGGCATTAATGTTTGTCTTGGACTAAGGAGATAATTGTATAGAAAAAAAAAAACCTTTAAGTTACATTCTATAGATAAGTATAACTACAGAATTTTGAGAAATGTTCGTTATATCTTAAAGTTTTTTCAAATCACGTGATCGTCTACAGGAAATATCAACAAATTATTTTGACTACCAATGTAATAGATATTTAGATATTTAGATTATTTTGAGTACCAATGTTGAGTTGCAATCCATCTTATTTAACTATAGTTTGGGTTAGTCATTATTATTTTTTTGAATAGTGTCTTAATGTAGTTTAGGTGGTATTTAAAATATTTTTTGATTAGTTACAAATGTAGAAAATTTAAATTTATACATTCACAAAAACTCCAATCTACAATTTCGAGTTGTGGATTAAAGTTTGTCCAAGGTGACATTCAAACCGAATAATTATATATGGTCTTTGTTTAAGTAAATAATATTTTGAGTTGACCACCAAGAAAAAATATATTTATATTGTGTCAACGTTGAATCTTACACATAAGTGGGGAATAAATTTGTATTCTTAAATATAATTTTACCTTATTATTGTGTCAAAAGCTCTTTGATAGAGTGTGGACAATATTTTAGATTTCTTGAAACTATTTATAATTCTCATTTAATTTTGATTTTACAAAACAGAGCATAAGAATTTTTCTTCATTTTATTTTGGAGAATTATAAACATCTATTTCAGGTGCAGACTTTTAATTTGCTACCTTTATAAATTATTTTTTTGCTTGGGTAGTAAAAGACATGGGACTCCAAATAAGTTGTGTTCTATGCATTTATGTGATTTCCAGAAGCAATAATGATGCTGATAGAACTGTATGTGTGTAGGTTTTATTTACTTTGTATTATATTTTTTTTACTACCATTTGATTTGTTTGAAGTAATGAAAAGTTGCATGTATTTACTATAGGTGAAACATATTAAAGTGGTGGTATGCAACCTTATTAATAGAACTATTATTACTACCACACCGAAAATAGTTTTATTGTCATGGCTACAACATGCACTAGGCTTGGAACATGTAATGGTTACACTAAAATAAATTACATGCATGCTATTGGAACATGCATTTATTAAATGATGGAAATTTTGGTTGACCAGTTTGGTAATATCCAACAAATACTCTCTCGGAATACTGTTTTATTTACATTGCGAAGAATTTAGCTGTAGTTGCACTACGCGCGTTCTTGTATTAATATTAGGTGAAAAATCCGACCCCTAATGACACGATTAATTCGTCGAGTTTTTATTAAAAAAATGGTATCCAATTTTTTTCTTTAATATAAGTAATGTGACACCCCGCCTAATTAATCCCGGGTGATCAGTCCTAAATCAAGTTAGAACAGGTTTCTCATTTGGTCCATTCTTAGCATCACTGTCGTTTTATTAAATTACTAACCACCTAAGTGAGAAAAATAGACTGGTGCCAATTTTTATCTTTCATAATTAAACCAAAAACCCATGCGGAAAATAAAACAATATACAATCACAGATAACTGAATTTCATCCACAAGTAAGAATATAATTGATCGAGTAAACCAACGGTCCAAATAATAAATCCCATAAAGACAAGAATAAAAATCCTAACAAGTCTAAAACAAATAAATGGAAAGTGAGCGACATGCTCGAATAACTAATAATGAGTCTCTACATTATGAATGAAAGAAAGAGGCGTCTATCAAAGGTCCCTCAACATCCACATGTGCTGCAGCAACGGATTTCCTGGAATCGAGTCAACTCTGGCGTCCCTGTGGCTGGACACCTAAAAGCTTTTTAAAAAGTTTTTATAGCAAGGGTTAGTACCCAAAACATTTGAAAACATTTAGCAAATGATTAACTTGCAGTAATAATAAATATGCATGCTCTTCATATTTTAGTTAGTGTCGCACTCTCTTGAGAACTTCCTTGCCCCTCCTCTAATGTGCACCACTAACGCTTTAATTATCACCTAGTTATCTATCTCAAGACTAGATAATTATTAAAGTCTCCTTATACTCCTCCCTACTCTAATTTGAGTATAATGTGATTATGATTTTTAAGTTATTAGTAACATCAACTTAATTAATCATTATCCTTCTTGATTCATATAACATCTCTACTCGTTATACATATACAACAACTCATACTTGTATTTATTTAGCCCGTATATAATAATCACCTAATTATATACTTAGAATTTATTGTAGCATTCACACACATACTGGAATACATAAAACACTAACATCCACCCGAGTAAAAGTACTCCCCGGATATAATTTCTCTAAAGTGCTAGTACACTAGGTATATTCACATATCCTAGTAATCCAAGTTAGAATCGCTTACCAACTTGGTTTAGTATACGATTGGAAGCGGTCATATTCCTTCCCGGGAAGTGAGATGCCCCTCACCCCCTGTAACGGACGCTATGACCTGGGAATCTACTCGCCCTACTCCTCAAGCTAGGGGATTCATCCACTGCGCGTAACCTCCCCCTATAGCACTAGAGTATAATAATATCTAACCACTGATATTAAGGCATACACTATATATATATACTATCACACACCGTTTATATATATATATATATATATATATATATATATATATAAATGTTCCAGCTACACCGTGTACTAAACCCGTGACACAAGCCTATTCCATTTTTATTATGAGGTTATTACCCAACTTGAATCATTAATTAATTTGCACATTAATAAATTCAGTTACTTTTGATGTTGCCCTCACCATTTAATTGGACTCAATCTCATAGCCCGAATTAACCTCACCCGAGTCTAAATCCCGACTCTAAATTACTTAGTCCATTACTAAATGAAATTATATACTTCGATGTCGCTCAACCAATTTTGACGTAACACCAAATTTCTACTCCCATATTCTAATTAATTTCCCCACAATTAATCAGATTTAAATCATGCATTAATATTTTTCTCAATAATTAATCACATAACAACTTTTATATAAATCTCTCCCTATATAAACAAAACTGGGCGAACTGTCAGTTTCTGCCGACCGTCGATCGATCGACTTCATGGCGTCGATCGATCGAACAGGTACTCGTCTTCTTCGCGAAGACAGACAGCCATGGGCGAAAATCTGCAAGCCCTAATTTCCTTCTACTCTGAAACTAAATCCTTTTTAGCATTTGTACATATTAGGAAACTCATTAGGGATTTCCAGAACAGTCATCAACATCAATAATTCGTCCATTAACTCAAATTTCTAAATTTGGAGAAAGTTTCATGATAAACCCTAAGCCATTTATACCCCAAATCTCATCATCAAATTCGTTCCCAAATATTCAGATATCATTCTACCAGATATGCATTAACCCACCATTATCATATTTTACAAGAATCATCACTCAATTTCGTAAATCAGAATTGTTGTTTTTCCAAAATCCCGTGTTCATCCCATTAACAACCAAAAATGAATTTCTACTTATTCACTACACATGAATATGAATCGAAAACAGATTTAATGCTATTGCAAGTTATCCACTTGCCTTAAGGTTCGTAGAGTCTGAATTGGAGTTAAATCCCAAGGTTGAAGATGACCTTTGTTGGCTCTCTTTTGGTCCCCAATTGGCTTGGCTGCTGCTAGGGTTTCCTAACCCTTTAGTGCCTCTTCTTAATTAAACACAACCATCCTAAATCTTCCTTTTATCAGGTTAATAATTCAATTCACGTTTTTTTACTAATGGGCCATGCCCAACTGACCAAAATGCCCCCGAGTGGGCCCGGCTATGTCTAAAATCGTCCCGTGACCCGTTTACTACTCCCGGGTACACTTTTCCGACTATCTCGGCCCATCCGGACTCAATTGTACCCTCAAAATTTGCATCCGAATTAATTTATAAAAATACTTATCCCCCACCCAATATAGTCTATACCGACTTTCGGATGTGATAAGTACATACCTCGTCATTAACACTCGAAATGACTTAAATAGATTATTACTATACACTCAGTAATTTAATTTGCCTAAATATTAACCATTCACTCTCCGATTAATATTAAAATTTATTTTACCATAATTAATTCATTAAATCACAACACACTAGTAATTTGAATTTCCAAATTAATTAAATTCTAAATGTACTAAAAATACGGGGTGTTACAAGTAACATCAATTTTTTTACGCTTTATCGAGACTGACCCATATTGAAAGTTTGTATTTATGTTTGGGTAATTGAGTTGACTTTAGTGGATTGCCTCATGCTAATATTTCTTTTGTGCATAAAATTACCGACTATTCTATAACGATTAAAACTAATACATTTGATGAATAAGAAATTACAAAAATATTTTTACTGTGCCATTATGACGTATTATACGAGGTCCAATATGAACTATTATTATTGTTGCGAACTAAATACGACGTATGATCCAATCAACGACGTACACTTTGAAATTTTACATCGTGCCGTCAGGCACGGGCATACACTAGTTTATATATATATATATATATATATATATATATAACACAATTACGAACCAATTAAAACAGAACATGACCTTCACTTTTTTTTCCTAACACTAACACGACCAATTAAAAATGAAACGAGGCAACACAAATTCTGATTTTTTTTAAATGGGCACGAATTAATTAAAATACGACACAATACGAATGATATAATTTTTGCCTAAATAAGAGTTCCCATTATGCCGTTTTTCTTTTAGACATGTTCGTGTTGTAGGCAACAGTTATTGTCGCTAGCACGGATCCGCAATATTTAATGGATGTGGGATTGCGCTAGCGGCACTAACAAATCGATTTAAAAACTTTTTTTATTTTGATAAAAACTATTATTTATTTTTTCGATAAAATTGTTCTTCTTTTCTATCTAAAATCTATTTTTTGTTTTAAAATTAGTCTGAAAAATGTTTTTATCTTTAAAAAAACTTTTGTTTTTGTCGAAATTGTTTTTTATTCTTCAGTACATTTTTCTCTACAAAAATGTTTTTCTTTTGTTTTTGTCGTGTCGTGTCATATGTGTCGGTTGCGATGTGCTAACAATAACCATTGTCGCGATTGACACATAAAAATTGATGTTGATATGTCTAAAACTTTTTTTTCTTGGTTAAAACATTTTTACTTTGATAAAAAAAGTGTTGTTATGTATCGGTCAAACAGTTTTTTTTTTTGTCTTAAAAACTATATTTTTTAGTGTTTAAACTGCTCAAAACAATGTACTTTGCTAAAAATATTTTTTTATCAACTTTTGATTGGTTTTCATTAAAACTGCTTTTTTCCTCTTTTTTTAACAAGACAACAACTATATATATTTTTAAAAAATGTATTTTTCCGTTTGCGAAGCTGGTTATTGTCGCTGGTGTGACTACACATTCATAAGACAATTACCAAGCGAACACGTCGTGTCAGCAAATCTTAATCGACACATATGACACAACACAACAATAACAAAATAGAAAGAAAAAAATTTAGCAAAAAGATGTTTGTAACAATAAAAAACAATTTTGACAGAATCAAGAGATTTTTTTATGAAACAACTTTCAAAAAAGCAGTGATAATCAAAATACAAAAAAATTAAAATCGATTTGTGGCGCGAACACAGATTCATTAAATGATGCGGATCCGCGCTCGCCTTTTAATTTGGATCGTGATCGTGTTTGTTAAAAAATAGAAAATTCATAATCGCATTGTGTAACTTTTTAATTGGTTTGTGTTAAGTAAAAAAACTGATTTCGTGTCTTGTCGTATTGTATTTTAACATATGCTTTTTTACATAGATTTATATATAACGTGTATTTATGATTTTTCATTGTACTTTTTTTTAAATTGGAAGTTTTATTTTACAGAACTCACGAATGGAAGTTGTTGTTTGGATATAACGCATCATCAGGCCACGCAAGAAACATTTCTCTTGGTTTAGGCTTATTTATTTGCATGGGTGCTTGCCAACTCAGTTAGCCCCATCAGCCGGTGGGGGTATTCCGGTTCATTTAACCGATTCCTATAGCATTCCTCTTTTCAATCAAATAGGTCAAATGGATCTATCCATATATCATTGGATTACAGATACGAAGCTTCACTTTTGGAGCATTTATAATTCCATTATTTCCGTTGATCAAGCCCAATTTTATAATTAGATCAAATTCAAAGGGTGAATTGGAAATTTTTAAAAAGTACAATAATATTTATACTAAACAAATTATGTTTGGGCTATCATAACTCATAAGTTAAGATAAATATATATATGTGAAATTAGGGCCAAAAATATTATTAGCCTTAACAAAACAAAATGGTCGTAGTATTTGTTTTTTATTGTGTGTTTGTATGGTATTTTGAAAGAGCAACAACACGTATTTCTTTAACTTTACATATATTTGAAACAAAAGAAACTATTTTTTTTATAGTTAAGCTATGTCACAAATATATTTTTTGATACAAAGCCATCATGTTGATATTTCCTTGATTCATACGTTTTCTATATGATTAGTAGAATTAGAGAAAATATGATATGATATGTGTAACTTCTCCTTCATTTCGTTTTCGGTAGTTTGATGAGATATTACACCCTTTAAAATTGTTGTTAGATTTATTAAGGTGTTTTTGGAATGTTTTGTAGTGTGGCAATTAAAACAAATATACACAAATTTTTATTAATCTGATGTATGAACCATGTTGCCTTAATAGTAGGAGAAGCATAATGAGATACCACCCGTTCCTAAGACATTATCGTATCACCTTTTTAACTGGTTTGGGTGGAGCTACGACCAAATTGGATTCCTAATTGATGGATCTTCAAAAGACGATAACGTATCGAATAAAGTTTTGATTAATTTTTTAATATAGCTACTGTAACAACCCTCACTTTTGAGGTCCAATTTTATATTTAATTTGCTAGATATAGTGATTAGATATATAGATGTTGGTATATGAAGTAGTTATTAATTTAAGAAAGAAAAGTTAATATCTACTCTGATGTTGCATATTTACTGTAAGTAGAGGTGAATTTTGCTATGTTGTGTTTTGTAATGTCATATTTATACTTAAAATGAAACCGGAACCTAAAATGAATTATAAAATTTCCAAATGATAATTTGGATGGTATAGATAGTTCCAGGAGGTTCGAGATAGTCAAATTATGTGCCATTTTGTATTTCGAGGTTCCGGGCATTTTTGACTGGTTGTAGCTCATATGAGTAGTTGCGTATTATTTTACCGCGTATTAATCACTTAAAGATGGAAAGTGGACCTAAACCACGATTTATGTCTTGTTTAAGTCATTATTCCCCTAATTGATTTGGTAAACCTAGAGAAAGAAAGAGAAGAAGAAACCTTGGGAGAAAGGGAGAGATTTAAACTTGGGTGATTGTTCTTGCATACAACTTCATCAAAATCTGAACTTGCAAGCTTGAGGTAAGTTATCTACTTGCTATTTTATGATTTAAGTAGAGTAATTAGCATTGATAGTTGTGGTCATGTATGGATTACGGAAGTTAGGGCTTTTATTTCATTTTTGGGCTTTAGATCTTTGGAAGTTGAATTGATATGATTTTGAGGTAAATTATGGTTGGATGATGTATTTATGATCAGTTGGTAGCATTAAAGGATAGGGATTTGAGTTGGTTGAAGTTGGGTAGAGTTTGGAGTCAAAGACTCCATAGGCAAAACTTGGAATTTCTGCAGAACCGAATCGATTCGGCCTGGTCAAATCAATTCGCTGGGAGACAGTTTCCAAGCCTGAGTCGTCCGAATCGGTTTGCCTCGTCCGAATCGATTCGGCAATTATGCAGAAACTCACTTTTCCTGACTGAATTGATTCGTCTAGTCCGAATCGATTCGCCTTTAAGAACCCAAATCGATTCGGTTAGTCGGAATCGATTCGGAAAGCCTGAACTTTTCCTTTGTTCTTCTTTTCAAATTTTGACCCTTTCTTTAGGATTATGACCTAGGACCCTTCTTGTAAGAAGTGAAAATAGGATTTTAGAGTTTTAGTTGAGTTTGGTCGTTACCCTATAGTTGAGTGGGATCACTTGGGGTTACTTCAGGGGTACTTAAAGTGATGTTTAGGCATCACTTTTCATTTGGTAAATAAATGGGAAAATAGAATTCTAAGCCCATACGTGGAGATTTTAGAGGCCTTTTTGAGGTATATAAAACCTTGTGACCTATTAGATTTTGGGAAGTTGTTTAGAGAATACTTTGGGACCTAAACGTATGATGAAATTGAATTAGAAAAATTCAAAGATAATGGTTTCAAGTAAAATGAAACACATGTGATTAATGGTAATGAAAATGAGATTAAACAGGTAATTGTTAAATTACTTAAACACACATCTCTAAATGCTATCATAAGGGAAGCTCGCGCATGAGGTTATGTCCACTGACTATTGAATGCAGGCTGACTATAGTCCTCGGCCATATGCGGGGTTTGTATATGTTTTTCTACGCTAGTGAGGTAATTCCGGGTGTGGTTATGACTCACTCGTAGGCATATGGCCACTTCCCGATGTGCATTAGGTGCCCAGGTTGCCTTGTATAGATAGGACCTGGAAGATGATAGTCATTTTGGGGCGCGCCCAGTGGGGAAACTCGGAGGGGCGGTCTTAGAAACGTTATATGTATAAGAATATAACCTTTCTAACTCAAGTGGGACTTGAGATATGTGAATTGCCATAGGAATGAGATGGTAATGATATTCCCGCTAAGGAATGGAAAACGGAAAGATATAATGGAAATTATATTCCTACTAAGGAATGGGAAATGATAAGATATGGGAAGAAATGAGATTTATTTTATTTATCTTGCTTAATATAAAAACTGTTGGAAACTTATATAAATGCATTACCACATTTGATGATTTGGTTGTTAGATTCTCATTCATATTATCCATGATTTATTGTCCATATCATTCATGTTTCTTACTCTTCTTGGAATCATATTTAAATCGGGCCCTGATCCGTTCAGTTTTCAGGTTCTTCATGTTGATGTATCTGATCAGGTACTCCTCCTCAAGGGCGCCCGTTATGATTTTCTTACTCCTTTGCTTTTGGCGAGCTGTATGATCTTGCGGATTATTACAGGATGTTTGTTAGACGCCTTCATTTTTGGACTCTAGATATGATCAGGTCTTTCATTCGGGCTAGTGGCCCATCTTTTGTACTTGTTAATGAATGTAGTATGTAAAATGTTGAATTGTTGAAACACTTTGATTGTAACTGTGGATGGACAGATTATTCGTTCCTTTTATTGTATGTTGTTTTGGGTATTTACCTACATATTTCATTGAAATTACACTTTCATCAAATTTGGGTTGTTTAATTTCTTTCTTAACTCTTTATCAAACCAAAATTTTTGACAACCTGCTTTCTGATTTAAGGAGTGGTTTTCCCGTATACCTATTTTATTGTTATGATGATGAGGATGATATCCATCCATGATTCCGTCTCGTCGAGGTATCGGGCTGGCGACCCCTTATTTCGGAAATGCTGGTTGTCATAGATGGTATCAAAGCATCTGGTTCTAGAGTCTTTTGGATCTTTGTGGACTTGTCATGTTCTACCGTCGTGTTTTTGATATAGAGCCTAATGTTAGGAGTGCTTTATTGCTTGTGCTTACGATTTTCTGCAAAGTAGAATGTTTTAAGTAGAATTCTAACTCTATTATTTCTCCATCTCAGATGCCGCCTAAAAGTGGTTGCCCGGCAATACGCCATAGGGTTTTAGATGAGGATGTTGGTCCTCCCCCGCCGCCACAAGGAACATTCAACGCTGCGGATGTAGCGAATATAGTGGCTCAAGCAATTAATGCGGCCATGACAGTAGTGGCCCAACAAGCGCCACACGCTCAACGAAGATCACAAGATGCCCAAGTTCCTACCGGACCTTCTTTGTGGGAGAGAGCTAGGGAATCTTGTCTAAAGGTTCAGCTCCCGAAATTTGACGGGAGCTCGGATCTTATAAAGGCGAATCAATGGAAGAAAGATACGCAACGCCATCTACGTATGGTGGAGTGTGGTGAGGACAGGAAGCAAGTCCTTGCTACTTTTAAACTGGCTGGGGCCGCATTACACTGGTGGGAGTCCCTGACTACGCCAGAACAGAGGGATACCATGTCGATCTGTGAATTATGGGTTTTGTTCAATCATAAGTACTTTCCTCCCGCAATTCAAGGGGAGATGATAAGGAGGTTGTAGGACCTTGTGCAAGGGGAGAGGTCAATAGCGGAATATGAGGAGGAATTCACCCGGTTAGCAATTTTTGTACCAGATGAAGTGACTCTCGAAGAAAAGAAAGTTTTGAAGTTCATGAGAGGGTTGAACTGGAGAATCCGACAACACTTGCTGGGTAATCCGGCTTTACAGACTTTTGGGGAAGTGATGAATGCAGCTTTACTACATTGCTAAGAGCATATATTATTTTTGCAAAGTGGCAAGAAGACTTCCGTAGTGGGGGGAGCGGGAAGGCCGGGAAGTAGTGGGATTGGAGGAGGAGTCTTTCATTCATCCCAACCTTCAATCAGTAAATAGAAAGAAATGGATCCCCAATAGGGGGACTTATCGAAGAAGCAGCGTTCTAGTGGGTTTAATTCGGGGAACCATAACAATAGGCAAGGCCAGGGTGCCCCACAACAACAAGCAGGCCGTGGTGGTCAGGGAGGTAGAGGCCAGCAAGGCCAAGGTGGGAATCAGTTTAGAAATAATCGTGGTCGAAATGCCAAAAATATGATAGGTCGATGTTTCCAATGCGGGGAAGCGGGTCACTATAAGAAGGAATGTCCTCAGCTTATTGTGGGACGGTTTCCTCGAGCTCCACAGCAGCCGTATGTTCAGTTCCCTCCATAGGTGCCTAACCCAGTTGCTCCTCCACAACAGGGTCAGTTACAGTACGGTAGGGTCTATCATATTCGGGATGCTATGCTTTCGCCAGCTCCGCCGGCACCGCCAGCCATTGAGGGTAAGTTCCTTATTCAAGGACATATGGGTCGTGTTTTATTTGATACTGGTGCAACGCATTCATTCATTTCTAGGAGCTTTGCTCAGACCACTGAGTTGATTAAATCTGTTGAATGAACTTTTACTAGTGTGGAGTCCTCTATGGGTGATGGTTCACTCATCTTCTTTGTTTTTAAAAATATAGAAATCTTTCTCGGTAATTTATGTTTTGAGGCCGATTTACTTGTCCTGGACATTGTCGGGTATGACATGATTTTGGGTATGGATTGGCATATGAAGTATCATGCTATAGTAAATTGCTACGGGAAGAGTATAGTCTTCGTCATTCCGGGACAAGAAATGTTCTTAGTAGTTTTACCTCGTTTAGAGGGGAGTACTAGTACTTATTTGTATTGCATTGCCGAGGAGACTTATAGGGATGTAGATGTTACCTTGGATTCTATTCCGGTTGTGAATGACTTTGAAGAGGTTTTCAGGGAAATACCGGGTTTACCTCCTAGTCGTGAGATTGAGTTTGTAATTGATTTAGCGCCTGGAACGAGGCCTATTTCAAGGGCTCCATATCGAATGGCTCCTATTGAAATGAGGGAGCTACGAGATCAAATTCAGAAGTTATTGGAGCAGGGATTTATTTAGCGTAGCACATCGCCATGGGGTGGTCCAGTGTTGTTTGTTAAGAAACGAGATGGTTCTCTCCGGTTGTGTGTGGACAATAGAGAATTGAATAAGGTCACCATCCAGAATAAATACCCTTTACCTCGTATCGATGACTTGTTTGATCAACTTCGAGGAGCGGTATACTTCTCCAAAATCGATTTGAGGACGGGGTATCACCAATTGAGTATACGGGAGGAGGATGTATCCAAGAATGCTTTTCTAAAAAGGTACGGGTCCTATGAATTCTTGGTTATGCCCTTTGGACTAACCAATTCCCCTGCTATATTTATGGACCTCATGAATAGAGTGTTTCGAGATTTCCTGGACCAATTTGTTATTGTGTTCATCGATGATATTTTAGTCTATTATCGAACAGAATCAGATCATGCTATGCATTTAAGGTTGGTCCTAAAGAGCTTACGGGATCATCAACTGTATGCCATGTTCGAGAAGTGTGGCTTTTTGTTATAGGAGGTACAGTTTTTGGGTCATGTGGTGACGTCCCAGGGTGTATTAGTGGATACGGGCAAGGTCGCTGCGGTGAGGGAGTGAGGTCAGCCAATGACACCTACCGAGGTTCGCAGTTTTCTGGGTTTGGCGGGTTATTATCGTCGGTTCATCAAGGGTTTCTCTAAAATTGCTAGCCCTTTGACAAATTTGACCCGGAAAGGGGTGAGATTTATTTGGGATAATTCTTGCCAAGCTGCATTTGATGAGCTTAAAGAAAGATTGACTTTGGCCCTGGTCCTTGCATTGCCAAAACTGGGATTAGAATATTTAGTCTTCACCGATGCATCTCTTTAAGGATTAGGTGGTGTACTTCAGCAAGAGAGACGAGCTATCACTTATGCTTCCCGCAAGTTGAAGCCCCATGAAAGAAACTATCCGGTGCATGACTTAGAACTATCCGCAGTTGTCTTTGCCTTGAAGATATGGAGGCATTATCTCTTGGGAGAGAAGTTTAGTCTTTTCACGGACCACAAATCGCTGCAATTTTATTTTCACAGAAGCACTTGAATATGCGACAGCGCTGATGGTTAGAGTTCGTGAAAGATTATTAATTTGACATTCGTTATCATCCGGGTAAGGTGAACGTTGTAGCAGATGCCTTGAGTGGGAAGCCCGATGAAGAATTAGCTGAGGTTTGGAAAGCTAAATGGAAGGAACTCAGTCAGGAGGATGCGGGGGTGAGAGCATTCATGTCGGTGATGACCGTTACTCCTTGTCAAATAAAGGTTATTTAATCAATTGTCAAATAATATTTAATCAACTTTAATGTCTTCATAATAAAAGTTATATTTAATCAATTTCAAATAATATATGATTGAATTAATTAAAAAAATATATAACGCCCCTGATAAAAAAGAGTGCCCACTAAGACGTCTATAGTCATTCCCGTTTCAAAATAAAGCGATTTACTCAATTACGAATAACCTTTTGGCTTTTCGAATCTTACATTTCTCTCAAACGTTAACTTGTTGGTTTTCCACCCATATGCATTAAAGTTAAGAGAATGCAAAAGGGCTAACTATTTCGATATGTATTAAATTTAAGAGAATGCAAAAAGGCTAACTGTTTTTATAATTAAGCCTACGCACATCGATTCTACATATCCCTTTGGCCAACTTTTTATTATTGTTCTTTGTGAGTTTAGAGAGCTTAGATGGAGAAAAACAACTATTGCCGTTCAAATGAGGTGAATGTGTCAAACTTCAAGATAGATGAGGTGGTCATGCCAAAAGAAGGAGAAAATAAGAATCTCAAAGAAACCAACCAAAATGAAGTTGCTATTGAGAATAAGGAACTCATGCCCACGTATGACCAAAAATCTAAGATTGAGGATGTGCATACTGAAAATAAAGAAAATGAAATCATTAAGAAAAAAGATGGAGTGCCTTTAAAAAATGAGGGGTTGGTTATGGAGGAGAATGAAAAAAATGCTATGATTGGGAAAAAAGATGGCGCGACTGATAAAAAAGATGAGTTGGCAGTGTCCGAAAATGAAGAAAATTTGAAGGTAGATGAAATGATTGGAAATGAAACTATGAAGAATGAGATCAAATAGGAAAATAATGAATTGAATCTTGCCAAAGAGGAACCCGTTGAAGTCGGTATTTGATGCGGCATGGGTGCTTCTATTATCCAAGGCTAGCTTATATATTTATATTTTATATATGAATATTGGGAAATGTAATTGGGTTTGGTGTCAATGATTGAAATGGTGTTCGTGGGGTAATAATTTTTGAAATGGGTTAGAGCATATTTGTATTTTTGGGCAATTTTTGTTTCGATCTGTTTCAATACATGGATGTTATGAATCTGTGCTCCCATTCTCTAATATTACATGAATTTACTACATGTTAATAACTTTCTCCCTGACTCAAGATTTATTTGGTTTGTATTTTTTAAGCTTTATTTCTTTGTTGGAAACTTTTTTTTAATAACGATGCAATCTGCGTGTAGTTATTCTTTTACTAATGTCTGAATTAAATTACGTAATGCAGAATTAATTTTTTTTCAAAATCTACCTAGGAAAAAAATTTTGAGATGAAATTTTATATTGTATAAAAAATATTTGTGATATTTTTCATTTAGAGAAATTGCTATATGTACTGGCAAAAGCTTACCGTCTAACTCAACTGGCTGACATGGCATGCCACTTCAAGTTAGAACAAGATGATTTGTCATAATAATTTATCTTCTTTATTTATCTTGTTGGATTGATTGGAGTTTAATGGGTAAAATTTTAATCATAACTAATATTTTCTCTGTTATTCTAATATTCATTTTAATTTCAAATAAATAATTTTAAAATATTATAAATTAATCTATGAATATGAAGAAGACTCAATTAAAATATGACACATTAAGATTTTTATTTTATTTATCTAACACGATCTCGAACAAATTAATTTAGAATACGACCTTCATTTTTATTTACCAAACACACACACGACCATTTAAAAATAACACGAGACAACATCAATTCCTATTTTTTTAAACATGAGCACGAATCAAATAAAATGAAACACAATACGAAATATACATTTTTTTATTCATCTAACACTGTTACGAACCAATTAAAACAGAACATGACCTTCACATTTTTGTACCTAACACTAACACGACCAAGTAAAAATGAAACGCGGTAACACAAATTCTTATTTTTATTTAGATGAGCACGAATCAATTAAAATACGACACAATACAAAATATATATTTTTTGCCTAAATAAGAGTTCCCATTATGCCATTTTTCATTTGGACATGTTCGTGTTGTAGGAAGCGGTTATTGTCGCCGGCGCGCATCCGCATCATTTAATGGATGTGTGGGATCGCGGTAGTGGCACTAACAAAATCGATTTAAAAAAAAATATTATTTTGATAAAAACTGTTATTTATTTATTTTCGATAAAGTTGTTCTCTTTTTCTCCCTAAAATCTATTTTTTGTGTTAAAACTCGTTTAAGAAACGCTATTTTCTTTAAAAAAATCTATTATATTTGTCAAAATTGTTTTTTATTCATAATAACGATTTTTACTAAAAAAATTGTTTTTCTTTTGTTTTTGTCATGTCGTGTCGTGTCGTGTCATTTGTGTCAGTTGCTATACACTAACATCTCGTGTTGCGATCCGCAAACAATAACCAGTGTCGCGATCGACACATATAAATTGATGTTGACATGTTTCAAACTTGTTTTTCTTGGGTCAAACTTTTTTTACTTTGATAAAAAACGTGTTTTTATGTTTCAGTCAAGGTGTTTTTTTTTGGGTTAAGAACTATTTCTTGTGTTTAAACTAGTTAAAAAAATGTATTTTGCTGAAAATATATTTTTTTATTTTTGTTTGGTTTTGGTTAAAACTGCATTTTCCTCTTTTTTTAAAGGCAACAACTATATGTAATTTTAAAAAATGTATTGTGGCGATCGTGACACTGGTTATTATCGCTGGCGTAACCCTACGTTCATAAGACAATTACCAATCGAACACGTCATGTCAGCATATCTCAACCGACACATATGACACGACACAACAGAATCAAAAGAAAAAACATTCTTTTTAGCAAAAAGATGTTTGTAACAATAAAAAACAATTTTGACAGAAGCAAAAGATTTTTTTATCAAACAACTTCTAAAAAAGCAGTGATAATCAAAATAAAAAAAGTTTTAAAACCGATTTGTGGCGCCAACCCAGATCCATTAAATGATGCGGATCCGCGCTCGCTTTTTTATTTGGATCGTGATCTTGTTGGTTAAAAACTAGATGATTCATAATCGCATTGAGTAACTTTTTAATTGGTTTGTGTTAAGTAAAAAAAATAATTTCGTGTCTTGTCTTATCTAATTTTAAAACATAATTTTAACATATATTTTGTTACATATATTTATATATAACGTGTATTTATGATTTTTGATTGTACTGGTTTTTTTTAACTTGAAAGTTATATTTTACAAACAAAAAATTAATGACTTGGATGTGTTTTTAACTCCCAAATGGAAGTTTTTGTTTGGATAAACATCATCATCAAGCCACGCAAGAAACATTTTTCTTGGTTTAGGCTTTATTTACTTGCATGGGTGCTTGCCTACTCAGTTAGACACATCAGCCGGTGGGGGTATTCCGATGCATTTAGTCGGTTCCTATAGCATTCCTCTTTTTAATCAAATAGGTCAAATGGATCTATCCATATATCATTGGAATACAGATATGAAGCTTCACTTTTCGATCATTTTTTATTCCATTATTTCCGTTGATCATGCCCAATTTTATAATTAGATCAAATTAAATGGGTGAATTGGAAATTTAAAATAAGTACAATAATATTAATACTAAACAAATTATGTTTGAGCTATGATAACTTATAAGTTAAGATAAATATATATGTGAAATTAGAGCCAAAAATATTATGAGCCTTAAGAAAACCAAAGGCTGTCAAAAATTGTTTTTTATTTAGTGTTTGTATGGTATTTTGAAAGAGCAATAACACATATTTCTATAACTTTACATAAATTTGAAACAAAATAAATTGTTTTTTGATAGTTATGCTATGTCACAAATATATTTTTTGATACAAAGCCATCATTCTGATATTTCCTTATTTCATACTTTTTCTATCTGATTAGTATAATTCAAGATAATGTGATATGATATGTGCAACTTCTCCTTCATTTCATTTTGGGTAGTTTGATGAGATATTACACCCTTTCAAAATGTTGTTAGATGTTTGAAAACTAACTCCTTTACTTCTGACTTGTTGCTGAGATTAACTGAGAAATTGTTGCGTCACACTTCATATTAAGGTGTTTTTGGAATGTTTTATAGTGTGGAACTTAAAACAAACGTGCACTAATTTTTATTATTTTGATGTGTCAACCATGTTTCCTTAATAGTAGAAGAACCATATTGAGATACCACCCGTTCCCAAGACATTATCCTATCACTTTTTTAACTGGTTTGGGTGGAGCCATGACCAAATCGGATTCCTAATTGATGCATCTGCAACACACGACAACTTATCGAATCAAGTTTTGATTAATTTTTTACTATAACTACATGATATGACTCGTAACAAAATGATATGAACATGGTCCAAACAAAATACAAACCTGATAGGATATGATATGTAAAATACCGAAGGCTTTGTGAGTTTGGACTTAGGGAAGGTGATTTTCACACGAATTTGCTAACAACGAGTCTAATTACTCTTTGTCGACGGTTTATTTTCCAAATATAATTCCTAACGAGTTTAAAAACTCAATTTTTGTAGTTGCCAAATTCCTTTTGGCGAAAACAGTACAATTATACGAAACTAGCTGATATGTACAAGTGCTATCCGTGACAACCCGCTCCAAATAATAACGGGTGGCCAGCCCTATACTATAATAAATCAGGTATCCCAGATGGCACAGTCTCAACATCAACATACAACATTCTAATATAAGGCTAACTACCCGAAATCATGAAGTGCGAATTGCAAAAATTTAAAACTTTTATTTAACAACAACAAAACCAATTATGCACACAACCAACAATATACATCTAACTATGACGAAAAGTACATGCTCCGATAATATGAAAGTGTACAATGCATTGTACAACAAAAATCTCATCAATGGAATACCCGAATATGCTGTCGGGTAACAGACATTACAATAATCTGAGAAATGAAATATGAAAGTGTTAATTTACAACACTTGAATACTAACTCAATGTAAAAAATGAATCCTATTCTAGATATACAAAGATAGGAGTCGACTAAAGCAAAATACCGCAACAGTCCGCAACTGCCACAGCTCCACGAATCCTAGATGGAGGAACATCAAAGGCGTCGTTGCGGAGGAACACCTGAGGTAATACAATATATACACGGAGGGGGAAAATATAAACGGGTCAGAGCCCGAGTTTTGAAAAATAGTTTATAGCAAGTTTATTAAAATGCATAATAATTATAAATGCATTATTACATGATTTAGTTGGAACCGAACCCTCCATAAAAGTTCAACTCACCTCTCATCTGAAGCGCGCACTAAGCGTATGCACGTGTCTCCATATGGATGTCCGATTCTAATTAGGTAAGAGGGTTCTAACTTAAACCCAAATAAAGTATTTAAGTGAAACCATCTAACCTATTCCCCCAATTCTACATTTATTTCTATTTTCTTTAAGTTATATACATTAACTTTAGGGTAATTGTAACAGTTATCTTTATAATGTTCATTTGTTGAACATATAAAGCTACATGATCAAATCATGTCCACATCATCACAATACATCAACAATCTCATATAGTAGAATTTATGTTCTAGTGATGCACTTGTAAGGCATGAAACCATATATAATTATTATATGAGTTATTAGTATCAAGAGTTGAGGACTAAACTCCTCCCGATTCTCAACACGGCGCTGCGTTTCGTGCGTGGGATGTCTCGTCGAGGCGAAATCCAAACAAGGAACCCCCCCGTTACACTACACCTGACCGTATCGATCCTTGGGGCTCATTATGCCCTCAATGCAAGATGCATGTAACCCAATTTATTATTATCCAATTTTTAATTAATTAATAATCCCAATTCTCAACAGTACACGGCGTTTCATGCGTGGGACGTCTCGCCGAAGCGAAATCCAAATAAGGACCCCCCCTGTTACACTACTCCTGGCACTGTCGATTGTCGGGATAGGTGATATATATAGAGAAATATGAGCATGAACGACTAAAATTATACCCAAGTTCCAACATTACATTGCGGTTCGTGCGTGGGACGTCTCGCCGAAGAGAAATCCAAACAAGGAACCCCCCCGATACACTAATCCTGGCAATGTAGGTCGTTGAGGTCCATTATGCCCTTGACCGTCAAATACAAGCACAAGCAATAATAACCATCCATCCGAACTATAACTCGAAGGACGCAGGCTCACATGCTATCATCTTCCAGCAACCCAAATACGTAGTAAACTGGGGCCACCTGGTGGGGTTCAACAACACCCACCTCGTGATCTACTCACGCACACATACCCCCGACCTCTCACCCCCAAAATAAATAAATATATATATCATAAATGTCATTTGCTGACCGCAAGGACGACTATGACCTGGGGAATATCCACATCCTTCTTTTCTAGTCAGAATGCTCACCCTCTACGCACGAAACTTCCCAATGATAGCAAGGAGGGGGGTATGCTTAACATGTATATACACCATCATATAAGGTATACATACATCCCACATAATAAAGATATAACATTATATAAGGTATACATGCACATCATTTCCATATTCATTATACGCCCTTAGGCGAAATAGATTAATATCATTATTTAGTATATCTCTCTATTTTGATACACTAACCGTCAAATCTCGTACAATAACCCCGCTTAGTATCTGCTACACTAATTCTCACTTGAAGCTCACATGACGCTTCTAATAATGAATTGTCTCAAAATTTAATTCATGTTAAGGATATTCTTGATCCTAATAAACCTCAATTTGCATACGCGGTTCTCCATCCATAATATAGTTCAATTTATTTTATGAACCTTTAAAGTTATCCCATTTGGTATTGGATCCTAAGATCCGGCATCTCTAAGTTATTCTCATTCTCAGATCATGAAATTGTTATCATCACCAAATGAAAACCCAAATAAAAGTGGGCTTCCCCACTTAGTAAAATACCCAAAATCTCCAATCGGTATTCCTCAAATACTAATCTCGCTATTTAGAGGATTTTCCACCAAATTGATATAATCTTTTAGATTCTCACTTCTCAAAATCAATCACTAAGACTCCCCGACATTTTCATTTAGTCATTTATCACCACATTTTTTATTTCCCATATATGAGAGATATCCCACCATCTCATTTATTTATCAATTAGCCCCATATATCGTCTTATGATTCTAAAGTCTATAATCCCTTTATATAATCACTTAATCCTATGATATTATTATTATGGAAGTCCATACATACAAACCCAAAGCAAAAGGGGATAACTTAAATTCTCAAACTTGAACCCAAAATAGGGGACCGGTCGACCGGTGCCCAAACCGCGGTCGACCGCGTTTCTTAATTTTGCCTATAATCGAAGATAGTGTGCCTAATTCTGGAGGCATGGTCGACCGGCCCTCTGTACGCGGTCGACCGGGCATACCAGGTACCACGGCGAAACTCCATTTTTACACACTCCAACTTCTCAAAAAACCCCAACATAAATACATTTAACCACAAATCTTTAACCCAACCATATTCATAACATTAATATACATTCTAAAATACTTAAAAACTAATTTCAATCCTTAAATTCATTTTATACACTACAAATCTAAGGTTTTTCCCCCAAAAGTTAGGTTTTAACAATTTAAACCTAAAACCCAAAAATTCAATCCACAAATCATGCAATAATTGATACACAACAATTATTTAGCAAGTTTAATCACTTTCCTCGGGTTCGTAGGGCTTGAATCCGCCTTGAGATCGCGCATTGGCCCGGAATCTCCACTTTTCTCCTATTTTCTTCTTCCTTTCTCCTTTTCTCTCTCTTTTCCCTCTTTCTTTCTGGGGTTTTCCTCTTTCTCTTAAGTGGGAATTACTTCTCACGTGGCTTTTAAGCCTGAAATCCCAAAATACACATCTTTAAATGATAATACACACTTTAAATGACTCGGTGACTCTAATTCGAGTCAAACGTGCTGAATTTATTTCGGAACCCAAATAGACCCCAAGTACAATCATTTCGACTTTCTCGACCCTTCCGGACACAATGGTACCCTAAGAATTTCCATTCGAAACACTTTCTAACTACTCTAAATTTTGACCTCAATTGCCGATTTGATTATTCTCCAATAAAATATTATTTATTTTTCCCAAAATAAAATAATTATTGTTCCGAAAATCTTGGGTTGTTACATACTTCCCCACTTACAAAAATTTCGTCCTCAAAATTTAGATAAGCCTAATTCTCCCAAAGCTCAACTATTCCTAATCTACCCATTATCACTAATCCTACCTCCAAACTTCTAACTTCCCACGACGAATTAATTTAATTTTTCTTACTTTAACTTGATTATGAATTAAATAAAACCAATATCCACAACAAGGGCGCCCATACACCCTTTAAATTTGAGCTTTGTGCTCATAGAAATAATAATGAGGCTTTATTTTCCTCCAAAGTTCCATAATTCCAACAATACAAGTAATACTAAAAGTTTATTAGAACAAAAATTTTAATGGTCCAAAGAAATAACTCCTCTCAATCTCTGACATTTGCCACTTTCGTGCGGGGGACGTCTCGCAAAAGAGAAATCCAAACATGGAACCCTGCCAATACACTACTATGTGGTGACATCGGGGATTGAGAGTTTGTTAAATCCGGACTAGAGTTTGAAAATTATTTTAGTGAAAAATTTAGTTTGGAAGGGCCTGAAGGCCGATAAAAGTTTTATTTTTGTAATAGTTTATTTTGAAAACGGTTTATATATGATAATTTAACATAAAATGCCTTATGTCCAACACAAGGTCTTTATAGATCATCATCTATATATAACATGTAGCTCAGAAATATTATCATATTCATAAGCTAATATTTTACCTGCGTCCCATCAAACCACAGTCTCAACTTTCAAACATAAACATCATCGTACATCATTTTTACATTAACTACAAGGTTTAAACTCTTTATGAGCACCTTGCAAAATCCTCTATCCTTTACAAAATCATAGAATAAGAGCCTATTTTTCTCCGAATTTCCCCTTAGGGTCATTATATACATAATAGGGCTATAGTACTACCCTTACACAAATATCTCACATACGATATTCTCAAAACTCATTTTAGTAATTATCCTATTAATAAAGGAAAAATTACTTACAACATCCATCTCTAGTCCGATTGCCCATAGTCCCCCGGTCTAAAGCGACCTCGAATCTGCTATAGGGGTTGTACTTCCAAAATTTCATCAAAACGTGGTCCCTTACCTCTATTAGGACAATCTCTCTTTTTATGACCTACTTCTTTACAAAAGAAATAGTTACCCATAAACACTTTTGGACCACTCGCATTACCGGCACTCTCTTTGCCAAACTTACTTGATGAACTCGAATCTCCAAAGTTCTTACTCTTTTGAGAACGAAAACGATGTTCGTGACACTTTAATAGTGCCGCATTCACTACTTCGACGAAAGACGTTAACCGAGGACTCTCAAACAAATGTTGTTGGATTTTCCAATCTAAATATCGAACAAACTTCGATATACGTTTCTCTTTCGTATTTACCTCATTAGGTACTAATCTCGCCCATAGATAAAATTTTCTTCATATTCTGCCACCGTCCTATTTCCTTGAAAAATCCCCATACCCTGAGTAGGGGAAGGCAAATACCTTCGTTCAAAAAGTTCCCAAAATTTTTTTATAGGTAAAGTATCTCTCTGTTCAGATGTGGTGACAGACTCCCACCATTTAAGAGTTGCACCCGTTGACCTAAAGGTGACTAAAAACTGTTTCTGCACCTCACTACACTCAACCATACGAAGATGCCTCTGTATTCTATTTTTCCATTGACTTGCAGCCATTGCATCAACTCCCCCTGCAAACTCGGGAGGATGCCCCTTACTAAAATCTTCCTTCACTCTCTCCCATAAGGACAATCCCAAATGGGGTGGGGATGCTCGAGCAGCAGATTGCTGAGCCATCGTAGAAACGGTAGCAGTAACCGCTTGTGCCACAATAGTGGCAACATCATCCATAGTCATGTTCCTTTGAGGCATTTGGGGTTGCCCTTTGTTTGCCCTGATTGAACGACCTCCCTTCGGTGGCATCTGAAACAAGAACAATTGTATCAGAACGCCTTTCAAATATTTTCGATTCACAGAAAGATATGGACGTATGAATTTAATCGTCCTAACATTAAGGCCCTATATCAAGAACGCTTACGGAAGATCATTGTAACGCACACAGATCCTAAAGACACTAGAACCTGATGCTCTGATACCACCTGTGACAACCCGCTCCAAATAATAACGGGTGGCCAGCCCTATACTATAATAAATCAGGTATCCCAGATGGCACAGTCTCAACATCAACATACAACATTCTAATATAAGGCTAACTACCCGATATCATGAAGTGCGAATTGCCAAAATTTAAAACTTTTATTTAACAACAAAATCAATTATGCACACAACCAACAATATACATCTAACAATGATGAAAAGTGCATACTCCGATAATATGAAAGAGTACAATACATTGTACAACAAAAATCTCATCAACAGAATACCCGAATATGCTGTCGGGTAACAGACAATACAATAATCTGAGAAATGAAATATGAAAGTGTTAATTTACAACACTTGAATACTAACTCAATGTAAAAACTGAATCCTATTCTAGATATACAAAGATAGGAGTCGACTAAAGCAAAATACCGCAACAGTCCGCAACTGCCACAGCTCCACGAATCCTAGATGGAAGAACATCAAAGGCGTCCTTGCGGAGGAACACCTGAGGTAATACAATATATACACGAAGGGGGGAAATATAAACGGGTCAGGGCCCGAGTTTTGAAAAATAGTTTATAGCAAGTGTATTAAAATGCATAATAATTATAAATGCATTATTACATGATTTAGTTGGAACCGAACACTCCATAAAATTTCAACTCACCTCTCATCTAAAGCGCGCACTAAGCGTATGCACGTGTCTCCAAATGGATGTCCGATTCTAATTAGATAAGAGGGTTCTAACTTAAACCCAAATAAAGTATTTAAGTGAAACCATCTAACCTATTCCCCCAATTCTACATTTATTTCTATTTTCTTTAAGTTATATACATTAACTTTAGGGTAATTGTTACAGTTATCTTTATAATGTTCATTTGTAGAACATATAAAGTTACATGATCAAATCATGTCCACATCATCACAATACATCAACAATCTCATATACTAGAATTTATGTTCTAGTGATGCCCTTATAAGGCATGAAACCATAAATAATTATTATATGAGTTATTAGTATCAAGAGTTGAGGACTAAACTCCTCCCGATTCTCAACACGACGCTGCGTTTCGTGCGTGGGGTGTCTCGCCGAGGCGAAATCCACACAAAGAACCCCCCGTTACACTACTCCTGACCGTATCGATCCTCGGGGCTGATTATGCCCTCAATGCAAGATGCATGTAACCCAATTTATTATTATCCAATTTTTAATTAATTAATAATCCCAATTCTCAACAGTACACGGCGTTTCATGCGTGGGACGTCTCCCCGAAGCGAAATCCAAATAAGGAACCCCCCCGTTACACTACTCCTGGCACTGTCGATTGTCGGGATAGGTGATATATATAGAGAAATATGAGCATTAAGGACTAAACTTATCCCCAAGTTCCAACATTACACTGCGGTTCGTGCGTGGGACGTCTCGCCTAAGCGAAATCCAAACAAGGAACCCCCCCCCCCCGATACACTAATCCTGGCAATGTAGGTCATTGAGGTCGATTATGCACTTGACCCTCAAATACAAGCACATGCAATAATAACCATCCAACCGAGCTATAACTCGAAGGACGCAGGCTCACATGTTATCATCTTCCAGCAGCCCATATACATAGCAAACTGGGGCCACCTGGTGGGGTTCAATGGAACCCACCTCGTGATCTACTCACGCACACGACGTCCGGGAAGCGGTCATAGTTCCTAACCGGCAAGTGAGAGCATCACATACCCCCGACCTCTCACCGCCAAAATAAATAAATATATATATATCATAAATTTCATTTGCTGACCACAAGGACGACTGTGACCTGGGGAATATCCACATCCTACTTTTCTAGTCAGAATGTTCACCCTCTACGCACGAAACTTCCCAATGATAGCAAGGAGGGGGGTATGCTTAACATGTATATACACCATCATATAAGGTATATATACATCCCACATAATAAAGATATACCATTATATAAGGTATACCTTCCCATCATTTCCATATTCATTATACGCCCTTAGGCGAAATAGATTACTATCATTATTTAGTATATCTCTCTCTTTTGATACACTAACCGTCAAATCTCGCACAATAACCCCGCTTAGTATCTGCTACACTAATTCTCACTTGAAGCTCACATGACGCTTCTAATAATGAATTGTCTCAAAATTCAATTCATGTTAATGATATTCTTGATCCTAATAAACCTCAATTTGCATACGCGGTTCTCCATCCATAATATAGTTCAATTTATTTTACGAACCTTTAAAGTTATCCCATTTGGGATTGGATCCTAAGATCCGGCATCTCTAAGTTATTCTCATTCTCAGATCATGAAATTTTTATCATCACCAAGTGAAAACCCAAATAAAAGTGGGCTTCCCCACTTAGTAAAATACCCAAAATCTCCCATCGGTACTCCTCAAATACTAATCTCGCTATTTAGAGGATTTTCCACCAAATTGATATAATCTTTTAGATTCTCACTTCTCAAAAGCAATCACTAAGACTCCCCGACATTTTCATTTAGTCATTTATCACCACATTTTTTATTTCCCATATAAGAGAGATATCCCACCGTCTCATTTATTTATCAATTAGCCCCATATATCGTCTTATGATTCTAAAGTCTATAATCCCTTTATATAATCACTTAATCCTATGATATTCTGATTATGGAAGTCCATAGATACAAACCCAAAGAAAAAGGGGATAACTAAAATTCTCAAACTTGAACCCAAAACAGGGGACCGGTCGACCGGTGCCCAAACCGCGGTCGACCGCATTTCTTAATTTTGCCTATAATCGAAGACAGTGTGCCTAATTCTGGAGGCGCGGTCGACCGGCCCTCTGTACGCAGTCGACCGGGCATACCAGGTACCACGGCCAAACTCCATTTTTACACACTCCAACTTCTCAAAAAACCCCAACATAATTACATTTAACCACAAATCTTCAACCCAACCATATTCATAACATTAATATAGATTCTAAAATACTTAAAAACTAATTTCAATCCTTAAATCCATTTTATACACTACAAATCTAAGGTTTTTCCCTCAAAAGTTAGGTTTTAACAATTTAAACCTAAAACCCAAAAATTCAATCCACAAATCATGCAATAATTGATACACAATAATTATTTAGCAAGTTTAATCACTTGCCTCGGGTTCGTAGGGTCTGAATCCGCCTTGAGATCGCGCTTTGGCCGGGAATCTCCACTTTTCTCCTCTTTTTTTCTTCCTTTCTCCTTTTCTCTCTCTTTTCTCTCTTTCTTTCTAGGGTTTTCCTCTTTCTCTTAAGTGAGAATTACTTCTCACGTGGCTTTTAAGCCTGAAATCCCAAAATACACATCTTTAAATGATAATACACGCTTTAAATGACTCGGTGACTTTAATTCGAGTCAAGCGGTCCTAATTTATTTCGGAACCCAAATAGACCCCAAGTACAGTCATTTCGACTTTCTCGACCCTTCCGGACACAATGGTACCCTCAAAATTTCCATTCCAAACACTTTCTAACAACTCTAAATTTGGACATCAATTGCCGATTTGATTATTCTCCAATAAAATATTATTTATTTCTCCGAAAATAAAATAATTACTATTCCGAAAGTCTTGGGTTGTTAAAGTATCTTTACACACAAGTCTCATACAAACAAGGTACATATCAAAACCCATGACTTTATGAAAGAGAAATATAACGCTCCCATTCTATATTGTATGAATTTAATGTTTGTTTATTGAGTCTCACTTCCAAAATACAGTAAAATATTATATTCTTCGGCTTATTATACTTGTTGGTATCTTTTGGGGTTTAAGAATTTCATTAGTGTACATAGGATATTTCAATTTTATCTTCCCATATTTTCATAATGTAGACATAAATTTGTGGTAATCTTTTTGGAAAAAAATTAGTTGTAATTGAAATTTACCCTATAAGGAAAATAATAATTTGTGCACTTAGGGCACATATTTTGAGTCTCAAAATACTAAATACTAGTATGCAGGCCACACGATGTGTAGCCAAGTTTATCAAATTCTGTGATTTAAATGAGATTTAATTCTGAAATAAAAACTAAAAGCAATATCATTATAAAGTTTTTATAAGAAATTCAATGAACTGTTCAATATTAAAGAATATTTTAACCATGGCCAGGAAAAAATGAAACTACATTTCTTCATATTTCCATCCGTGCATCGCGCAGGGTTTAAAACTAGTCGTTAGTAAATAGCGTCTAAAGTTAGTAAAACAACTGTAATGTCTTCATAATAAAAGTTATATTTAATCAATTGTCAAATAATATATGATTGAATTAATTAAAAAAATACATAACGCCGCTGATAAAAAAGAGTGCCCACTAAGACGTCTATAGTCATTCCCGCTTCAAAATAGAGCAATTTACTCAATTACGAATATCCTTTTGGCTTTCCAAATCTTACATTTCTCTCAAACATTAACTTGTTGGTTTTCCACCCATATGCATTAAAGTTAAGAGAATTCAAAAGGGCTAACTATTTTAATATGTATTTAAGTTAAGAGAATGCAAAAGGGCTAACTATTTTTATAAATAAGCCTACGCACATCGATTCTACATATCCCTTTGGCCAACATTTTATTATTTTTCTTTGTGAGTTTAGAGAGCTTAGATGGATAAAAACAACGATTGTCATTCAAATGAGGTGAATGTGTCAAACTTCAAGATAGATGAGGAGGTCATGCCAAAAGAAGGAGAAAATAAGAATCTCGTAGAAACCAACCAAAATGAAGTTGCTATTGAGAATAAGGAACTCATGCCCACGTATGAGGAAAAGTCTAAGATTGAGGCAAAAGTGGATGTGCATATTGAAAATAAAGATAATGAAATCATTGAGAAAAAAGATGGAGTGCCTATAAAAAATGAGGGGTTGGTTATGGAGGAGAATGAAAAAAATGCTATGATTGGGAAAAAAGATGGTGCAACTGATAAAAAAGATGAGTTGGCAGTGTCCGAAAATGAAGAAAATTTGAAGGTAGATGAAATGATTGGAAATGAAACTATGAAGAATGAGATCGAAGAGGAAAATGATAAATTGAATATTAACAAAGAGGAACCCGTTGAAGTCGGTATTTGATGCGGCATGGGTGCTTCTATTATCCAAGGCTAGCTTATATATTTATATTTTATGTATGAATAAAGTGGTGGGAAATGTATTTGGGTTTGGTGTCAATGATTGAAATGGTGCTCGTGGGATAATAAGTTCTTGAAATGGGTAAGAGCATATTTGTAATTTTTGACAATTTTTGTTTGGATCCGTTTCAATACATGGATGTTATGAATCTGTGTTCCCATTCTCTAATATTACATGAATTTACTACATGTTAATAACTTTCTCTCTGACTCAAGATTTATTTGGTTTGTATTTTTTAAGCTTTATCTCTTTGTTGGAAACTTTTTTTTAATAACGATGCAATCTGCGTGTAGTTATTCTTTTACTAATGTCTGAATTAAATTTCGTAATGCAGAATTAATTTTTTTTCACAATCTACCTAGGAAAAAAAATTGTTTTGAGATGAAATTTTATATTGTATAAAAAATATTTGTGATATTTTTGATTTAGTGAAATTGCTTTATGTACCGGCAAAAGCTTACCGCCTAACTCAACTAGCTGACATGGCATGCCACTTCAATTTAGAACAAAATGTTTTGTCATAATAATTTATCTTCTTTATTTATCTTGTTGGATTCATTTGAGTTTAATGGACAAAATTTTAATCATAACTAATATTTTCTCTGTTATTCTAATTTTCATTTTACTTTCAAATAAATAATTTTAAAATATTATAAATTAATCTCTAAATATGAAGAAGACTCAATTAAAATATGACACAATAAGATTTTTGTTTTATTTATCTAACACGATCTCGAACAAATTAAATTACAATATGACCTTCATTTTTATTTACCAAACACAGACACAACCATTTAAAAATAACACGAGACAACATCAATTCCTATTTTTTTAAACATGAGCATGAATAAAATAAAATGCAACACAATATAAAATATACATTTTTTATTTATCAAACACTGTTACGAACCAATTAAAACAAAACATGACCTTCACATTTTTGTACCTAACACTAACACGACCAATTAAAAATGAAACAAGGTAACACAAATTCTTATTTTTATTTAGATGAGCACGAATCAATTAAAATATGACACAAAATATATATATTTTGCCTAAATAAGAGTCCCCATAATGCCATTTTTCATTTAGACATGTTCGTGTTGTAGGCAGCGGTTATTGTCGCCAGCGCGGATCCGCATCATTTAATGGATGTGGGATCGCGGTAGTGGCACTAACAAATAGATTTTAAAACATTTTTTACTTTGATAAAAACTGTTATTTATTTATTTTCGATAAAGTTGTTCTTTTTTTCTCCCTAAAATCTATTTTTTGTTTTAAAACTCGTTTATGAAACGCTATTTTCTTTAAAAAAATCTTTTATTTTTGTCAAAATTGTTTTTTATTCATAGGAATGATTTTTGCTAAAAAAAATGTTTTTCTTTTGTTTTTGTCATGTCGTGTCGTGTCGTGTCATTTTTGTCAGTTGCGATACACTAACTTCACGTGTTACGATCCGCAAACAATAACCAGTGTCGCGATTGACACATAAAAATTGATGTTGACATGTATCAAACTTGTTTTTCTTGGTTCAAACTTTTTTTACTTTGATAAAAAATGTGTTTTTATGTTTCGGTAAAGCAGTTTTTTTTGGGTTAAGAACTATTTTTTGTGTTTAAACTAGTTAAAAAAATGTATTTTGCTGAAAATATTTTTTATTTATTTTTGTTTGGTTTTCGTTAAAACCGCATTTTCTACTTTTTTAGAAGACAACAACTATATGTATTTTTATAAAATGTAGTGTGGCGATCGTGACACTGGTTATTATCGCTGGCGTGTCCCCACGTTCATAAGAAAATTACCAATCGAACACGTCATATCAGCATATCTCAACCGACACATATGACACGACACAACAAAAAAAAAAGAAAAAAACATTTTTTTTAGCAAAAAGATGTTTGTAACAATAAAAAACAATTTTGACAGAAGCAAAAGATTTTTTTATCAAACAACTTTTAAAAAAGCAGTGATAATCAAAATAAAAAAAAATTAAAATCGATTTGTGGCGCAAAACCATATCCATTAAATGATGCGGATCCGCGTTCGCTTTTTTATTTGGATCGTGATCGTGTTTGTTAAAAACTAGATGATTCATAATCACATTGTGTAACTTTTTAATTGGTTTGTGTTAAGTAAAAAAATGATTTCGTGTCTTGTCTTATCTAATTTTAAAACATAATTTTAACATATGTTTTGTTACATATATTTATATATAACATGTATTTATGATTTCTGATTGTACTATTTTTTTAACTTGATAGTTATATTTTACAAACAAAAAATTATTGACTTGGATGAGTTTTTAACTCCCAAATGGAAGTTGTTTTTTGGATAAACATCATCATCAGGCCACGCAAGAAAAAATTCTCTTGGTTTAGGCTTATTTACTTGCATGGGTGCTTGCCAACTCAGTTAGCCACATCAGCCGGTGGGGGTATTCTGATGCATTTAGCCGGTTCCTATAGAATTCCTCTTTTTAAACAAATAGGTCAAATGGATCTATCCATATATCATTGGAATACAGATATGAACCTTCACTTTTCGATCATTTTTTATTCAGTTATTTTCGTTGATCAAGCACAATTTTATAATTAGATCAAATTAAATGGGTGAATTGGAAATTTAAAATAAGTACAATAATATTAATACTAAACCAATTATGTTTGGGCTATCATAACTTATAAGTTAAGATAAATATATATGTGAAATTAGAGCCCAAAATATTATGAGCCTTAAGATAACCAAGGGCTGTCAAAAAAAAAAAAAAATTATTGTGTGTTTTATGGTATTTTGAAAGAGCAATAACACATATTTCTTTAACTTTACATAAATTTGAAACGAAATAAATTGTTTTTTGATAGTTATGCTATGTCACAAATATATTTTTTGATACAAAGCCATCATTATGATATTTCCTTAATTCATACTTTTGCTATCTGATTAGTATAATTCAAGATAATGTGATATGGTATGTGTAACTTCTCCTTCATTTCACTTTGGGTAGTTTGATGAGATATTACACCCTTTCAAATTGTTGTTAGATGTTTGAAAACTAACTCCTTTACTTCTGACTTGTTGCTGAGATTAACTGAGAAATTGTTGCCTCAAACTTCATATTAAGGTGTTTTTGGAATATTTTATAGTGTCGACTTTAAAACAAACGTACACTAATTTTTATTATTTTGATGTGTGAACCATGTTGCCTTAATTGTAGGAGAAGCATATTGAGATACCACCCATTCCCAAGACATTATCTTATCACTTTTTTAACTGGTTTGGGTGGAGCCATGACCAAATCGGATTACTAATTGATGGTTCTGCAACAGACGACAACTTATCGAATCAAGTTTTGATTAATTTTTTACTATAACTACATGGTATGACCCGTAACAAAATGATATGAACATGGTTCAAACAAAATACAAACCTGATAGGACATGATATGTAAAATACCGAAGGCTTAGTGAGTTTGGACTTAGTGAAGGTGATTAGACACAAATTTGCAAACAACGAGTCTAATTACTCTTTGTCGATGGTTTATTTTCCAAATATAATTCCTAACGAGTCTAAAAACTAAATTTTTGTAGTTGCCATATTCTTTTCGGCGAAAATTGTACACTTATACGAAACTAGCTGATATGTACAAGTGGTATCTTTATTCACAATTCTCATACAAACAAGGTACATATCAAAACCCATGACTTTATGAAAGAGAAATATAACGCTCCCATTCTATATTGTATGAATTTAATGTTTTTTTATTGAGTCTCACTTCCAAAATACAGTAAAATATTATCTTCTTCGGCTTATTATACTTGTTGGTATCTTTTGGGGTTTAAGAATTTCATTAGTGTACATAGGATATTTCAATTTTATCTTCACGTATTTTCATAATGTAGATATAAATTTGTGGTAATCTTTTTGGAAAAAATATTAGTTGTAATTGAAATTTACCCTATAAGTAAAATAATAATTTGTGCAGTTAGGGCAAATATTTTGAGCCTCATAATAGTAAATACTAGTATGCAGGCCACACGATGTGTAGCCAAGCAATATCATTACAATGTTTTTATAAGAAATTCAATGAACTGTTTAATATTAAAGAATATTTTAACCATGGCCATGAAAAAATGAAACTACATTTCTTCATATTTCCATCCGTGCATCGCGCAGGGTTTAAAACTAGTCGTTAGTAAATAGCGTCTAAAGTTAGTAAAACAACTGTAATGTCTTCATAATAAAAGTTATATTTAATCAATTGTCAAATAATATATGATTGAATTAATTAAAAAAATATATAATGCCCTTGATAAAAAAGAGTGCCCACTAAGACGTCTATAGTCATTCCCGCTTCAAAATAAAGCGATTTACTCAATTACGAATGACCTTTTGGCTTTCCAAATCTTACATTTCTCTCAAACGTTAACTTGTTGGTTTTCCACCCATATGCATTAAAGTTAAGAGAATGCAAAAGGCGTAACTATTTTGATATGTATTAAAGTTAAGAGAATGCAAAAGGGCTAACTGTTTTTATAAATAAGCCTACGCACATCGATTCTACATATCCCTTTGGCCAACATTTTATTATTGTTCTTTGTGAGTTTAGAGAACTTAGACGGAGAAAATCAACTATTGTCGTTCAAATGCGGTGAATGTGTCAAACTTCAAGGTAGATGAGGAGGTCATGCCAAAAGAAGGAGAAAATAAGAATCTCAAAGAAACCAACCAAAATGAAGTTGCTATTGAGAATAAGGAAATCATGCCCACGTATGAGGAAAAATCTAAGATTGAGGCAAAAGAGGATGTGCATATTGAAAATAAAGAAATTCAAATCATTGGGAAAAAAGATGGAGTGCCTATAAAAAATGAGGGGTTGGTTATGGAGGAGAATGAAAAAAATGCTATGATTGGGAAAAAAGATGGCGTGACTGATAAAAAAGATGAGTTGGCAGTGTCCGAAAATGAAGAAAATTTGAAGGTAGATGAAATGATTGGAAATGAAACTATGAAGAATGAGATCAAAGAGGAAAATGATGAATTGAATTTTAACAAAGAGGAGCCCGTTGAAGTCGGTATTTGATGCGGCATGGGTGCTTCTATTATACAAGGCTAGCTTATATATTTATATTTTATATATGAATAACGTGGTGGGAAATGTATTTGAGTTTGGTGTCAATGATTGAAATGGTGGTCGTGGGATAATAAATTTTTGAAATGGGTAAGAGGATATTTGTATTTTTGGGCAATTTTTGTTTCGATCTGTTTCAATACATGGATGTTATGAATCTGTGTTCCCATTCTCTAATATTACATGAATTTACTACATGTTAATAACTTTCTCCCTGACTCAAGATTTATTTGGTTTGTATTTTTTAAGCTTTATTTCTTTGTTGGACACTTTTTTTTAATAACGATGCAATCTGCGTGCAGTTGTTCTTTTACTAATGTCTGAATTAAATTACGTAATGCATAATTAATTTTTTTCACAATCTACCTAGGAAAAAAAAATAGTTTTGAGAGGAAATTTTATATTGTATAAAAAATATTTGTGATATTTTTCATTTAGAGAAATTGTTTTATGTACCGGCAAAAGCTTACCGCCTAACTCAACTACCTGACATGGCATGCCACTTCAATTTTGAACAAGATGATTTGTCATAATAATTTATCTTCTTTATTTATCTTGTTGGATTGATATGATTTTAATGGGCAAAATTTTAATCATAACTAATATTTTCTCTGCTATTTTAATTTTCATTTAATTTCAAATAAATAATTTTAAAATATTATAAATTAATCTCTAAAAATGAAGAAGACCCAATTAAAATATGACACAATAAGATTTTTATTTTATTTATCTAACACGATCTCGAACAAATTAAATTAGAATATGACCTTCATTTTTATTTACCAAACACAGACACGACCATTTAAAAATAACGTGAGACAACATCAATTGCTATTTTTTTAAACATGAGCATGAATCAAATAAAATGCAACACAATACGAAATATACAGTTTTTTATTTATCTAACACTGTTACAAACCAATTAAAACTGAACATGACCTTCACATTTTTGTACCTAACACTAACACGACCAATTAAAAATGAAACACGGTAACACAAATTCTTATTTTTATTTAGATGAGCACGAATCAATTAAAATACGACACAATACAAAATATATATTTCTTGCCTAAATAAGAGTTCCCATTATGCCATTTTTCATTTAGACATGTTCATGTTGTAGGCAGCGGTTATTGTCGCCGGCGCGGATCCGCATCATTTAATGGATGTGGGATCGCGCTAGTGGCACTAACAAATCGATTTTAAAACATTTTTTTATTTTGATAAAAACTGCTATTTATTTATTTTCGATAAAGTTGTTGTTTTTTTCTCCCTAAAACCAATTTTTTCTTTAAAAAAATCTATTTTATTTGTCAAAATTGTTTTTTATTTATAAGAACGGTTTTTCTAAAAAAATGTTTTTCTTTTGTTTTTGTCATGTCGTGTCGTGTCGTGTCATTTGTGTCAGTTGCGATACACTAACATCACATGTTGCGATCCGCAAACAATAACCAGTGTCACGATCGACACATATAAATTGATGTTGACATGTTTCAAACTTGTTTTTATTGGGTCAAACCTTCTTGACATTGATAAAAAACGTGTTTTTATGTTTCGGTCAAGCTGTTTTTTTTTTGGGTTAAGAAGTATTTTTTGTGTTTAAACTAGTTAAAAAATGTATTTTGCTGAAAATATTTTTTACTTATTTTTGTTTGCTTTTCGTTAAAACTGCATTTTCCTCTTTTTTTTAGAATCCAACAACTCTATGTATTTTTAAAAAATGTATTGTGGCGATCGTGACACTGGTTATTATCGCTGGCGTGTCCCCACGTTCATAAGAAAATTACCAATCGAACACGTCATATCAGCATATCTCAACCGACACATATGACACGACACAACAAAAAAAAAGAAAAAAACATTTTTTTTAGCAAAAAGATGTTTGTAACAATAAAAAACAATTTTGACAAAAGCAAAAGATTTTTTTATCAAACAACTTTTAAAAAAGCAGTGATAATCAAAATAAAAAAAATTAAAATCGATTTGTGGCGCAAAACCATATCCATTAAATGATGCGGATCCGCGTTCGCTTTTTTATTTGGATCGTGATCGTGTTTGTTAAAAACTAGATGATTCATAATCACATTGTGTAACTTTTTAATTGGTTTGTGTTAAGTAAAAAAATGATTTCGTGTCTTGTCTTATCTAATTTTAAAACATAATTTTAACATATGTTTTGTTACATATATTTATATATAACATGTATTTATGATTTTTGATTGTACTGTTTTTTTTAACTTGATAGTTATATTTTACAAACAAAAAATTAATGACTTGGATGAGTTTTTAACTCCCAAACGGAAGTTGTTGTTTGGATAAACATCATCATCAGGCCACGCAAGAAACATTTCTCTTGGTTTAGGCTTATTTACTTGCATGGGTGCCTGCCAACTCAGTTAGTCACATCAGCCGGTGGGGGTATTCCGATGCATTTAGCCGGTTCCTTTAGCATTCCTCTTTTTAATCAAATAGGTCAAATGGATCTATCCGTATATCATTGGAATACATATATGAAGCTTCACTTTTCAATCATTTTTTATTCCGTTATTTCCGTTGATCTTGCCCAATTTTATAATTAGATCAAATTAAAAATAGTTAAGATAATATTAATACTAAACAAATTCTGTTTGGGCAATCATAACTTATAAGTTAAGATAAATATATATGTGAAATTAGAGCCAAAAATATTATGTGCCTTAAGAAAACCAAAGGCTGTCAAAAATTGTTTTTTATTTAGTGTTTGTATGGTATTTTGAAAGAGCAATAACACATATTTCTTTAACTTTGCATAAATTTGAAACAAAATAAATTGTTTTTTGATAGTTATGCTATGTCACAAATATATTTTTTGATACAAAGCCATCATTCTGATATTTCCTTATTTCATACTTTTTCTATCTGATTAGTATAATTCAAGATAATGTTATATGATATGTGTAACTTCTCCTTCATTTCATTTTGGGTAGTTTGATGAGATATTACTCATTTTCAAATTGTTGTTTGATGTTTGAAAACTAACTCCTTTACTTCTGACTTGTTGCTGAGATTAACTGAGAAATTGTTGTGTCACACTTCATATTAAGGTGTTTTTGGAATATTTTATAGTGTGGAACTTAAAACAAATGTGCACTAATTTTTATTATTTTGATGTGTGAACCATGTTGCCTTAATAGTAGGACAAGCATATTGAGATACCAACCATTCCCAAGACATTATCCCAACACTTTTTTAAATGGTTTGGGTGGAGCCATGACCAAATCGGATTCCTAATTGATGGATCTGCAACAGATGACAACTTATCGAATCAAGTTTTGATTAATTTTTTACTATAAATACATGATATGACCCGTAACAAAATGATATGAACAGGGTCCAAACAAAATACAAACCTGATAGGACATGATATGTAAATTACCGAAGGCTTAGTGAGTTTGGACTTAGTGAAGGTGATTTTGACACGAATTTGCTAACAACGAGTCTAATTACTCTTTGTCGACGATTTATTTTCCAAATATAATTCCTAACGAGTCTAAAAACTCAATTTTTGTAGTTGCCTTATTCTTTTTGGCGAAAATAGTACATTTATATGAAACTAGCTGATATGTACAAGTGGTATCTTTATTCACAAGTCTCATACAAACAAGGTACATAGGAAAACCCATGACATTATGAAAGAGAAATATAACGCACCCATTCTATATTGCATGAATTTAATGTTTGTTTATTGAGTCTCACTAACAAAATACAGTAAAATATTATCTTCTCCGGCTTATTATACTTGTCGGTATCTTTTGGGGTTTAAGAATTTCATTAGTGTACATAGGATAATTCAATTTTATCTTCACGTATTTTCATAATGTAGACATAAATTTGTGGTAATCTTTTTGGAAAAAAAATTAGTTGTAATTGAAAATTTACCCTATAAGGAAAATTATAATTTGTGCACTTAGGGCACATATTTTGAGTCTCAAAATAGTCAATACTAGTATGAAGGCCACACGATGCGTAGCCAAGTTTATCAAATTCAAAGATTTAAATCAGATTTAATTCTGAAATAAAAACTAAAAAGCAATATCAATGAACTTTTTAATATTAAAGAATATTTTAACCATGGCCATGAAAAAATGAAACTACATTTCTTCATATTTGCATCCGTGCGTCGCGCAGGGTTTAAAACTAGTCGTTAGTAAATAGCGTCTAAAGTTAGTAAAACAACTGTAATGTGTTCATAATAAAAGTTATATTTAATCAATTGCCAAATAATATATGATTGAATTAATTAAAAAAATATAAAACACCCCTTATAAAAAAGAGTGTCCACTAAGACGTCTATAGTTATTCCCGCTTCAAAATAAAGCGATTTACTCAATTACGAATAACCTTTTGGCTTTCCAAATCTTACATTTCTCTCAAACGTTAACTTGTTGGTTTTCCACCCATATGCATTAAAGTTAAGAGAATGCAAAAGGGCTAACTATTTTGATATGTATTAAAGTTAAGAGAATTCAAAAGGGCTAACTGTTTTTATAAATAAGCCTACGCACATCGATTCTACATATCCCTTTGGCCAACATTTTATTATTTTTCTTTGTGAGTTTAGAGAGCTTAGATGGAGAAAAACAACTATTGCCGTTCAAATGAGGTGAATGTGTCAAACTTCAAGATAGATGAGGAGGTCATGACAAAAGAAGGTGAAAATAAGAATCTCAAAAGAACCAACCAAAATGAAGTTGCTATTGAGAATAAGGAACTCATGCCCACGTATGAGGAAAACTCTAAGATTGAGGCAAAAGTGAATGTGCATACTGAAAATAAAGAAAATGAAATCATTGAGAAAAAAGATGCAGTGCCTATAAAAAATGAGGGGTTCATTATGGAGGAGAATGAAAAAAATGCTATGATTGGGAAAAAAGATGGCGCGACTAATAAAAAAGATGAGTTGGCAGTGTCCGAAAATGAAGAAAATTTGAAGGTAGATGAAATGATTGGAAATGAAACTATGAAGAATGAGATCAAAGAGAAAAATTATGAATTGAATCTTAACAAAGAGGAACCCGTTGAAGTCGGTATTTGATGCGGCATGGGTGCTTCTATTATCCAGGGCTAGCTTATATATTTATATTTTATATATTAATAAAGTGGTGGGAAATGCATTTGGGTTTGGTGTCAATGATTGAAATGGTGTTCGTGGGATAATAAGTTTTTGAAATGGGTAAGAGCATATTTGTATTTTTGGGAAATTTTTGTTTGGATCTGTTTCAATACATGGATGTTATGAATCTGTGTTCCCATTCTCTATTATTACATGAATTTACTACATGTTAATAACTTTATCTCTGTCTCGAGATTTATTTGGTTTGTGTTTTTTAAGGTTTATTTCTTTGTTGGAAACTTTTTTTTAATAACGATGCTATCTGCGTGTAGTTATTCTTTTACTAATGTCTGAATTAAATTACGTAATGAAGAATTATTATTTTTTTGACAATCTACTTAGGAAAAAAAATAGTTTTGAGATGAAATTTTATATTGCATAAAAAATATTTGTGATATTTTTCATCTGGGGAAATTTCTTTATGTACCGGCAAAAGCTTACCGCCTAACTCAGCTGGCTGACATGGCATGCCACTTCAATTTAGAACAAGATGATTTGTCATAATAATTTATCTTCTTTATTTATCTTGTTGGATTGATTGGAGTTTAATGAACAAAATTTTAATCATAACTAATATTTTCTCTGTTATTCTAATTTTCATTTTAATATCAAATATATAATTTTAAAATATTATAAATTAATCTCTAAATATGAAGAAGACTAAATTAAAATATGACACAAAAAGATTTTTATTTTATTTATCTAACACGATCTCGAACAAATTAAATTAGAATATGACCTTCATTTTTTTTTACCAAACACAAACACGACCATTTAAAAATAACACGAGACAACATCAATTCCTACATGAGCATGAATAAGATAAAATGCAACTCAATATGAAATATACATTTTTTATTTATCTAACACTGTTACGAACCAATTTAAACAGAAATGACCTTCACATTTTTGTACCTAACACTAACACGACCAATTAAAAATGAAACAAGGTAACAGAAATTTTTATTTTTATTTAGATGAGAACGAATCAATTAAAATACGACACAATACAAAATATATATTTTTTGCCTAAATAAGAGTTCCCATTATGCCATTTTTAATTTAGACATGTTCGTGTTGTAGGCAGCGATTATTGTCACCGGCGCGGATCTGCATCATTTAATGGATGTGGGATCGCGGTATGGCACTAACAAATTGATTTTAAAACATTTTTTTATTTCGATAAAAACAATTATTTATTTATTTTCGATAAAGTTATTCTTTTTTTCTCCCTAAAATCTATTTTTTTGTGTTAAAACTGGTTTAAGAAACGCTATTTTCTTTAAAAAAAATCTTTTAGTTTTGTCAAAATTGTTTTGTAGTCATAAGAACGAATTTTGCTAAAAAAATGTTTTCCTTTGTTTTTGTCATGTTGTGTCATTTGTGTCAGTTGCGATACACTAACATCACGTGTTGCGATCCGCAAACAATAACCAGCGTCGCGATTGACACATAAAAATTGATGTTGACATGTTTCAAACTTGTTTTTCTTGGTTCAAACTTTTTTTACTTTGAGAAAAAATGTGTTTTTATGTTTCGGTAAAGCTGTTTTTTTTTGGGTTAAGAACAATTTTTTGTGTTTAAACTAGTTAAAAAAATGTATTTTGCTGCAAATATTTTTTATTTATTTTTGTTTGGTTTTCGTTAAAACTGCATTTTCCAGTTTTTTTAGAAGGCAACAACTATATGTATTTTTATAAATTGTATTGTGGCGATCGTGACAATGGTTCTTATCGCTGGCGTGACACCACGTTCATAGGACAATTACCAATCGAACACGTCATATCAGCATATCTCAACCGACACATATGACACGACACAACAAAAACAAAAGAAAAAACATTTTTTTAGCTAAAAGATGTTTGTAAAAATAAAAAACAATTTTGACAGAAGCAAAAGATTTTTTTATCAAACAACTTTTAAAAAAGCAGTGATAATCAAAATAAAAAAATTTAAAATCGATTTGTGGGGCGAAACCAGATCCATTAAATGATGCGGATGCGCGCTCGCTTTTTTATTTGGATCGTGGTCGTGTTTGTTAAATATTAGATGATTCATAATCGCATTGTGTAACTTTTTAATTGGTTTGTGTTAAGTAAAAAATTGATTTCGTGTCTTGCCTTATCTAATTTTAAAACATAATTTTAACGTATGTTTTGTTACATATATTTATATATAACATGTATTTATGATTTTTGATTGTATTGGTTTTTTTTAACTTGATACTTATATTTTACAAAAAAAAATTTAATGACTTGGATGAGTTTTTAACTCCCAAATGGAAGTTGTTGTTTGGATAAACATCATCATCGGGCCACGCAAGAAACATTTCTCTTGGTTTTGGCTTATTTACTTGCATGGGTGCTTGCCAACTCAGTTTGCCACATCAGCCGGCGGGGGTATTCCGATGCATTTAGCCGGTTCTTATAGCAATCCTCTTTTTAATCAAATAGGTCAAATGGATCTACCCATATATCATTGGAATACAAATATGAAGCTTCACTTTTCGATCAGTTTTTATTCCATTATTTTCGTTGATCAAGCCCAATTTTATAATTAGATCAAATTAAATGGGTGAATTGGAAATTTAAAATAAGTACAATAATGTTAATACTAAACAAATTCTGTTTGGGCTATCATAACTTATAAGTTAAGATAAATATATATGTGAAATTAGGGCCAAAAATATTATGAGCCTTATGAAAACCAAAGGCTGTCAAAAATTGATTTTTATTTAGTGTTTGTATGGTATTTTGAAAGAGCAATAACACATATTTCTTTAACTTTACATAAATTTGAAACAAAGTAAATTGTTTTTTGATAGTTATGCTATGTCAGAAATATATTTTTTGATACGAAGCCATCATTATGATATTTCCTTAATTCATACTTTTTCTATCTGATTAGTATAATTAAAGATAATGTGATATGATATGTGTAACTTCTCCTTCATTTCATTTTGGGTAGTTTGATGAGATATTACACCCTTTCAAATTGTTGTTAGATGTTTGAAAACTAACTCCTTTACTTCTGACTTGTTGCTGAGATTAACTGAGAAATTGTTGCGTCACACTTCATATTAAGGTGTTTTTGGAATGTTTTATAGTGTGGAACTTAAAACAAACGTACACTAATTTTTATTATATTGATGTGTGAACCATGTTGGCTTAATAGTAGGAGAAGCATATTGAGATACCACCCGTTCCCAAGTCATTATCCTATCACTTTTTTAACTGGTTTGGGTGGAGCCATGACCAAATTAGATTCCTCATTGATGGATCAGCAACAGACGACAACTTATCGAATCAAGTTTTGATTAATTTTTTACTACAACTACATGATATGACCCGTAACAAAATGATATGAACATGTTCCAAACAAAATACAAACCTGATAGGACATGATATGTAAAATACCGAAGGCTTAGTGAGTTTGGACTTAGTGAAGGTGATTTTGACACGAATTTTCTAACAACGAGTCTAATTACTCTTTGTCGACCGTTTATTTTCCAAATATAATTCCTAACGAGTCTAAAAACTCAAATTTTGTAGTTGCCATATTCTTTTTGGCGAAAGCAGTACATTTATACGAAACTAGCTGATATGTACAAGTGGTATCTTTATTCACAAGTCTCATAAAAACAAGGTACATATCAAAACCCATGACTTTATGAAAGAGAAATATAACGCTCCCATTCTATATTGTATGAATGTAATGTTTGTTTATTGAGTCTCACTTCCAAAATACAGTAAAATATTATCTTCTTCGGCTTATTATACTTGTTGGTATCTTTTAAGGTTTAAGAATTTCATTAGTGTACATAGTATATTTCAATTTTAGCTTCACGTATTTTCATAATGTAGACATAAATTTGTGGTAATCTTTTTGAAAAAAAATTAGTGGTAATTGAAATTTACCCTATCAGGAAAATAATAATTTGTGCACTTAGGGCACATATTTTGAGTCTCAAAATAGTAAATACTAGTATGCAGGACACACGATGCATAGCCAAGTTTATCAAATTCTAAGATATAAATGAGATTTAATTCTGAAATAAAAACTAAAAAGCAATATCATTACAAAGTTTTTATAAGAAATTCAATGAACTGTTTAACATTAAAGAATATTTTAACCATGGCCATGAAAAAAATGAAACAACATTTCTTCATATTTCCATCCGTGCGTCGCGCAAGGTTTAAAACTAGTCATTAGTAAATAGCGTCTAAAGTTAGTAAAACAACTGTAATGTCTTCATAATAAAAGTTATATTTAATCAATTTTCAAATAATATATGATTGAGTTAATTAAAAAAATATATAATGCCCCTGATAAAAAAGAGTGCCCACTAAGACGTCTATAGTCATTCCCGCTTCAAAATAAAGCGATTTACTCAATTACGAATAATCTTTTGGCTTTCCAAATCTTACATTTCTCTCAAACGTTAAGTTGTTGGTTTTCCACCCATATGCATTAAAGTTAAGAGGATGCAAAAAGTCTAACTATTTTGATATGTATTAAAGTTATGAGAATGCAAAAGGGCTAACTGTTTTTATAAATAAGCCTAGGCACATCAATTCTACATATCCCTTTGGCCAACATTTTATTATTGTTTTTTGTTAGTTTAGAGAGCTTAGATGGAGAAAAACAACTATTGCCGTTGAAATGAGGTGAATGTGTCAAACTTTAAGATAAATGAGGAGGTCATGCCAAAAGAAGGAGAAAAAAGAATCTCAAAGAAACCAACCAAAATGAAGTTGCAATTGAGAATAAGGAACTCATGCCCACGTATGAGGAAAAGTCAAAGATTGAGGCAAAAGTGGATGTGCATATTGAAAATAAAGAAAATGAAATCATTGAGAAAAAAGATGGAGTGCCTATAAAAAAATGAGGGGTGGGTTATGGAGGAGAATGAAAAAAATGCTATGATTGGGAAAAAAGATGGCGCGACTGATAAAAAAGATGAGTTGGCAGTGTCCAAAAATGAAGAAAATTTGAAGGTAGATGAAATGATTGGAAATTAAACTATGAAGAATGAGATCAAAGAGTAAAATGATGAATTGAATCTTAACAAAGAGGAACCAGTTGATGTTGGTATTTGATGCGGCATGGGTGTTTCTATTATCCAAGGCTAGCTTATATATTTATATTTTATATATGAATAAAGTGGTGGGAAATGCATTTGGGTGTGGTGTCAATGATTGAAATGGTGTTCGTGGGATAATAAGTTTTTGAAATGGGTAAGAGCATATTTGTATTTTTGGGTAATTTTTGTTTGGATCTATTTCAATACATGGATGTTATGAATCTGTGTTCCCATTCTATAATATTACATGAATTTACTACATGTTAATAACTTTCTCTCTGACTCAAGATTTATTTGGTTTGTATTTTTTAAGCTTTATTTCTTTGTTGGAAACTTTTTTTAATAACGATGCAATCTGCGTGTAGTTATTCTTTTACTAATGTCTGAATTAAATTACGTAATGTAGAATTAATTTTTTTTCACAATCTACCTAGGAAAAAAATAGTTTTAAGATGAAATTTTATATCGTATAAAAAATATTTGTGATATTTTTCATTTAGAGAAATTGCTTTATGTACCGGCAAAAGCTTACCACCTAACTCAACTGGCTGACATGGCATGCCACTTCAATTTAGAACAAGATGATTTGTCATAATAATCTATCTTCTTTATTTATCTTGTTGAATTGATTGGAGTTTAATGGACAAAATTTTAATCATAACTAATATTTTCTCTGTTATTCTAACTTTCATATTAGTTTCAAATAAATAATTTTAAAATATTATAAATTAATCTCTAAATATGAAGAAGACTCAATTAAAATATGACACAATAAGATTTTTATTTCATTTATCTAATACGATCTCGAACAAATTAAATTAGAATATGACCTTCATTTTTATTTACCAAACACAAACACGACCATTTAAAAATAACACGAGACAACATCAGTTCCTATTTTTTTAAACATTACCATGAATAAAATAAAATGAACACAATATGAAATATACATTTTTTATTTATCTAACACTGTTATGAACCAATTAAAACAGAACTTGACCTTTACGTTTTTGTACCTAACACTAACATGACCAATTAAAAACGAAATAAGGTAACACAAATTCTTATTTTTATTTAGATGAGCACGAATCAATTAAAATACGACACAATACAAAATATATATTTTTTGCCTAAATAAGAGTTCCCTTATGCCATTTTTCATTTAGACATGTTCGTGTTGTAGGCAGCGATTATTGTCACCGGCGCGGATCCGCATCATTTAATGGATGTGGGATCGCGGTAGTGGCACTAACAAATCGATTTTAAAACTTTTTTTTATTTTGATAAAAACTGTAATTTATTTATTTTCGATAAAGTTGTCCTTTTTTTCTCCCTAAAATCTATTTTTTGTGTTAAAATTGTTTTTTATTCATAAGAACGATTTTTGCTAAAAAAAATGTTTTTCTTTTGTTTTTGTCATGTCGTGTCGTGTCGTGTCAATTGTGTCAGTTGCGATACACTAACAATCACGTGTTGCGATCCGCAAACAATAAACAGTGTCGCGATTGACACATAAAAATTGATGTTGACATGTTTCAACTTGTTTTTCTTGATTCAAACTTTTTTTACTTTGATAAAAAATGTATTTCTATGTTTCGATAAAGCAGTTTTTTTTTGGGTTAAGAACTGTTTTTTTGTGTTTAAACTAGTTAAAAAAAGTATTTTGCTGAAAATATTTTTTATTTATTTTTGTTTGGTTTTCGTTAAAACTGCATTTTCCACTTTTTTTTAGAAGGCAACAACTATATGTATTTTTATAAAATGTATTGTGGCAATCGTGACACTGGTTCTTATCGCTAGCGTGACCCCACATTCGTAAGACAATTACCAATCGAACACGTCATATCAGCATATCTCAACCGACACATATGACACGACACAAGAAAAATAAAAGAAAAAACATTTTTTTTAGCAAAAAGATGTTTGTAACAATAAAAACAATTTTGACAGAAGCAAAAGATTTTTTTATCAAACAACTTTTAAAAAAGCAGTGATAATCAAAATAAAAAAAAATTAAAATCGATTTGTGGCGCGAAACCAGATCCATTAAATGATGCGGATCCGCACTCGCTTATTTATTTGGATCGTGATCGTGTTTGTTAAAAACTAGATGATTCATAATCGCATTGTGAATCTTTTTAATTGGTTTGTGTTAAGTAAAAAAATTATTTCGTCTCTTATCTTATCTAATTTTAAAACATAATTTTAACATATGTTTTGTTACATAAATGTATATATAACATGTATTTATGATTTTTGATTAACTGGTTTTTTTTAACTTGATAGTTATATTTTACAAACAAAAAATTAATGACTTGGATGAGTTTTTAACTCCCAAATGGAAGTTGTTGTTTGGATAAACATCATCATCAGGCCACGCAAGAAACATTTATCTTGTTTTAGGCTTATTTACTTGCATGGGTGCTTACCAACTCAGTTAGCCACATCAGCCGGTGGGGGTATTCTGATGAATTTAGCCGGTTCCTATAGCATTCCTCTTTTTAATCAAATAGGTCAAATGTATCTACCCATATATCATTGGAATACATATATGAAGCTTCACTTTTCGATCATTTTTTATTCCATTATTTCCGTTGATCAAGCCCAATTTTATAATTAGATCAAATTAAATGGTTGAATTGGAAATTTAAAATAAGTACAATAATATTGATACTAAACAAATTCTGTATGGGCTATCATAACTTATATGTTAAGAAAAATATATTTGAGAAATTAGAGCCAAAAATATTATGAGCCTTAAGTAAACCAAAGGCTGTCAAAAATTGTTTTTTATTTGGTGTTTGTATGGTATTTTCAAGGAGCAATAACATATATTTCTTTAACTTTACATAAATTTGAAACAAAATAAATTGTTTTTTGATAGTTATGCAATGTCACAAATATATTTTTTGATATAAAGCCATCATTCTGATATTTCCTCAATTCATACTTTTTCTATCTGATTTGTATAATTAAAGATAATGTGATATGATATGTGTAACTTCTCCTTCATTTCATTTTGGGTAGTTTGATGAGATATTACACCCTTTCAAATTGTTGTTAGATGTTTGAAAACTAACTCCTTTACATCTGACATGTTGCTGAGATTAACTGAGAAATTGTTGCGTCACACTTCATATTAAGGTGTTTTTGGAATGTTTTATAGTGTGGAACTTAAAACAAATGTACACTAATTTTTATTATTTTGAGGTGTGAACCATGTTGCCTTAATAGTAGGAGAAGCATATTGAGATACCACCCGTTCCCAAGTCATTATCCTATCACTTTTTTAACTGGTTTGGGTGGAGCCATGACCAAATTAGATTCCTCATTGATGGATCAGCAACAGACGACAACTTATCGAATCAAGTTTTGATTAATTTTTTACTACAACTACATGATATGACCCGTAACAAAATGATATGAACATGTTCCAAACAAAATACAAACCTGATAGGACATGATATGTAAAATACCGAAGGCTTAGTGAGTTTGGACTTAGTGAAGGTGATTTTGACACGAATTTTCTAACAACGAGTCTAATTACTCTTTGTCGACCGTTTATTTTCCAAATATAATTCCTAACGAGTCTAAAAACTCAAATTTTGTAGTTGCCATATTCTTTTTGGCGAAAGCAGTACATTTATACGAAACTAGCTGATATGTACAAGTGGTATCTTTATTCACAAGTCTCATAAAAACAAGGTACATATCTGTAACAACTCTCGATTCTGGGAGGCTCATTTTATACTAATTTCACCGCATAGGGTAATTGTATAAAATGTGGGGACTGGTGTAAATATTAATTGAATGAAATAGAAGTAAATATTTACTGGGATGTTGTATATTTACCATATATGTAGGTAAATATCCTCATGTTTTATATTTTATAGTGTCAGGTATATTAAATGACATTATAGTTTAAATGTTAGTGGGACTCTAAATAAATTATAAAATTTCCAGACGCCAGTTTAGAGAGTGTAGTTAGTCTCGAAAGGTGCGAGACAGTCAAAATAAGTGCCATGTTGTATTTTTGGGTTCCGGGCACTTTTGGCTGGTTTTAACTTAAATGCGTATTTGGGAGTAATTTTAATGCGGTATTAACCATTTAAGTTGGGAGTTTTAACCTAAGCCATGATTTTTGTCTTCTAAAATCCCTTATTTTTCCCCATTTTTTGTCTTGAACATAGAGAGAAAGAAAGAGGAAGAGAAAAGTGGTGAAAGAAGAGAGAAAATGAAGATTAGAGATGGATTGTTGCTGCTACTCAAGGAAATCTGAATTCGTAACCCTAAGGCAAGTTTTCTACTTGCTAATATGTGATATAAGATGAATAATTTGTATGATAGTTGTGTATTTGCATTTATGGATCAAAAGATGGAATTTATGGGATTTAAACCCTAATCTTAGTTTTGATGATAAAATTGTGAGTTTTAATGGTTATAAATCCTGTAGGATAATCTTTAGGTAGATAAAAGTGGTTGGTTGTGTTGAAAATGAAAGAGATTTGAGCTTTGGGGTTAGCTTTTGGAAGAAGGAAGAACCCTAGGTCTGCTACGACCGGTCGACCGCAGTCTCAGGACCGGTCGACCGGGCTTTCGTGGGAGGACTTACTGCTTTCCTACAAAGGCATAAATTTTGAGCACGGTCGACCGCGATTCCTTGATCGGTCGACCGTAGTTAATCCATTGTGAGCTTTCTGCTTTTCTCCGTAGGCAAAACCTTGAGATGCGGTCGACCGCGGTCTTGGGACCGGTCGACCGGTCTCCTGTTTTTTTCACCTTTAAACCTTATTTTGTTTCCTAGGTTTATTCTCTTTAATAGGAACAAGGAACCTTCTTGTATGAAGTAAACTTAGATTCCTAGAGTTCTTGATGAGTTGAGATACTACCCTAGATTATAAATGCATTAGGCGGGGTTTTTCGGGGTTATGCCTATTAATGTTAGGGCATTCTTTCTTCTAGTTGATTTCTTTTTAACTAGGGGATGCATTATTATGTTTGGGAGACCTTAGAAGCTCATTGGAGCTATGTTATCCTTGATGGTTTATTATATCTATTAACGAATCTTGGGAAAATAATTGGAAGTCTATTTATTCTTTGAGGTCAAAATGGCAATGTAAATACGTATGGCTCCGGATTTAAAAAGCGAAATATTTACAAAATGTAAATGAATATGGTTTCGGATAAATGGAAATATACATTTGCTAAAATGTAATTGGATATGGTAAGGATGGTAAATGATAATTTACTTAATCTTTAACATGATAAATGGTAATTTGGTTAAACACACCTCTCTAAATGACATCATAAGGGAAGTTCACGCGCTTGGTGATGCCCCCTGGCTAATGAATGTAGGGTGGATATAGTCTGTAACACCCCAAGACTTTTGAGACTGAGAAATCTAATTTTGGGAAAATTAAATTTAATGAAATTGGAGAATTTTAAATTTTGGGAATTTAAGTCCAAAAATAGAGGACGTTTCAAAGTATTCCGGATGATATTTTTGAGGGTACCATCGATCCCGGAAGGGTCGAGATAGTCAAAATGACTGTCATTGGGTCTTATTTCGGCTCCGGAATGTTTTTAAGTTGTTTTGACTTAAATTGAAGTCAACGAGTCATTTAAAGTGTGTATTAACATTTAAAACTGGTATTTTGTTTTAAAAGGGGTGGAGGCTTACGGATGAAGCCATTTCTCATTTGAGAGAAAGAGAGAGAAGCCCTAGAGGGAGAAAGAAGGAAAGAAGAGAGAGAGGAAGAAAAAGCTTGGGATTTCCGGCCCTACCGCGACATCGAGGACGATCCAACCTCTACAAATCTGAGGCAAGTGTTTAATCTTGCTAAATAGCTATTTGTGTATTTCATTTCATAAATTGTGGGGTAAAGAAATGGTTTTTGGGTATTAATGTCAAAACCTAGATTTTAGGTTTAAATCTTGAAATCAATGGTTAAATATGGAATTAATGACATAGAAATGATTGGGATCAACTTTGGGTTGATTAATGGGCTTAAAATCATGATTTGATGAAGGTTTGGGGGTTAGAATGAGAAATTAAGGGTTTAAAACTCGTGGGTTTTGAAGATGCAGATGAAACCTTCAAAAATTGCAGGTCCGAATCGATTCGCCCCCTCTAGCGAATCGATTCGGTTTGCTAAAATTGGCAGGTCTGCATTGTCCGAATCGATTCGGACCCCAAGTCGAATCGATTCAGCCTATTACAGAAGCCCAGGTCTTTGGACCCGAATCCATTCGCCTGGGAGGCCGAATCGATTCACTAGTCCGAATCGATTCGGAATAGGGCAGAATCGATTCGGAAACAGGGCATTTTGAGGTATTTTATCCATAGTGAATTCAAACCCTTTTTGGTTGGGTTTATTGATTTGGAAGCCTTCTCTTATGATGAAAGAGATATGTTCTTGGAGACACACAAGGGGTTTCTCACACATTAAAATTTTGGGGACTCCTTAGGGTAATTTGGGAGAAATGTATCCATGTATGTATTTGGAGTTATGTATAGAGATTTTGGGGAAACCCTTTGGAATTGGGAATCCTAATTGTAGATTAAAAGTAAGTATAGAGGTGATGTGAGGCTAAGAACTCTTAGAGAGATCTTAGATTAGGGTATTCACAAAGTGATCGAACCATAATCGGGAAATGAGATTATTTGATGATTGAAAGAATGAGCTTGAGGCTTATAGACTATTAGTTATATGTATACCGATAGTCAAAATGATTATTAGATTCTTTAATGTATTCGGAGATATGGATGAAATGTGGAATGAAGGATTCCTACGCAAACTCTTGGGTGATAGCCCTAATGTTGAATATATATAGGTATAGATATATACATATGGTTTGGGAGACTATTCATCATAGGAAAATGATCGAATATGTTTCAAGTATGGGATTATATTCACGTATAGAGGTAAATTAAAAGAATTGTGGTGACGGCTTGTATATTGAGGACTATGTACACTTATAGCCAGGTATATATATATATATATCTTACGCATATGAACGAGAATTAGCTTATCATATATAGATATAAGGATATGTGTATATGTGTTGATATATATCCGTAGGTATATAAATGTATGGATATATTTATGTTATGAACATACATGGTATGGATATTTAAACCGTATATGATGGTTTATTATTTGATCACAAGATCGGATCATATGGATTATATATATTATGCATGTGAATGATATATATACTTATTTGGTTAAGCATACCCCGCTCATGCTATCATTGGGAAGTTGCGCGCGTAGAGGGTGAGCATCCTGGCTTATAATGTAGGGTGTGGATATTCCCAGGTCATAGTCGTCCCTTGTGATTATTATACATATAGATATTTATTTTTGGGATGAGACGTGGTGGGTATGTTTCGTCTCATTGCCGGTTGGAACAATGACCGCTTCCCGGGACGTCGTGTGCGTGTGTTTACCACGAGATGGGTGTCGTTTAGTCCCACAACGGTGGCCCCAGTATTGCTACGTGAGCCGGGCACTGGGAAGATGATAGCACTGATGCAGTTTATCAGCGATATATATAGCCGGGTATATTATGTGCATGGCCTTCTACATCATATGTAGTATGTACACTTGGCTATTGGATTGATGATGATATATATATACGGTTAGAAATAAATACCTATATATATATATTTTTATATATATATATATCCTATAGATGAAAGGATATGGACTTTTATGAATTACATCTTAGATGATTATGGTGTACGTACTAGATTGATGGGGGTTGATGTATCGCACATAAGGTATTATTTCGGTTACATCATCCCAAGGATAGTATTGGAGGTTCTTTTCTTTTATCTTACTTGTTTTCTTTCCTTTCTTTTCTTTCTTTCTTTCTTTAGGAGTTATAGTTAGTAGTAATAGTATAGGGTATGCGCGGCATTATGGATCTCTATGATCGACATAGTCAAAGAGTAGTGTAACGGGGCGGTTCCTTGTTTGGATTTCGCTTTGCGAGACTCCCCACGCACGAAATGTTGTACATTGTTGAGAGTAGAGAGAAGTTCTGTCGATATTTATGTGTGGCATAATGGATCTCCAGGATCGACGTTGTCATGGAGTAGTGTAATGGGGCGGTTCCTTGTTTGGATTTCGCTTTGCGAGACACCCCACGCACGAAACGCAGCGCAGCGTTGTAATTGGAGGGAAGTTTTGTCAATAACAGTCTTGTATGCATATTTATTCTAAATTAAATAATAGGGCTATACCCATATATATATAGGGGTACTTTATAAGGATTATAATTGGTTAAATTATATCGGAACCCGTAAAGCCTATTATGGCATAATTGCTGTAATCATAATCTATTAGGATTAGAAATGGGTGGATCCTTAGATTATGACGGGAGGGTAGCTCTCGTGGATATAGGCTAGGCCTGATAAGTTAGGTTGTCCTAAAATCAATGGGGGTAATTTAACTAAAATTTGAGGACGCGAATAGGTGCGCGCCTTTAGATGAGAGGTGAGTTGGGGTTCCACGAGAGTGCGGTCTCACTTATTTATGAAATTAAGTACACTGGTATTTATTATGCACGGTTAACACACTTGCTAAATATTTTACACATTCGGGGCTCTGACCCGTTTACTCTTCTCCCTCCTTCTTGTATATACATATATATATTTCCACAGGTATCCTACCGCATGGATGCCGGATGACCTTCTATCCAGAGTCTCGGGAGCCGTGACAGGTGCGGACTGTTGCGGGATGTTTCATGTAGCCACTTCCTACTTCTGTAAAATTCTAGGTAGGATTCATGTTGTATATCGGGTTTGTACCCAAGGGATATTTATATAGATATTTATATTCATTCCATTTCAGTTATTGTATTTGCTGTGATCCGACAGCTTATTCGGATCTACTTTTTGTAGTACATTCGGTTGTATTTAATTGGTTCATTTTATTTCTAGCATTTTATTTATTATAGTTCTTCCCTGCATCTCTCCTATTCATTGATAGTTTTATAATGTTGGGTTGTGTATGTTGCAAGTTTTAAATTTTTTAACATCTCGCTTATACGATATCGGGTAGTTAGTCCTATATTATAGTACCGACTGTTGATGTTGAGACTGGACCATCTGGAATTCCTGATTTAATATAGTATAGGGCTGGCCACCCGTTATTATTTTAAGCGGGGTGTTACAGATGGTATCAGAGCATCAGGTTCTAGAGTCTTTAGGATCTGTGCGAGTTATGGATTCTTCCGTTAACGTTCTTGACATAAAACCCTATAATTAGGGCTGTTGTGTTCACCGCGTTGTTTTCTTCTGTGAAGTATATTCACTTGATTGGCGTTCTGATAACAGTTGCTCTTGTTTCGTTTCAGACGTCGCCTAGATTTTGTCGTCTAGGAAAGAATAGGTTTAGAAGTACGGAACCCATAGCATATTTTGGGTACACTTTAATCGGGGGTATTTGTTTTCCCCGGTTTCAGAGGAAATATTGAGGAGATTTCTAGCAGTGGTTTGAGGTGATTTATCGGCAGTTGAGTAAGAAAGGAAATTTACTCGAGTGGCGAATCTTGGTCTTAGTGAGGTAAGTCCGAGGAGAGGCATGTAGTGTAGTCCTTGGGAGGTTTAGATTGAGAATCTGTTAACCTTAGTTAGGAAACCTAATGTTGGTGACTCTTACCGAGGTGAGGTTGGTGTAGTTGTCCCAATATTAGGAGTATCGCCTTCTAAGATGAGGGAGAATGCCTTTGGAGACTTAATTTCGTGTGTAGGACGGAGGGAGTTTTCGGTGGTTGCAATCGCGCCTTGCCCTTCAATATGGTTAGGAAGGATTTTGAGGAAGATGTTTCTCTTATGGAGAAATAGGTTTAGGAACAATGATTGTCCTGGAAGACGTAGAGGGTCTCGAATTGAGATCCTTGGATGAGGTGAAACCATTGGGTTATGGAACTATAAGGTAGAATACCTTTCTTTGGGTTTAAGTTACATTTTTTGCGATAGTGGGAACGTCGCGTGTGAGGTGTGATGAGTAGCTAGCCGCTATACCGCTCGGGTGTATGGAATTTTCCTAGAGAAGGAAGTGAACAAGTGTGGCCTTGGTATGGCATCTTGGGAGATGATACATCTTTTCGTAACGAGATAATAGGGAAGTTTTAGAATCCCAATGAGGGAAGGATTTATTTTATATAAAGGTGTTAATATGATGTATAGGAATTTCATAACTGAGAGGTTCAAAGTTTGGTAGATTTGTGAGGAGCGGATAGTTTAGCTCATAGTTGTGCTAGTTTTGAGAACTAGGTATTGGCTAGAGCATGGTATTTGTTGAGACCTTGTGTTTTAAACATAAGGTGTTTGTTTGGCGTGTCGAAAGACGCGGAATATATTTATATTGTATTATTGTATAGTCCCTCGGGCAATATCTAAAAAAAATGAAAATTCTTTTTATAAAACCTTAACCCTGGTTCAACTAATCTCAATCCCCGACATAGCTACACAGTAGTGTATTGGGAGGGTTCCTTGTTTGGATTTCGCTTGCGAGACCTCCCCCGCACGAAGGTGGCTAGCGTCAGGAATTGAGGAGAGTTCAACCAGTGGAAATTTTCAAACTTTTATATATTTAGTATATTGTTATAGATTATATTACCGAGGGTTATCTTACAATTTGAGGCTAATGGAGCCTGATTAAAATTTTACGAGTGGAGACTCAGGTACGGGGTGTATGGGCGCCCTGAGAAGTTAGTTCGTTTTAAAGGCTATCTGGTTCGACGTGAGAACTAGAAAGGATCGGCATAGTGATCTTGAGGATTGATGTAAGGACTAGATGATATTGAGGTCCTAGGCTTATCTTAAATTTCGCGGACGAAATTCTTGTAAGGGGGGAAGATTGTAACACCCCAAGACTTTTGAGACTGAGAAATCTAATTTTGGAAAAATTAAATTTAATGAAATTGGAGAATTTTAAATTTTGGGAATTTAAGTCCAAAAATAGAGGACGTTTCAAAGTATTCCGGATGATATTTTTGAGGGTACCATCGATCCCGGAAGGGTCGAGATAGTCAAAATGACTGTCATTGGGTCTTATTTCGGCTCCGGAATGTTTTTAAGTTGTTTTGACTTAAATTGGAGTCAACGAGTCATTTAAAGTGTGTATTAACATTTAAAACTGGTATTTTGTTTTAAAAGGGGTGGAGGCTTACGGATGAAGCCATTTCTCATTTGAGAAAAAGAGAGAGAAGCCCTAGAGGGAGAAAGAAGGAAAGAAGAGAGAGAGGAAGAAAAAGCTTGGGATTTCCGGCCCTACCGCGACATCGAGGACGATCCAACCTCTACAAATCTGAGGCAAGTGTTTAATCTTGCTAAATAGCTATTTGTGTATTTCATTTCATAAATTGTGGGGTAAAGAAATGGTTTTTGGGTATTAATGTCAAAACCTAGATTTTAGGTTTAAATCTTGAAATCAATGGTTAAATATGGAATTAATGACATAGAAATGATTGGGATCAACTTTGGGTTGATTAATGGGCTTAAAATCATGATTTGATGAAGGTTTGGGGGTTAGAATGAGAAATTAAGGGTTTAAAACTCGTGGGTTTTGAAGATGCAGATGAAACCTTCAAAAATTGCAGGTCCGAATCGATTCGCCCCCTCTAGCGAATCGATTCGGTTTGCTAAAATTGGCAGGTCTGCATTGTCCGAATCGATTCGGACCCCAAGCCGAATCGATTCGGCCTATTGCAGAAGCCCAGGTCTTTGGACCCGAATCGATTCGACTGGGAGGCCGAATCGATTCGGTAGTCCGAATCGATTCGGAATAGGGCAGAATCGATTCGGAAACAGGGCATTTTGAGGTATTTTATCCATAGTGAATTCAAACCCTTTTTGGTTGGGTTTATTGATTTGGAAGCCTTCTCTTATGATGAAAGAGATATGTTCTTGGAGACACACAAGGGGTTTCTCACACATTAAAATTTTGGGGACTCCTTAGGGTAATTTGGGAGAAATGTATCCATGTATGTATTTGGAGTTATGTATAGAGATTTTGGGGAAACCCTTTGGAATTGGGAATCCTAGTTGTAGATTAAAATTAAGTATAGAGGTGATGTGAGGCTAAGAACTCTTAGAGAGATCTTAGATTAGGGTATTCACAAAGTGACCGAACCATAATCGAAATCGAGGGAAATGAGATTATTTGATGATTGAAAGAATGAGCTTGAGGCTTATAGACTATTAGTTATATGTATACCGATAGTCAAAATGATTATTAGATTCTTTAATGTATTCGGAGATATGGATGAAATGTGGAATGAAGGATTCCTACGCAAACTCTTGGGTGATAGCCCTAATGTTGAATATATATAGGTATAGATATATACATATGGTTTGGGAGACTATTCATCATAGGAAAATGATCGAATATGTTTCAAGTATGGGATTATATTCACGTATAGAGGTAAATTAAAAGAATTGTGGTGACGGCTTGTATATTGAGGACTATGTACACTTATAGCCAGGTATATATATATATATGTCTTACGCATATGAACGAGAATTAGCTTATCATATATAGATATAAGGATATGTGTATATGTGTTGATATATCCGTAGGTATATAAATGTATGGATATATTTATGTTATGAACATACATGGTATGGATATTTAAACCGTATATGATGGTTTATTATTTGATCACAAGATCGGATCATATGGATTATATATATTATGCATGTGAATGATATATATACTTATTTGGTTAAGCATACCCCGCTCATGCTATCATTGGGAAGTTGCGCGCGTAGAGGGTGAGCATCCTGGCTTATAATGCAGGGTGTGGATATTCCCCAGGTCATAGTCGTCCCTTGTGATTATTATACATATAGATATATATTTTTGGGATGAGACGTGGTGGGTATGTTTCGTCTCATTGCCGGTTGGAACTATGACCGCTTCCCGGGACGTCGTGTGCGTGTGTTTACCACGAGATGGGTGTCGTTTAGTCCCACAACGGTGGCCCCAGTATTGCTACGTGAGCCGGGCACTGGGAAGATGAAAGCACTGATGCAGTTTATCGGCGATATATATAGCCGGGTATATTATGTGCATGGCCTTGTACATCATATGTAGTATGTACACTTGGCTATTGGATTGATGATGATATATATATACGGTTAGAAATAAATACCTATATATATATATTTTTATATATATATATATCCTATAGATGAAAGGATATGGACTTTTATGAATTACATCTTAGATGATTATGGTGTACGTACTAGATTGATGGGGGTTGATGTATCGCACATAAGGTATTATTTCGGTTACATCATCCCAAGGATAGAATTGGAGGTTCTTTTCTTTTATCTTACTTGTTTTCTTTCCTTTCTTTTCTTTCTTTCTTTCTTTAGGAGTTATAGTTAGTAGTAATAGTATAGGTTATGCGCGGCATTATGGATCTCTATGATCGACATAGTCAAAGATTAGTGTAACGGGGCGGTTCCTTGTTTGGATTTCGCTTTGCGAGACTCCCCATGCATGAAATGTAGTACATTGTTGAGAGTAGAGAGAAGTTCTGTCGATATTTATGTGTGGCATAATGGATCTCCCGGATCGACGTTGTCATGGAGTAGTGTAATGGGGCGGTTCCTTGTTTGGATTTCGCTTTGCGAGACACCCCACGCACGAAACGCAGCGCAGCGTTGTAATTGGAGGGAAGTTTTGTCAATAACAATCTTGTATGCATATTTATTCTAAATTAAATAATAGGGCTCTACCCATATATATATAGGGGTACTTTATAAGGATTATAATTGGTTAAATTATATCGGAACCCGTAAAGCCTATTATGGCATAATTGCTGTAATCATAATCTATTAGGATTAGAAATGGGTGGATCCTTAGATTATGACGGGAGGGTAGCTCTCGTGGATATAGGCTAGGCCTGATAAGTTAGGTTGTCCTAAAATCAATGGGGGTAATTTAACTAAAATTTGAGGACGCGAATAGGTGCGCGCCTTTAGATGAGAGGTGAGTTGGGGTTCCACGAGAGTGCGGTCTCACTTATTTATGAAATTAAGTACACCGGTATTTATTATGCACGGTTAACACACTTGCTAAATATTTTACACATTCGGGGCTCTGACCCGTTTACTCTTCTCCCTCCTTCTTGTATATACATATATATATTTCCACAGGTATCCTACCGCATGGATGCCGGATGACCTTCTATCCAGAGTCTCGGGAGCCGTGACAGGTGCGGACTGTTGCGGGATGTTTCATGTAGCCGCTTCCAACTTCTGTAAAATTCTAGGTAGGATTCATGTTGTATATCGGGTTTGTACCCAAGGGATATTTATATAGATATTTATATTCATTCCATTTCAGTTATTGTATTTGCTGTGATCCGACAGCTTATTCGGATCTACTTTTTGTAGTACATTCGGTTGTATTTAATTGGTTCATTTTATTTCTAGCATTTTATTTATTATAGTTCTTCCCTGCATCTCTCCTATTCATTGATAGTTTTATAATGTTGGGTTGTGTATGTTGCAAGTTTTAAATTTTTTAACATCTCGCTTATACGATATCGGGTAGTTAATCCTATATTATAGTACCGACTGTTGATGTTGAGACTGGACCATCTGGAATTCCTGATTTAATATAGTATAGGGCTGGCCACCCGTTATTATTTTAAGCGGGGTGTTACATAGTCCTAGGCCATATGCGCGATTATGTTATGTTTTTTGCGCTGGTGAGGGGATTTCGGGTGTGGTCCTGACTCTCCCGCAGGCATATGTCCGCTTCCTGACGTTTGCGTTATGAGCCCAGGTTGTCTTGTATAGATAGGCCCTGGAAGATGATGGTCATTTAGGGGCGCGCCCAGTGAGGAAACTCGGAGGGGCGGTCTTAGAATCGTTTTATGCATAAGAATATAACCATTCTAAATCAAGTGGGACTTGATGTATGATAAATGCCATAAAGAGCATTTAATGTTGATTATATTCCTGCTATGGAATGGTAATGCGAGGAGGGGCATGTAATTAAAATAAAAGCCACAAAGAGGTTAAAATTGAGATAAAAGCCATAAAGAGCTTATAGTTATAGATATATTTTGCTGTTGAGGAATAAACTATGAAATGAATCGGGGTATAAGATAGAAGTTTTAATTATGTTAATCTTTCCTTTCTCCTGCTTAGTTAAATTAAACTCATGCTTTTCTTCATTTCGTTAGCTTATGCTGTAGAACTGTGTAGATAGATTTGTTTTCTTTTTGTCTTTTCTAGCATGATGATATTCATAACTGTCATACTCTTTATTCCTCTGGTAATCATATAGTACCGGGCCCTGACACGTTTACATTTCTTGTTGCATATGCATCTTGTCTCCGCTCAGGTACTCGTCCATAGGGATGTCTTATTTGAATTCCTATTCTGATGTCCTCGGCGAGCCGTGATGCATTGCGGGTATACGGAACCCAATTGGTATAGACGTTTTCATTTTTGCATTCTAGTTGAGATCAAGTCTTTTATTCGGGCGAGGGTTCCAAGCTTTTGTAAATGTCTAATGAAATGTAATATGTAACTTATTGAACTTGTGTATTATTGGTGTATCAGTTTGGTGACCGGTAACATATTCGATCTTTTTATTGTTTTCTTGTTGTATTATATATATATGTCTTGGGTCTTCCCCTATATTTTCAGGAATTGGGTTGTTTGTTTTCCTTTATTTACTTTAAGTTCAAAATTTTTGGCAACCCGTTTTCGGAAATATTGGGTTGTTATCCTGGATACTCTATATTTTTATTGTGATGCTGAGAATGATTCCATCTATGATTCCGTTATATTGGAGTATTGGGCTGGCCACCCCTTATTTTGGTAAGTGGGTTGTCACAATATCAAAACCCATGACTTTATGAAAGATAAATATAACGCTCCCATTCTATATTGTATGAATTTAATGTTTGTTTATTGAGTCTCACTTCCAAAATACAGTAAAATATTATCTTCTTCGGCTGATTATACTTGTTGGTATCTTTTGGGGTTTAAGAATTTCATTAGTGTACATAGGATATTTCAATCTTAGCTTCACATATTTTCATAATGTAGACATAAATTTGTGGTAATCTTTTTGGAAAAAAAATTAGTTGTAATTGAAATTTACCCTATAAGGAAAATAATAATTTGTGCACTTAGGGAACATATTTTGAGTCTCAAAATAGTAAATACTAGTATGCAGGCCACACGATGTGTAGCCAAGTTTATCAAATTCTAAGATATAAATGAGATTTAAATCTGAAATAAAAACTAAAAAGAAATATCATTACAATGTTTTTATAAGAAATTCAATGAACTGTTTAATATTAAAGAATATTTTAACCATGGACATGAAAAAAATGAAACTACATTTCTTCATATTTCCATCCGTGCATCGTGCATGGTTTAAAACTAGTCGTTAGTAAATAGCGTCTAAAGTTAGTAAAACAATTGTAATGTCTTCATAATAAAAGTTATATTTAATCAATTGTCAAATAATATATGATTAAATTAATTAAAAAAATATATAACGCCCCTGATAAAAAAGAGTGCCCACTAAGACGTCTATAGTTATTCCCGCTTCAAAATAAAGCGATTTACTCAATTACGAATAACCTTTTGGTTTTCCAAATCTTACATTTCTCTCAAACGTTAACTTGTTGGTTTTCCACCCATATGAATTAAAGTTAAGAGAATGCAAAAGGGCTAACTATTTTGATATGTATTAATGTTAAGAGAATGCAAAAGGGTTAACTGTTTTGTTAAATAAGCCTACGCACATCAATTCTACATATCCCTTTGGCCAACATTTTACTATTGTTTTTTGTGAGCTTAGGGAGCTTAGATGGAGAAAAACAACTATTGCCGTTAAAATGAGGTGAATGTGTCAAACTTCAAGATAGATGAGGAGGTTATGCCAAAAGAAGGAGAAAATAATAATCTCAAAGAAACTAACCAAAATGAAGTTGCTATTGAGAATATGGAACTCATGCCCACGTATGAGGAAAAATATAAGATTGAGGCAAAAGTGGTTGTGCATATTGAAAATAACGAAAATGAAATCATTGAGAAAAAAGATGGAGTGCCTATAAAAAATGAGGGGTTGGTTATGGAGGAGAATGAAAAAAATGCTATGATTGGGAAAAAAGATTGCACGACTGATAAAAAAGATGAGTTGGCAGTGTCCAAAAATGAAGAAAATTTGAAGGTAGATGAAATGATTGGAAATTAAACTATGAAGAATAAGATCAAAGAGTAAAATGATCAATTGAATCTTAACAAAGATGAACCTGTTGAAGTCGGTATTTGATGCAGCATGGGTGCTTCCATTATCCAAGGCTATCTTATATATTTATATTTTATATATGAATAAAGTGGTGGGAAATGCATTTGGGTTTGGTGTCAATGATTGAAATGGTGTTCGTTGGATAATAAGTTTTTGAAATGGGTAAGAGAATATTTGTATTTTTGGGCAATTTTTGTTTGGATCTGTTTCAATACATGGATGTTATGAATCTGTGTTCCCATTCTCTAATATTACATGAATTTACTACATGTTAATAACTTTCTGTCTAACTCAAGATTTATTTGGTTTGTATTTTTTAAGCTTTATTTCTTTGTTGGAAACTTTTTTTAATAACGATGCAATCTGCGTGTAGTTATTCTTTTACTAATGTCTGAATTAAATTACGTAATGCAGAATTAATTTTTTTTCACAATCTACCTAGGAAAAAAAATAGTTTTAAGATGAAATTTTATATTGTATAAAAAATATTTGTGATATTTTTCATTTAGATAAATTGCTTTATGTACCGGCAAAAGCTTACCGCCTAACTCAACTGGCTGACATGGCATGCCACTTCAATTTAGAACAAGATGATTTATCATAATAATTTATCTTCTTTATTTATCTTGTTGGATTGATTGGAGTTTAATGGACAAAATTTTAATCATAACTAATATTTTCTTTGTTATTCTAATTTTCATATTAATTTCAAATAAATAATTTTCAAATATTATAAATTAATCTCTAAATATGAAGAAGACTCAATTAAAATATGACACAATAGGATTTTTATTTTATTTATCTAACACGATCTCGAACAAGTTAAATTAGAATATGACCTTCATTTTTATTTACCAAACACAAACACGACCATTTAAAAATAACACGAGACAACATTATTTCCTATTTTTTTAAACATGAGCATGAATCAAGTAAAATGCAACAGAATATGAAATATAAATATTAAAACAGAACATGACCTTCACATTTTTGTACCTAACACTAACACGACCAATTAAAAATGAAACAGGGTAACACAAATTCTTATTTTTATTTAGACGAGCACGAATCAATTAAAATACGACTCAATACAAAATATATATTTTTTGACTAAATAAGAGTTCCCATTATGCCATTTTTCATTTTGACATGTTCGTGTTGTAGGCAGCGGTTATTGTCACCGGTGTGGATCCGCATCATTTAATGGATGTGGGATCGCGGTAGTGGCACTAACAAATCGATTTTAAAACATTTTTTTTATTTTGATGAAAACTGTTATTTATTTATTTTCGATAAAGTTGTTCTTTTGTTCTCCCTAAAATCTATTTTTTGTGTTAAAACTAGTTTAAGAAACGCTATTTTCTTTAAAAAAATCTTTTATTTTGTCAAAATTGTTTTTTATTCATAAGAACGATTTTCGCTAAAAAAATGTTTTTCTTTTGTTTTTTTCATGTCGTGTTGTGTCGTGTCATTTGTGTCAGTTGCGATACACTAACATCACGTGTTGCGATCCGCAAACAATAACTAGTGTCGCGATTGACACATAAAAATTGATGTTGACATGTTTCAAACTTGTTTTTCTTAGTTCAAACTTTTTTACTTTGATAAAAAATGTGTTTTTCTGTTTCAGTAAAGCGGTTTTTTTTTTGGGTTAAGAACAATTTTTTGTGTTTAAACTAGTTAAAAATATGTATTTTGCTGAAATTTTTTTTTATTTATTTTTGTTTGGTTTTCGTTAAAACTGTTTTTTCCACTTTTTTTAGAAGGCAACAACAATATGTATTTTTATAAAATGTATTGTGGCGATCGTGACACTGGTTATTAAAAAGACAATTACCAATCGAATATGTCATATCAGCATATCTCAACCGACACATATGACACGACAAAACAAAAACAAAATAAAATACATTTTTTTTTAGCAAAAAGATGTTTGTAACAATAAAAAACAATTTTCACCGAAGAAAAAGATTTTTTTATCAAACAACTTTTAAAAAAGCTGTGATAATTAAAATAAAAAATTATTTAAAATGGATTTGTGGCGCGAAACCAGATCCATTAAATGATGCGGATCCGCGCTCGCTTTTTTATTTGGATCGTGATCGTGTTTGTTAAAAACTAGATGATTCATAATCACATTGTGTAACTTTTTAATTGGTTTGTGTTAAGTAAAAAAATGATTCAGTGTCTTGTCTTATCTAATTTTAAAACATAATTTTAACATATGTTTTGTTACATATATTTATATATAACATGTATTTATGATTTTTGATTGTACTATTTTTTTAACTTGATAGTTATATTTTACAAACAAAAAATTAATGACTTGGTTGAGTTTTTAACTCCCAAATGGAAGTTGTTGTTTGGATAAACATCATCATCAGGCCACGCAAGAAACATTTCTCTTGGTTTAGGCTTATTTACTTGCATGGGTGCTTGCCAACTCAGTTAGCCACATCAGCTGGTGGGGGTATTCCGATGCATTTAGCCGGTTCCTATAGCATTCCTCTTTTTAATCAAATAGGTCAAATGGATCTATCCATATATCATTGGAATACAGATATGAAGCTTCACTTTTCGATCATTTTTTATTCCATTATTTCTGTTGATCAAGCCCAATTTTATAATTAGATCAAATTAAATGGGTGAATTGGAAATTTGAAATAAGTACAATAATATTAATATTAAACAAATTGTGTTAGGGATATCATAACTTATAATTTAAGATAAATATATATGTGAAATTAGAATAAAAAATATTATGAGCCTTAAGAAAACCAAAGGCTGTCAAAAATTGTTTTTTATTGTGTGCTTGTATGGTATTTTGAAAGAGAAATAACACATATTTCTTTAACTTTACAAAAATTTGAAACAAAATAAATTGGTTTTTGATAGTTATGCTATGTCACAAATATATTTTTGGATACAAAGCCACCATTCTGATATTTCCTTAATTCATATTTTTTACATCTGATTAGTATAATTAAAGATAATGTGATATGATATGTGTAACTTCTCCTTCATTTCATTTTGGGTAGTTTGTGTAACAACCCGCCTAATGGGATACCGGGCGATCACTCCTATATCAAATTAAAACAGGAGTCGCATATGGATCATTCTTAGCATCACTGTCGAAAATCCATTTAATTACTAATATCCTATTAGGCGAGCGTTAAAATTTTACTTAACTACTCTTTTTAAGCGAAGATAATTAAAACATCCACACAATTTATACGTAAATGAAACTGAAATGAAATAAAATAACCGAACACTCGGTTCAGATTACACAACCATATCGAATAACGTGCAAAGAATAAATAAAAATAGTTGAACCATTGGCCCGAAGATTTACACAATACCTCATATCTAGACTACACGGATAGAAGCGTCTATCAAAAACCTGTACGCATCCACTGCTACTGCAGCAGACGTCTGACTCGAAGGAAGTGTCATCCAGGCGTCCCTGTGTCTGGACACCTATATATATATAATATAACAAGAAAAGAAAAGTAGATAAACGGGTCAGAGCCCGAATTTGAAAATATTTTGCAAGTGCATAAATGCTTTACTTTAGAAAAATAATTTTATCTTATATTTAAATTGGTATCGCACTCCCATGAGATACCCCTCACCTCTCCTCTAATAGTGCACACCTAACGCACCCTAACAACACATCCTAGTCAAGCTACCCCGCCTAACTAGTCTAATCACCCAGCTACTATCTACCCTAGATAGTACAAGTGCTAAGGGCTAAACTTACCTCCATTCTCGACACCGCACTGAGTTCGTGCGTGGGGTGTCTCGCAAAGAGAAATCCAAACAAGGAACCCCCCGATACACAAATACTTGGCAGGGTTAATGGTAGAGATCCATTAGGCCCGTAGCACCCATATAAAGTACAAATATATACATATGTATCTATACAGGCCACATTCAATTATTATATACGTTTTACCATATACATTCGGTTAATATCTCCAGGACTGAGGTTTACCAATTTTAATTTCATCTTTATAATACACATCCGGATCTACCTCCCGGACTGAGGTGTATTCTATACTCATGTCAAAACTTTCTATTTCCCTTCTTAAATGTAGGAAATATATTTAAAAGCCAATTCATTAGCATGAATTGCTTTACCATATCGTATACCTTTTTAAAAGCCAGTTTTATTATCATAAAAATGCTTTTCCGTTTTAAATCATCCCATTTCCCTTTTTACACTCAAGAAATGTACCCAAAGCAATTTTCATTATCATGAAAATGCTTTGATCATATCATATGTTTCCACATCCCTTCTTCCATCCGGGAGTGTTACCGAAGCCAAAATCCTTATCCCATTTCCCTTTTTATACTCAGGAAATATAAATTAAAACCAATTTATTATCATAAATTGCTTCAATAAAACTAAGACCGCCCCTCCGGGTTTCCCCATTGGACGCGCCCCTAAATAGCTATCATCTTCCAGGGCCTACCTATACATGACAACCTGGGAACCTACCAACATCGGGAAGCGGCCATATGCCTGCGAGATAGTCATGACCACACCCAGAATCACCAAACCAGCACTGTACAAATAATCGCTCATATGGCCTATATGACAATATCCACCCTGCATTCATTAGCCTGGGGGCTTCACCTCACTTGCGCAACTTCCCTTATGATAGCGATTTAGGGGGGTGTGTAATCAATATTTTATTAATTATGAAAATCTTTTCTCTTCCATTTTGAAAATATTCATTTTTATATTTTCCAAATCATTTACGTCATATCATATATATACTTTAATCACATAGTATGTAAATATACCATATATTCCTCCCTGAATATATAAGAATGGCCATATTTGCCAGACCATCTATCGATGATCATTAATCCCAAAGATTCCTTCAAGGAATCATAATCATGCATTCATATAAGCATGATACTAAACCTAAAGTATTTCCTTACTTTCATAATTAATAAATACCTTAATAATCTTTATGGACATTATTGGATGTCTCCAATTTTACCAATTCACTCTAAGTGAATATACATATATCTACATTCCCAAATTATCCTAATTATCTCCTAGGATACACTTAACAGTAATCGATATAATTATTCTTTCTATACGCATAATTGTATAGGCCTATATCCCTACTAGAACTGTCCTCGGGATTTATCTCACCCGAACAACCTTAAATACAGTGGGTTAGGGATTTCATTTCCATGAACCCAAAGACTACACTTAGACCAATTAATCATTTAGGGGTCCCCACCCTATTTTAGGAATCCCAACATCTTAACTCATCAATTATTATATTTTCCTCGACAATATCGTTTAAGGGGTATACATTAAAACCCTCACCCTAGCCTCCTAAATCCCCTTAATTAAAGGAACATATAGTCCTAAAAGGCCCGATGTTTTATAGCATAATTAACCTCGAAACAAGATGAATTGGAATCTAAACCATCCAAAACATCGTAGAAATTTTTTTGTCTTTGAACAGGGGTCGATCGATCGACCCTTGGCCATCGATCGATCGATGGCTCAATCGATCGAGCCCCCATGATCGATCGATTGATCATGGCGGGCAGCTTCTTCCCCGAGAAGCTGTTTCAGCCATTAAAGCTTCTACCATGCTTTTGTAGTCTCACCCGACGACCTACAACCTCAACCAACTACAAATACACATATATTAAGGGTTCTAAACATCCTAGAACCCTAAACCACCAATTAATTTCAATTAATTTCTAAATTTCTTCAATTATCAAAATTTAGGGGTTTATTCGCTTTAACTTTCGAAAACCCGTTTTATCCACGAAAACCCAACCCAAAATCATTAGGGTTTGTTATACCAACAATGATATGAGATATTTATGCTTAAAAATAAATAAAGGAAGTAAACACTTTCCTCGTGGATAAAATCCGACTTTCTCGAGCCGAATCCCCGCGGAGGCTGGTCGGAATCTCCCCCTTTTCTCCTCTTTTATTCCTCCTCTCTCTCTTCTCTCTCTTTTCTCTTCTTTCTTTCTTCTTTTCTCCCTATCCCCCTCTTTATATAAGAAGAAAAAGGGTTATACCCCTTAAAACCCAAAAATGACTCGTTTACCCAATTACGAGTTACTTTTACCTCCAAAATTATCCGAAACTCATTTTCGAGAATCATACACTCTTTTCCGACTACCTCGGACATTCCGAGACTCATGGCTCAGTCGAAATTTTTATCTGAGGTACATGACTGCAAATCACTAATTCAACCCAAAATAACTTTATGCGGGTTTTCTAATTAAAATCTTACCTCGTATCGCTTCACTCAACGGCGACATATGATTAAAATATTTTGACCTATATAGTCCCAAAAATAATCACAAGATCCTTCGAAAATCATTTAATCCTCGAAAATCCCAAAAATTACTATTTAGGGAAATTTCCCAAATTCCAATTTATTATTAATTATGGAATTTCATCGTCTCCAAAAAGGGCGGGTTGTTACATACTCCCCCCCCTTACAACGGAATTTTGTCCTCGAAATTCAGGCATAACCTACACCACCAAATCATAGAATTGCTCCAAATCCTAATACCTCAAGGGAAACGATACTAACCCCACGGTTCCCTACCGTATACCACCCTGCCACCAGGGACATAAAATGATTCCAATAGCGCCACATAGCACTCATCATTACTAGTGCCTCACGGCATATATTTCAATTTTATATACAACGCCCCTTCTATTTCAGGTGGTATATAAACCAACTTACTAAGGTGCCCATACACCTTTCTAACCTGTGCACATCTGCACATTCATAGCGAACGTCTGACACGTAACAGTCTCTCCCATTAAGGGTCTCCTTTGCTCGGTGTAATACTCACCTATGGGTCCTCCGAACCCACGAAATTTCATTCTCCTAAACTCGGTGCCACTAACTCTAATAAAAATACTAAGGTCTAATCGTTACTCTAACTACTCGAAACGAGTGTAATCCTAAGTATATCCCTAGTGCCCAAGGCCTCTCTCAACTTCCGACATTTGCTCGGTTTCGTGCATGGGACGTCTCACCGAAGCGAAATCCAAACAAGGAACCCTCCCATTACACTACTCCCTAGCGTAGTCGGTCATAGAGATATAGCGACCTAAGGCACACCAGCGGGACGTCCTAAATCCTACTTACGCTAACCTACGGACGCGTTTCTACTATCTTATCCTTCCGCCCATACGAAAGGAAACCTAATCAATCGAAGTACCCACTTTTTGTTGAAAGTGTCACAAATATTATACCCAAAATTTATCTTCTCAAAATCCGCCTTTTCATTAAGGCTGGTTAATATCCTCAAATCAATTTCTCTAAGTCCAACCTCACCCACCCACTTGTGGCGAGGGGACCACTTTAGTGCTTTTCCATAGAACCATATCTCCATAAGTAAATCATCATCATGTGGGTCATAGCCTATAGTGGTTCATCCACACTATAAGTCCTTTTCAACAAAACCAACATCCTTGGATCCTATAACAGTTCCCCACTCCCAACGCCGTTAAGAGTCATGTGTGGAGTGTCTCGCAAAGCGAAATCCAAACAAGGAACCCCTCCACACATTGACACTTGACTTCGTTGGTTATGGAGTTTCGTTATTTCAACATGCAATCGGGATATCCCTATCCCCTAATCCAACAAAAAGGTGGTCTGAACTCCTATCTTTAACTAAAAGTCATACCACCCTGCGCTCGCCCCCAATTTAAGTCCTTGCGCAATCAATAATGAGCTTAATCTTACAGTTCAACAATAATCCCGTGGGCCTTAAATCATATAGATAAGGTCGCGACACACTCACAACATAAAAATAGAGCCTCTGCTCATCGAGGTTCCATTTACCGATATCAATAAAGGCGTACTCAACCGGTATCCAGGAAAGATATCGCAACAACAACCTGTTCCCTCCAGGAACTATGGACACGATAGTCTTGCCATCATTAGCCTGCTATCGGTCCGATAAGACCATAATCTTATACAATATATACAAAATATAAACACCAGCCTATATGATGAGCGAAAGAAAATAAAACTCCGCTACCGCGGATAACACATAAGCCTACATTATTTTGTTATCGAGACCGACACAACTCAATTTACACACACGAGCCTAAGGCCAACAAACACCACAACTTCATCTCGCCACACTTCTTACTAGAATTTCTTACTCTAGGCCCCGTCTGGGCACCCTAACCTTGTCCTTTATTCCTACAGGGAAGAGCTAACTGTGTGGCTCCACACTCCACATTACCATTTCAACCAGTGGTCTTCCTGACCATGATAAAGTTGTCAACACCATCAGACTCTATAACCTTACTCCTTATAATCACCTTACTAATCCTCTTAACTTCTTCGTTAAAAGGAAACTCCACTACCGGTTCCAACAAATCTCCCCATGTGGATGTCAACTCAGGGGCACCTGAACACACCCACATTCTCCCTACAAGTGAAAATTGTCCTTAAATTTTGACATCTGGGTATTTCCATACCTTACTCTTAAGCCGAAGCTCCCGAACCTTCTACTTCCACTAGGCAGTGACACGCTCACTTAGCACAACCCCAATTTTAACGTACGGTCCCTATCAAAGACCATTTTTCGAACCCTTATCTCCACGAGGTAGTTCAACTTGAGTACCACTTTCTACCATGGCAGTACTTGTATGCTCATAACCTATACTTTTGTAGTCGTTGTAACAATCCTTAATAATTTCCATAAGGGGAGTGACCTCTACGGCGGTCCTAATCCCCCGACTTCTACCAATTGCCCCAGCTAAGCCTCGCCTCCTGCTGTCCTCCCCGAGGCCCTCCTTGGTCGTCCTTCTTCGATCGGCACACGATCCTAGAACGAGCACGCAAAGGATTACTATAAATCTTATGCTATGGTGCTATGGCAGTAGAACGAAGCCTCACAAGAGAAATCAACAATCCTAATCCTGGGGCTCTATATCGAATCGAGAGCAACGCTGAAAGCGTAGTACGTCCACATAGATTCCTAAGGACGCTAGAACCTGATGCTCTAATACCATCTGTAACAAACCGCCTAACGGGATACCGGGTGATCACTCCTATATCAAATTAAAACAGGAGTCACATATGGATCATTCTTAGCATAACTGTCGAAAATACATTTAATTACTAATATCCTATTAGGCGAGCGTTAAAATTTTACTTAACTACTCTTTTTAAGCGAAGATAATTAAAACATCCACACAGTTTATACGTAAATGAAATTGAAATGAAATAAAATAACCAAACACTCGGTTCAAATTATACAACCATATCGAATGATGTTCAAAGAATACATAAAAATAGTTTGACCATTGGCCCGAATATTTACACAATACCTCCTATCTAGATTACAAGGATAGAAGTGTCTATCGAAAATCTGCACGCATCCACAGCTGCTGCAGCAGACGTCTGACTCGAAGGAAGTGTCATCCAGGCATCCCTGTGTCTGGACGCCTATATATATATATATATATATATAATATAATAAGAAAATAAAAGTAGATAAACGGGTCAGAGCCCGAATTTGAAAATATTTTGCAAGTGCATAAATGCTAGAAATTAGAAAAATAGTTTTATCTCATATTTAAATTGGTATCTCACTCCCATGAGATAGCCCTCACATCTCCTCTAATAGTGCACACCTAACGCACCCTAACAACACATCCTAGTCAATCTACCCCGCCTAACTAGTCAAATCACCCAGCTACTATCTACCCTCGATAGTCCAAGTGCTAAGGGCTAAACTTCCCTCCATTCTCAACACTGCACTAAGTTCGTGCGTGGGGTGTCTCGAAAAGTGAAATCCAAACAAGGAACCCCCCGATACACTACTACTTGGCAGGGTTAATGATAGAGATCCATTAGGCCCGTAGCACCCATCTAAAGTACATATATATACATATGTATATATACAGGCCACATTCAATTATTATATACGTTTTACCATATACATCTGGATAATATCTCCCGGACTGAGGTTTACCAATTTTAATATCATCTTTATAATACACATCCGGATCTACCTCCCGGACTGAGGTGTATTCTATACTCATGTCAAAACTTTCTATTTCCCTTATTAAATCTAGGAAATATATTTAAAAGCCAATTCATTAGCATGAATTGCTTTACGATATCGTGTACCTTTTTAAAAGCCAGTTTTATTATGACAAAAATACTTTTCCGTTTTAAATCATCCCATTTCCCTTTTTACACTAAGGAAATGTGCCCAAAGCCATTTTCATTATCATGAAAATGCTTTGATCATATCATATGCTTCCACATCCCTTCTTCCATCCGGGAGTGTTACCGAACCCAAAATCTTTATCCCATTTCCCTTTTTATACTCAGGAAATCTAAATTAAAGCCAATTTATTATCATAAATTTCTTTAATAAAACTAAGACCGCCCCTATGGGTTTCCCCACTGGACGCGCCTCTAAATGGCTATCATCTTCGAGGGCTTATCTATACAAGACAACTTGGGAACCTACCAACATCGGGAAGCGGCCATATGCCTGCGGGATAGTCATGACCACACTAGAATTACCTAACCAGCGCAGTACAAATAATCGCTCATATGGCCTATAGGACTATATCCACCCTGCATTCATTAGCCAGGGGGCTTCACCTCACACGTGCAACTTCCCTTATGACAGTGATTTAGGGAGGTGTGTAATCCATATTTTATTAATTATGAAAATCTTTTCTTTTCCATTTTGAAAATATTCATTTTTATATTTTCAAAATCATTTACGTGATATCATATATATACTTTAATAACATAGTATATACATATACCATATATTCCTCCCTGAATATATAAGAATGGCCATATTTTCCAAACCATCTATCGATGATTATTAATCCCAAATATTCCCTTAAGGAATCATAATCATGCATTCATATAAGCATGACACTAAAGCTAAAGTATTTCCTTACTTTCAAAACTAATAAATAGCTTAATCATCTTTAAGGACTTTATTGGATGTCTCCAATTTTACCAATTCACTCTAAGTGAATGTACATATATCTACACCCCCAAATTGTCCTAATTATCTCCTAGGATACACTTAACGGTAATATATATAATTATGCTTTCTATACGCATAATTATATAGGCCTATATGCCTACTAGAAATGTCCTCGGGATTTATCTCACCCGAACAACCTTAAATACAGTGGGTTAGGGATTTCATTTCCATGAACCCAAAGACTACACGTAGACCAATTAATCATTTAGGGGTCCCCACCCTATTTTAGGAATCCCAACATCTTAACTCATCAATTATTCTATTTTCCTCGAAAATATCATTTAAGGGTTATACATTAAAACCCTCACCCTAGCCTCCTAAATCCCCTTAATTAAATGACAATACAGTCCTAAAAGGCCCCTTGTTTTATCGCATAATTAACCTCGAAACAAGATGAATTGGAATCTAACCCATCCGAAACATCCTAGAAAAATTTTTCTTCTTTCAACAGCGGTCGATCGATCGACCCTTGGCCGTCGATCGATCGATGGTTCGATCGATCAAGCCCCCATGATCGATCCATCGATCATGGAGGGCAGCTTCTTCCCCGAGAAGTTGTTTCAGCCATTAAAGCTTCTCCCATGCTTTTGTCGCCTCACCCAATGACCTACAACCTCAACCAACTACAAATACACATATATTAAGCGTTCTAAGCATCCTAGAACCCTAAACCACCAATTAATTTCAATTAATTTCTAAATTTCTCCAATTATGAAATTTTAGGGGTTTATTCGCTTTAACTTTCGAAAACCCATTTTATCCACGAAAACCCAACCCAAAATCGTTAGGGTTTGTTATACCAACAATGATATGAGATATTTATGCTTAAAAAGAAATAAAGCAAGTAGCACTTGCCTCGTGGATAAAATTCGACGTCCTCGAGCCGAATCCCCGCGGAGGCTGGTCGGAATCTCCCGCTTTTCTCCTCTTTTCTTCCTCCTCTTTCTCTTCTCTCTCTTTTCTCTTATTTCTTTCTTCTTTTCTCCCTATACCCCTCTTTATATAAGAACAAAAAGGGTTATACCCCTTAAAACCCAAAAACGACTCGTTTACCCAATTACGAGTTACTTTTACCTCTAAAATTACCCGAAACTCATTTTTGACAATCGGACACTCTTTTCCGACCATCTCGGACATTCCGAGACTCATGGCACAGCCGAAATTTTAATCCGAGGTACTTGACCGCAAATCACTTTTTCAACCGAAAATAACTTTATGCGGGTTTTCTAATTAAAATCTTACCCCGTGTTGCTTTACTCAACGGAGAAATATAATTAAAATATTTCAACCTATATTGTCCCAAAAATAATCACAACATCCTTCGAAAATCATTTAATCCTCGAAAATTCCAAAAATTGCAATTTAGGGAAATTTCCCAAATTCCAATTTAAAATTAATTATGGAATTTAATCGTCTCCAAAAAGGGCGGGTTGTTACAGTTTGATGAGATATTACACCCTTTCAAATTGTTGTTAGATGTTAGAAAACTAACTCCTTTACTTCTGACATGTTGCTGAGATTAACTGAGAAATTATTGCGTCACACTTCATATTAAGGTGTTTTTGGAATGTTTTATAGTGTGGAAGTTAAAATAAATGTACACTAATTTTTATTATTTTGATGTGTGAACCATGTTGCCTTAATAGTAGGAGAAGCATATTGAGATACCACCCGTTCCCAAGACATTAACCTATCACCTTTTTAACCGGTTTGGGTGGAGCCATGACCAAATTGGATTCCTAATTGATGGATCAGCAACAGACGATAACTTATCAAATCAAGTTTTGATTAATTTTTTACTATAACTACATGATATGACCCGTAACAAAATGACATGATCATGGTCCAAACAAAATACAAACCTGATAGGACATGATATGTAAAATACCGAAGGCTTGGCGAGTTTGGACTTAGTGAAGGTGATTTTGACACGAATTTGCTAACAACGAGTATAATTACTCTTTGTCGACGGTTTATTTTCCAAATATAATTCCTAACGAGTCTAATAAATCAATATTTGTAGTTGCCATATTCTTTTTGGCAAACACATTACATTTATATGAAACTAGCTAATATGTACAAGTTGTATCTTTATTCACAAGTCCCATACAAACAAGGTACATATAAAAACCACGACTTTATGAAAGAGAAATGTAACGCTCCCATTCTATATTGTATGGATTTAATGTTTGTTTATTGAGTCTCACTTCAAAAATACAGTAAAATATTATCTTCTTCGGCTTATTATACTTGATGGTATCTTTTGGGGTTTAAGAATTTCATTATTGTACATAGGATATTTAAATTTTATCTTCACGTATTTTCATAATGCAGACATAAATTTGTGGTAATCTTTTTGGAAACAAAATTAGTTGTAATTGAAATTTACCCTATAAGGAAAATAATAATTTGTGCACTTAGGGCACATATTTTGAGTCTCAAAATAGTAAATACTAGTATGCAGGGCACATGATACATTGCCAAGTTTATCAAATTCTAAGATTTAAATGAGAATTAATTATGAAATAAAAACTAAAAAGCAATATCATTACAAAGTTTTTATAAGAAATTCAATGAACAGTTTAATATTAAAGAATATTCTAAACATGGCCATGAAAAAAATGAAACTACATTTCTTCATATTTCCATCCGTGCATCGGGCAGGGTTTAAAACTAGTCGTTAGTAAATAGCGTCAAAAGTTAGTAAAATAACTGTAATGTCCCGATAATAAAAGTTATATTTAATCAATTGTCAAATAATATAGGAGTGAATCAATAAAAAATATATAACGCCCGTGATAAAAAAGAGTGCCCACTAAGATGTCTATAGTCATTCCCGCTTCAATATAAAGCGATTTACTCAATTACGAATAACCTTTTGGCTTTCCAAATCTTACATATCTCTCAAACTTTAACTTGTTGGTTTTCCACCCATATGCATTAAATTTAAGAGAATGCAAAAGGGCTAACTATTTTGATATGTATTAAAGTTAAGAGAATACAAAAGGGCTAACTGTTTTTATAAATAAGCCTACGCACATCAATTCTACATATCCCTTTGGCCAACATTTTATTATTATTTTTTGTGAGTTTAGAGAGCTTAGATGGAGAAAAACAACTATTGTCGTTCAAATGAGGTGAATGTGTCAAACTTCAAGATAGATGAGGAGGTCATGCCAAAAGAAGGAGAAAATAAGAATCTCAAAGAAACCAACCCAATTGAAGTTGCTATTGATAATAAGGAACTCATGCCCACGTCTGAGGAAAAATCTAAGATTGAGGCAAAAGTGGATGTGCATATTGAAAATAAAGACAATGAAATCATTGAGAAAAAAGATGGAGTGCCTATAAAAAATGAGGGGTTGGCTATGGAGGAGAATGAAAAAAATGCTATGATTGGGAAAAAAGATGGCGCGACTGATAAAAAAGATGAGTTGGCAGTGTCCAAAAATGAAGAAAATTTGAAGGTAGATGAAATGATTGGAAATTACACTATGAAGAATGAGATCAAAGAGTAAAATGATGAATTGAATCTTAACAAAGAGGAACCCGTTGAAGTTGGTATTTGATGCGGCATGGGTGCTTCTATTATCCAAGGCTAGCTTCTATATTTATATTTTATATATGAATAAAGTGGTGGGAAATGCATTTGGGTTTGGTGTCAATGATTGAAATGGTGTTCGTGTCCTAATAAGTTTTGAAATGGGTAAGAGCATATTTGTATTTTTGGGCAATTTTTGTTCGGATCTGTTTCAATACGTGGATGTTATGAATCTGTGTTCCCATTCTCTAATATTACATGAATTTACTACACGTTAATAACTTTCTCTTAGACTGAAGATTTATTTGGTTTGTATTTTTTAAGCTTTATTTCTTTGTTGGAAACTTTTTTTTAATAACGATGCAATCTGCGTGTAGTTATTCTTTTATTAATGTCTGAATTAAATTATGTAATGCAGAATTAATTTTTTTCACAATCTACCTAGGAAAAAAAATAGTTTTGTGTTGAAATTTTATATTGTTTAAAAAATATTTGTGATATTTTTCATTTAGACAAATTTCTTTATTGTAACAACCCGAATTTTTTAAAGGGATATTTAAAATAAAATTGGACTTTTGTCACCATGTGTCGCGCATAACGCGAACTTGTGTGATTTTTGTAAGACATTTTATTGGGGTTAAAAATAATTTGGCCATATTTATGGGATGCTAAAAATAGACCTAAGAGTGCCATGGAGTCAAAACTCGAAAAATAAATAAATAAATAAAATATTATTATTTTATTCAAAAAATAAAAGTGATCAGAAAATTCTGAAAATCCCCATACCGACTCAAAATTTAATTTTGAGCAAGTTTCCCTTCTTCTACATTTCCAAAAAACATTATTTAGACCCGATTTAAGGCAATTTTCAATTCGGCCAGACCACTTTTTTTTTAAACATTTTTTTTTATTCCTCAAACTTTACTATAAATAAGAAGCTTGGATTAGGGATTTTAACACACTATTTTTGCAAACCCTTAACAGCCACCACACCCTTCTCCCTTCTTCTTCCTCCAACCCCAAAACCCAAAACACCATTAAAACTCTTTTCAAGCTTATTTTTGGGGGTCAAAACAGAATTATTTCAAAGAGGTGCAAGAGAGCTTTTCGATCAATTTTTCGAGGAGAACCCGAATCTCTCATCAAATTCATCATCCGAAAAATCAGGCATGCTTATCCTATTCTTTTTCTTTAGTGTTATATGTCTTGATTATAGCCTCAATTAAAATCCATTGGGTATAAAAATGAAAATTTAACTTAAGAAATGGAAGAAAATATTTATGGGGCTATTTTGTAAAAAATAATTTAATATTACCAAATAAATAAAATTTTGTTGTTATTTGGATTATTGGTGTTATTATGGATCAATTTATGTAAAGGACCTCTAAATCAACTTTGGACTTGTAAAGGACCCTTAAAATATTATGGACTTGTTGAGGACCCTTAAAAATATTATGGACTTGTTGAGGACCCCTAAATAATATTTTTGACTTGTTGAGGACCCTTGGAAATATTGTGGACTTGTAGAGGACCCTTTAAATTTAAATTTGATGTTTATGTAAATTTCATAAAACCGCTAAAATAATTGGTGCTAAGAAAATAAATAATAATTATGGGACTTATGATAAATAATAAATTCGGGAAAGTTATTATAAATACTTGTTCTTAATTTCCCCATATTTGGATAAAAATCATTTATTGGGGAATTTATATTGTGGGGAATATTATCATAATTTGTTGTTGACGTAAATTATGAAATATTAAAATATTGAATATTTCGAGAAAGTTGGTATTTTAGATAATTAGTTGTCACCCCTTGCTATAGTACACTTGTTAGGTATGGGACTAATAAAGTGGGCCTTAGTTGCGATTTATGGTAATTTGGTATGGGACTAATTAAAATAAATCTATGTGGGTTATATAAATTGGGGTGGGGGGAAAATTTTCTATTTTTACCGTGGATGTGATAAAATATAATTGATATCTAGTTGAAGTAAATAGTTAAAATCATCATTTATTTATTGTGTGATGAAATTATGTTTTCGGACTAGGGATTATTTTGAGGATTTTTACATCGCTATTAAGGGTGGGGAAAATTTATTGTGAATATCTAGTATGAGAAATTTTTGGGAATTAATACCCCAAGACTAAAATGTGACAACCCGCCAACTAAAATAATAGGTGGCCAGCCCAATACTCTAATAATCACATGAATCATAGATGGTTCATTCTCAGCATCACTGTTGGTTAAAATAATAGTACGAGATAGCCACCCATCATTTTAGGAAACGGACTGTCAATGTAAAAGAATTTGCAAGTAAAAGAAAAACACTTAGACAATCCCATTTATAAAAACGGTGGATATCAAAAATCAAAGAATAAGGAGCGACAATATAATAAATAATCAACGAATAAGCTGTCGGTGAACAGACCAATACAAATAGTACATCTAGTATTACAGTTCAATATTTACAATATAATGAATGAGTGCAACACTTGGGCAACACGCCCGAATAATTTAACTGAACATAACTAGAGTACAATAGATAGAGGCGTCTAAAACAAATAACCTACAACATCTGCAATGTGCTGTAGCTCCTTGACATCCCGAATGGAAATGTAAATACGGGTGTCCATGCGGTAGAGCACATGTACGACAAGTAGTATACGCATAAACAAGAAATATAAACGGGTCAGGGCCCGGGTTGATACGATTCCCATGTGACTAAAATGCATGACAGTTAAGTGCATATTTCTCTCGCAATTAACAATAATATTTCTCACCTCTCAGTCTAAAAGCAACCTAGCGCAATATCATGATGATGTTCCAGTTAACCCAAAGTACTAGGGGCTAACTTCTCCCCAGTCTTAACACTATGCCGTATTCGTGCGTGGCGTGTCTCGCAAAGCGAAATCCAAACAAGGAACCCCCCGATACACTACTACTTAGGCAGGGTTGATCTTTGAGATCAATTATACCCTAAGCACATAATTAATATATATGTAAGTGTGTGCAAATCAGCTACAACTACTCACGGAAATAAAAGTAAATCCAATCACCATCTAAAAGCAGAATTCCTAATTCTTTCTTTAGGAATATATATATAAATGGTACAACATTTTATTTAATGTTTACCATTTCAATCTCATAACTCTTTATGTACCATTCCTATTTTGTTCTTAGGAATATACATAAATGGTACAACATTTTATCAAATGTTTACCAATTAATCTCATTTATACAATTTCTTTACCAATTTTATTTCCTTTCTTCCATCCAGGAAGAATACATTTTTAAAGCAAGGTTTATTGACATAAAAATGCTTTAACCTTTTTCATAAAATCCCACTTCCCCTCTTCCATCCAGGAAGTGTAAATCAAAAGTCATTTTTATTAGCATAAAAATACTTTTGTACCATATATCCCATTTCCCTTCTTACATCTAGGAAATGTAATTAAAGCCAATTCATTATCATGAAATTCTTTAATAATCTAAGATCGTCCCTTTGGGTTTCCCCACTGGACGCGCCCCTTAATGGCTATCATCTTCTAGGGCCTATCTACACAAGACAACCTGGGAACCTACCAACGTCGGGAAGCGGGCATATTGCCCGCGGGAAAGTCAAGACCACACCCAGAATCTCCTAACCAGCGCAGTATAATAAATGCCCATATGTCCTAGGGACTATATCCACCCTGCGTTCATTAGTCAGGGGGCTTCACCACACGTACGCAACTTCCCTTATGATAACGATTTAGGGATGTGTGTAACCATAAGTTAGCACTTATGAAAATCATTACTTTTTCCTTTTGAAAACATCCACTTTTGCATTCTCAAAATCATTTGTACTTACTCATTAATACCACATATTATCATATGTTTTTCTTATTCTTAGTGTCATATTTTTATTAATAGTTAAGACCCGAAGTACCATAATCCTCAAACTAGTCTCGAAGAGTTCATAAAATTTCATAAACCCTCAAAGTAAGCCTCCTTCAAGGAGTATCTCCCAAGACTCTCAACTTTCGCATTTTATCTCCAATTTTTATCTTTCGGTTTATCTCCAATTCTATACGGACATTAACCTAAACAACTAGCCCTCGGGGGTAAGCCCAATCATCCTATTTTATCCTAGGACATTACGCTACCCATAACAACCCTCCAGGACTCTTAAGTACTTCCCGAAGGAAGGTTCCTAAGCTCCTATCATAAATTAAAGAAGCTAGAAGAAACTAAGAAAATAAATGTGAAAAACAAGGGACCGGTCGACCGGTAAGGGGACCATGGTCGACCGCCCCTTAAGGATTTTGCCTACCAAAGAAAGCAGCAAGCTCGTTTTGTCATGACCGGTCGATCGGTCCTGGGACCGCGGTCGACCGCTCCTATCAGATCCACGAAAAACCCTTCTTCTTCAAAGCCAAAACCGAACCCTAAAACCCATAATCCTATACTTTCTTCATTTCCCTCAACCAACAACATTACCCCAACAATTATACACAAAAAGAAACCCATATAATAGCCTCAAACCACACAATCTACAAGATTTAAGGATTTAACACCAAAGTCAACCAAAAACCCATTTATGGTTTAAACCTCCAAAAGTAACTATACATGCAAATTTATCACATTAAATCAATATCTAGCAAGTAAGAAGCTTGCCTCGAGGTTCGTAGTCTCTGATCCTCTTCCGGTAGAGATGAATTACGGCTCAAATCTTCCATTTTCTCCCTATTTCTCCATTTCTCCCAACTCTCTCTTCTCTCTCTCTTGGCTTCTAACATGAAAATAAATGAGAAAATAAGAGGGGTGAGGGAACTTATACGGGTTTTAAAACATAATTCCCTACTTTAATTGCTAATACACCAGTAAAATGACTCGTATCTGCATAATTGAGTCATAACACCCCAAAAGTGCCCGAAACTCCAAAAATACAACATGGCACTTATTTCGACTATCTCGACTATTCGAAAAACAACCGGACCCCCTATTTTGGCATTCGGGATAACGTGAACAAATTTTATGTTCTATATTCATTTTATTTTATTAATTATACTCGAAATTAAATATGAGTCATAATCGTCGTTTTACATATAATGACTCAATAATACACAACATGATGCTATTTACCTTTTCACATGGTAAATAGACAAAACATAGTAAATATTGTCCCTTAATATTACGGGAAACAATATTTACTCCAACATCCCCTATTTTATAAAATTTGCCCATCGGGCAAAATAATATAAAATAGTCGTTCAAAAATTTGGGTTGTTACATACTCCCCCCCTTAGAGGGGAATTTTGCCCTCAAAATTCTGGCGTACAGTATAACCTTAATCATACAAAAGGTATACTACTAAACTATCGTTCTATCATTCCTAGCAAACCCCTTGGTAGCAAGGCGTCCCCTATTTGGACTTGGACTAAGGTCATCACTATTTGATCTCAGTCTACATTCTACGTGCTCTAACATAGCACCAAACTGTTCCTCATGACCTAACGATCCTACCCTTCTACTACGGAAGGAGATACCTACACATCTGGGCATACCTTGTCTTTCTTCCCGAATCACGTTATACCCTAGCTAGGGAATAAATACACTAGGCCACACTCTCAATACCCTACTCGCAAGAATTGATCCGAACCATCGTACGAAAATTTGATTCCGAAAAGCTACTACTCCACTTCTTCCTCATTCCACCACTAGTCTCTTCCCACTAGTAGGTGAGTTGGTTAATCACGGATATGAACGCCCTTACTAAAGCGTCCCTTCGGTGAAACTCATTCTACTTGGAACATTAACTACTTCCATTCGCATTTCTATAGCAGAAAGGGAATATCCAATTGATAGTCCTTTACGAATACCAATTTCTTGTTCGTGAAAGACCAAATTCCTGCCCAGGAAGTAGTGCCTCTACTCAGGCAAAAACTATCGTTACGAGCCCTAAAGCGAGGGATAATACCTCTCACGAAGTTTGAGTCTGTGAGACGCATAAATAAAGGGGGTGAATGCTTCGGTATTACTACTTCCCATTCCTGGCAAAGACTCATCTGTCAAATCCACTGTAACAACCCGAGGTCTTGCAGACGATGATTTATTTATTTCCGGAGAGATAAATAATATTTTATTGGAGAAATAATAAAATTGGCAATTGAAGTCAAAATTTGGAGTTGTCAGAAAGTGTCTCGAATGGAATTTCTGAGGGTACCATTGTTTCCGGAAGGGTCGAGAAAGTCGAAATGACTGTACTTGGGGTCTATTTGGGTTCCGAAATAAATTAGGACCGTTTGACTCGAATTAAAGTCACCGAGTCATTTAAAGTGTGTATTATCATTTAAAGATGTGTATTTTCGGATTTAGGCTTAAAAGCCTATGGGAGAGTTATTCTCCAAAGAGAGAAAAGAGAAGAGAGAAAGAAAGGAAAGAGAGAAGAAGAAAAGGAAGGAGAAAGAGGGAGAAAGCGGACTTTTCGGTGGATTCAGACCCTACGAACCCGAGGCAACTGATTAAACTTGCTAAATAATTGGTGTGTACCATTTATTGCATGATTTGTGGATTGATTTTTGGGTTTTAGGTTGAAAATGTTAAAACCTAACTTTTGGGAAAAATCTTAGATTTGTTATGTATAAATGGATTTAAGGTTAGAAAGTAGTTTTTATGTATTTTAGGATGAATATTAATGTTAGATTTGTGATTGGGTTGAAGAGAAATGGAGAGAAAACCATTAGAATGAGTTTTGGGTATATTGGCTTACTTAAATAGTAGCCATTTTCGAGGTTCAGCAGGGCCGAATCGATTTGGCCCCTTTGCCGAATCGATTCGGAAATACGCAGGTGCCCAGGTCTGAGTGACGGAATCGATTCGGACCCCTAGCCAAATCGATTCGGCCTGAGGCAGAGTCCCAGGTCTGATGACCCGAATCGATTCGTCTTCCTGGCCGAATCGATTCGCTGGGCCGAATCGATTCGGAATAGGCCCGAATCGATTCGGAAACAGGGCTTTCGAGGGAAAGTTTTTCTAAGGAGAATTTCTTTCCGCTTTATTCGAAGTTATCGATCGGGGATCTCTATAGGAGATATTTGGATTATGTTTTGGAGACTTTTAGAGAGTTTCCCCTACAAGAAATCATTGGAGTCATATAGACTTATTTTGGGGATTTCCGACTAGAGAATTTGGTATCTTCTAAGTGGGGGAGCCCACTTTCTTTTGGGATGACTTTAAAGGATTCTAAAATGAAATGAACCCTATTATGAGTTGATGTTTACTAATGCTATTTTATATGCTTTTGGATATGGAAATATCCTTATTAATAATCGATTGGGAGATATCTCACAATGTGAGAAATGCATTAAGGTGCAATAGGATATAGAATATCCCTAACTGAATTGTATTGTAGGACAATTCATTTTAGAAGCGACATGAGAGCTTCAAGTGAGAATTAGTATAACATATACTAAGTGGGGTAAATGTGTGAGTATTAGCGATTAGGGTATCATGAGAGAGTATACTAAACTATGATGTAAATCAATTGCGCCTAAGTGCGTATTATTTAACATGAATATGATGTTTCAGGTATGCCTTATATAATGGTGTATCTTTACTATGTGGGATGTATGTATACCCTATATGATGGTGTATATACATGTTAAGTTAAGCATACCCCCTCCTTGCTATCATTGGGAAGTTTCGTGCGTTGAGGGTGAGCATCCTGACAAATATGCAGGGTGTGGATATTCCCCAGGTCATAGTCGTCCTTTGTGGTAAAAAAATGACATATATATATATATATATATATATATATATATATATTTATCTATTTGGGGGTGAGAGGTCGGGGTATGTGACGCTCTCACTTGCCGGTTAGGAACTATGACCGCTTCCCGGACGTGTGTGCGTGAGTAGATCATGAGGTGGGTGTCGTTGAACCCCACCAGGTGACCCCAGTTTGCTACGCTTATGGGCTGCTGGATGATGATAGCATGTGAGCCTACGTCCTTCGAGTTATAGCTCGGGTGGATGGTTATTATTTACTTGTGTTTGTATTTGGGTGTCAAGGGCATAACCGACCTTAATGACCTACATTGCCAGGACTAGTGTATCGGGGGGGTTCCTTGTTTGGATTTCGCTTCGGCGAGACGTCCCACGCACGAACCGCAGTGTAATGTTGGAACTTGGGGATAAGTTTAGTCCTTAATGCTCATAACTATATTATATTATATATCTATCACCTATCCCGACGATCAACAGTGCCAGGAGTAGTGTAATGGGGGGGTTCCTTGTTTGGATTTCGCTTCGGCGAGACGTCCCACGTATGAAACGCCGTGTACTGTTGAGAATTGGGAATATTAATTAATTAAAATTGGTTATTAATCATTTGGGTTACATGCATCTTGCATTGAGGGCATAATGAGCCCCGAGGATCGATACGGTCAGGAGTAGTGTAACGGGGGGGTTCCTTGTTTGGATTTCGCTTCGGCGAGACGTCCCACGCACGAAACGCAATACCGTGTTGAAAATTGGGAGGAGTTTAGTCCTTAATTCTTGATGCTAATAACTCATCTATAATAATTATATATATATAGTTTCCTGCCTTATTTGGGGCATCACTAGAATAAATCTAGTACATGTTATTGTTAATGCATTGTGATGATGTAAGCATGATTGGATCATGTATCTTTATATGTTCAACTATAGAACATTATAAAGTTAAGCATAATGTTTATATTAAGTTAATAATTATAACTATTAGAAATGGACTATATGTAGAATCGAGTGTTAGGTTAGACGGTTTCACTTATATACTTTATTTGGGTTTAAGTTAGAATCCTCTTACCTAATTAGAATCGAACATCCTTTTTGGTGTCACGTGCATACGCTTAGTGCGCGCCTTAGATGAGAGGTGAGTTGAATTTCTACGGAGTGTTCGATTCCAGCTAAATCATGTAATTATGCATTTATAATTATTATTCATTTTAATACACTTGCTATAACTGTTTTTCACACTCGGGTTCTGACCCGTTTATATTTCTCCTCCCCCATGCACATATATATTGTATTTCTTCAGGTGTTCCCCCGCAAGGACGCCTTTATTATTCCTCCTTTCAGGATTTGTGGAGCTGTGGCAGTAGCGGACTGTTGCGGCACTTGGTTTTAGTCGATTCCAATCTTTGTATATCTAGATTAGGATTCAGTTGTATTGAGTTAGTATTCAAGTGCTATAGATTAACACTTTCATATTTTTAATTATCTGATTATTGTATTGTCTGTTACCCGACAGCATATCCGGGTATTTTATTATTGGGATTTGGTTGTACAATGTATTGTACTCTTTCTTTATCGGGAGCATGCACTTTCCACATTGTAGTTAGACGTTTATTATTGGGTGTATGCATTATCGATTTTGATGTTGTTGTTAAATAAAAGTTTTAAATTTTTGGCGATTCGCACTTTATGATTTCGGGTAGTTAGCCTTATATTACTGTGTTTAGTTGTTGATATTGAGACTGCACCATCTGAGATACCTGATTTATGTAGTATAGGGCTGGCCACCCGTTATTATTTGGAGCGGGTTATCACATCCACTTTCGATCATAACAACACGAGTGCAGGAGTAAAAGTCAACCCATACTTCAACTCCTCGAAAGATAGGTTACAAACGTAACGCTTTATCTTGAAAAGGCTCCACCTTCTAAGGCCTGTCGTTCCGAATCACTAAAGATCCTACACTCGTTCGTCCTAGGGACCAAATCCCCCTTATAGCTAACCCACAAACCTATTGTGGTCAACTCCCTACCACCTTCCTAAAACAATATTACATGCCTTAAGGACATTGCATCCTAATATCCAAAAGTCAATCTATCTATCTAGATCTAGGCGTATGAGGGTTATCCTAATTATATCCCTAGTGTCCAAGACCTTTCCCAACTCCCGACATTCGCTCAGTTTCGTGTGTGGGACGTCTCATCGAGGCGAAATCCAGACAAGGAACTCTCCCATTACACTACTACCTTGCATCGTCGGTCGTCGAGAAGTAACGGTCTAAGACACTTGATCGGGATCGCTAGAATCCTAACTCGTCACTTTACAAATTCTTCTCTACTCCTAAGTCCTACCATCGCAAAAAAAAACTTAAAATTTTGCCAACCTGGCATTTACTTTCTGTAAAATGCCGCTGACACTTTAATCCCAATTTACATATATACATCTTTTATGGATGGCCTTCTCATTAAGGCATAACCGTAGGTCTCAATTCGACTTTCATATCATAGTCTTCCCCACATCGATCAGAGGAAAACTATTGCAGTGCTCATATCACGCACCATAACTTAGCCTTCTAACCACTCATTTACGTGATTTTTGGCTAAACCATTCCAACCCAATCTTAACCAGCAGAAAAGTATAGAAAGAAAAGAAGAGAAAAGAAAATGTGCATCTCTCCACTCCCAACGTCATTAAGGTTCATGCGTGGACATCTCGCCGAAGCGAAATCCAGACAAGGAACCCCTCCACACAATCCCCTTAACTAGTTGATTGTGGAGATCAGGCAACATCATACACAATGAAGGCAAACAAAGTAAGCAAGCAATAAAAAACAAATAAAGAAAGACAAATAAAATAAAAAAGAAAATGAAAACTAACTACACCCCGTAAACCACCTCTATAAAATCTCAACCGGTATCCAAGAGAGATATTATAGAACAACTAGTCCTTCTCCAGAACTAGGAATAGGATAGCCTCGTTATTTATTCGCTCGCTATCGCACCCACCAAACCAAGCATATATCTACTCGTATCGCATATGATACAAGTAGCACATACTACCCATATCATCACTCGCCCCATAACGAGTGAAAGAAAACACAAAACTTCCTTATCCTGAAAGTTATATAAATACATTCACTATATTTACATCCATAATACCACAAGCTCGATACACACACCCGAATCTAGGGTAAATATATACTACTCCGTCTTATCATAAGGAAAATGCTCCACCCTCAACTACGGTGAAAATTTTCCGTCAACATACTTGCCAATCCCTTGGACACTACTAATGGTCATAGGCACATTATGCTAGCCTCATCCGAACTAAAGTACTTCCATTTCTAGCTATCCTAGCGATCACTTGCGTAGTTCCCCTTAACTCCTTTAGCAAAGAGACCATACTACCAGCCTCCCTGGCCTTAGTTCAGTGAGTCTTCCCCAGGTGGAGGTCCATCAATGGGGTCCCATGAACAATACTTCTCCAAGAGCATTAGAAACACTTACTTGTGAGCCCATCATTTCCATTGAAAGGATCTCTTTGTATTACCCTTATTTTGGTGCAGAGTTTCCTTAACTGTCACACCCTCTATTCACTGTCGGCCTCTAATCGAACCTTGTGTGAATACCTGAAAATCTACTTTCTCATCATTCCTGACATCCTAGAGAAACTCGGAATTGAAAAATATCTAACGGGTTTCTCTATGGGCAAAACCTCCTGTTCCACCAAAATATGGCGACTACCTTTCTCTCCACTTCAATCTCACTCCTACCGGTGAAAGACTTTCCTTCAATCTTCACACCTGAGCACCTCTATACCTCACTCAAGGCCAAACTCTCGGGCCTTATACTTCCACCGAACAAGGTTACACCTCCTCTATCCAACCGGACTTCAACATGTGGTCATCGTCAAGGACTTCTCGTCTTCAATTTAAATGTCGCTTGGAGTCCCAAGCTTAGCACTACTCTCTACTTGCAGCGGTACCTGAAAAACTATATCCACTGTACTTAGTAGTCACGGTAGCAATATAAGAGAATGCTACAAATGGAGTGACTTTTAAAGAGTCCCTAATCCCCGACTACAGTTCACAGCTCTTAATCATCCCGTCTCATAACGCCCTCACAACGGCCTTCCATGACGCCCTTCATCTAACGACCTATGAATCTCACACGAACGCGCAAAAGATCTGCGGGGTTCTCATAACCTAGCAGAAGAACGAAATATCACAAGAGAAATAAACGATCTTAATCCTAAGGCTCTATATCAAATCAAAAGAAACGCGGAAGACGCAATACATCCGTACGGATTCCTAAGGACTGTAGAACCTAATGCTCTGATACCATCTGTGACAACCCGCCTACTAAAATAATAGGTGGCCAGCCCAATATTCTAATAATCACAGGAATCATAGATGGTCCATTCTCAGCATCACTGTCAATTAAAATAATTGTACGAGATAACCACCCATCATTTTAGGAAACGGACTGTCAATGTAAAAGAATTTGCAAGTAAAAGAAAAACACTTAGACAATCCCATTTATAAAAACGGTGGATATCAAAAATCAAAGAATAAAGAGCGATAATATAATAAATAATCACCGAATAAGCTATCGGTGAACAAACCAATAGAAATAGTACATCGAGTATTACAGTTCAGTATTTACAATATAACGAATGAGTGCAACACTTGGGAAACACGACCGAATAATTTAACTGAACATAACTAGAGTACAATAGATAGAGGCGTCTAAAACAAATAACCTACAACATCCGCGATGTGCTATAGCTCCTTGACATCCGGAATGAAAATGTAAATACGGGTGTCCATGTGGTAGAGCACCAGTACGACAAGTAGTATATGCAGAAACAAGAAATATAAACGGGTCGGGGCCCGGGTTGATATGATTCCCATGTGACTAAAATGCATGACAGTTAAGTGCATATTTCTCTCGCAATTAAAAATAATATTTCTCACCTCTCAATCTAAAAGAAACCTAGCGCAATATCATGATGATGTTCCAGTTAGCCCAAAGTACTAGGGGCTAAATTCTCCCTAGTCTCAACAGTATGCCCTATTCGTGCCTGGGGTGTCTCGCAAAGCGAAATCGAAACAAGGAACCCCCCCGATACACTACTACTTAGGCAAGGTTGATCTTTGAGATCCATTAGACCCTAAGTACATAATTAATATATATGTAAGTGTGTGAAAATCATCTACAACTACTCACGGAAAATAAAAGTAAATCCATTCACCATCTAAAAGCAGAATTCCTAATTCTTTCTTTAGGAATATATATATAAATGGTACAACATTTTATTTAATGTTTACCATTTCAATCTCATAACTCTTTATGTACCATTCCTATTTCTTTCTTAGGAATATACATAAATGGTACAACATTTTATCAAATGTTTACCAATTAATCTCAATTATACAATTTCTTTACAAATTTTATTTCGTTTCTTCCATCCAGGAAGAATACATTTTTAAAGCAAGTTTTATTAACATAAAAATGCTTTAAACTTTTGCATAAAATCCCACTTCCCCTCTTCCATCCAGGAAGTGTAAATCAAAAGTCATTTTTATTAGCATAAAAATACTTTTGTACCATATATCCCATTTCCCTTCTTCCATCCAGGAAATGTAAATAAAGCCAATTCATTATCATGAATTCCTTTAATAATCTAAGACCGTCCCTTTGGGTTTCCCCACTGGACGCGCCCCTAAATGGCTATCATCTTCTAGGGCCTATCTATACAAGACAACCTGGGAACCTATTAACGTCGGGAAGCGACCATATTGCCCGCGGGAAAGTCAAGACCACACCAAGAATCTCCTAACCAGCGCAGTATAATAAATACCCATATGGCCTAGGGACTATATCCACCCTGCGTTCATTAGTCATGGGGCTTCACCACACGTACGCAACTTCCCTTATGATAGCGATTTAGGGAGATGTGTAATCATAAGTTAGCACTTATGAAAATCATTACTTTTTCCTTTTGAAAACTTCCACTTTTGCATTCTCAAAATCATTTGTACTTACTCATTAATACCACATATAATCATATGTTTTTCTTATTCTTAGTGTCATATTTTTATTAATAGTTAAGACCCGAAGTACCATAATCCTCAAACTAGTCTCCAAGAGTTCATAAAATTTCATAAACCCTCAAAGTAAGCCTCCTTCAAGGAGTATCTCCCAAGACTCTCAACTTTCGCATTTTATCTCCAATTTTTATCTTTCGGTTTATCTCCAATTCTATACGGACATTAACCTAAACAACTAGCCCTCGGGGTAAGCCCAATCATCCTATTTTATCCTAGGACATTACTCTACCCATAACAACCCTCCAGGACTCTTAAGTACTTCCCGATGGAAGGTTCCTAAGCTCCTATCATAAATTAAAGAAGCTAGAAGAAACTAAGAAAATAAATGTGAAAAACAAGGGACCGGTCGATCGGTAAGGGGACCGCGGTCGACCGCCCCTTAAGGATTTTGCCTACCAAAGAAAGCAGTAAGCTCGTTTTGTCATGACTGGTCGATCGGTCCTGGGACCACGGTCGACCGCTCCTATCAGATCCACGAAAAACCCTTCTTCTTCAAAGCCAAAACCGAACACTAAAACTCATAATCCTATACTTTCTTCATTTCCCTCCACCAACAACATTACCGCAACAATTATGCACCAAAAGAAACCCATATAATAACCTCAAACCACACAATCTACAAGATTTAAGGATTTAACACCAAAGTCAACCAAAAACCCATTTATGGTTTAAACCTCCAAAATGAACTATACATGCAAATTTATCACATTAAATCAATATCTAGCAAGTAAGAAGCTTGCCTCGAGGTTCGTAGTCTCTGATCCTCTTCCGGTAGAGATGAATTACGGCTCAAATCTTCCATTTTCTCCCTATTTCTCCATTTCTCCCAACTCTCTCTTCTCTCTCTCTTAGCTTCTAACATGAAAAGAAATGAGAAAATAAGAGGGGTGAGGGAACTTATACGGGTTTTAAAACATAATTCCCGACTTTAATTGCTAATACACCAGTAAAATGACTCGTATCTGCATAATTGAGTCATAACACACCAAAAGTACCCGAAACTCCCAAAATACAACGTGGCACTTATTTCGACTATCTCGACTATTCTAAAAACAACCGGACCCCCTATTTTGGCATTCGGGATAACGTGAACAAATTTTATGTTCTATATTCATTTTATTTTATTAATTATACTCCAAATTAAATATGAGTCATAATCGTCGTTTTACATATAACGACTCAATAATACACAACATGATGCTATTTACCTTTTCATATGGTAAATAGACAAAACATAGTAAATATTGTCCCTTAATATTACGGGAAACAATATTTACTCCAACATGCCCTATTTTATAAAATTTGCCCATCGGGCAAAATAATATAAAATAGTCATTCAAAAATTTGGGTTGTTACATACTCCCCCCCTTAGAGGGGAATTTTGCCCTCAAAATTCTGGCGTACTGTATAACCTTAATGATATAAAAGGTATACTACTAAACTATCGTTCTATCATTCCTAGCAAACCCCTTGGTAGCGCGGCGTCCCCTATTTGGACTTGGACTAAGGTCATCACTATTTGATCTCAGTCTACATTCTCCGTGCTCTAACATAGCACCAAATTGTTCCTCATGACCTAACGATCCTACCCTTCTACTACGGAAGGAGATACCTACACATCTGGGCATACCTTGTCTTTCTTCCCGAATCACGTTATACCCTTGCCAGGGAAAAATACACTAGGCCACACTCTCAGTACCCTCCTCGCAAGAATTGATTCGAACCATCGTACGGAAATTTGATTCCGAAAAGCTATTACTCCACTTCTTCCACATTCCACCACTAGTCTCTTCCCACTAGTAGGTGAGTTGGTTAATCACGGATATGAACGCCCTTACTAAAGCATCCCTTCGGTGAAACTCGTTCTACTTGGAACATTAACTACTCCCATTCGCATTTCTATAGAAGAAAGGGAATATCCAATTGATAGTCCTTTACGAATACCAATTTCTTATTCGTGAAAGACCAAATTCCTGCCCAGGAAGTAGTGCCTCTACTCAGGCGAAAACTATCGTTACGAGCACTAAAGCGAGGGATAATACCTCTCACGAAGTTTGAGTCTGTGAGACGCATAAATAAAGGGGGTGAATGATTCGGTTTTAATACTTCCCATTCCTAGCAAAGACTCGTCTGTCAAATCCACTTTCGATCATAACAACACGAGTGCAGGAGTAAAAGTCAACCCATACTTCAACTCCTCGAAAGATAGGTTACAAACGTAACGCTTTATCTAGAAAAGGCTCCACCTTCTATGGCCTATCGTTCCGAATCACTTAAGATCCTACACTCCTTCTTCCTAGGGACCAAATCCCCCTTAGAGCTAACCCACAAACCTATTGTGGTCAACTCCCTACCACCTTCCTAAAACAATATTACATGCCTTAAGGACATTGCATCCTAATATCCTAAAGTCAATCTATCTATCTAGATCAAGGCGTATAAGGGTTATCCTAATTATATCCCTAGTGTCCAAGACCTTTCCCAACTCCCGACATTCGCTCAGTTTCGTGCGTGGGACGTCTCGTCGAGGCGAAATCCAGATAAGGAACCCTCCCGTTACACTACTACCTTGCATCGTCGGTCGTCGAGAAGTAACGGTCTAAGACACTTGATCGGGATCGCTAGAATCCTAACTCGTCACTTTACAAATGCTTCTCTACTCCTAAGTCCTACCATCGCAAAAAAAAAAAAAACCTTAAATTTTGCCAACTTGGCATTTACTTTCTGTAAAATGCCACTGACACTTTAATCCCAATATACATATATTCATCTTTTATGGATGGCCTTCTCATTGAGGCATAACCGTAGGTCTCAATTCGACTTTCATATCATAGTCTTCCCCCCCACATCGATTAGAGGAAAACTATTGCAGTGCTCATATCACGCACCCTAACTTAGCCTTCTAACCACTCATTTACGTGATTTTTGGCTAAACCATTCCAACCCAATCTTAACTAGCAGAAAAGTAAAGAAAGAAAAGAAGAGAAAAGAAAATGTGCATCTCTCCACTCCCAACGTCGTTAAGGTTTATGCGTGGAGCGTCTCGCCGAAGCGAAATCCAAACAAGGAACCCCTCCACACAATCCCCTTAACTAGTTGGTTGTGGAGATCATGCAACATCATACACAATCAAGGCAAACAAAGTAAGCAAGCAATAAAAAACAAATAAAGAAAGACAAATAAAATAAAAAAGAAAATGAAAACTAACTACACCCCGTAAACCACCTCTATGAAATCTCAACCTGTATCCAGGAGAGATATAATAGAACAACTAGTCCTTCTCTAGAACTAGGAATGGGATAGCCTCGCGATTTATTCACTCACTATCGCACCCACCAAACCAAGCATATCTCTACTCGTATCGCATATGATACAAGTAGCACATACTACCCATATCATCACTCGCCCCATAACGAGTGAAAGAAAACACAAAACTTCCTTATCCTGAAAGTTATATAAATACATTCACTATATTTACATCCATAATACCATAAGCTCGATACACACACCCGAATCTAGGGTAAATATATACTACTCCATCTTATCATAAGGAAAATGCTCCACCCTCAACTATGGTGAAAATTTTCCGTCAACATACTTGCCAATCCCTTGGACACTACTAATGGTCATAGGCACATTATGCTAGCCTCATCCGAACTAAACTACTTCCATTTCTAGCTATCCTAGCGATCACTTGCGTAGTTCCCCTTAACTCCTTTAGCAAAGAGACCATACTACCAGCCTCCCCGGCCTTAGTTCAGTGAGTCTTCCCCAGGTGGAGGTCCATCAATGGGGTCCCATGAACAATACTTCTCCAAGAGCGTTAGAAACACTTACTTGTGAGCCCATCATTTCCATTGAAAGGCTCTCTTTGTATTACCCTTATTTTGGTGCACAGTTTCCTTAACTGTCACATCCTCTATTCACTGTCGGCCTCTAACCGAACCTTGTGTGAATACCTGAGAATCTACTTTCTCATCATTCCTGACATCCTAGAGAAAGTCGCAATTGAAAAATGTCTAACGGGTTTCTCTATGGGCAAAACCTCCTGTTCCACCAAAATATGGCGACTACCTTTCTCTCCACTTCAATCTCACTCTTACCGGTGAAAGACTTTCCTTAAATCTTCACACCTGAGCACCTCTATACCTCACTCAAGGCCAAACTCTCGGGCCTTATACTTCCACCGAACAAGGTTAAACCTCCTCTATCCAACCTAACTTCAACATGTGGTCCTCGTCAAGGACTTCTCGTCTTCAATTTAAATGTCGCTTGGAGTCCCAAGCTTAGCACTACTCTCTACTTGCAGCGGTACCTGAAAAACTATATCCACTGTACTTAGTAGTCACGGTAGCAATATAAGAGAATGCTACAAATGGAGTGACTTTTAAAGAGTCCCTAATCCCCGACTACAGTTCACAACTCTTAATCATCCCGTCTCATAACGGCCTCACAACGGCCTTCCATGACGCCCTTCATCTAACGACCTATGAATCTCACACGAACGCGCAAAAGATCTGCGGGGTTCTCATAACCTAGCAGAAGAGCGAAATCTCACAAGAGAAATAAACGATCTTAATCCTAAGGCTCTATATCAAATCAAAAGAAACGCGGAAGACGCAATACATCCGTACGGATTCCTAAGGACTGTAGAACCTAATTCTCTGATACCATCTGTGACAACCCGCCTACTAAAATAATAGGTGGCCATCCCAATACTCTAATAATCACAAGAATCATAGATTGTCCATTCTCAGCATCACTGTCGATTAAAATAACAGTACGAGATAACCACCCATCATTTTAGGAAACAGACTGTCAATGTAAAAGAATTTGAAAGTAAAAGAAAAACACTTAGACAATCCCATTTATAAAAATGGTGGATATCAAAAATCAAAGAATAAAGAGCGATAATATAATAAATAATCACCGAATAAGCTATCGGTGAACAAACCAATAGAAATAGTACATCGAGTATTACAGTTCAATATTTACAATATAAGGAATGAGTGCAACACTTGGGAAACACGACCGAATAATTTAACTGAACATAACTAGAGTACAATAGATAGAGGCGTCTAAAACAAATAACCTACAACATTCGCAATGTGCTGAAGCTCCTTGACATCCGGAATGAAAATGTAAATACGGGTGTCCATGCGGTAGAGCACCAGTACGACAAGTAGTATATGCAGAAACAAGAAATATAAACAGGTCAGGGCCCGGGTTGATATGATTCCCATGTGACTAAAATGCATGACAGTTAAGTGCATATTTCTCTCGCAATTACCAATAATATTTCCCACCTCTCAATCTAAAAGAAACCTAGCGCAATATCATGATGATGTTCCAGTTAACCCAAAGTACTAGGGGCTAACTTCTCCCTAGTCTCAACACTATGCCCTATTCGTGCCTGGGGTGTCTCGCAAAGCGAAATCCAAACAAGGAACCCCCCGATACACTACTACTTTGGCAAGGTTGATTGTTGAGATCCATTAGACCTTAAGCACATAATTAATATATATGTAAGTGTGTGCAAATCATCTACAACTACTCACGGAAATAAAAGTAAATCCATTCACCATCCAAAAGAAGAATTCCTAATTGTTTCTTTAGGAATATATATATAAATGGTACAACATTTTATTTAATGTTTACCATTTCAATCTCATAACTCTTTATGTACCATTCCTATTTCTTTCTTAGGAATATACATAAATGGTACAACATTTTATCAAATGTTTACCAATTAATCTCAATTATACAATTTCTTTACAAATTTTATTTCGTTTCTTCCATCCAGGAAGAATACATTTTTAAAGCAAGTTTTATTAACATAAAAATGCTTTAAACTTTTGCATAAAATCCCACTTCCCCTCTTCCATCCAGGAAGTGTAAATCAAAAGTCATTTTTATTAGCATAAAAATACTTTTGTACCATATATCCCATTTCCCTTCTTCCATCCAGGAAATGTAAATAAAGCCAATTCATTATCATGAATTCCTTTAATAATCTAAGACCGTCCCTTTGGGTTTCCCCACTGGACGCGCCCCTAAATGGCTATCATCTTCTAGGGCCTATCTATACAAGACTACCTGGGAACCTATTAACGTCGGGAAGCGACCATATTGCCCGCGGGAAAGTCAAGACCACACCAAGAATCTCCTAACCAGCGCAGTATAATAAATACCCATATGGCCTATGGACTATATCCACCCTGCGTTCATTAGTCATGGGGCTTCACCACACGTACGCAACTTCCCTTATGATAGCGATTTAGGGAGATGTGTAATCATAAGTTAGCACTTATGAAAATCATTACTTTTTCCTTTTGAAAACTTCCACTTTTGCATTCTCAAAATCATTTGTACTTACTCATTAATACCACATATAATCATATGTTTTTCTTATTCTTAGTGTCATATTTTTATTAATAGTTAAGACCCGAAGTACCATAATCCTCAAACTAGTCTCCAAGAGTTCATAAAATTTCATAAACCCTCAAAGTAAGCCTCCTTCAAGGAGTATCTCCCAAGACTCTCAACTTTCGCATTTTATCTCCAATTTTTATCTTTCGGTTTATCTCCAATTCTATACGGACATTAACCTAAACAACTAGCCCTCGGGGTAAGCCCAATCATCCTATTTTATCCTAGGACATTACTCTACCCATAACAACCCTCCAGGACTCTTAAGTACTTCCCGAAGGAAGGTTCCTAAGCTCCTATCATAAATTAAAGAAGCTAGAAGAAACTAAGAAAATAAATGTGAAAAACAAGGGACCGGTCCATCGGTAAGGGGACCGCGGTCGACCGCCCCTTAAGGATTTTGCCTACCAAAGAAAGCAGTAAGCTCGTTTTGTCATGACTGGTCGATCGGTCCTGGGACCACGGTCGACCGCTCCTATCAGATCCACGAAAAACCCTTCTTCTTCAAAGCCAAAACCGAACACTAAAACTCATAATCCTATACTTTCTTCATTTCCCTCCACCAACAACATTACCGCAACAATTATGCACCAAAAGAAACCCATATAATAACCTCAAACCACACAATCTACAAGATTTAAGGATTTAACACCAAAGTCAACCAAAAACCCATTTATGGTTTAAACCTCCAAAATGAACTATACATGCAAATTTATCACATTAAATCAATATCTAGCAAGTAAGAAGCTTGCCTCGAGGTTCGTAATCTCTGATCCTCTTCCGGTAGAGATGAATTACGGCTCAAATCTTCCATTTTCTCCCTATTTCTCCATTTCTCCCAACTCTCTCTTCTCTCTCTCTTAGCTTCTAACATGAAAAGAAATGAGAAAATAAGAGGGGTGAGGGAACTTATACGGGTTTTAAAACATAATTCCCGACTTTAATTGCTAATACACCAGTAAAATGACTCGTATCTGCATAATTGAGTCATAACACCCCAAAAGTACCCGAAACACCCAAAATACAACGTGGCACTTATTTCGACTATCTCGACTATTCTAAAAACAACCGGACCCCCTATTTTGGCATTCGGGATAACGTGAACAAATTTTATGTTCTATATTCATTTTATTTTATTAATTATACTCCAAATTAAATATGAGTCATAATCGTCGTTTTACATATAACGACTCAATAATACACAACATGATGCTATTTACCTTTTCATATGGTAAATAGACAAAACATAGTAAATATTGTCCCTTAATATTACGGGAAACAATATTTACTCCAACATGCCCTATTTTATAAAATTTGCCCATCGGGCAAAATAATATAAAATAGTCATTCAAAAATTTGGGTTGTTACATACTCCCCCCCTTAGAGGGGAATTTTGCCCTCAAAATTCTGGCGTACAGTATAACCTTAATGATATAAAAGGTATACTACTAAACTATCGTTCTATCATTCCTAGCAAACCCCTTGGTAGCGCGGCGTCCCCTATTTGGACTTGGACTAAGGTCATCACTATTTGATCTCAGTCTACATTCTCCGTGCTCTAACATAGCACCAAATTGTTCCTCATGACCTAACGATCCTACCCTTCTACTACGGAAGGAGATACCTACACATCTGGGCATACCTTGTCTTTCTTCCCGAATCACGTTATACCCTTGCTAGGGAAAAATACACTAGGCCACACTCTCAGTACCCTCCTCGCAAGAATTGATTCGAACCATCGTACGGAAATTTGATTCCGAAAAGCTATTACTCCACTTCTTCCACATTCCACCAATAGTCTCTTCCCACTAGTAGGTGAGTTGGTTAATCACGGATATGAACGCCCTTACTAAAGCATCCCTTCGGTGAAACTCGTTCTACTTGGAACATTAACTACTCCCATTCGCATTTCTATAGAAGAAAGGGAATATCCAATTGATAGTCCTTTACGAATACCAATTTCTTATTCGTGAAAGACCAAATTCCTGCCCAGGAAGTAGTGCCTCTACTCAGGCGAAAACTATCGTTACGAGCACTAAAGCGAGGGATAATACCTCTCACGAAGTTTGAGTCTGTGAGACGCATAAATAAAGGGGGTGAATGATTCGGTTTTAATACTTCCCATTCCTAGCAAAGACTCGTCTGTCAAATCCACTTTCGATCATAACAACACGAGTGCAGGAGTAAAAGTCAACCCATACTTCAACTCCTCGAAAGATAGGTTACAAACGTAACGCTTTATCTAGAAAAGGCTCCACCTTCTATGGCCTATCGTTCCGAATCACTTAAGATCCTACACTCCTTCGTCCTAGGGACCAAATCCCCCTTAGAGCTAACCCACAAACCTATTGTGGTCAACTCCCTACCACCTTCCTAAAACAATATTACATGCCTTAAGGACATTGCATCCTAATATCCTAAAGTCAATCTATCTATCTAGATCTAGGCATATAAGGGTTATCCTAATTATATCCCTAGTGTCCAAGACCTTTCCCAACTCCCGACATTCGCTCAGTTTCGTGCGTGGGACGTCTCGTCGAGGCGAAATCCAGATAAGGAACCCTCCCGTTACACTACTACCTTGCATCGTCGGTCGTCGAGAAGTAACGGTCTAAGACACTTGATCGGGATCGCTAGAATCCTAACTCGTCACTTTACAAATGCTTCTCTACTCCTAAGTCCTACCATCGCAAAAAAAAAAAAAACCTTAAATTTTGCCAACTTGGCATTTACTTTCTGTAAAATGCCACTGACACTTTAATCCCAATATACATATATACATCTTTTATGGATGGCCTTCTCATTGAGGCATAACCGTAGGTCTCAATTCGACTTTCATATCATAGTCTTCCCCACATCGATTAGAGGAAAACTATTGCAGTGCTCATATCACGCTCCCTAACTTAGCCTTGTAACCACTCATTTACATGATTTTTAGCTAAACCATTCCAACCCAATCTTAACCAGCAGAAAAGTAAAGAAAGAAAAGAAGAGAAAATAAAATGTGCATCTCTCCACTCCCAACGTCGTTAAGGTTTATGCGTGGAGCGTCTCGCCGAAGCGAAATCCAAACAAGGAACCCCTCCACACAATCCCCTTAACTAGTTGGTTGTGGAGATCATGCAACATCATACACAATCAAGGCAAACAAAGTAAGCAAGCAATAAAAAACAAATAAAGAAAGACAAATAAAATAAAAAAGAAAATGAAAACTAACTACACCCCGTAAACCACCTCTATGAAATCTCAACCTGTATCCAGGAGAGATATAATAGAACAACTAGTCCTTCTCTAGAACTAGGAATGGGATAGCCTCGCGATTTATTCACTCACTATCGCACCCACCAAACCAAGCATATCTCTACTCGTATCGCATATGATACAAGTAGCACATACTACCCATATCATCACTCGCCCCATAACGAGTGAAAGAAAACACAAAACTTCCTTATCCTGAAAGTTATATAAATACATTCACTATATTTACATCCATAATACCACAAGCTCGATACACACACCCGAATCTAGGGTAAATATATACTACTCCATCTTATCATAAGGAAAATGCTCCACCCTCAACTATGGTGAAAATTTTCCGTCAACATACTTGCCAATCCCTTGGACACTACTAATGGTCATAGGCACATTATGCTAGCCTCATCCGAACTAAACTACTTCCATTTCTAGCTATCCTAGCGATCACTTGCGTAGTTCCCCTTAACTCCTTTAGCAAAGAGACCATACTACCAGCCTCCCCGGCCTTAGTTCAGTGAGTCTTCCCCAGGTGGAGGTCCATCAATGGGGTCCCATGAACAATACTTCTCCAAGAGCGTTAGAAACACTTACTTGTGAGCCCATCATTTCCATTGAAAGGCTCTCTTTGTATTACCCTTATTTTGGTGCACAGTTTCCTTAACTGCCACACCCTCTATTCACTGTCGGCCTCTAACCGAACCTTGTGTGAATACCTGAGAATCTACTTTCTCATCATTCCTGACATCCTAGAGAAACTCGCAATTGAAAAATGTCTAACGGGTTTCTCTATGGGCAAAACCTCCTGTTCCACCAAAATATGGCGACTACCTTTCTCTCCACTTCAATCTCACTCTTACCGGTGAAAGACTTTCCTTAAATCTTCACACCTGAGCACCTCTATACCTCACTCAAGGCCAAACTCTCGGGCCTTATACTTCCACCGAACAAGGTTACACCTCCTCTATCCAACCTAACTTCAACATGTGGTCCTCGTCAAGGACTTCTCGTCTTCAATTTAAATGTCGCTTGGAGTCCCAAGCTTAGCACTACTCTCTACTTGCAGCGGTACCTGAAAAACTATATCCACTGTACTTAGTAGTCACGATAGCAATATAAGAGAATGCTACAAATGGAGTGACTTTTAAAGAGTCCCTAATCCCCGACTACAGTTCATAGCTCTTAATCATCCCGTCTCATAACGCCCTCACAACGGCCTTCCATGACGCCCTTCATCTAACGACCTATGAATCTCACACGAACGCGCAAAAGATCTGTGGGGTTCTCATAACCTAGCAGAAGAGCGAAATCTCACAAGAGAAATAAACGATCTTAATCCTAAGGCTCTATATCAAATCAAAAGAAACGCGGAAGACGCAATACATCCGTACGGATTCCTAAGGACTGTAGAACCTAATTCTCTGATACCATCTGTGACAACCCGCCTACTAAAATAATAGGTGGCCATCCCAATACTCTAATAATCACAGGAATCATAGATTGTCCATTCTCAGCATCACTGTCGATTAAAATAACAGTACGAGATAACCACCCATCATTTTAGGAAACAGACTGTCAATGTAAAAGAATTTGAAAGTAAAAGAAAAACACTTAGACAATCCCATTTATAAAAATGGTGGATATCAAAAATCAAAGAATAAAGAGCGATAATATAATAAATAATCACCGAATAAGCTATCGGTGAACAAACCAATAGAAATAGTACATCGAGTATTACAGTTCAATATTTACAATATAAGGAATGAGTGCAACACTTGGGAAACACGACCGAATAATTTAACTGAACATAACTAGAGTACAATAGATAGAGGCGTCTAAAACAAATAACCTACAACATTCGCAATGTGCTGAAGCTCCTTGACATCTGGAATGAAAATGTAAATACGGGTGTCCATGCGGTAGAGCACCAGTACGACAAGTAGTATATGCAGAAACAAGAAATATAAACAGGTCAGGGCCCGGGTTGATATGATTCCCATGTGACTAAAATGCATGACAGTTAAGTGCATATTTCTCTCGCAATTAACAATAATATTTCTCACCTCTCAATCTAAAAGAAACCTAGCGCAATATCATGATGATGTTCCAGTTAACCCAAAGTACTAGGGGCTAACTTCTCCCTAGTCTCAACACTATGCCCTATTCGTGCCTGGGGTGTCTCGCAAAGCGAAATCCAAACAAGGAACCCCCCGATACACTACTACTTTGGCAAGGTTGATCGTTGAGATCAATTAGACCTTAAGCACATAATTAATATATATGTAAGTGTGTGCAAATCATCTACAACTACTCATGGAAATAAAAGTAAATCCATTCACCATCCAAAAGAAGAATTCCTAATTGTTTCTTTAGGAATATATATATAAATGGTACAACATTTTATTTAATGTTTACCATTTCAATCTCATAACTCTTTATGTACCATTCATATTTCTTTCTTAGGAATATACATAAATGGTACAATATTTTATCAAATGTTTACCAATTAATCTCATTTATAAAATTTCTTTACCAATTTTATTTCGTTTCTTCCATCCATGAACAATACATTTTTAAAGCAAGTTTTATTAACATAAAAATGTTTAACCTTTTTCATAAAATCCCACTTCCCTTCTTCCATCCAGGAAGTGTAAATAAAAAGTCATTTTTATTAGCATAAAAATACTTTTGTACCATATATCCCATTTCCCTTCTTCCATCCAGGAAATGTAATTAAAGACAATTCATTATCATGAATTTCTTTAATAATCTAAGACCGTCCCTTCGGGTTTCCCCACTGGACGCGCCCCTAAATGGCTATCATCTTCCCGGGCCTATCTATATAAGACAACCTGGGAACCTACCAACGTCGGGAAGCGGCCATATTGCCTGCGGGAAAGTCAAGACCACACCCAGAATCTCCTAACCAGGACAGTATAATAAATGCCCATATGGCTTAGGGACTATATCCACCTGCGTTGATTAGTCAGGGGACTTCACCACACATACGCAACTTCCCTTATGATAGCGATTTAGGGAGGTGTGTAACCATAAGTTAGAACTTATGAAAATCATTACTTTTTCCTTTTGAAAACTTGCACTTTTACATTTTCAAAATCATTTGTACTTACTCATTAATACCACATATTATCATGTGTTTTTCTTATTCTTAGTGTCATATTTTTCTTAATAGTTAAGACCTGAAGTACCATAATCCTCAAACTAGTCTCCAAGAGTTCATAAAATTTCATAAACCCTCAAAGTAAGCCTCCTTCAAGGAGTATCTCCCAAGACTCTCAACTTTCGCATTTTATCTCCAATTTTTATCTTTCGGTTTATCTCCAATTCTATACGGACATTAACCTAAACAACTTGCCCTCGGGGTAAGCCCAATCATCCTATTTTATCCTAGGACATTAGTCTACCCATAACAACCCTCCAGGACTCTTAAGTACTTCCCGAAGGAAGGTTCCTTAGCTCCTATCATAAATTAAAGAAGCTAGAAGAAACTAAGAAAATAAATGTGAAAAACAAGGGACCGGTCGACTGGTAAGGGGACCGCGGTCGATCGCCCCTTAAGGATTTGGCCTATCAAAGAAAGCAGTAAGCTCGTTTTGGCATGACCGGTCGACCGGTCCTGGGGCCGCGATCGACCGCGCCTATCAGATCCACGAAAGACCCTTCTTCTTCAAAGCCAAAACCGAACCCTAAAACCCATAATCCTATACTTTCTTCATTTCCCTCCACCAACAACATTACCCCAACAATTATACACCAAAAGAAACCCATATAATAACCTCAAACCACGCATTCTACAAGATTTAAGGATTTAACACCAAAGTCAACTAAAAACCCATTTATGGTTTAAACCTCCAAAATTAACTATACATGCAAATTTATCACATTAAATCAATATCTAGCAAGTAAGAAACTTGCCTCGAGGTTCGTAGTCTCTGATCCTCTTCCGTTAGAGACGAATTCCAGCTCAAATCTTCCATTTTCTCCCTATTTCTCCATTTCTCCGAACTCTCTCTTATCTCTCTCTCTTGGTATCTAACATGTAAAGAAATGAGAAAATAAGAGGGGTGAGGGAACTTAAACGGGTTTTAAAACATAATTCCTGACTTTAATTGCTAATACACCACTAAAATGACTCGTATCTGCATAATTGAGTCATAACACCCCAAAAGTGCCCGAAACTCCAAAAATACAACGTGACACTTATTTCGACTATTCTAAAAACAACCGCACCTCCTATTTTGGCATTCGGGATAACGTGAAGAAATTTTATGTTCTATATTCATTTTATTTTATTAATTATACTCCAAATTAAATATGAGTCATAATCGTCGTTTTACATATAACGACTCAATAATACACAACATGATGCTATTTACCTTTTCATACGGTAAATAGACAAAACATAGTAAATATTGTCCCTTAATATTAAGGGAAATAATATTTACTCCAACATCCCCTATTTTATAAAATTTGCCCATTGGGCAAACTAATATAAAATAGTCATTCAAAAATCTGGGTTGTTACATAAAATTGGTATTAAAATTTATGGCGACATCATGTTGTCGAGGGCCGACAGTTTAACCGGGTTAGAGGACGTTTATGTCGTGTTCTGGGTGGAACCTTGTCATGTCGCGAGGATCGCAGGATAAAAACGGATCAGACGGTGGACTTGACAAGGGGATGTGTGTGTGTGTGGAACCTTGTCATATCACGAGGCTTGCGTATTAACGGATCAGGCAACGGAGTTGACAAGGGGATGTGTGGTAATATTAATGTCATTTTGGTGTAAATCACCCACGGCGGGAGGACCGCCATACCTAATAATAATGTGAGAACAATTCATCCCGGTTAATTCAGAAACATTAACATCGTGGGGCTTGGGTTAAATTTAAAATAATATTGGTGTGGCACATTTAAACCTTGGGGTATTTAGAAAATTTAATTGTTAAGAATTATAGACTTCCTTTTAATTAAAATATTCTATTGTTATGGTCGATATATATCGCACTACTGTCTGGGTTCAAGGACCCTAATTGAAAGGAGTAGCTGGTATTTATGCTCAAGGCTTTGGCTCTGACACATGCGTTGACTAATATTTCAGGAAATTAAATTGGAGTAACTGCATAAATAGGTTTTGGAGATCCTTATCGCATTAGTCATTTATTTTATTCTCGTAATCAATCGTATTTATTGTGAGACTTTATTTGGGCCATTCGGTTCCAAAGTTGTTTAAGAGATTTGAGTTGGACTTATTGTAATAATTCAGATATTCAGAGACTTCATGTGACGGACTTTATATCACACTTTGATGATAAATCAGTTGGATGCATTTAATCTTTGGGATTTAGTTAAATATTTCACTTGTGGATTAAATTTATATGTCTCAAATATGTCACATGCTAAGGATGATATTTAATTTATTAACGCTCGGCTTAATTTTGGTGGCGACCGACATCAGAATTTTGCAGGGTGTTACATTTATGTACCGACAAAAGCTTACCGCCTAACTCAACTGGCTGACATGGCATGCCACTTCAATTTAGAACAAGATGATTTGTCATAATAATTTATCTTCTTTATTTATCTTGTTGGATTGATTGGAGTTTAATGGACAAAATTTTAATCATAACTAATATTTTCTCTGTTATTCTAATTTTCATTTTAATTTCAAATAAATAACTTTAAAATATTATAAATTAATCTCTAAATATGAAGAAGACTCAATTAAAATATGACACAATAAGATTTTAATTTTATTTATCTAACACGATCTCGAACAAATTAAATTAGAATATGACCTTCATTTTTATTTACCAAACACAAACACGACCATTTAAAAATAACACGAGACAACATCAATTCCTATTTTTTTAAACATGAGCATGAATCAAATAAAATGCAACACAATATGAAATATACATTTTTTATTTATCTAACAGGGTTACGGACCAATTAAAACAGAACATGACCTTCACATTTTTCAACCTAACACTAACACGACCAATTAAAAATGAAACAGGGTAACACAAATTCTTATTTTTATTTAGATGAGCACGAATCAATTAAAATACGACTCAATACAAAATATATATTTTTTGCCTAAATAAGAGTTCCCGTTATGCCATTTTTCATTTAGACATGTTCGTGTTGTAGGCAGCGGTTATTGTCACCAGCGTGGATCCGCATCATTTAATGGATGTGGGATCGCGGTAGTGGCACTAACAAATCGATTTTTAAACATTTTTTTATTTTGATGAAAACTATTATTTATTTATTTTCGATAAAGTTGTTCTTTTGTGCTCCCTAAAACCTATTTTTTGTGTTAAAACTAGTTTAAGAAACGCTATTTTGTTTAAAAAAATCTTTTATTTTTGTCAAAATTGTTTTTTATTCATAAGAACGATTTTTGCTAAAAAATGTTTTTCTTTTGTTTTTGTCATGTCGTGTCGTGTCATTTGTGTCAGTTGCGATACACTAACATCACGTGTTGCGATCCGCAAACAATAACCAGTGTCACGATTGACACATAAAAATTGATGTTGACATTTTTCAAACTTGTTTTTCTTGGTTCAAACTTTTTTTACTTTGATAAAAAATGTGTTTTTATGTTTCGGTAAAGCTATTCTTTTTTTGGGTTAAGAACTATTTTTTGTGTTTAAACTAGTTAAAAAAATGTATTTTGCTGAAAATATTTTTTATTTATTTTTGTTTGGTTTTCGTTAAAACTGTATTTTCCACTTTTTTTAGAAGGCAACAACTATATGTATTTTTATAAAATGTATTGTGGCGATCGTGACAGTGGTTATTATCGTTGGCGTGATCCCACGTTCATAAGACAATTACCACTCGAACACGTCATATCAGCATATCTGAACCGACACATATGACACGACACAACAAAAACAAAAGAAAAAACATTTTTTTAGCAAAAAGATGTTTGTAACAATAAAAAACAATTTTCACAGAAGAAAAAGATTTTTTTATCAAACAACTTTTAAAAATGCAGTGATAATGAAAATAAAAAAAATTTAAAATCGATTTGTGGCGCGAAACCAGATCCATTAAATGGTGCGGATCCGCGCTCGCTTTTTTATTTGGATCGTGATCGTGTTTGTTAAAAACTAGATGATTCATAATCGCATTGTGTAACTTTTTAATTGGTTTGTGTTAAGTAAAAAAATGATTTCGTGTCTTGTCTTATCTAATTTTAAAACATAATTTTAACATATGTTTTGTTACATATATTTATATATTACGTGTATTTATGGTTTTTGATTGTACTGTTTTTTTTTAACTTGATAGTTATATTTTACAAACAAAAAATTAATGACTTATATGAGTTTTTATCTCCCAAATGGAAGTTGTTGTTTGGATAAACATCATCATCAGGCCACGCAAGAAACATTTCTCTTGGTTTAGGCTTATTTACTTGCATGGGTGCTTGCCAACTCAGCTAGCCACATCAGTCGGTGGGGGTATTCCGATGCATTTAACCCGTTCCTATAGCATTCCTCTTTTTAATCAAATAGGTCAAATGGATCTATCCATATATCATTGGAATACAGATACGAAGCTTCACTTTTCGATCATTTTTTATTCCATTATTTCGATTGATCAAGCCCAATTTTATAATTAGATCAAATTAAATGGGTGAATTGGAAATTAGAAATAAGTACAATAATATTAATGATAAACAAATTGTGTTTGGGATATCATAACTTATAAGTTAAGATAAATATATATGTGAAATTAGAGCCAAAAATATTATGAGCCTTAAGAAAACCAAAGGCTGTCAAAAATTGTTTTTTATCGTGTGTTTGTATGGTATTTTGAAAGAGCAATAACACATATTTCTTTAACTTTACATAAATTTGAAACAAAATAAATTGTTTTTTGATAGTTATGCTATGTAACAAATATATTTTTTGATACAAAGCCATCATTCTGATATTTCCTTAATTCATATTTTTTTAATCTGATTAGTATAATTAAAAATAATGTGATATGATAAGTGTAACTTCTCCTTCATTTCATTTTGGGTAGTTTGTGTAACAACCCTCCTAATGGGATACCGGGCGATCACTCAACTGGTATCCAGGAGAGATATCGCAACAACATGTTCCCTCTAGGAACGATGGACACGATAGTCCTGCCATCATTAGCCTGCTAGCGCTTCGATAATACCATAATCTTATACAATATAAAAAAAATATAAACACCCGCCTCTATGACGAGCGAAACAAAATAAAATTCCGCTACCGCGGAAAACACATAAGCCTACATTATTATGTTATTGAGACCGACACAACTCAATTTACACACACGAGTCTAAGGCCAACAAACACCACAACATCATCTCGCCACACTTCCTACTCTAATTTCTTACTCTAGGCCCCGTCTGGGCTCCCTAACCTTGTCCTTTATTCCTACCGGGAAGAGCTAACCGTATGGGTCCACACTCCACATTACCATTTCAACCAGTGGTCTTCCTGACCATGATAAAGTTGTCAACACCATCAGACTCTATGACCTTACTCCTTATAATCACCTTACTAATCCTCTTAACTTCTTCGTTAAAAGGAAACTCCACTACTGGTTCCAACAAATCTCCCCATGTGGATGTCCACTCAGGGGCACCTGAACACACCCACATTCTCCCTACAAGTGAAAATTGTCCTTAAATTTTCACATCTGGGTATTTCCATACCCTACTCTTAAGCCGAAGCTCCCGAGCCTTCTACTTCCACTAGGTAGTGCCAAGCTCACTTAGCACAACACCAATTTTAACGTACGGTCCCTATAAAAGACCTTTTTTCGAACCCTTATCTCCACGAGGTAGTTCAACTTCAGTACCACTTTTTACCATGGCAATACGTGTATGCTCAGAACCTATACTTTAGTAGTCGTTGCAACAATCCTTAATAATTGCCATAAGGGGAGTGAACTCTACCTGTTCCCTAGCTAAGCCTCGCCTCCTGCTGTCCTCACCGAGGCCCTCCTTAGTCGTCCTTCTTGGATCGGCACATGATCCTAGAACGAGCACGCAAAGGATTACTATAAATCTTATGCTATGGTGCTATGGCAGTAGAACGAAGTCTCACAAGAGAAATCAGCAATCCTAATCCTGGGGCTCTATATCGAATCGAGAGCAACGCTAAAAGCGTAGTACGTCCGCACAGATTCCTAAGGACGCTAGAACCTGATGCTCTGATACCATTTGTAACAAACCGCCTAACGGGATACCTGACGATCACTCCTATAGCAAATTAAAAAAGGTGTCACATATGGATCATTCTTAGCATCACTGTCGAAAATCCATTTAATTACTAATATCCTATTAGGCGAGCAATAAAATTTTACTTAACTACTCTTTTTAAGCGAAGATAATTAAAACATCCACACAGTTTATACGTAAATGAAACTAAAATGAAATAAAATAATCGAACACTCGGTTCAAATTATACAACCATATTGACTGATGTTCAAAGAATACATAAAAATAGTTGGACCATTGGCCCGAATATTTACACAATACCTCCTATCAAGATTACAAGGATAGAAGCGTCTATCGAATACCTGCACGCATCCACAGCTGCTGCAGCAGACGTCTAACTCGAAGGAAGTGTCATCCAGGCGTCCCTGTGTCTGGACACCTATATATATATAATATAACAAGAAAAGAAAAGTAGAAAAATGGGTCAGATCCCGAATTTGAAAATATTTTGCAAGTGCATAAATGCTTTAGTTTAGAAAAATAGTTTTATCTCATATTCAAATTTGTATCGCACTCCCATGAGATACCCCTCAGCTTTCCTCTAATAGTGCACACCTAACGCACCCTAACAACACATCCTAGTCAAGCTACCCCGACTAACTAGTCTAATCACCCAACTACTATCTACCCTAGATAGTCCAAGAGCTAAGGTCTAAACTTCCCTCCATTCTCAACACTGCACTGAGTTCGTGCGTGGGGTGTCTCGCAAAGCGAAATCCAAACAAGGAACCCCCCCGATACACAACTACATGGCAGGGTTAATGGTAGAGATCCATTAGGCCCGTAGCACCCATCTAAAGTACAAATATATACATATTTATATATACATGCCACATTCAATTATTATATACATTTTACCATATACATTCGGATAATATCTCCCGGACTGAGCTTTACCAATTTTAATTTCATCTTTATAATACACATCCGGATCTACCTCTCGAACTCAGGTGTATTCTATACTCATGTAAAAACTTTCTATTTCCCTTATTAAATCTAGGAAATATATTTAAAAGCCAATTCATTAGCATGAATTGCTTTACCATATCGTATACCTTTTTAAAAGCTAGTTTTATTATCACAAAAATACTTTTCCGTTTTAAATCATCCTATTTCCCTTTTTACACTCAGGAAATGTACCCAAAGTCATTTTCATTATCATGAAAATGCTTTGATCATATCATATGCTTCCACATCCCTTCTTCCATCCGGGAGTGTTACCGAAGCCAAAATCTTTATCCCATTTCCCTATTTATACTCAGGAAATGTAAATTAAAGCCAAGTTATTATCATAAATTTCTTTAATAAAACTAAGACCGCCCCTATGGGTTTTCCCACTGGACGCTCCCCTAAATGGCTATCATCTTCTAGGGCCTATCTATACAAGACAACCTGGGAACCTACCAACGTCGGGAAGCGGCCATATGCCTGCGGGATAGTCATGACCACACCAGAATTACCTAACCAGTGCAGAAAAAAATAATCGCTCATATGGCCTATAGGACTATATCCACCCTGCATTGATTAGTCAGGGGGCTTCACCTCACGCGTGCAACTTCCCTTATGACAGTGATTTAGGGAGGTGTGTAATCCATATTTTATTAATTATGAAAATTTTTTCTTTTCCATTTTGAAAATATTAATTTTTATATTTTCAAAATCATTTACGTCATATCATATATATACTTTAATCACATAGTATATACATATACCATATATTCCTCCCTGAATATATAAGAATGGCCATATTTTCCAAACCATCTATCGATGATCATTAATCCCAAAGATTCTCTCAAGGAATCATTATCATGCATTCATATAAGCATGACACTAAACCTAAAGTATTTCCTTACTTTCAAAACTAATAAATACCTTAATCATCTTTAAGGACTTTATTGGATGTCTCCAATTTTACGAATTCACTCTAAGTGAATATACATATATCTACATCCCCAAATTATCCTAATTATCTCCTAGGATACACTTAACGGTAATAGATATAATTATGCTTTCTATACGCATAATTATATAGGCCTATATGACTACTAGAAATGTCCTCGGGATTTATCTCACCCGAACAACCTTAAATATAGTGGGTTAGGGATTTCATTTCCATGAACCCAAAGACTACACGTAGGCCAATTAATCATTTATGGGTCCCCACCCTATTTTAGGAATCCCAACATCTTAACTCATCAATTATTATATTTTCCTTGAAAATATCGTTTAAGGGTTATACATTAAAACCCTCACCCTAGCCTCCTAAATCCCCTTAATTAAAGGACCATACAGTCCTAAAAGCCCCTTTGTTTTATCGCATAATTAACCTCGAAACAAGATGAATTGGAATCTAAGCCATCTGAAACATCCTAGAAAAATTTTCCTCTTTCAATAGGGGTTGATCGATCGACCCTTGGCCATTGATCGATCGATGGCTCGATCGATCGAGCCCCCATGATCGATCGATCGATCATGGCGGGCAGCTTCTTCCCCGAGAAGCTGTTTCAGCCATTAGAGCTTCTCCCATGATTTCGTCGCCTCACCCATTGACCTACAACCTCAACCAACTACAAATACACATATATTAAGGGTTCTAAACATCCTAGAACCCTAAACCACCAATTAATTTCAGTTAATTTCTAAATTTCTCTAATTATCAAATTTTAGGGTTTTATTGTTTTTAACTTCCGAAAACCCATTTTATCCACGAAAACCCAACCCAAAATCGTTAGGGTTTGTTATACCAACAATGATATGAGATATTTATGCTTAAAAAAAAATAAAGCAAGTAAACACTTGCCTCGTGGATAAAATCCGACGTCCTCGAGCCGAATCCCCATGGAGGCTGGTCGGAATCTCCCCCTTTTTTCCTCTTTTCTTCTTCCTCTTTCTCTTCTCTCTCTTTTCTCTTATTTCTTTCTTCTTTTCTCCCTACCCCCCTCTTTATATAAGAAGAAAAAGGGTTATACCCCTTAAAACCCAAAAACGACTCGTTTACCCAATTACGAGTTACTTTTACCTCTAAAATTACTCGAAACTCATTTTTGACAATCGGACACTCTCTTTCGACTATCTCGGACAATCCGAGACTCATGGCGCAGCCGAAATTTTCATCCGAGGTACTTGACCGCAAATCACTATTTCTACCCAAAATAACTTTATGCGGCTTTCTAATTAAAATCTTACCTCGTGTCGCTTTACTCAACGGAGAAATATGATTAAAATATTTCGACCTATATAGTCCCAAAAATAATCACAACATCCTTCAAAAGTAATTTAATCCTCGAAAATCCCAAAAGTTACTATTTAGGAAAATTTCCCAATTTCCAATTTATAATTAATTATGGAATTTAATCGTCTCCAAAAAGGGCAGGTTGCTCCAGTTTGATGAGATATTACACCATTTCAAATGTTGTTAGATGTTTGAAAACTAACTCCTTTACTTCTGACATGTTGCTGAGATTAACTGAGAAATTGTTGCGTCACACTTCATATTAAGGTGTTTTTGGAATGTTTTATAGTGTGGAAGTTAAAATAAATGTACACTAATTTTTATTATTTTGATGTGTGAACCATGTCGCCTTAATAGTAGGAGACGCATATTGAGATACCACCCGTTCCCAAGACATTATCCTATCACCTTTTTAACCGGTTTGGGTGGAGCCATGACCAAATCGGATTCCTAATTGATGGATCTGAAACAGACGATAACTTATCAAATCAAAAAATGATTAATTTTTTACTATAACTACATGATAAGACCCGTAACAAAATGACATGAACATGGTCCAAACAAAATACAAACCTGATAGGACATGATATGTAAAATACCGAGTTTGGACTTAGTGAAGGTGATTTTAACACGAATTTGCTAACAACGAGTCTAATTACTCTTTGTCGACGGTTTATTTTCCAAATATAATTCCTAACGAGTCTAATAAATCAATATTTGTAGTTGCCATATTCCTTTTGGCAAAAATAGTACACTTATAAGAAACTAGTTAATATGTACAAGTGGTATCTTTATTCACAAGTCCCATACAAACAAGGTACACATCAAAACCCACGATTTTATGAAAGAGAAATATAACGCTCCCATTCTATATTGTATGAATTTAATGTTTGTTTATTGAGTCTCACTTCAAAAATACAGTAAAATATTATCTTCTTCGGCTTATTATACTTGTTGGTATCTTTTGGGGTTTAAGAATTTCATTAGTGTACATAGGATATTTCAATTTTATCTTCACGTATTTTCATAATGTAGACATAAATTTGTGGTAATCTTTTTGGAAAAAAAATTAGTTGTAATTGAAATTTACCCTATAAGGAAAATAATAATTTGTGCACTTAGGGCACATATTTTGAGTCTCAAAATAGTAAATACTAGTATGCAGGCCACACGATACGTAGCCAAGTTTATCAAATTCTAAGATTTAAATGAGATTTAATTCTGAAATAAAAACTAAAAAGCAATATCATTACAAAGTTTTTATAAGAAATTCAATGAACAGTTTAATATTAAAGAATATTCTAACCATGGCCATGAAAAAAATGAAACAACATTTCTTCATATTTCCATTTGTTCATTGCACAGGGTTTAAAACTAGTCATTAGTAAATAGCGTCAAAAGTTAGTAAAATAACTGAAATATCCCGATAATAAAATTTATATTTAATCAATTGTCAAATAATATAGGAGTGAATCAATAAAAAATACATATAATCCCCTGATAAAAAAGAGTGCCAACTAAGACGTCCATAGTTATTCCCGCTTCAAAATAAAGCGATTTACTCAATTATGAATAACCTTTTGTCTTTTCAAATCTTACATTTCTCTCAAACGTTAACTTGTTGGTTTTCCACCCATATGCATTAAAGTTAAGAGAATGCAAAAGGGATAACTATTTTGATATGCATAAAAGTTAGGTGAATGCAAAAGGGCTAACTATTTTTATAAATAAGCCTACGCACATCAATTCTACATATCCCTTGGGCCAACATTTTATTATTGTTTTTTGTGAGTTTAGAGAGCTTAGATGGAGAAAAATAACTATTGTCGTTCAAATGAGGGGAATGTGTCAAACTTCAAGATAGATGAGGAGGTCATGCCAAATGAAGGAGAAAATAATAATCTCAAAGAAACCAACCAAAATGAAGTTGCTATTGAGATAAAAGACAACTTGCCTGTTGAGAATAAGGAACTCATGCCCACGTATGACGAAAAATCTAAGATTGAGGCAAAAGAGTATGTGCATATTGAAAATGAAGAAAATGAAATGATAGAGAAAAAAGATGGAGTGCCTATAAAAAATGAGCAGTTGGTTATGGAGGAGAATGAAAAAAATGCTATGGTTGGGAAAAAAGATGGTGCGACTGATAAAAAAGATGAGTTGGATGTGTCCGAAAATGAAGAAAATTTGAAGGTAGATGAAACGATTAAAAATGAAACTATGAAGAATGAGATAAAAGAGGAAAATGATGAATTGAATCTTAACAAAGAGGAACCCGTTGAAGTCGGTATTTGATGCGGCATGGGTTCTATTATCCAAGCCTAGCTTATATATTTATATTTTATGAATGAATAAAGTGGTGGGAAATGTATTTGGGTTTGGTGCCAATGATTGAAATGGTGTTCGTGGGATAATAAGTCTTTTTGGGCTACGTAAGAGCATATTTGTATTTTTGGGCTACGTTTGTTTGGATCTGTTTCAATACATGGATGTTATGAATCTGTGTTCCCATTATCTAATATTACATGAATTTACTACATGTTAATAACATTCTCTCTGCCTCAATGTTTATTTGCTTTGTGTTTTTTAGGCTTTATTTCTTTGTTGGAAACTTTTTTTTAATAATGATGCAATCTGCATGTAGTTATTCGTATACTAACGTTTGAATCAAATTACGTAATGCAAAATTAATATTTTTTCACAATCTACCGAGGATAAAAAATAGTTTTGAGATGAAATTTTATAATGTATAAAAAATATTTGTTATATTTTACCTTTAGATAAATGCTTTATGTACCGGCAAAAGCTTACCCCCTAACTCAACTGGCTGACATGGCATGCCACTTCAATTTTGAAGAAGATGATTTGTCGTAATAATTTATCTTCTTTATTTATCTTGTTGGATTGGTTGGAGTTTAATGGACAAAATTTTAATTATAAGTAATATTTTCTCTCCTATTCTAATTTTCATTTTAATTTCAAATAAATAATTTTAAAATATTATAAATTAATCTCTAAATATGAAGAAGACTCAATTAAAATATGACACAATAAGATTTTTATTTTATCTAACACTGTTACGAACCAATTAAAACAGAACATGACCTTCACATTTTTCTACCTAACACTAACACGACCAATTAAAAACGAAACGAGGTAAGACAAATTGTTAATTTTTTTAGATGAGCACGAATCAATTAAAATACGACACAATACAAAATATATATTTTTTGCCTAAATAAGAGTTCCCATTATGCCATTTTCCATTTAGACGTGTTCATGTTGTAGGCAACGGTTATTGTTGCTGGCGCGGATCCGCATCATTTAATGGATGTGGGATCGCGGCAGTGGCACAAACAAATCGATTTTATAACTATTTTTTATGTTGATAAAAACTGTTATTTATTTATTTTCGATAAAGTTGTTCTTTTTTTCTCCCTAAAATCTATTTTTTGTGTTAAAACTAGTTTAAGAAACGCTATTTTCTTTAAAAAAATCTTTTATTTTTGTCAAAATTGTTTTTTATTCATAAGAACAATTTTTGGTAAAAAAATGTTTTTCTCTTGTTTTTGTCATGTCATGTCGTGTCGTGTCATTTGTGTCGGTTGCGATACGCTAACATCACGTGTTGCGATCCGCAAACAATAAACAGTGTCGCGATCGACACATAAAATTGATGTTGACATGTTTCAAACTTGTTTTTCTTGGTTTAAACTTTTTTTAATTTGATAAAAAATGTGTTTTTATGTTTCGTTCAAACTGTTTTTTTTTTGGGTTAAGAACTATTTTTTGTGTTTAAACTAGTTAAAAAAATGTATTTTGCTATATATTTTTGTTTGGTTTTCGTTAAAACTGCATTTTCCTCTTTTTTTTAGAAGGCAACAACTATATGTATTTTTAAAAAATGTATTGTGGCGATTGTGACACTAGTTATTATCGCTGGCGTGACCCCACATTCATAAGTCAATTACCAATCGAACACGTCATGTCAGCATATCTCAACCGACACATATGACACGACACAACAAAAACAAAAGGAAAAATATTTTTTTATCAAAAAGATGATTGTAACAATAAAAAACAATTTTGACAGAAGCAAAAGATTTTTTTTTCAAACAACTTTTAAAAAAGCAGTGATAATCAAAATAAAAAAATTTTAAAATCGATTTGTGGCGAGAACCCAAATCCATTAAATGATGCGGATCCGCGCTCGCTTTTTTATTTGGATCGTGATCGTGTTTGTTAAAAACTAGATGATTCATAATCGCATTGTGTAACTTTTTAAATGGTTTGTGTTAAGTAAAAAAAATGATTTCGTGTCCTGTCTTATTTAATTTTAAAACATAATTTTAACATATGTTTTGTTACATATATTTATATATAACGTGTATTTATGATTTTTTATTGTACTGTTTTTTTTAACTTGAAATTTATATTTTACAACCAAAAAATTAATGAGTTGGATGAGTTTTTAACTCCCAAATGGAAGTTGTTGTTTGGATAAACATCATCATTAGGCCACGCAAGAAACATTTCTTTTGGTTTAGGCTTATTTACTTGCATGGGTGCTTGTCAACTCAGTTAGCCACATCAGCTGGTGGGGGTATTCCGATGCATTTAGCCGGTTCCTATAGCATTGCTATTTTTAATCAATTAGGTCAAATGGATCTATCCATATATCATTGGAATACAGATATGAAGCTTCACTTTTCGATAATTTTTTATTCCATTATTTCCGTTGATCAAGCCCAATTTTATAATTAGATCAAATAAAATAGGTGAATTAGAAATTTAAAATAAGTACAATAATATTAATACTAAACAAATTAGGTTTGGGCTATCATAACTTATAAGTTAAGATAAATATATATGTGAAATTCGAGCAAAAATATTATGAGCCTTAAGAAAACCAAAGGCTGTCAAAAATTGTTTTTTATATTGTGTTTGTATGGTATTTTGAAAGAGCAATAACACATATTTCTTTAACTTTACATAAATTTGAGACAAAATTAATTGTTTTTTGATAGTTATGCTGTGCCACAAATATATTTTTTGATACAAAGCCATCATTCTGATATTTCCTTAATTCATACTTTTTCTATTTGATTAGTATAATTAAAGATAATATGATATGATATGTGTAACTTCTCCTTCATTTCTTTTTGAGTAGTTTGATTAGATATTACACCCTTTCAAATTGTTTTTAGATGTTTGAAAACTAACTCCTTTACTTCTGACTTGTTGCTGAGATTAACTGAGAAATTGTTGCGTCACACTTCATATTAAGGTGTTTTGGGAATGTTTTATAGTGTGGAAGTTAAAACAAATCCACACTATTTTTTATTAATTTCATGTGTGGACAATGTTGCCTAAATAGTAGGATAAACATATTGAGATACGACCCGTACCCAAGACATTATCCTATCACCTTTTTAACTGGTTTGGGTGGAGCCATGACCAAATCGGATTCCTAATTGATGGATCTGCAACAGATGATAACTTATCGAATCAAGTTTTGATTAATTTTTTACTATAACTACATGATATGACCCATAACAAAATGACATGAACATGGTCCAAACAAAATACAAACCTGATTGGACATGATATGTAAAATACTGAAGGCTTAGCAAGTTTGGACTTAGTGAAGGTGATTTTGACACGAATTTTCTAACAACGAGTCCAATTACTCTTTGTCGACGGTTTATTTTCCAAATATAATTCCTTACGAGTCTAATAACTCAATTTTTGTAGTTGCCATATTCTTTTTGGCGAAAACAGTACATTTATAAGACACTAGCTGATATGTACCAGTGGTATCTTTATTCACAAGTCTCATACAAACAAGGGACATATTAAAACCCATGACTTTATTGTAACACCCCAAGACTTCGGAGACTAAGAAATTTAAATTTTTTCGGAAAATAAAATTTAATTAAATTGGAGAATTTCAAAATTTGGGAATTGAGGCCCAAAAATAGAGAATATTTCAAACTATTCCGGATGATATTTTTTAGGGTACCATCAATCCTGGAAGCGTCAAGATAGTCAAAATGACTGTCATTAGGTCTTATTTCGGCTTCAGAATGTTTTTAAGTTATTTTGACTTGAATTGGAGTAAAGGAATCATTTAAAGTGTGTATTAATATTTAAAATTGGGATTTTGTTTTAAAGGATTTAGAGGCTTACGGATGAAGCCATTTCTCATTTGAGAGAAAGAGAGAAAAAGCCCTAGAGGGAGAAAGAAGAGAGAAAGAAGAAGAAAAGAAGAGAGAGAGGAAGAAAGCTTGGAGATTTTCGGCCCAATCGCGACATTGGGGACGATCCAACCTCTACAAATCTGAGCCAACTGTTTAATCTTGCTAAATAACTGTTTGTGTATTTTATTTCATAATTGGTGGGTTAAAGAAATGGATTTTTGGGTATAAATATAAAAACCTATATTTTTGGGTTTAATCTTGAAATCAATGTTTAAATTTGGATTTAATGGAATAGAAATGGTTGGGATCAACTTTAGGTTAATTTATGGGCTTAAAATCATGATTTGATGAAGGTTTGGGGGTTAGAATGAAAAATTTAGGGTTTAAAATTCATGGGTGTTGATGAAGAAGAAGACCCCTTTCAAAATTTACAGGCCCGAATCGATTCGCCCCCTTAAGCGAATCGATTCGGTTTAGGGAAATTGGCAGGTCTGCATTGATCGAATCGATTCGGACCCAAGCTGAATCGATTCGGCCTATGGCAATAGCCCAGGTCTTTGGACCCGAATCGATTCTCCTTGGAGGCCGAATTGATTCGCTAGGCCGAATCAATTCGGAATAGGGCCGAATCGATTCAGAAACAGGGCATTTTGTGGTGTTTTCTCCATAGTGATTCCAAATCCTTTTTGGTTGGGTTTATTTATTTGGGGGACCTCTCTTATGATGTAAGAGATATGTTCTTGGAGAAATTGAAGGAGTTTCTCACATATTAGGATTTCGGGGACTCCTTAGGGTATTTGGGAGAAATATAGCCATGTACGTATTGGGGTTGCATATGGAGATTGTGGGGAAACTTCCTTGAGGTTGGGGATACCAATTGTTGATACAGGTATAAATATGATGTGAGGTTCAGAACTCTTAGAGAGTGAGGGATATAATATCCTTAGAAATGTTTAGACTAAGGAACAATTGATAACTCAATAGGAGTATGGGTTCATAAGATAAATTGAACCATAGGTGGAATTGGGAACGATTTGTATCGTACTATCGACTAGAATAAGCGGTAGCATAAATTCTAGTTAGGATAGTTTACACGTAATTATGGGGATATGACCATTGAGATTCCAATACTTGAAATGAGGTTGGAATAAATTGAGGTTTTAGACTATTAAGTCATGTGTGTGCCTATGGTTAAATGGTACTAAAGGAAACTATGTACTTGTGAATAACGGATGGAATGTGTAGTGATGGGTTCCTACGCAAACTCTTGGGTGATATCACTAATGATGAATATATACGTATAGATATATACATATGGTTTTGGGAGACTATTCATCATAGGAAAATGATTGAATATGTTTCAAGTGAGGGATTGTATTCACGTATCGAGGTGAATTTAATGGAAATTGTGGTGACGACTTGTATATTGAGGATTATGTATACTTATAGATGGGTATATATATATCTTATACATATGAATGAGAATTAGTTTATATATATAGATATAAGGATATGTGAATATGTGTTGATATATATATCTGTACGTATATGAATATATGGATATATTTATGTATGGATATACATGGTATGGATATTTAAACCTTATATGATGGTTTAATATTTGATCATATGATTGGATCATATGGATGTATATATATGATTCATGTGAATGATATATATACTTATTTGGTTAAGCATACCCCGCTCATGCTATCATTGGGAAGTTGCGCGCGTAGAGGGTGAGCATCCTGGCTAGAAAAGCAGGGTGTGGATATTCCCCACGCCATAGTCATCCCGTTTGTTATTATATGATATATATATTTATTTTTGGGATGAGACGTGGTGGGTATGTTTCGTCTCATTGCCGGTTTGGAGCTATGAACGCTTCCCGGGACGTCGTGTGCGTGAGTTTACCACGAGATGGGTGTCGTTTAGTCCCACCATGGTGGCCCCAGTATCGCTACGTGAGCCGGGCACTGGGAAGATGATAGCATTGATGAAGTTTATCGGTGATATATATATACCCGGGTATATTATGTGCATGGCCTTGTACAACATATGCAGTATGTACACTTGGCTATTGGATGGATGATGATGGTATATATATATATATATATATGGTTGGAATAAAATACCTATATATATATTTATATATATCCTATAGATGAGAGGATATGGACTCGTATGGGGTACATCTTGGATGATTATAGTGAACTAGATGATTGATGGGGGTTGATGTATTGCATTTAAGGAATATTTCGGTTACATCATCCCAAGAATATTATTGGAAATTTACTAGTAGTAGTAGTAGTAGTAGTACTAGAAATAGTATTATACGGTATGAATGGCATTATGGATCTCTAGGATTGACATTGCCCAGGAGTAGTGTAACGAGGTGGTTCCTTGTTTGGATTTCGCTTTGCGAGACACCTCACGCACGAAACGTAGTGCAATGTTGAGATTAGAGAGAAGTTCTGTCAATATTTATGTGTGGCATAATGGATCTCCAAAATCGACGTTGACATGGAGTAGTGTAACGGGGTGGTTCCTTGTTTGGATTTCGCTTTGCGAGACACCCCACGCACGAAACGCAGCGCAACATTGAAATTGGAGGGATGTTTTGTCAATAACTATCTTGTATGCATATTAATTCTAAATCAAATCATATGTTTTTACCCAAATACACATGGGTAACTGTGGGTACCCTGAATTTAGCACCATAGGCCTGGACGAGTAGCCTCTCCTTAGCGGACCAAAGCCCATGCCCATCACCTTTTGTATTGATCCGATTACCCCACGATCCCATGAAGAGAAGTTGTGGGGGAACGCGATACTGTGTAGGGGAGATGGCTAATAAGGAGGAACCCATCACCCCCACTACTCCAACATATACATGTATAAATTAAACCCTAAGTCCGGGGCAAAGGACAAGTTGTATTCTCTGTACTTATTCTTCAGAATATAGAGAAATAACACTGACTGAACCACCGTGGACGTAGGCACATCTTTGCTGAACCACGTATACCCGTTGTTGTGTGATTGGCTTTTTATTTATATTTTCTTGGTTGTTACCTCTTTCATATTTATTTGTGTTGCATAATAATTGTCACCACAATTGGCGCCGTCTGTGGGAACCGTTTATCTTTTCCTGAGAAGAGCCCACGCCGAGAAAAAATCTAAGATGTCTGGTCACAGCAGCAACGCTCCTCAAGCAGGAGATATTCAGGAGCCACCTGCTCCTCGCAGGATTAGGTCTGAAGTCCGACGTTCAGATCAAGGGGCTCACCTAGAAAGGCCATCCTTAGAAGAGAGTCAAGGACCAGCAAGGTCCACGCAGATATCAAGGTTGATCGATGCATACGAGGCAAGGCTCCACGAGCAGAGGGAGTCTTCTCGCAGATATGAGGCTGAGAATACTCGCTTGAAAAGAAGACTGGAAAAATTGGAGAAGGAACTACGTCCTGATACCAGGAGACGCCCCTATCGCACTCCTAGCCCTCAGGCGATAAAATCTCGCAGTCGAGGAAGGAGCCCTAGGAGGCAATATCAAGGGTACGAAGGTGGCGACTCAGACGACGATCTCCGCGAACAACTAAGAAAAGCTCGTCGCTACCAGAGCCCTGCTCGCAGTGATGACAACATACGAAACCTAGTCCGCGGAGAAATGGACCAACATCCAGCTCACCGCGGCACCAGGTCGACCAGAGAACTCGCCAGGAGAGCGCTAAAGACCCAGATGAAATCTCCCTTCACGAGGGAAATTGAAGAAGAAGAGGCTCCCAAAAAGTTTTCCATTCCAAGGTTCAAGATCTACGACGGGAAGACTGATCCCATTGATCATGTCAGGCAGTACCGGTAGGCTATGACCCTCTGGAATCACCGAGATGCACTAATGTGCCGTATTTTTCCCTCAAGCCTTCATGACGTGGCCCATAAATGGTTTAAGAAACTCCCTCACCGATCCATCAGAAATTTCAAATCCCTGGCCGAGCTCTTTACGACCCGGTTCATCACCAGCAGCTCCCATCCCAAAAGGATGGATGCTCTATTAACAATGAATAAAACGCCTCATGAGACACTCCGAGACTACGCGAAGAGGTACTGGGAGTTATTCAACGAAGTCGAGGACTGCGTGGAAGAAGTGGAAGTGGCTTCATTCCAAATTGGGCTACCTAGCTCTTCCCACCTTTACGAGTCCTTGACAAAGAAGGAAGCTACGACCATTGATGACCTGATGGCCCGGATTGAGAAATACGCAAAGGTGGAAGATGTCACCCGCCTTAACGTAGGAGAAAACGGCCGAGCCAAGCTCGCTACCAAGGGAAGTGAGAGAGTTGAGAACCAGAAAAAGGGAGGAAAGAGTGGGGGCAAGAATGGTTCCAAAAAACGGAAGGAACCCTGACGTTACAAATACATTCCAGGCGGTCAACACCGTCTTCAAAGAACCAATTTACAAAATTCTCGCGAAGATCAAGGATGAGCCGTTCGTCAAATGGCCCCGGAAAATGGGAGGAGACCCCTCGAAAAGAAACAATGCATTAAGATGCACTTTCCACAAAGAGGGAGGGCATAAGACCGAGCACTGCAAGGCTCTTAAGTCTCACCTCGAGGAGTTGGCCCAATCCAGACATTTGAATGACTTTATGGAAAAGAAGGTAGAGAGAGTGACTGTCCACAAGGAGGCAAAACATGACAACGTATTGGAAGACGACGCCGGACACGAATTCACAGTAATCCATGGAGTATCCGACGTTAAGCAAATCAAGGGTAACTAATCTCGAATGGAGGTAAAGAAGCTGACCGCGGTGATGCAAGCCTTTCAGATTGATCCAGCAAAATCACAGGCAGGAAAACGTCGGCGAGCAGAGGACATCAACTACAATAAGCACATTGTTTTAACGGATGAAGATCTTGTGGGAGTAAGGACCCCACATCACGATGCCTTAGTCATTACACTCAGGATAGCCAACTTTGATATCGACAGGCTGCTCGTCGATCAAGGGAGCTCATCCGAAGTAATGTACATCGACCTGTTCAGGAAATTGAAGTTGAACATCGCCGACCTAAAGGGAACCACTGTCCCTCTGGTTGGCTTCACTAGGAAGATGACCATGCCTCTAGGCAAGATAGTACTGCCAGTGCTCGCTGGAAATGTTTCCCAAATGATCGAATTCTTGGTGGTCGACATCGATTCACCGTATCAAGACATCCTCGGCAGGGGATGGCTTCATGCAATGAAGGCAGTCTCCTCGACCTACCACCAGAAACTCAAATATGTCACCGAGCGGGGAGTGATGGAGATACATGGCGACCAGGCGATGGCGAGAAAGTGCTTCATAGCGGCCATCCGACCAAAGCCAGAGAAAAGAGCCGTTCAAACCAGCGAGAAAGTGGAGGAAGGTGCAATCCCTTCCAAATAACAATTAAAATATGGAAGGCCCGGAGTGGAAGAGACCAGGTTCCTCCCCTCCGAGCGTATTGTAGAGGACCTGGTAGAAGTGATTGCTAAAGAAGGCGACAACAACAAAGTCTTCCTGATCGGGACCTCACTCACTGACCAAGAGCAAAAGGATTTGTTAACCTTACTCAGAAGCAACATAGATGTTTTCGCTTGGGAACCCTATGAGCTGCCAGGAATCGATCCCAATATGGTCTGCCATCGGTTGCACGTCAATCCCACATTCAAGCCGATAGCGCAGAAGGCACAACGAACTGCTCCCGAGAAGGCCAGAGCAATAGAAAAAGATGTCGAAAAACTGATGGATGTAGGGTCCATACGGGAAGTGCAATTCCCCAAATGGTTATCCAACCCAGTGGTAGTTCCAAAAAGCAACGGGAAGTGGAGAGTTTGCATAGACTTCACTGACCTCAATAAAGCCTGCCCCAAGGATAGCTTCCCTCTTCAGAAAATAGACCAACTAGTAGACGCCACTGCAGCTCATGAACGAATGAGTTTCCTGGACGCATACTCAGGCTATCACCAGATTTCCCCGTATGCCCCAGATCAGGACAAAACGACGTTTATCACGACGGTTGGTTTATACTGTTACAAGGTCATGCCTTTTGGGCTAAAAAATGCAGGGGCAACCTATCAGCGGCTGGTTACTAAAATGTTCAAGAATCAAATGGGAGACACAATGGAGGTCTACATCGACGACATGCTCGTCAAGAGCAAGGAGAAGGAAAATCACCTCTCGGACCTGTCAAGTACCTTCGAAATCCTCAGGAAGTACCGAATGAAACTCAACGAGAGCAAGTGTTCCTTCGGTGTCCAGTCAGGAAAGTTTCTTGGGTATTTGGTCAGCAAGCGAGGCATAGAGGCTAATTCGGACCAGATTGATGCAATCAAAAGAGTGCAACCTCCTCGCACAATTCGCGATGTACAGAAGCTCACTGGAATGCTCACTGCTCTAAATCGTTTCATTTGTAAATCCTCCGATAGATGCAAGCCCTTCTTCCAACTCTTAAAAGGAAGCAAAATAGTAGAATGAACCCCAGGTTGCTCACAAGCATTAGACGAGCTCAAGTCCTACCTAAGCTCCCCACCACTGCTTGTCATACCACAGCAAATGGACTCTTTGTACCTCTACCTCTCTGTATCCAGCCATACTGTCAGCTCAGCGCTAATGTGTGAAGTTACAGGGATCCAACATCCAGTCTATTACGCGAGCAAAACCTTACTAAACGACGAGCAGCGCTACCTACCATTGGAAAAACTCTCATTCTCCCTAGTAATGTCCTCGAGGAAACTGAAGCATTACTTCGAAGCTCATACGATCATCGTCCTCAGATCACACCCCCTCAAGGCTGTCCTAAGGAAGGCGGATTTGTCGGGCAGACTGTCTAAATGGTCAGTCAAGCTCGGTCGGTTTGACATCCAATTTCAACCAAGGACAGCTATCAAGGGTCAAATCCTTGCTGACTTCATAGCTGAATTCACAGGAGAAGAACCCTTCGACTAGCCTAAGCCAACAGAACAAAACAACCAGGCTACAGGGGGAAGCTGGAAACTATTCGTTGATGGAGCCTCCAACTCAAAGGGGGCAGGAGTTGGAATTGTTCTCATCACTCCAGAAAATACAGTCCTCGAGCAAGGAATCAGGCTGGGATTTACAGCCTCCAACAACGAAGCAGAATACGAAGCCTTTATAGCAGGTCTCCAAAAGGCGCAAACTCTGGGAGCAAAGCATTTGCAGGTATTCAGAGATTCTCAACTAGTTTCCAATCAGATAAGTGGAGACTACAACGCCAAGGATGAGAGAATGGCAGCCTACCTCTCCTTGGTAAAAAACTTAATGACGAACTTTGAAGAGATCAACATCCAACAGTTTCCCAGGGGGCAAAATAGCCACGTTGACGCCTTAGCAGCCCTGAGCTCGGCAGTTGATTCTAGCCTTAAAAGGATCATCCCTATCGATTTCCTCAGTTGCCCAAGCATTTACCCCAACTGCGATCTGTCAAAGGCAAAACCAATACTCCAATTAGAGTCAGCCCCTAGTTGGATGGACCCCTTAAAAGACTATCTAAAGAACGGAACGCTCCCAGAGGATAAGAGGACTGCCCACCAGATAAGAGTCAAAGTTTCTCGCTTTCACTTATCTACGGGAGGCGACTTGTACAAAAGATCTTTCTCTGGCCCCTACCTTAGATGCATCCACCCAGGCGATGTCAAGACAGTGCTTCACGAACTTCATGAAGGACTCTGCGGGAGTCACGTCGGAGGAAGGTCTCTAGCCTTCCGAGCAATGAAACAAGGTTATTGGTGGCCATATATGCAAAAGGACTCCGCAGTATATGTCCGCAAATGCCTAAAATGCCAGCTTCACGCCCCCATGGTCCACCAGCCCGCCAGTGAGTTAAAATTCCTTACCAGTCCCTGACCTTTCGCCCAGTGGGGAATGGACATCGTGGGACCACTGCCCACCGCTGCCGGTAATCGCAAATACCTGTTGGCCGCAACTGATTACTTTACCAAGTGGATCGAGGCAGAACCATTGGCTTACATCCGAGATGCTGGCATGATGAGGTTCCTATGGAGAAATATAATCACTCGATTCGGGATCCCCAGAACCATCATCACTGACAATGGAACACAGTTCGAGAGTGGCCCTTTTCAGGACTTCTTCGACCAACACGGGATCATGCACCACTTCAGCTCGGTGGCTTACCCTCAAAACAACGGACAAGCTGAGGCTTCCAACAAGACAGTGATCGTTGGATTGAAGAAGCGGTTAGAATGAGCCAAAGGCGCGTGGACAACCGAGCTACCGTATATCCTATGGGCATACCGAACGACTCCTAGGCGAGCCACAGGAGAAACGCCATTCTCACTAGCATATGGTATGGAGGCAGTCATCCCACTAGAAGCAGGATTGCCTACAATGAGATCCGACCTTGTCGAGCAGGGTCAGAACGATCAGGCTTTGCTCGCTGAACTCGACTTGGCCGACGAGTGCAGGGAACTTGCCCTACTAAAACTAGCGAGCTATCAGCAATAGCTCGCGAAGCACTATAGCAAGAGGGTCAATCCGAGGAAATTCGAAGTTGGGGACAATGTTCTAAGAAAGGTCCCGGGCAACACAGTGAAGCCATCAGACGGTAAACTGGGCCCGAACTGGGAAGGACCTTATAAGATAATTAGAGACGATTTGCAAGGTGCCTATCATTTGAAAACAATGGAGGGCAGAGAGATACCACGAGCATGGAACGCATCTAATCTCAAGAAATTCTATTTTTAGGAGTTCTATTGTTAGATCTTTTATTGTACTCATTATGGTAAAAGACATTTTATTTCTCAATTCATCAATGTAAATCTCTCAGTTGATCACTCTCTAAAAAGTAACAATTATATCTTATTGTACATCCTTTTCAAATCACAGGTATAATGGTTGACATAGCAGGGGATCACCCCTCCTCAGGCGATCGTCATGAAGCACGACAGACCTCTTAGCATTGCCCATGGCAATATATGAAGCCCTACAGAGTATTCTTAGGCATCAAACCTACTTTGGTTAAACAAAATCCTGACCGGATGAAGATATCCAATACCAGGTGTGTCCTCGCCAATTGCCCTACTTAGGCCTAAAGGAGTGTGACGACACGACCTAAAAGGTAAAGGAAGGGCACAATGGTATTCTTTTACTGGACTGGGCGGACACTCACATGACAAAAGCTACAAGAATATAAAAGGATTGATGAACACGTTTAGTCGGCAAAGTTGCCCAGAACTCGAACTCCTCATTAATCTTTTATATTTACAAACTGTAATAGTACATGTTTAGTCGGCGAAGCTCGCCCAAAGCATTTACAATACAAGAATACAAAAGAATTGATGAACACGTTTAGTCGGCAAAATTGCCCAAAACTCGAACTTCTCATTAATCTTTTACATTTACAAACAGTAATAGTACATGTTTAGTCGGCGAAGCTCGCCCAAAGCATTTACAATAATTAAAAAATCTCAAGAAGGTGGAAGTCTCCGAGCAAGATAGTCAGCAACTTTAGCTCTCCTTCTAACATCAGGAGCAGGGGCGAGCTCCTTCACGAACTCATTTGCGTCCAATTCCAATAATCGCTGGGGAATAGCATCAATGGGTATCCATCGATCATCCCGCCGGAATGGATTGGGCATCAGAGTGGAGGAGGGCATCTCGTGTCGATACCACAGCGTCGAGTTCCTCGGGACCTGCAGCTCTTTGAGGGCGCTCAACCACCCCCTGATGAAGGATAACTCTTTAAACTCTAACAGTCTCGTCGGAGCATCCAGCCAGCCTTGATCGTAGCCATCGGACCACACTTGTCGAGAACCGTTCTTGAATAAATGCCGTAAACGGGTGACGTCCCTCTGAAGCCCAGCAGCAGTCACATAAGCTTGCCAAACATCGCCGCGCAGCTCCTCCATTTCCCTCTCATGTTGTTCTTCGACCTCCCTATTCCAACCCCTAGCACTCCTACCAGCACGCGGGAGGGGAGGCCGAGCAGCTCACGAAGAAGAAGAGCCTTGTAGGACTGCTGGAACAATGCTCGGCGAATGCTCCTTAAGCTTCGAGACCTCCCGCCTTAGGTCTTCATTCTCCTACTGCAGAAACTCCCCAACCTGGTTGATCTCGGTGGCCTCCAGTAGCTTCGCTCTCAGCTCGTTAACTTCTTCCTGCACTGAGGCACCGATTTCTCCCATTTCCTGGAGCTTATCCTTCAGCTTAGCCACCAGCTCGGACTGATCCTTATATTTTTTGTTGCTTAACTTAGCAAACCTGCAGAGTCTAGCGAAGGCCTGGCGAATAGCAGGACTTGCATTAGGACCAAGAGTCCTACCCAGATAGGAAGTGGCAGGGATATAATCATCAACATCAACACACTACAAGTAAAAATAAAAGGGAGAGAAGAGAAAGAGATCAGCATAAACATAAATGAAGCCTTTTTATTAATTATGAACGAGGTTACATCAGATCAAAAAGAAAAAATTACAAAGCCCTATCAATTAGCAACCTCGGATGGTCCCTTGTCCTTGTGAGCATCAGCGGGGGCATTACCCTCTGCAGGGACGTCCTCTATCCTCTCGACCAATAGAGCATCAGTAGAGGTCACCTGAGAGACAGCGTTGGTGCCTTCAACAGTTGAGGCTGGTTCCTCAACTATAACTAGCTTTAGCCCTGGGTCGTGCTCGTCAAAGAGGGGGGATGCAACGTCCACCCCAGCAGCCACGAGAGCCTTATTCCACCCTTTCTTGAAGTTCAGACGGCTGATATAGCCTATCTGAACCTCAGCGTCCTCATACGCAGCAGCCCAGCCAGAGTTGTACGAATCTTCCTTAAGAGTGGGCGCCTGGGCTTTCTCCGCCTCCAGCTGCTCGGCCAGAACCTTGTTCTTCTCTACAAGGTCTAGCTTGCTCGAGCACACCAGGTCGTACGCCTTCCTCAGCTCGCCAAGCTCCCTGACAGCGTCATCTCTCTCGCGAGCAGAATTAGCAAGGGCCGAGGCAGGTGAAGCTCGAGCTGCATCAGCAGCCTTCAAATCGGCCTCCAGCTGAGAACCCCTGGCTACCAGAGTAGACTTCTGCTACTCCAGCTCGTCGCGAGAGCGATAGAGCACAGCGAAGTCAGTCACAAACTGCAAAGAACAAGGAAAAGATCAGGAAGAAAAAAATATCAAAACTGGTTAAAAGAAATTGAGAATTAGAAGATGAACCTTACCAAGGCAAGCCTTTGGCTAGCTTGCAAAGCCAGTTGATCGTACCCCAACGCCCTCTCACGATCTGTAGGGAGGACTGCTCTCTCGAGCAGCGCAGGGGAAAGCTGAGGAGAGGTGGCCACCGAAGCCCCCTCGGGCAAGGCAGACACTGGAACCAGGGCCTGACCAGTTTTGTTCCTTGATTCCACCTTCCTCCTCTCCTCCTCTTTTTCCCTTTCCCTCCTCTTTCTCTCCTCCACCCTCTTCTTCTCTTCCACCTTCTTCCTCTCCTCCTCCTTTTTCTTCTCTCTCTCTCGCGCCTGCTCCTCCTCTCTCTTCTTCTTCTCTTGCTCCTGAGAAGAAGGCCGAGAACCAGTAGCTATGGCCCCGGAGGCAGTCTTCGATTTCTTGGACCTCTGTGTAAGAAGCACATTATCATCATCATCATCATCATCTCTGATCAAATTCTTCCTGGGAGGCATCTCTTCACCAGAACTGCTGGTAGTACTCGACGAGTCTCGAGCCTTGGAATCCCCTTCAGAAGAACTGCTACTGTCACCACTGCCTGCACCCAAATTACTCACAACGCCTGCAGGCTCACTCTCCGAGCTGCTCTCTTCTTCGTCCAAATGGATGGGCTCAGCCAAAATCTCTTCAGAAGAGTCAAAGTCTGGAACACTATCCACAGGTCGGGCTATGAAGCTGGATCATGTGTTCTTGTATTCAAGCAGAAAAGAAGCAGACCTAGGATGCTCGCCGTCACCCAAAGGTTCCCTGATGTTCCAAGCTTTCACCAGTTCCGAGATACGAACCTCACTGAGAGCAGGCTCCAAGTTCTTTGTCCTCGCTGTGAAAGAAAAAGCAAGGAGAGGTTAGAAAAATCACAAGTCAGCAATGTTTGAAACAATAATCTGACATCTACCAATATATTCTTCCCCATAAAAGGGAACAGTGAACCTCTCAGACCTCGACCCTTCAAATTGGGAGGAAAGTTGCCAATTCCTAACAAGAAAACCTTCTTGCCAGTAGTCCTTATGGGAATCAGGTAAATTTACTACCAATAACCTATCAGGGCTCCTAGCCTTAAGGTACAGAACACCTGAACTCGTTCGAGAAAAGGAGTAACAAAAGCAGACCTCGGCAAGCCCTAACTTTGTGCCATACAATTGATTTATCCTATGCACGCCGTTCACTATTTTCCATACGTTTGGCGAACATTGTGCAGGCACAATACTAAAATAGCTAAAGAAGTGCAGAAACAGATCATTAGGGGGAAAGGTAAGTCCCCCCTGGGAGAGCAATAGGACGTGAATCCAATGTGCATCCTTTATATCCCTAACGTTCCTAGGAGGCGAGGCACAACACTCAATCTCTACCCACTCAGGAATACTGTAGAATTTTCTAAACTCAGTTACTGACCTATTTCCAATCTTCGCCATTGGAAAAATACAAGAAAAACTACAAACCAAAGAGAAAATGCAAAAAGCACGAGTGACTTACAAGACAGAAGATCAGGTCAAATGGCGAAGAAGCAACGAAAGTAGAGATCAAAAACAGAAGGTACCAAGCGTAAGAGTTCTCAGAAGATAGAAGATTGCTGGAAAAGACGGAAGCGACGAAAAGAAATGTGCCTTATTCCAACGAGCCTTCAAGTCTAATCATAGCGCACGGATAGCGAACCGGGTGCCGCCAAAGCAACTTCACAGTTTTCAAAGAAATCAACCATAATAGCTGATTATTTAAATTCATTAGACATGTAAAAATGGCCCAACAAATTTAGGGGCAATTGTGGGTACCCTGAATTTAGCACCATAGGCCTGGACGAGTAGCCTCTCCTTAGAGGCCCAAAGCCCAGGCCCATCACCTTTTGTATTGATCCGATTACCCCACGATCCCATGAAGAGAAGTTATGGGGGAACGCGATCCTGTGTAGGGGAGATGGCTAATAAGGAGGAACCCATCACCCCCACTACTCCAACATATACATGTATAAATTAAACCCTAAGTTCGGGGAAAAGGACAAGTTGTATTCTCTGTACTTATTCTTCAGAATATAGAGAAATAACACTGACTGAACCACCGTGGACGTAGGCACATCTTTGCTGAACCACGTATACCCGTTGTTGTGTGATTGGCTATTTATTTATCTTTTCTTGGTTGTTACCTATTTCATATTTATTTGTGTTGCATAATAATTGTCACCACAGTAACTTATTAAGATTCATAATTGGTTAAATTATAAACCGGAATCCATTAAGCCTAATATGGCATATATGTTTGTTAAAATCATTAAGGGTATTTGGAAAGAGTGGGTCCCGGGGTTAGGGTAGTAATGGCAAATCTCGTGGGTGTAGGCTAGGCCTATCACAAGTTAGGTTGTCCTTATAAATGGGGTAATTTAACTAAAACTTGAGGACGCGATTAGGTGCACGCCTTTAGATGAGAGGTGAGTTGGGGTTTCACGAGAGTGCGGTCTCACTTTAATTATGAAATAAGTGCACCGGTATTTATTATGCACGGTTAACACACTTGCTAAATATTTTTCACAATCGGGGCTCTGACCCGTTTTCTTTTCTCTCCTGCTTGTATATATATATATATATATATATATATATATGTATTTCCACAGGTATCCTACCGCATGGATGCCGGATGACCTTCTATCCAGAGTCTTGGGATCCGTGACAGGTACGGACTGTTGCGGGATGTATCTTGTAGCCGCTTCCTACTTCGTTAGAATTCTAGGTAGGATTCATGTTGTATATTGGGTTTGTACCCAAGGGATAGTTATATACATGTTTATATTTATTCCATTTCAGTCAATGTATTGGCTGTGACCCGACAGCTTATTCGGGTCTACATTTTATAGTACATCCTGTTGTATTTATTTATTTCATTTTATTTCTAGCATTTCATTTATCTTAGTTTCTTTCATGCGCCTTTATTTTCTTTTTAGTAGTGTTAGTTGGTTGTATGTTGCACATTTTATTTAATTTTAACATCCCGCTTACATGATTTCGTGTAGCCAGTCCTATATTATATAGTACCGACAGTTGATGTTGAGACTGGACCATCTGAAACTCCTGATTTAATATAGTATAGGGCTGGCCACCCGTTATTATTTTAGGCGGGTTGTTACAGATGGTATCAGAGCATCAGGTTGTAGAGTCCTTAGGATCTGCGCGAGTTTTCTGCATTCTTCCGTTAACGTTCTTGACATAAAGCCCTACAAATAGGACTGTTGTGTTCACTGCGTTGTTTTCTTCTGTGAAGTATATTCACTTGATTGGCGTTCTGATAATAGTTGCTCTTGTTTCGTTTCAGACGTCGCCTAGATTTTGTCGTCTAGTAAGGGATAGGATTAGAAGTACAATACCCATAGCATATTTTGGGTACGCTTTAATCGGGGGTATTTGTCTTCCCCGATTCCGGAGGAGATATTGAGGAGATTTCTAGCAGTGGTTCGAGGTGATTTATCGACGGTTGAGTAAAAAAGGAAAATTTACTCGAACGGCGAACTTTGGACTTAGTAAAATAAGTCCGAGGAGAGAAATATAGTGTAGTCTTTGGGAGGTTTAGGGTTAGAATTCATCAACCTTCGTTAGAAAACTTGGTGTTAGTGACTTTTCCCGACGTGAGGAGTGTGGAGTTATCCCAATATCGGGAGTATCGCCTTCTAGGATGAGGGAGAATGCATTTGGAGACTCAGTTCGTTGTGTAGGATTGAGGGAGTTTTCGACTGTCGTCCTCATGTTTTATCCTTCAAAATGGTTAGGAAGGATTTTGGTAAAGATGTTTCTCCTGCAGAGAAATAGGTTTAGGAATAATGATTTTCTGGAAGAAGTTGAGGACCCCAAGTTGAGATTCTAGGACGAGGTGAAACCACTAGATTATGGAAGTACAAGGTAGAATTCCTTTCTTTGTGTTTAAGTCATGCTTTGTGCGATTTTCGAAACGTCGAGAGTTATAATATTGAATTCCGGAGGTGCGGAATGTTAAGGTTTGTTAAGTAGTGGTTATTTGTCTTATGGATGGGGTTAGGGTGTATAATTGCGGTGTTCCAATGAGGGAAGAATTTATTTCGTGGAAAGGTGTTGATGTGATGTAGAAGAAATTTTTTTTATACTTGAGAAGTTCAAGTTTAGTAGGTGTATGTTGAGCGGATAATTTAGCTCATGGTTGTGCTAGTCTTAAGACTAGGTAGTGGTTAGAAGTATTGAAATTATTGAGGCCTTATGTTCTAAACATAAGGTATGTGTTTGGCGTATCGGAAGACACGAAATTTATTTATATTATATTGTTATATAGGCCTTCGGGCAATAGGTAATATATGAAAATCTTTTATAAAACCTTAACCCTGGTTCAACTAACCTCAATCCCCGACCTAGCTACCCAGTAGTGTAATGGGAGGGTTCCTTGTTTGGATTTCGCTCTGCGAGACCTCCCCCGTACGAAGGCAGCTTGTGTCAGGAATTGTGGAGAGTTTAACCATTGGGAATTTTTTTAAACTTATATATATATTTAGTATGTTATTATAGAATATATTGATGATAGTTATATTCGAGTTGAGGCTAATGGAGTCTTATTATAATTCTTCGAGTGAAAGCTCGGGTACGGGGTGTATGGGCACCCCGGGGTAGTTATTTGTTTTAAAAAATTTATATGGTTCGACGTGAGAACTAGAAAGGATCGGAATACTGATCCTAAAGGTTGATGCAAGGACTAGAAGAGATTGAAGTCCTAGGCACATCATAAATTTCGCGGACGAAATTTTTGTAAGGGAGAAGATTGTAACACCCCAAGACTTTGGAGACTGAGAAATTTAATTTAATTAAATTGGAGAATTTCAAAATTTGGGAATTGAGGCCCAAAAATAGAGAATATTTCAAAGTAATCCGGATGATATTTTTTAGGGTACCATCGATCCTCGAAGGGTTGAGATAGTCAAAATGACTGTCATTAGGTCTTATTTCGGCTCTAGAATGTTTTTAAGTTATTTTGACTTGAATTGGAGTAAACGAGTCATTTAAAGTGTGTATTAACATTTAAAATTGGGATTTTGTTTTAAAGGATTTAGAGTCTTACGGATGAAGCCATTTCTCATTTGAGAGAAAGAGAGAAAAAGCCCTAGAGGGAGAAAGAAGAGAGAAAGAAGAAGAAAAGAAGAGAGAGAGGAAGAAAGCTTGGAGATTTTCGGCCCAATCGCGACATTGGGGACGATCCAACCTCTACAAATCTGAGCCAACTGTTTAATCTTGCTAAATAACTTTTTGTGTATTTTATTTCATAATTGGTGGGTTAAAGAAATGGATTTTTGGGTATAAATATAAAAACCTAGATTTTTGGGTTTAATCTTGAAATCAATGTTTAAATTTGGATTTAATGGAATAGAAATGGTTGGGATCAACTTTAGGTTAATTTATGGGCTTAAAATCATGATTTGATGAAGGTTTGGGGGTTAGAATGAAAAATTTAGGGTTTAAAATTCATGGGTTTTGATGAAGAAGAAGACCCCTTTCAAAATTTACAGGCCCGAATCGATTCGCCCCCTTAAGCGAATCGATTCGGTTTAGGGAAATTGGCAGGTCTGCATTGATCGAATCGATTCGGACCCAAGCCGAATCGATTCGGCCTGTGGCAGTAGCCCAGGTCTTTGGACCCAAATCAATTCGCCTTGGAGGCCGAATCGATTCGGAATAGGGCCGAATCGATTCAGAAACATGACATTTTGTGGTGTTTTCTCCATAGTGATTCCAAATCCTTTTTGGTTGGGTTTATTGATTTGGGGGCCTTCTCTTATGATGTAAGAGATATGTTCTTGGAGACATTGAAGGAGTTTCTCACATATTAGGATTTTGGGGACTCCTTAGGGTATTTGGGAGAAATATATCCATGTACGTATTGGGGTTGCATATGGAGATTGTGGGGAAACCTCCTTGAGGTTGGGGATACCAATTGTAGATACAGGTATAAATATGATGTGAGGTTGAGAACTCTTAGAGAGTGAGGGATATAATATCGTTAGAAATGTTAAGACTAAGGAACAATTGATAACTCAATAGGAGTAAGGGTTCATAAGATAAATTGAACCATAAGTGGAATTGGGAACGATTTGTATCGTACTATCGACTATAATAAGCGGTAGCATAAATTCTAGTTAGGATAGTTTACACGTAATTATGGGGATATGACCATTGAGATTCCAATACTTGAAATGAGGTTGGAATAAATTGAGGTTTTAGACTATTAAGTCATGTGTGTGCCTATGGTTAAATGGTACTAAAGGAAACTATGTACTTGTGAATAACGGATGGAATGTGTAGTGATGGGTTCCTACGCAAACTCTAGGGTGATATCCCTAATGATGAATATATACGTATAGATATATACATATGGTTTTGGGAGACTATTCATCATAGGAAAATGATTGAATATGTTTCAAGTGAGGGATTGTATTCACGTATCGAGGTGAATTTAATGGAAATTGTGGTGACGACTTGTATATTGAGGATTATGTATACTTATAGATGGGTATATATATATCTTATACATATGAATGAGAATTAGTTTATATATATAGATATAAGGATATGTGAATATGTGTTGATATATATATCTGTACGTATATGAATATATGGATATATTTATGTATGGATATACATGGTATGGATATTTAAAATTTATATGATGGTTTAATATTTGATCATATGATTGGATCATATGGATGTATATATATGGTGCATGTGAATGATATATATACTTATTTGGTTAAGCATACCCCGCTCATGCTATCATTGGGAAGTTGCATGCGTAGAGGGTGAGCATCCTGGCTAGAAAAGCAGGGTGTGGATATTCCCCAGGTCATAGTCGTCCCGTGTGTTATTATACGATATATATATTTATTTTTGGGATGAGACGTGGTGGGTATGTTTCGTCTCATTGCCGGTTTGGAGCTATGACCGCTTCCCGGGACGTCGTGTGCGTGAGTTTACCACGAGATGGGTGTCGTTTACTCCCACCATGGTGGACCCAGTATTGCTATGTGAGCTGGGCACTGGGAAGATGATAGCATTGATGCAGTTTATCGGCGATATATATATATAGCCGGGTATATTATGTGCATGGCCTTGTACATCATATGCAGTATGTACACTTGGCTATTGGATGGATAATGATGGTATATATATATATATGGTTGGAATAAAATACCTATATATATATATTTATATATATCCTATAGATGAGAGGATATGGACTCGTATGGGGTACATCTTGGATGATTATGGTGTACTAGATGATTGATGGGGGTTGATGTATCGCATTTAAGGAATATTTCGGTTACATCATCCCAAGAATATTACTGGAAATTTAGTAGTAGTAGTAGTAGTAGTAGTAGTAGTAGAAATAGTATTATACGGTATGAATGGCACTATGGATCTCTAGGATTGACATTGCCCAGGAGTAGTGTAACGAGGTGGTTCCTTGTTTGGATTTCGCTTTGCGAGACACCTCACGCACGAAACGTAGTGCATTGTTGAGATTAGAGAGAAGTTCTGTCAATATTTATGTGTGGCATAATGGATCTCCAGGATCGACGTTGACATGGAGTAGTGTAACGGGGTGGTTCCTTGTTTGGATTTCGCTTTGTGAGACACCCCACGAACGAAACGTAGCGCAGCGTTGAAATTCGAGGGAAGTTTTGTCAATAACTATCTTGTATGCATATTAATTCTAAATTAAATCATATGTTTTTACCCAAATACACATGGGTAACTTATTAAGATTCATAATTGGTTAAATTATAAACCGGAATCCATTAAGCCTAATATGGCATATATGTTTGTTAAAATCATTAAGGGTATTTGGAAAGAGTGGGTCCAGGGGTTAGGGTAATAATGGAAAATCTCGTGGGTGTAGGCTAGGCCTATCACAAGTTAGGTTTTCCATATAAATGGGGTAATTTAACTAAAACATGAGGACGCGATTAGGTGTGCGCCTTTAGATGAGAGGTGAGTTGGGGTTTCACGAGAGTGCGGTCTCACTTTAATTATGAAATAAGTGCACCGGTATTTATTATGCACGGTTAACACACTTACTAAATATTTTTCACAATCGGGGCTCTGACCCATTTTCTTTTCTCTCCTGCTTGTATATATATATGTATTGCCACAGGTATCCTACCGCATGGATGCCGGATGACCTTCTATCCAGAGTCTTGGGAGCCGTGACAGGTGCGGACTGTTGCGGGATTTATCTTGTAGCCGCTTCCTACTTCGTTAGAATTATATGTAGGATTCATGTTGTATATCGGGTTTGTACCCAAGGGATAGTTATATACATGTTTATATTTATTCCATTTCAGTTATTGTATTGGCTGTGACCCGACAACTTATTCGGGTCCACTTTTTATAGTACATCCTGTTGTATTTATTTATTTCATTTTATTTCTATCATTTCATTTATCTTAGTTTCTTTCATGCGCCTTTATTTTCTTTTTAGTAGTGTTATTTGGTTGTCTGTTGCACATTTTATTTAATTTTAACATCCCGCTTATATGATTTCGGGTAGCTAGTACTATATTATATAGTACCGACAGTTGATGTTGAGACTGGACCATCTGAAACTCCTGATTTAATATAGTATAGGGTTGGCCACCCGTTATTATTTTAGGCGGGTTGTTACAGATGGTATCAGAGCATCAGGTTCTAGAGTCCTTAGGATCTGTGCGAGTTTTCTGCATTCTTCCGTTAACGTTCTTAACATAAAGCCCTACAAATAGGACTGTTGTGATCAGTGCGTTGTTTTCTTCTGTGAAGTATATTCACTTGATTGGCGTTCTGATAACAGTTGCTCTTGTTTCGTTTCAGATGTCGCCTAGATTTTATCGTCTAGGAAGGGATAGGATTAGAAGTACAATACCCATAGCATATTTTGGGTACGCTTTAATCGGGGGTATTTGTCTTCCCCGATTCCGGAGGAGATATTGAGGAGATTTCTAGCAGTGGTTCGAGGTGATTTATCGACGGTTGAGTAAGAAAGAAAAATTTACTCGAACGACGAACTTAGGACTTAGTAAAATAAGTCTGAGGAGAGAAATATAGTGTAGTCTTTGGGAGGTTTAGGGTGAGAATTCATCAACCTTCGTTAGAAAACCTGGTGTTAGTGACTTTTCTCGACGTGAGGTGTGTGGAGTTGTCCCAATATCGGGTGTATCGCCTTCTAGGATGAGGGAGAATGCATTTGGAGACTCAGTTCATTGTGTAGGTGTAAGGACATTTTTCTCATGTCCGAAATGTTTCTTTTATTTATGTCGTACGCCACTACATTTGGCACGTCTCCTCACAATCTCACAAGACGACCTCTATCCGAATTCCGGGAATCACGCATGCATTATCTCCATTAATGTGTCCCTCATCTGAATCAACGACTTCAAGTTCCTTGATTCTAGGCTCGTAATGCAAGTTGTACGCAAGAGAAGTCAAATCAGTGAAACAAGGCATGATAGGGATGTTGAAGGGCAAATTGGTAATTTTACCGGTCAACTAGAAAGTTGAAGAGCTTGCAGCAACAAAGATACTGGAAGAAACGGCACCTCAGTCCGAGCTACGGTGAACAAGTTATGGCCCGTTGAAAATGGAGATATTTCCATTGAAAATGCTGGGAATTTTTCTTAGTGTTTAAGCCCCTGTCCCCAGCACACTTTCCCGAACCCAGCCCGAAACCGGTTCGGGGGGGCGAACCGATTTGCAGGGTACCCGAACCGGTTCGGGGTACCTGTACGCTGGATAGAATTTCAGCATTTTAAAATCATGGGTCTCTTCATGTATTTCCCTATAAATACCAACTTCGAGGGAGTTGTTTTGCAAGACTTTAAAAGACGTTTTTGAGAGTCCAAATACCTCTAGTCTTCATATATTTGATTCCCAAGACTCATGTTTTGATTCACACATCCTTGCCAAATATTTGTGAATCCTTTTGCAACCCAATAACACACCTTTGGTTTTTTCAACCCTTGTGGAGGAGACCGTTCTTCTTCTCCATTGCAGCCCTACTGGAAAGGGATAATTCCATCCGCGACTATAGAATCCGATACCCGAGGGTAATTCTTAGTCAACTTGTATTTTCATTGTAATCCAATTGTAAGCCGTTTTCTTACAAATTATAGTGAAAATAAATGGTTTTGCCCCTGTGGGGGATTTTTCCTTAATTATGTGTGTTTAAATAACTCTTGCATGATTTCATATTGTTTCAATCACACCTAGTTGCATGTTTAGGGTTTATTTGGGTTAAAAGGTATTTAATATATAATTTGATCATTTGAACGTAAGTGCACACGTTCTCAAATTGGTATCAGAGCAGGTTACGCTAATTTATCGCGTATTCCTTTTTCCGCAAAATTTTTCTAAGATATCAATTTTCTGAAAAAATTGATTTTTTAAAAAGTGCGTGTTCAAATGGAGAAGTCATATTATAAAATGCCTATTTTTGACAGGACAAATTATGCTTATTGGAAAGCCCGTATGAGGTCGGCTTTAAAAGCCATTGATGAACGTGTCTGGATTTTGGTTGAACGAGGGTGGACTCCTCCCACCGTGACTGTTGATAATGTGACCAACTTGAAACCTGACACTTCTTGGACTGATGAAGAATTTAAATGGTCATCTTTTAATTCTAAAGGTCTAAGTGCTATTTCTGGGTCTGTCACACCTGATGAGTTCAAACGCATAATGACGTGCACCACGTCAAAAGAGGCATGGGATGTTTTACAACTCACCCATGAAGAAACTAATGCTGTGAAAGAGTCTAAGTTGCAAAATTTGACAACTCAATTTGAAACAATCACCATGCATGAATCTGAATGCTTTGATGAATTGTATGCTAGACTTTCTGACATTGTGAATACTAGCTTTAATCTTGGTGAACATATTCCGAATGCTAGAGTTGTTAAAAAGATTCTTCGTTCTTTGCCTAAGCGTTTTATCCCTAAAGTCACTGTGCTAAATTCTATGGGCAATTTAAATACGCTAAAATTGGAAGAACTTGTAGGAGATTTGCAAGCTTATGAAATTGATATGTTCCCTAAAAACGCTAAATCTAAAGATAAGGGAATTGCACTTAAAGCCAAAGAGAGAAGGAGTGAGGGGCCAGCTAGAAAGAGGATAGAGTCATCTAGGAAGAAAGAGACTGACACGTCAGATTCTGAGTGCAATTTTGACTTAGATGATTTGGCTCTTTTCGCAAAAAAATTCAAGAGGATTCTCAAATTTAAGAAAAATGGCAATTTTAAAGATAAAAAGAAATTTGAGAAAAATAAGTTTGAAAAGAAAAATTAAAAAGATTCCAAAAATCCTCCTCAGAAAGAAAGTGAGAGATGTTTTGAGTGCGATGGTAGGGGTCATAGAGCTTTTGAGTGTGCCAATCATCTGAATAGAGAGAAAGGGAAAGCTGTCCTTAATGCTACCCTTAGTGACGACAGTGAGGTCGAGACGGTGGATTCAGGAGATGAGTCACCGCATGAGTGTAACTTCACCGCATTCATGGCCAGCCAAGTGAGCACTCCTAGTTCTCCTCACGACGTTGAGGATGATGCTTCACAGGAACACCTCGACAGTGAGATCGATGTGAGTGAGGGGGAGAATGACAAAAGTGAGAGCGAGAGTGATATACAACATGCCTACGCTGAGTTATATTCTGAGTCTTTTAAAACTAAAAAGCGTAACAAAGCGTTAGTTCTTAAGATCACCTGCTTAGAGGAAGATTTAAGGAAAGCGAGAGAAAGAGAGTTCTCCACCTGCACCGCCCTGAGAGAGAGAGAATCTACATGTGGCGAGAATGAGAATTTGTTTAGACAGAGAGAGAGTGTTTTAGAGAAAGAGAGAGGGGAATTGATTAAGCAAGTGGCTAGTCTTACGAGTCAGCTCCATTCCTCCGTGGAGGCTCGGAAGAAACTTGAAACCCTTGTTGCCCAGCTGACTCATGATCTTGAGAAAGCACGGGAAGTTAAGGTACAAATCGAGGATAGATCTGGGAAGATGGGAATGATTCTCCTCGGCCCCGCTTTAGGTTTTGGTGATCGACAAGGAATATGTTATGATGGTGCCTCCACGTTCCAAATTGCACCTGGACCAGTTCCTGAGTTTACTACAACCCCTTATGGTCACCGTCAAAAACCTCGTAGGAGAATTCGACCAAGAAAAGCAAACCAAGGTCCGCCTTTGACTGTGCTCTTTTGTACTTATTGCAAAAGAAAAGGACACCTTAGGGAGTATTGCTATTGCATGGGTCGGACACGACGTACTACTGCTCCACCACGTCATACTGATGAGTTTTGTAGTCTAAAAGAGCATGTTGAGTTCTTAGCTGCCACGACTCAGAGTTTAATGGAAGAATTCCGACGGATGTCTATGCCGTTAGTAAATACTTCTCACATTTCAGTTAAAACCAACAACAACAAAGGCAAACAAAAGGTCAGCTCTGCTTGGGTACCTAAGAAAGATAAAAAGGCCTTTGTTGTTTATGTTGCTCTCAAAGCACATAATACCTCTCAGTGGTATTTTGATAGTGGGTTCTCGAGACACATGACAGGTGATGCCTCATTTTTTACGACTCTTGAGGACTATCAGGATGGCAGAGTCACCTTTGGAGATGGGAGCAAGTCTATCATTATAGGACGTGGTACTGTCGAGTTACCTGGATTTCCTAAGCTATAAAATGTTTTGTACGTCAAAGGTTTGAAAGCAAACCTTCCCAGCATTAGCCAGCTGTGCGACACTGACTTTGCAGTAAAGTTTGATCGGGACGCGTGTAAAGTCTACAATCAAGCCGGTAAAATTTTGATGCAAGGGGTGAGGACCGAGGATAATTGCTATGGGACTAAGCCCACATCCTCACTTATCTGCAACAGCGCCACGATCACTCCTATGGATCTGTGGCACCAACGTCTAGGTCATGTGAACGTTAGAGATCTTAATCGTTTAGCTAAAAAGGACCTAGTACGTGTCTTACCATCTCTTGGAAAGTCAACTTCGACCATTTGTGGACCCTGTCAGTTGGGAAAACAAATTCGTAGTCCTCATAGGAAGTTACATTCCATTACCACCTCTCGTGTTGTGGAGTTGATTCACATGGATCTTATGGGTCCCACTCGTACTGAGAGTCTAGGTGGTAAGGGGTACATCCTCGTGATGGTAGGTGATTTATCCAGGTACTCCATTGTAGGTTTTCTGAGAGAGAAATCCGATGCTATAGAATTTTTAACGACTAAGTGTCGTGTCCTGCAAAATCAACACGGTGTCACTATTAACAGAATACGTAGTGACAACGACACTGAATTTAAGGAAGCAAAGGTGGATTTGTACTGTGATAGCCTTGGGATCAAACATGAGTTTTCTGCTGTGAGAACTCCTCAGCAAAATGGGATTGTTGAGAGAAAGAATAGAACGATCCAAGAGATGGCTAGATCTATGCTTCTAGGTCGTAAAGTTTCTAGGAGGTTTTTGGCAGAGGCAGTGTCTACTGCATGCCACACGGTGAATAGGGTTTATTTGCGTCCAGACACACTACAGACACCTTATGAGTTGTGGACCGGCAAGAAGCCCAACCTGGCGTATTTCCGTGTTTTTGGGAGTAAATGCTACATCCTATGGGATAGAGAGCAATTAGGAAAGTTCGACTCCCAGAGCGACGAGGGAATATTTCTAGGATATTCATCGAATAGTATAGCATACCGGGTTTTTAACCTGAAGAGCTCTAGGGTTATGGAATCAATAAACATTACCGTGCAAGATGACGAACCTTTGACAGTTATTGATCCTAACCTTCAGTGTGAGGATGAGGATTGTTCTGACAGTGATTTACCTGTTCCTCTCTCACACTCTGTGTGTTAGGGGACACACCTGCTTGGGTTCGCAAGAGTCATGACCCTTCTGCCATTGTTGGTGATCCCACTCTAGGGGTCAAGACTCGTGCTCAGCTAGAAAACGTTGTTAGCCATCTTTGCTACACATCCAAAGTCGAGCCCAAGAACCATAAAGAAGCACTCAAGGATAAACACTGGATATCTGCTATGCAGGATGAGTTGCTTCAGTTTAAAAAGAATAATGTCTGGGAATTAGTCCCCCGACCTAGTGAGACTAATGTGATTGGTACCCGATGGATTTTCAAGAACAAAATGGATGAAAATGGTACCATAATCAGAAATAAGGCTAGGTTGGTCGCTCAAGGCTACACACAGATAGAGGGTGTAGACTTTGGGGAGACATTTTCTCCTGTTGCGAGGCTTGAGTCCGTCCGTCTTCTGCTCGCCATCGCATGTCATCTGTGCTTCAAGGTGTATCAGATGGATGTCAAGGTGTATCACATCAGGATACGTGATCACTTTATACGTTAGTTAGTTGAAGAGAAAGTCGTATCCCTGAGTTTTGTTCCTACTGACCGTCAGTTAGCCGATATTTTCATGAAACCTTTATATGCCCTTAGATTTGAGAGTCTTAGGAAGTCTTTAGGGATTTGCACAGTTGACTGAGGGGTTGGTCTATGTCTAGAATAGGATGCTTCTTCATGTTCATATCATATGCTTCCTATTGCTAGTCTGTTCTATATGTACCATTTCTTAGTTGTACAGCTTTGTTTTATTCTTTTTGCTTTTTATATTTCTTTTGAAAAATACAAAAAGATTTTCTTTATTCTGTTTAAGAAAAGCACAAAAAGATTTTATTTTGATAAAATTTTTGAAAAAGCCCAAAAAGATTTTTGTACTTTTAAGCACCTTTTATGGATGAGCATTTAAGTTAGCCAAGTTAAAACTTCATTCCATATATCCATGTGACTGTTTGATAGAGATTTGAGAGGCTACATCCTTTCATCCATGTGCTTTACATTGATTGGAGTCTTTGAGATGCAATTAGTGATATCTTCCTACATGTTTGACTCATATATCCTTTATTGCACCCATGCACGGCTATATTTGATTATTTCACTTGTCTATCTCATATTGGCTTGAGTGTTTCCATCTCAATTCTGTCTATAGAATGTACAATATGCGATAAAAGTTGACAAGATTGGAATGCATGTAAAAACCATTTTGGTGAGACTGTGTGTTTTTGTATAACGGGGAGGGGCTGCGAAAGGTTATCATTTGCGCAAAAGCCACCGTTAAAAAGGACCTAAAAAATGGAGGAATTTTATTATCCGAGGTCGAAAGAGGTTAAAAGAGTCCGAAAAAATTAAAGGCAATAAAAAGCACTTCATGCCAAATATGGGCCACTTAGGTTTCACCATCAATTCTCCAAAGTTTGAGAATTTAGAATGCCTCTATTCAAAATTATATCTGAGGGAGTTTGGTTGGAGAATTTTTAAACGGGTTTGCACTTCCTTGAAAGTCCTGAAATAGCATAAAATCATTTTGGACGTTATTGGTGTGAAAATCACTTTGAGCTTTAATTTGCTGTTTAGATTGAGTCAATATCTTATATTGTCATTCGTTTACACCAAAGGAAGCATTTGAGTTCATTCGCTAGGAGTATCCAATATTCATCGTGCACATATGTCATGTTTGTATGCATTGATTTTCCTATCGAATTTGATCACACCACTTCATTTACGCTATCATCGACTTGGTTGCTTTGTGTTCATTCATGGTGTGGTTTTATCCTAGTGTCACCCCGCTCTAGCTTATTTGATTTGTTTCTCTCATTTGTCTATTTGGGGACATCATAAAAAGGGGGAGAATGAATTCTCTTATTATGGGGGAGTTTTTTGGAAATTTGAGTTTGCTCATAAATTGATATATATATATGTTTATCTCATCATTTCAAACTCGATATGTACTTGGTATTCTGATGTGTCTCATGTGTGTAGGTACTACATTGATGATCTTTGAATTGCACAACCTGATGAGAAGAGATCTGTGATTCCTGAAGAATTGAAGAACAAACGATGAAGACTATTCATTTGTACCTTTTCCAGTTTTGGGTTCATGGGAGGGTAGATTTGTATAGGCAATTTCATATTTGATAATTCGGATTTTTTATGTATGTACCAGCATAGACATAGGGCGAGATTTGTAAGGACATTTTTCTCATGTCCGAAATGTTTCATTTATTTATGTCGTACGCCACTACATTTGGCACGTCTCCTCACGATCTCACATGACGGCCTCTATCCGAATTCCGGGAATCACGCATGCATTATCTCCATTAATGTGTCCCTCATCTGCATCAACGACTTCACGTTCCTTGATTCTAGGCTCGTAATGCAAGTTGTACGCAAGAGAAGTCAAATCAGTGAAATAAGGCATGATAGGGATGTTCAAGGGCAAATTGGTAATTTTATAGCCACCGTCCGGAGTACCGGTCAATTAGAAAGTTGAATATCTTTCCGCAACAAAGATACTGGAAGAAACGGCACCTCAATCCGAGCTACGGTGAACAAGTTATGGCCCGTTGAAAATGGAGATATTTCCATTGAAAATGCTGGGAATTTTTTTAAGTGTTTAAGCCCCTGTCCCCAGCACACTTTCCCGAACCCAACCCGAAACCGGTTCGGGGGGGCAAACCGGTTCGCAGGGTACCCGAACCGGTTCGGGGTACCTGTACGCTGGATAGAATTTAAGCATTTTAAAATCATGGGTCTCTTCATGTATTTCCCTATAAATACCAACTTCGGGGGAGTTGTTTTGCAAGACTTTAGAAGACGTTTTTGAGAGTCCAAATACCTCTAGTCTTCATATTTTTGAGTTCCAAGACTCATGTTTTGATTCACACATCCTTGCCAAATATTTGTGAATCCTTTTGCAACCCAAGAACACAACTTTGGTTTGTTCAACCCTTGTGGAGGAGACCGTTCTTCTTCTCCATTGCAGCCCTACTGGAAAGGGATAATTCCATCCGCGACTACAGAATCCGATACCCGAGGGTAATTCTTAGTCAACTTGTATTTTCATTGTAATCCGATTGTAAGCCGTTTTCTTACAAATTATAGTGAAAATAAATGGTTTTGCCCCTGTGGGAGATTTTTCCTTAATTATGTGTTTTTGAATAACTCTTGCATGATTTCATATTGTTTCAATCACACCTAGTTGCATGTTTAGTGTTTATTTGGGTTAAAAGGTATTTAATATATAATTTGATCATTTGAATGCAAGTGAACACGTTCTCAGTAGGACTGAGGGAGTTTTCGGCTGTGGTCATCGTGTTTTATCCTTCAAAATGGTTAGGAAGGATTTTGGGAAAGATGTTTCTCTTGCAGAGAAATAGGTTTAGGAATAATGATTTTCTGGAAGAAGTTGAGGAACCCGAGTTGAGATTCAAGGACGAGGTGAAACCACTAGTTTATGGAAGTACAAGGTCGAATACCTTTCTTTGGGTTTAAGTCATGCTTTGTGCGATGTCGGGAACGTCGAGAGTTATAATATTGAATTCCGGAGGTGCGGAATATTAAGGTTTGTTAAGTAGTGGTTATTCGTCTTATGGATGGGTTAGGGCGTGTAATTACGGTGTTCCAATGAGGGAAGAATTTATTTCGTGGAAAGGTGTTGATGTGATGTAGAAGAAATTTTTTTTATACTTGAGAAGTTCAAGTTTAGTAGGTGTATGTTGAGCGGATAATTTAGCTCATGGTTGTGCTAGTCTTAAGACTAGGTAGTGGTTAGAAGTATTGAAATTGTTGAGGCCTTATGTTCTAAACATAAGGTATGTGTTTGGCGTATCGGAAGACGCGGAATTTATTTATATTATATTGTTATATAGGCCTTCGGGCAATAGGTAATATATGAAAATATCTTATAGAACCTTAACCCTGGTTCAACTAACCTCAATCCCCGACCTAGCTACCCAGTAGTGTATTGGGAGGGTTCCTTGTTTGGATTTCGCTTTGCGAGACCTCCCCTGCATGAAGGCAGCTAGTGTCAGGAATTGAGGAGAGTATAACCATTGGGAATTTTTTTAAACTTATATATATATTCAGTATGTTATTATAGAATATATTGATGATAGTTATATTCGAGTTGAGGCTAATGGAGTCGGATTATAATTCTTCAAGTGAAAGCTCGGGTACGGGGTGTATGGGTGCCCCGGGGTAGTTATTTGTTTTAAAAAATTTATATGGCTCGACGTGAGAACTAGAAAGGATCGGTATAGTGATCCTAAAGGTTGATGTAAGGACTAGAAGAGATTGAGGTCCTAGGCACATCTTAAAATTCACGGACAAAATTTTTGTAAAGGGGGAAGATTGTAACACCCCAAGACTTTGGAGACTGAGAAATTTAAATTTTTGGGAAAATAAAATTTAATTAAATTGGAGAATTTCAAAATTTCGGAATTGAGGCCCAAAAATAGAGAATATTTCAAAGTATTCCGTATGATATTTTTGAGGGTACCATCGATCCCGGAAGGGTCGAGATAGTCAAAATGACTGTCATTGGGTCTTATTTCGGTTCCGGAATGTTTTTATGTTATTTTGACTTGAATTGGAGTAAACGAGTCATTTAAAGTGTGTATTAACATTTAAAATTGGGATTTTGTTTTAAAGGATTTAGAGGCTTACGGATGAAGCCATTTCTCATTTGAGAGAAAGAGAGAAAAAGCCCTAGAGGGAGAAAGAAGAAGAAAAGAAGAGAGAGAGGAAGAAAGCTTGGAGATTTCTGACCCAATCGCGACATCGGGGACGATCCAACCTCTACAAATCTGAGGCAAGTGTTTAATCTTGCTAAATAACTATTTGTGTATTTTATTTCATAATTGGTGGGTTAAAGAAATGGATTTTTGGGTATAAATATAAAAACCTAGATTTTTGGGTTTAATCTTGAAATCAATGTTTAAATTTGGATTTAATGGAAGAGAAATGGTTGGGATCAACTTTAGGTTAATTTATGGGCTTAAAATCATGATTTGATGAAGGTTTGGGGGCTAGAATGAAAAATTTTGGGTTTAAAATTCGTGGGTTTTGATGAAGAAAAAGACCCCTTTAAAAATTTGTAGGCCCGAATCGATTCGCCCCCTTAAGCGAATCGATTCGATTTAGGGAAATTGGTAAGTCTGCATTGACCGAATCGATTCGGACCCAAGCCGAATCAATTCGGCCTGTGGCAGTAGCCCAGGTCTTTGGACCCGAATCGATTCGCCTTGGAGGCCGAATCGATTCGGAAACAGGGCATTTTGTGGTGTTTTCTCCATAGTGATTCCAAATCCTTTTTGGTTGGGTTTATTGATTTGGGGGCCTTCTCTTATGATGTAAGAGATATGTTCTTGGAGACATTGAAGGAGTTTCTCACATATTTGGATTTTGGGGACTCCTTAGTGTATTTGGGAGAAATATATCCATGTACGTATTGGGGTTGCATATGGAGATTGTGGGGAAACCTCCTTGAGGTTGGGGATACCAATTGTAGATACATGTATAAATATGATGTGAGGTTGAGAACTCTTAGAGAGTGAGGGATATAATATCCTTAGAAATGTTTAGACTAAGGAACAATTGATAACTCAATAGGAGTAAGGGTTCATAAGATAAATTGAACCATAGGTGGAATTGCGAACGATTTGTATCGTACTATCGACTAGAATAAGCGGTAGCATAAATTATAGTTAGGATAGTTTACACGTAATCATGGGGATATGACCATTGAGATTCCAATACTTGAAATGAGGTTGGAATAAATTGAGGTTTTAGACTATTAAGTCATGTGTGTGACTATGGTTAAATGGTACTAAAGGAAACTATGTACTTGTGAATAACGGATGAAATGTGTAGTGATGGGTTCCTACGCAAACTCTTGGGTGATAGCCCTAATGATGAATATATATGTATAGATATATACATGTGGTTTTGGGAGACTATTCATCATAGGAAAATGATTGAATATGTTTCAAGTGAGGGATTGTATTCACATATCGAGGTGAATTTAATGGAAATTGTTGTGACGGCTTGTATATTGAGGATTATGTATACTTATAGCCGGGTATATATATATCTTATACACATGAACGAGAATTAGTTTATATATATAGATATAAGGATATGTGAATATGTGTTGATATATATATTTGTACGTATATGAATATATGGATATATTTATGTATGGATATACATGGTATGGATATTTAAACCTTATATGATGGTTTAATATTTGATCATATGATTGGATCATATGGATGTATATATATGGTGCATGTGAATGATATATATACTTATTTGGTTAAGCATACCCCGCTCATGCTATCATTGGGAAGTTGCACGCGTAGAGGGTGATCATCCTGGCTAGAAAAGCAGGGTGTGGATATTCCCCAGGTCATAGTCGTCCCGTGTGTTATTATATGATATATATATTTATTTTTGGGATGAGACATGGTGGGTATGTTTCGTCTCATTGCCGGTTTGGAGCTATGACCGCTTCCCGGGACGTCGTGTGCGTGAGTTTACCACGAGATGGGTGTCGTTTAGTCCTACCATGGTGGCCCCAGTATTGCTACGTTAGCCGGGCACTGGGAAGATGATTGCATTGATGCAGTTTATCGGCGATATATATATAGCCGGGTATATTATGTGCATGGCCTTGTACATCATATGCAGTATGTACACTTGGCTATTCGATGGATGATGATGGTATATATATATATATGGTTGGAATAAAATACCTATATATATTTATATATATCCTATAGATGAGAGGATATGGACTCGTATGGGGTACATCTTGGATGATTATGGTGTACTAGATGATTGATGGGGGTTGATGTATCGCATTTAAGGAATATTTCGGTTACATCATCCCAAGAATATTATTGGAAATTTAGTAGTAGTAGTAGTAGTAGTAGTAGTAGTAGTAGTAGTAGTAGTAGTTGTAGTAGAAATAGTATTATACGGTATGAATGGCATTATGGATCTCTAGGATTGACATTGCCCAGGAGTAGTGTAACGAGGTGGTTCCTTGTTTGGATTTCGCTTTGCGAGACACCTCACGCACGAAACGTAGTGCATTGTTGAGATTAAAGAGAAGTTCTGTCAATATTTATGTGTGGCATAATGGATCTCCAGGATCGACGTTGACATGGAGTAGTGTAACGGGGTGGTTCCTTGTTTGGATTTCGCTTTGCGAGACACCCCACGCACGAAACGCAGCGCAATGTTGAAATTGGAGGGAAGTTTTGTCAATAACTATCTTGTATGCATATTAATTCTAAATTAAATCATATGTTTTTACCCAAATACACATGGGTTAACTTATTAAGATTCATAATTGGTTAAATTATAAACCGGAATCCATTAAGCCTAATATGGCATATATGTTTGTTAAAATCATTAAGGGTATTTGGAAAGAGTGGGTTCCGGGGTTAGGGTAGTAATGACAAATCTCGTGGGTGTAGGCTAGGCCTATCACAAGTTAGGTTGTCCTTATAAATGGGGTCATTTAACTAAAACTTGAGGACGCGATTAGGTGCGCGCCTTTAGATGAGAGGTGAGTTGGGGTTTCACGAGAGTGCGGTCTCACTTTAATTATGAAATAAGTGCACCGGTATTTATTATGCACGGTTAACACACTTGCTAAATATTTTTCACAATCGGGGCTCTCACCCGTTTTCTTTTCTCTCCTGCTTGTATATATATATATATATATATATATATATATATGTATTTCCACAGGTATCCTACCGCATGGATGCCGGATGACCTTCTATCCAGAGTCTTGGGATCCGTGACAGGTGCGGACTGTTGCGGGATGTATCTTGTAGCCGCTTCCTACTTCGTTAGAATTCTAGGTAGGATTCTTGTTGTATATTGGGTTTGTACCCAAGGGATAGTTATATACATGTTTATATTTATTCCATTTCAGTTATTGTATTGGCTGTGACCCGACAGCTTATTCGGGTCTACATTTTATAGTACATCCTGTTGTATTTATTTATTTCATTTTATTTCTAGCATTTCATTTATCTTAGTTTCTTTCATGCGCCTTTATTTTCTTTTTAGTAGTGTTAGTTGGTTGTATGTTGCACATTTTATTTAATTTTAACATCCCGCTTACATGATTTCGTGTAGCTAGTCCTATATTATATAGTACCGACAATTGATGTTGAGACTGGACCATCTGAAACTCCTGATTTAATATAGTATAGGGCTGGCCACCCGTTATTATTTTAGGCGGGTTGTTACAGATGGTATCAGAGCATCAGGTTGTAGAGTCCTTAGGATCTGTGCGAGTTTTCTGCATTCTTCTGTTAACGTTCTTGACATAAAGCCCTACAAATAGTACTGTTGTATTCATTGCGTTGTTTTCTTCTCTGAAGTATATTCCCTTGATTGGCGTTCTGATAACAGTTGCTCTTGTTTCGTTTCAGACGTCGCCTAGATTTTGTCGTCTAGGAAGGGATAGGATTAGAAGTACAGTCCCCATAGCATATTTTGGGTACGCTTTAATCGGGGGTATTTGTCTTCCTCGATTCCGGAGGAGATATTGACGAGATTTCAAGCAGTGGTTCGAGGTGATTTATCGACGGTTGAGTAAGAAAGGAAAATTTACTCGAACGGCAAACTTTGGACTTAGTAAAATAAGTCCGAGGAGAGAAATATAGTGTAGTCTTTGGGAGGTTTAGGGTTAGAATTCATCAACCTTCGTCAGAAAACCTGGTGTTAGTGACTTTTCCCGATGTGAGGTGTGTGGAGTTGTCCCAATATCAGGAGTATCGCCTTCTAGGATGAGGGAGAACGCATTTGGAGACTCAGTTCGTTGTGTAGGACTGAGGGAGTTTTCGGCTGTCGTCATCGTGTTTTATCCTTCAAAATGGTTAGGAAGGATTTTGGGAAAGATGTTTCTCTTGCAGAGAAATAGGTTTAGGAATAATGATTTTCTGGAAGAAGTTGAGGACCCCGAGTTGAGATTCAAGGACGAGGTGAAACCACTAGATTATGGAAGTACAAGGTAGAATACCTTTCTTTGGGTTTAAGTCATGCTTTGTGAGATGTCGGGAACGTCGAGAGTTATAATATTGAATTCCGGAGGTGCGGAATGTTAAGGTTTGTTAAGTAGTGGTTATTCGCCTCATGGATGGGTTAGGGCGTGTAATTGCGGTGTTACAATGAGGGAAGAATTTATTTCGTGGAAAGGTGTTGATGTGATGTAGAAGAAATTTTTTTTATACTTGAGAAGTTCAAGTTTAGTAGGTGTATGTTGAGCGGATAATTTAGCTCATGGTTGTGCTAGTCTTAAGACTAGGTAGTTGTTAGAAGTATTGTAATTGTTGAGGCCTTATGTTCTAAACATAAGGTATGTGTTTGGCGTATCGGAAGACGCGGAATTTATTTATATTATATTGTTATATAGGCCTTCGGGCAATAGGTAGTATATGAAAATCTTTTATAAAACCTTAACCCTGGTTCAACTAACCTCAATCCCCTACCTAGCTACCCAGTAGTGTATTGGGAGGGTTCTTTGTTTGGATTTCGTTCTGCGAGACCTCCCCCGCACGGAGGCAGCTAGTGTCAGGAATTGAGGAGAGTTTAGCCATTGGGAATTTTTTTAAACTTATATATTTTTAGTATGTTATTATAGAATATATTGATGATAGTTATATTCGAGTTGAGGCTAATGGAGTCGGATTATAATTCTTCGAGTGAAAGCTCGGGTACGATGTGTATGGGCGCCCCAGGGTAGTCATTTGTTTTTAAAAATTTATATGGTTCGACGTGAGAACTAGAAAGGATCGGTATAGTGATCCTAAAGGTTGATGTAAGGACTAGAAGAGATTGAGGTCCTATGCTCATCTTAAATTTTGCGGACAAAATTTTTGTAAGGGGGGAAGATTGTAACCCCCCAAGACTTTGGAGACTGAGAAATTTAAATTTTTGGGAAAAGAAAATTTAATTAAATTGGAGAATTTCAAAATTTGGGAATTGAGGCCCAAAAATAGAGAATATTTCAAAGTATTCCGGATGATATTTTTGAGGGTACCATCGATCCCGGAAGGCTCGAGATAGTCAAAATGACTATTTTAATATTAAAGAATATTCTAACCATGGCCATGAAAAAAATGAAACTACATTTCTTCATACTTCCATTTGTGCATCGCGCAGGGTTTAAAACTAGTCGTTAGTAAACACCGTCTAAAGTTAGTAAAATAACTGTAATGTCTTCATAATAAAAGTTATATTTAATCAATTGTCAAATAATATAGGACTGAATTAATTAAAAAAATATATATAACGCCCCTGATAAAAAAGAGTGACCACTAAGACGTCCATAGTCATTCCCGCTTCAAAATAAAGCGATTTACTCAATTAAGAATAACCTTTTAACTTTCCAAATCTTACATTTCTCTCAAACGTTAACTTGTTGGTTTTCCACCCATATGCATTAAAGTTAAGAGAATGCAAAAGGGCTAACTATTTTGATATGTATTAAAGTTAAGATAATGCAAAAGGGCTAACTGTTTTTATAAATAAGCCTACGCACATCAATTCTACATATCCCTTCGGCCAACATATTGTTATTGTTTTTTGTGAGTTTAGAGAGCTTAGATGGAGAAAAACAACTATTGTCGTTCAAATGAGGTGAATGTGTCAAACTTCAAGATAGATGAGGAGGTCATGCCAAAAGAAGGAGAAAATAAGAATCTCAAAGAAACACACCAAAATGAAGTTGCTATTGAGATAAAAGACAACTTGCCTGTTGAGAATAAAGAACTCATGCCCACGTATGATGAAAAATCTAAGATTGGGGCAAAAGAGGATGTGCATATTGAAAATGAAATGATAGATAAAAAAGATGGAGTGCCAATAAAAAATGAGGAGTTGGTTATGGAGGAGAATCAAAAAATTGCTATGGTTGGGAAAATAGATGGGGCGACTTATAAAAAAGATGAGTTTGTTGTGTCCGAAAATGAAGAAAATTTGAAGGTAGATGAAACGATTGAAAATGAAACTATGAAGAATGAGATAAAAGAGGAAAATGATGAATTGAATGTTAACAAAGAGGAACCCGTTGAAGTCGGTATTTGATGCGGCATGGGTGCTTCTATTACCCAAGGCTAGCTTATATATTTATATTTTATATATGAATAAAGTGGTGGGAAATGTATTTGGGTTTGGTGCCAATGATTGAAATGGTGTTCGTGGGATAATAAGTCTTTTAAATGGGTAAGAGCATATTTGTATTTTTGGGCTGCGTTTGTTTGGATCTGTTTCAATACATGGATGTTATCAATCTGTGTTTCCATTCTCTAATATTACATGAATTTACTACATGTTAATAACATTCTCTCTGCCTCAAGGTTTATGTGGTTTGTGTTTTTTAAGCTTTATTTCTTTGTTGGAAACTTTTTTTAATAACGATGCAATCTGCGTGTTGTTGTTCTTCTATTAATGTCTGAATAAAATTACCTAATGCAAAATTAATTTTTTTTCACAATCTACCTAGGAAAAAAAAAGTATTAAGATCAAATTTTATATTGTGTAAAAAATATTTGTGATATTTTTCATTTAGAGAAATTGCTTTATGTACCAGCAAAATCTTACCGACTAACTCAACTGGTTGACATGGCATGCCACTTCAATTTAGAACAAGATGATTTGTCATAATAATTTATCTTCTTTATTTGTCTTGTTGGATTGATTGGAGTTTAATGGACAAAATTCTAATTTTAACTAATATTTTCTCTGCTATTCTAATTCTCATTTTAATTTCAAATAAATAATTTTAAAATATTATAAATTAATCTCTAAATATGAAGAAGACTCAATTAAAATATGGCACAATAAGATTTTTATTTTATTTATCTCACATGATCTCGAACCAATTAAATTAGAATATAGCCTTCATTTTTATTTACCTAACACAAACACGACCATTTAAAACTAACAGGAGACCACATCAATTCCTATTTTTTTAACCATGAGCATGAATCAAATAAAATGCTACACAATATGAAATATACATTTTTTATTTATCTAACACTGTTACGAACCAATTAAAACAGAACATGACCTACACATTTTTGTACCTAACACTAACACGACCAATTAAAAATGAAACGAGGTAACACAAATTGTTATTTTTTTTAGATGAGCACGAATTTATTAAAATATGACACAATACAAAATATATATTTTTTTGCCTAAATAAGAGTTCCCATTATGCCATTTTCCATTTAGACGTGTTCATGTTGTTGGCAGCGGTTATTGTCACTGGCGCGGATCCGCATCATTTAATGGATGTGGGATCGCGGCAGTGGCACTAACAAATCGACTTTAAAACAAATTTTTATTTTGATAAAAACTGTTATTTATTTATTTTCGATAAAGTTGTTATTTTTTTAACCCTAAAATCTATTTTTTGTGTTAAAACTAGTTTAAGAAACGCTATTTTCTTTAAAAAAATCTTTTATTTTTGTCGAAATTGTTTTTTATTCATAAGAACAATTTTTTCTAGAAAAATGTTTTTCTTTTGTTTTTGTCATGTCATGTCATTTGTGTCTGTTGCGATACACTAACATCACGTGTTGCGATCCGCAAACAATAAACAGTGTCGCGATCGACACATAAAAATTGATGTTGACATGTTTCAAACTTGTTTTTCTTGGTTCAAACTTTTTTTACTTTCATAAAAAATTTGTTTTTATGTTTCGTTCAAGCTGTTTTTTTTTTGGGTTAAGAACTATTTTTTGTGTTTAAACTAGTTTAAAAAATGTATTTTGCTGAAAATAATTTTTATTTATTTTTGTTTGGTTTTCGTTAAAACTGCATTTTCTTCTTTTTTTAGAAGGCAACAACTATATGTATTTTTAAAAAATGTATTGTGGCGATCGTGACACTAGTTATTATCACTGGCGTGACCCCACATTCATAAGTCAATTACCAATCGAACACGTCATGTCAGCATATCTCAACCGACACATATGACATGACACAACAAAAACAAAAGAAAAAATATTTTTTTAGCAAAAAGATGTTTGTAACAATAAAAAACAATTTTGACAGAAGCAAAAGATTTTTTTATCAAACAACTTTTAAAAAAGCAGTGATAATCCTTATTTGGATTCCGCTTTTGCGGGACGCTCCACGCGCGAACCTTAACGATGTTGGGAGTGGGGATATACCACCTTTCCTTTCTCTTGTCTTGTGTGTATTACGCTCTATCTCCATGATCAACTAGTTAAGTAGGCATGTGACGGAGGGGTTCCTTGTTTGGATTTCGCTTTGCGAGACACTCCGCCGCATGAACACTTAACGATGTTGTGAGTGAAGATATGCTATTCTTCTCTTTTATTATATTTCATTTTATTAATTTATTATCGGAAGTGGGATTGGGAAGTTTAGCCGAGAATCATGTAGAAGAGTGATTGATGGCTTTTGAAGTGCGACATAGGAGCACTGCATATAGTTCTCTCCTCTGATGGATATGAGGGAGACCGAGGTACGAAGTCGAATTGAGACTTCGGGTTATACCTTGATATAGAAGGCTATTTATTGAGATGCATATGTTATAGGGTATATAACCCTAGGGTTTCACGAAGGGTCAGCTTTGGATTGTATATATTTTTTTTATTTTAGTTATTTAAATTGTTAGTGCGTAGCTTTAGAATCTTTTCGGTCCCGAACATGTGTCTTAGACCTGTACCCCTCGATGACTGACAACGCGAGGTAGTAGTGTAACGGGAGGATTCCTTGTTTGGATTTCGCTTCGGCGAGACGTCCCACGCACGAAACTGAGCAAATGTCGGAAGTTGAGAATGGTCTTGGGCACTAGGGATATACTTAGCATTAGGTGTATACGACTTAGATAGGGTATAGGTAGATAGACTTTAGGATTGTTTAGACGTAGGGCCTTTTAGTATGGGACGTAAGATTAGGAGGGTTGTTGGGAGTTGACCATGACTAAGTCATGCGTAAACTCATATCAAGGGATTGGTTCCATGTTATGTGAAGTGGGAGGATTTCGAGAAGTTGGTGGTTAAGGCCGAAGGAGATGAGGCCTCACGTAGTGGAGTGTTACGGAGGTAACGAAAGGGTGAATTGACTCGTACCCCTGAGCCACGTGGTTAAGCTCGAAGGTAGATTCCGTTAGCAAGTCTCTGCCATGATGGGGAGTGATAATACTGGAGTATCGATCTATTGTTAATGCGCCTCACAAGTTTAAACTTGTAAGGAGTATTATCCCCTATTTAAATTGAAGTCCATCTTGAGGGTGGGGTACGTTCCGTTAAGAGAATTTTGTCCCGAACGGAAGGGACTTAAATTTAGCAGATATGGAGAAATCACACGGTTATAACGTTTCGGTGCATCAAGGTAATGACGAATCATGCCAAGTTATACGTCGCTAGTACTATTGGCTGGGCATGGGAAGGTTGTTGTACTGCATGGGGTGCCCTTGATTATAGTCCTGACTAGAATAAGACTTCCGTTTCTCATTCTTGGCAAGTTTCCAAGAAGTTATGGGAATCGAATTATGGTTAATCACTTATTGTCATTTTTCCAGATAACCAAACCAATAGAATAAACCATATGCTGAGGCATATACTCCTTATATGCGTGCCTAACTTTAAGAGTAGTTGGGAACAATGCTTTCCACTCGTTGAATTTGCCTATATAGAATTTGTGTCGATTCACTATTAGGACGGCGCTTTAGAAGAAGCCTTGTATGGTAGGCCTTAATGATTCCCCACTTGTTAGTTAGAAGTGCGAGATGATGAGTCTCTCGTATAACCAAGACCGACGAAAGAGCTCAGTCGATGCGAGAAGAAGGCATCTGGAGTTTGAGGTCATTAGACCAAATGTTGTGGTGAGTATCGCCTGTGGAGGGCGTTTTACATTTCGAGGAGAAAGGGAAAACTTGCACCGCATGATGTTGTACCTTTCCTAGAAATGTCGCGATGGGTCCGGTAAACTATTCGCTCGCTTTACCGAAACATTTGGCGGCAAGTTCATAATTTGTTCCTTGTCTCTCATGCAAGGGAGTACGAAGGATACGAAGGTGCCTTTAGGCACATTTCTTTCGAAGTAGATGCAACGTGACGGTTCTTATTAGATGTAGTCGCTTGCTATCTTAGAGCGTAGAGTTACGATGGTATCGCCGGTAGTACCTTGGGGGATGAGTTCTATATAGTCAGCTTAGTGTCGAGAAATCGACATAGGGTCGCGAGGATGACTTGCGGGAATAGTATCCGCACTTCTTCTTGCGAGGTGTACCCGAATTTTGGGGGCAAAATTCCCTCTTAATGGGGGGAGTATCTAATAAACCTCTCTTCTGATAGCCCATTTTATATTTATTTACACTGGGTAGAAATTAATTATAAAATGGTAGATGTTGAGTAAATATTAAATTGTTATGACAAGGCCAATATTTACTAAAATGTTGCATAGTTACCCCGTGAGGAGATAAAATGTTCATGTGGTGATTTATAATGTCATAAAGATTTAAAATGACATTTTGGTTTATTATGAAACCGGAAGTAAAATGAGTTATAAAATTCCCAAATGATAATTTGAATAGTGTAGTTAGTCCCGGTAGGTGTGAGACAGTCAAAATAAGTGCCATATTGTATTTTGGCATTTTAGGGACTTTTGACTGGTTTTGGCTTAAATAGTGATATCGCGTATTATTCTATCGTGCATTAGTTATTAGAGTTGGGCATTTTAGACTTATGACCCGATTTAGTCTTGCTAAGACTTACTATTCCTTTTATGCCCCAAATTGTTAACTTAGAGAGAAAGAGAGAGGAAGAAAGCTTTGGAGAAAGAGAGAGATTGAAGATTTAGAGTTTGTTCTTCCTTCCTTCTTCACCAAATTAGATTCTCACACTTGAGGCAAGTAATCTACTTGCAAATTTATGATTTAAGTAGAATAATTAGTCTTGATATTTATGAATTTGTTATGATTTAGAATTGTTAGGGTTTTGATTGGATTCTTGGGTATTAACCACTAAAAATGGATTTGGATGACAAATGATGTTTAGGGTTGGTAGTTAGATGGATTTAGGATGTAGAAATTGCAGCCAATGATTTCGGTTGGGCTTGGTTTTGGAGTTCAAGACTCCATAGCCATTCTTGGCATTTTCGCAGGGGCGAATCGATTCGGCCCCATGGGCGAATCGATTCCCATAGATGCGGAATCCCAGGTCTTGTTGTCCGAATCAATTCGGATTAAGATCGAATCGATTCGGCATTTGCCGAAACAAATTTTTTTTGTCCGAACCGATTCGCTTGGGCGAACCGATTCGGCCCTTTGGGCGAATCGATTCGGTTCCAGCAGTTTTGGGGGTCTTTTTCTTTTAATTTTTCCTCCTTATTCTTTAGGATTAGGACCTAGGAAACTTCTTTAAAGAAGTAAACTTAGAGTCCTAGAGTAGTTATGGAGTTTGGACAGTACCCTGGACTAGAAATGGGTTCATCCGGGGTTTATTTCGGGGAGGTTTAAAAGTAATGTTAAGGCGTTACTTCTTTTATTCAAACTCTTAGAAGTTTGGTAGTTAAATGCCCAAACTTGGAGACTTGTGGGCTTATCAAAATTCATATGAACTTTGGGAATCTTTAGTATCACAATGATCATTTGGAGACCTAGCCTGGAATTGTAATTCGAGGTAAAATAAATGATAATATTCGATGGGAATTAGGTTCGCATAAAATGAACCCCTAGGTGTTTGAAGATAATAGGTTCAATTTAGAATGAACCCCGTTGTTTAATGATGTTAGGTTTAATAATGAAGAACCAATCACATGATTAATGGAAATGGATTTTTGGAAATAATATGATGATAAATGTAAATGTTAATTTACTGTTACACACCTCTCTAAATGACATCATAAGGGAAGTTCGCTCGTGAGGTGAAGCCCCCTGGCTAATGAATGCAGGATGGATATAGTCCTAGGCCATGGGAGCGCTTATTGTTATATTTTTTCTGCGATGGGTAGGAGATTCCGGGTGTGGTCTTGACTACCCCGCAGGCTCATGGCCGCTTCCCGACGTGTTCCGATAGGTGCCCAGATTGTCTTATGTTAGGCCCTGGAAGATGATGTTCATTTAGGGGCGCGCACAGTGGGGAAACCCGGACGGGCGGTCTTAGATATCGTTATATGTATATGAATATAACTATATTTTCATCAAGTTGGACTTGATGGTTGATAAACGCCATAAAGAGCGTATGAAATGCCATAAAGAGCATAAATATGTGCCAGGAAGAGCACGGGAATAATATATGTGCCATAAAGAGCACTTGATGTAAATGATATTCTTAATAAGGAATGGAAAGATAAAATGGGATGTTTTAATTATGAATAGACTTATAACTTCTTGACTTAACCGAATATATGGTTTTATTCCCAATAAGGAATATCTGAAGGAAATGGAAATTGTTTGAATAAGGAAGGGTTTTAAATTAAAGTGCTTTACCTTCAATTCTTGCTTGTAATTGTAGATAGCATGTCATATTATCATCCTCATCATTCATGTATAACTGTTCATATCTATCATGCTTTTTATTCTTCTAGAAATTATATAGAACTCGGCCCTGACCGGTTTACTTCCTTGTTGTATATATACTATTGTATCCGCTCAGGTGCTCCACCGCAAGGACGCCCGACTTGACTTTCCCAAGTACCCTGCACTTTCGACGAGCGGTAAGATTTTGCGGGTTATTACTGGATGTTGTATTAGACTCTTCCATTCTTGTTATTCTAGATATGATCGGGTCTTGTCCCTCGGGCGTGTGGCCCAAACATTGGTATTTGATTAATGATTGTACTATGTAAGATATTTTATATTGTTGTACGTTGTCTTATGTAGCTGTGGACCGACAACTTATTCGGTCCATTTGTGTATATTCGTTTTAGTTATATTATATGTTATCTTTTGGAATTCCACTCGCTTGTCAGATTGGGTTGTTAGTTTAAATTTTCATAACCGCATTTTTTAAAATTTTACACTTTTGGCTACCCGTTTTCTGATTTATTGGGTGATTTTCCCGTATACTCAGTTTATATTTGTGATGCTGAGAATGATATCCATCCATGATTCCTATTACGTTTGGGTATCGGGCTGGTCACCCCTCATCTCGGATTGCGGGTTGTCACAAAGACTCAATTAAAATATGACACAATAAGATTTTTATTTTATTTATCGAACACGATCTCGAACAAATTAAATTCAATCTCGAACTAATTTTTATATAGAAGCTTTGAATACACAAAGTTCACAATGAGAACAGCACATTCGTTTGCTTGATATTTCATTTGTTTAGTTCTATATATCCACTATTTGTCACCCTTTAAAACAAACCCCATAGTTTTTTTTTTGAAGAAAATACTCCCAGGGAGCTTCCTAGTTGTTTTGAACCCAACACCTCTTGATTAATTGAGTGTTTTCATATCCACAAGACCAAAGGTCATTTGTAGAAATTATTATGTGTATTGCCCATAGACTTATACCGTTCGAAATTTGGAAGATTATGATGCAGTAGATAGTTACAAGGCATGTTGTTTAGTAGCTCTCAAATAGTAGATTCTAAAAATAGTATAAAACACATAAGAACGTTTCACAATATATTAACTGCGGATGTTTACGTAAGAACATTACACAAGCACTATACACAATAAAACATAACAAATATGTAAAATCAAACATCCATAGCTATTTATTTTTCACATACGCATAACTATGTGAAAGGGAAAATTTACATAAAGTTTTATACAACTTTGACATCCATGGCCTTTATTTTCATAAGTTCATAGCCAATAATATTAAAAACACTCCATGTTCACCCATGTGGTGCTTATTATATAGATAGTAATTTCCCGAACGTGTAAAAGTCCATAAATTAGTTCTCCTCTTAAACACCGTCACCTATTGTTGCGGGCCAACATGGATCGATCTCGTTCATCACGTCCATCACCTATAAAAAAAGAGTGAAATAAAAGTTTATAATGCAATAAAAAATTACGTGTGATAAAAAATAGAAATTAATTTATTTAATATTAGTCACATGTTTTACTTGGATTTTTATCTACGGTAATAATAATTTTTCCTTTATCGTGACATCGAGAGCGTGATTAAATATCGTGGTCAGATTCATCACAATGAACAGAATAGTAGTAATAATAATAGTAACTAAAATAACAACAAAAAAATAATTTAATTAATAGTTATTTTTGTCCGAAAAATTCTTACCCGTATATGTATAAATGAATTTCAGCAGAAATATTCTCTTTGTTGTGATGTGGTGTTATGCTTGTAGTTTTTGAATGAATTCAAATAGGAAGTATTTCATATACATGCATACAGAGTCTACTATGTCCCCCAAAAAAATTAATACAAGAAAGCCCACTATGTAAAAAAAGAAAAAAAAAGAGAGGAAGAGAAAATTGGCAGAGTCTATTACAATAAGCCTTTTGCGCAAAATTATGAAAAGTACACAGATCAGAAGTTGTGAAAATTGTAGAATGACCACATAACTTTAGTGAAACTACAAGATTCACAGAAACTCAATTAATGGTGTATCCGTAGATTAATGCAAGTTGTTATTTATTCAAATGATTGTATGTTTACATGGCTAACTTGCATGGCCTTGGAAGCAGTGGTTAATGACATGGTACTACATAATCCGCCACGTGTTAAAGGAAGTAATAATATTATTTACACTTTTTTTCAACATATTATTTACACTTTTCTGTAACATATTATTTAAATTTTTTTAAATAAGGAACTGTTATGGGTATTAAAGGGAAAGTTCTACACACATGAAACTAGACACATTTTTTAGACAAAATGACATGTCGCATTCGCATTGACTTGTACTTAGGCACCACGCCAGTGGGACCCATATGCTGCGCAAATATGCAAATGTCACAAGCCAGTGTGCCTAAAAAATGTCTAATTTCTTTGTTAATATACAAGTACCCGTACTCAAATCAGCCATTAGAGAGAGTCAAAATCTTGTTGCTAATTTGTGAGCACATGTTCTTTCTAGATTGATAGCAATGTAGCTTTGAATGCGTCATCTGATAGGGTTATCTTACAACTTCGGTAATTACTTACATTAACCCCCAAAAGCAAACCGTTATATATTTGGAGCATTCTCCTATATGAAATATTTATTATGCTAATAATACACTTTAATTAATTCATAGTTGAACAAGTAATTTCATTTTATAGATTTTAATATTTTATTCAACGTGCATGATGTTAGATTGCGCGTGATAATTGGGATTAGAAAAAAAAATTATAGTTTATTGAATATATTATTCAAAGTGTTGTGCTTTAGTAATAAATGAAGACATGGATAATAAAACGGGTCGTAGTTCTAAAAATTTCCTCATCAATGTTACTTTTTATGTACACTAGTCATCTAAATATGAGAGTTTACGTTTTTCAAGAAAAAAATTTGAGAGTTTTCCATCTTATTACTTGACCATTATTAATTTTTGCTCCGATTCACTTAAATATTTTTTCAAATTAAGGTCCCTCACACGTATATATCACCAAATATCATGTTGACATTTAAAAAAAGCGCAAACAAATAAAAAAAATTCCCCAAAATAAATAAAAAAAAGTCATGTATATTTTATAAAATCTATTTTATACTTTCCTGAAAATTAGTTATAAATGAAGGAGGTTTATCAGCATTCCCAATGGGGAAAATTGACAATACCCGTATGTGGAAGGTAGGGGAGCGAGTTCGTGCAACACGACCAACTGGTGATTTAGGTCCATTATATCGTTTCACTGCAGGTGTGTACGTGGCACTAATAATGGCCCATATTGAAATTCTGAGGAGAAAAGGACACTCCTATTCAGAGATCATCAATGAGAGTTTGATCGAGTCGGTGGATTCTTTAAATCCATTCACGCACGCCCGTGGAGTTTCATTTATGGTGGACACTTGTTCAAAAAAGGTACGTCTAGGATCGAGGAAGTGGGCCCCGCGGTTTGATTACATTCTCACCCAGCAGGCGTTAGTGGCAGTGGACAATGGAACTCCCATCAACTACGATCTCATCAACAACTTCAAGTCAGATCTAGTGCATGGAGCTGTTGAAGTCTGTGCCCAGCTAAGACCTATTATTGACATTTTTGTCCCAGTGGATGCTGATTTTGTCCATCCAGAGCTGCGCCAGGGTAGCAGCTAAATGGCGTTGAAGAAGCTTGGCTCGAGCAGTTAAGGTTTAGCTTTTAGGGGTATATGTTTGGCGGACAAGCTTTCTTGAATCTAGGACAAATGTTTTTTTTATCTTAGTCAAACATTACACCATTGTAGAATTGTTGGGTATGTTGTGCTTGCTGAACTTTGAGATAGTGATGTGCACAATCTGTTGGTATTGGTAATTTTACCGTAATAAGAAATAAGAATTTTCTGCTAAAAAAAAGATATAAATATATGTATCACGCTTTATGCACATCTAATGGATCATTAATTAGTGAACAAGATTCTTGGGTTAGGGAGATGCCTTAAAAATCAGTTCATGTCTAACGTATGTAGTTTCCTTAGTAAAAAGCACTGGAACAAATGCCTCCTGTGAGGTACTATTAACGAAACTGCATTTGAGAGTGGTGGGTGTGCTAGTGAAGAATTTTCAAAAGTTACATCTGACAAGGAGAAGTGTCTCGAGACATTACACTTTAAATTAAATTACAGAATGTAGAATTAATATTTTTTCACAATATTTCTAGGAAAAAAATTGTTTTGAAATTTTGTAATGTATAAAAAATATCTGTGATATTTTTCAATAAGAGAAATGCTTTATGTACCCGCAAAAGCTTACCGCCTAACTCAACCAGCCGACATGGCATGCCACTTCAATTTTGAACAACTTGATTTGTCATAATAGTTTATGTTCTTTATTTATCTTGTTGGATGGGTTGGAGTTTAATGGACAAAATTTTAATTATAACTAATTTTTTCTCTGCTATTTTAATTTTCATTTTAATTTCAAATAAATATTTTTAAAATATTATAAATTAATTTCTAAATATGAAGAAGACTTAATTAAAATACGACACAATAAGATTTTTATTTTATTTATCTAACACGATCACGAACCAATTAAATTCGATTATGACCTTCATTTTTATTTACCAAACACAAACGCGACCATTTAAAAATAACACGAGACAACACAATTTCCAATTTTTTTTTAAACACGAGCATGAGTCAAACAAAATGCAACACAATACGAAATATATATATATATATATATATAAATTATTTATGTAACACAATTACGAACCAATTAAAACAGAACATGACCTTCACTTTTGTTTCCTAACACTAACACGGCCAATTAAAAATGAAACGAGGCAACACATATTCTGATTTTTTTTAAATGGGAACGAATCAATTAAAATACGACACAATACGAATGATATAATTTTTGCCTAAATATTAGTTCCCATTATGCCATTTTTCTTTTAGACATGTTCGTGTTGTAGGCAACAGTTATTGTCGCTAGCACGGATCCACATTATTTAATGGATGTGGGATCGCGCTAGCGGCACTAACAAATCGATTTTAAAACTTTTTTTTATTTTGATAAAAACTGTTATTTATTTTTTCGATAAAATTGTTCCTCTTTTCTCGCTAAAATCTATTTTTTGTTTTAAAAGTAGTTTGTAAAATGTTTTTATCTTTAAAAAAAACCTTTTGTTTTTGTCGAAATTGTTTTTTATTCTTCAGCACATTTTTTGCTACAAAAATGTTTTTCTTTTGTTTTTGTCGTGTCGTGTCATATGTGTCGGTTGCAATACGCTAACATCACTTGTTGCGATACGCTAACAATAACCATTGTAGCGAATGACACATAAAAATCGATGTTGAAATGTCTAAAACTTTTTTTTCTTTTGACATTGGTAAAAAATGTGTTTTTATGTTTCGGTCAAACTATTTTTTTTTTGTTAAAAACTATTTTTTTTTGTCTTTAAACTGGTAAAAACAATTTATTTTCCTAAAAACATTTTTTTATTATTTTTTATTGGTTTTCGTTAAAACTACTTTTTCCTCTTTTTTTAACAGGGCAACAACTATATATATTTTTAAAAAATGTATTGTGCCTATCGCGATGGTGGTTATTGTCGCTAGCGTGACACCACATTCATAAGATAATTACCAATCGAACACGTCATGTCAACATATCTCAACCGACACATATGACACGACACAAGAATAAGAAAAGAGAAAATATTTTTTTTAGCAAAAAGATGTTTGTAACAATAAACAAACAATTTTGACAAAAGCAACAGATTTTTTTATCAAACAGCTTTTTTTAAAAAAATAGCTTTTATGAAGAAAAAAAAAATTAAAATCGATTTGTGGCGCTGACCCACATCCATTAAATGATTCGGATCCGCGCTCGCGTTTGTATTTGGATCGTGATCGTGTTTGTTAAAAAATTAGAGATTCATAATCGCATTGTTTAACTTTTTAATTGGTTTGTGTTAAGTAAAAAAACTGATTTCGTGTATTGTCGTATTGTATTTCAACACATAATTTTAACATACACATTTTTACATATTTTAATATATAACGTGTATTTATGATTTTTTATTGTACTTTTTTTTTAACTTGAAAGTTTTATTTTGCAAAAAAAAAATTAATGACTTGGATGAATATTTAACTCCCAAATGGAAGTTGTTGTTTGGATATAAAGCATCATCAGGCCATGCAAGAAACATTTCTCTTGGTTTAGGCTTATTTATTTGCATGGGTGCTTGCCAACTCAGTTAGTCATATCAGCCGGTGGGGGTATTCCGGTGCATTTAGCCGGTTCCTATAGCATTCCTCTTTTCAATCAAATAGGTCAAATGGATCTATCCATATATCATTGGATTACAGATATGAAGCTTCACTTTTGGAGCATTTATAATGCCATAATTTTCGTTGATCAAGCCCAGTTTTATAATTAGATCAAATTCAATGCGTGAATTGGAAATTTTAAAAAAGTACAATAATATTTATACGAAACAAATTATGTTTGGGCTATCATAACTCATAAGTTAAGATAAATATATATGTGAAATTAGAGCCAAAACTTTTATTTGCCTTAACAAAACAAAAGGGTCTTAGTATTTGTTTTTTATTGTGTGTTTGTATGGTATTTTGAAAGAGCAACAACACGTATTTCTTTAACTTTACATATATTGGAACCAAAAGAAACTGTTTTTTTATAGTTATGCTATGTCACAAATATATTTTTTGATACAAAGCCATCATGTTGATATTTCCTTGATTCATACATTTTCTATATGATTAGTATAATTAGAGATAATATGATATGATATGTGTAACTTCTCCTTCATTTCGTTTTAGGTAGTTTGATGAGATATTACACCCTTTAAAATTGTTATTAGCTGTTTGAAAACTACTCACTTACAGTTGGTCCTGCAAAGATTAAGGGATCATCAATTATACGCTAAGTTCGAGAAGCGTGTCTTTTGGTTGAAGGAAGTTCAGTTTTTAGGTCATGTTGTGTCCTCCCAAGGTATATCAGTGGATCCAAGCAAAGTAGTTGCGGTGAGAGAGTGGGGTCAGCCCACGACACCTACCGAGATCCGTAGTTTTCTGGGTTTGGCGGGATATTACCGTTGGTTTATCAAAGGTTTCTCTAAAATCGCAAGCCCTTTGATCAATTTGACCCGGAAAGGGGTGAGATTTGTTTGGGATAACTCTTGCCAAGGTTTTATTGATGAGCTCAAAGATAGGTTAACCTCGACTCCAGTCCTTGCATTGTCAAAACCGAGATTGGAATGTCTAGTCTTCACCGCCGCATCTCTTCAAGGATTAGGAGGTGTGCTTCAACAAGAGAGGCGGGCTATTGCTTATGCTTCTCACAAGTTAAAGACTCATGAAAGGAATTATCCGGTGCATGACTTAGAGCTTGCCGCGGTAGTCTTCGCCTTCAAAATTTGGCGACATTATCTTTTAGGGGAGAAATTTACTCTTTTCACGGACCATAAATCGCTGCAGTATTTACTTTCACAGAAAGAATTGAATATGCGTCAGCGCCGATGGTTGGAATTCGTGAAAGATTATCAGTTTGATATCCATTATTATTCGTGCAAGGAGAACGTAGTGGCGGATGCCATGAGTAGGAGGCCCGAAGGAGAGTTAGCTGATGTATGGAAGGCTAAGTGGAAAGAGCTTAGTCAGGAGGATGCGGTGGTGAGATCATTCATGTCAGTGATGACAGTTACTCCTACCATTGTGGCAAGGGTGGTAGAATCCCAAGGAATGGATAAAGGCTATTAGGATCATATACACCGGTTACTGTCCGAGGGAGCGGAATCCTACTCAATAAGTTCAGAGGGAGGATTACGCTTTCATGGAAGACTTATTTTTCAGGAAGAGGGGGATTTGAGAAGGGCGGTAATGGCGGAATCTCACGGGTCGAAATTTATGGTACATCCTGGTGGGGACAAGATGTATCAAGACATGTGTCGCCAATATTGATGGCTCGGTATGAAGCGGGATATTTCGAAGTTTGTGTCCCAATGCACTATTTGTCAACTAGTCAAGATCGATCATCAACGATCGACAGGTTTGTTGCAACCATTAGAGATTCCAGTATGGAAATGGGAAAGCATATCGATGGACTTTATTACGGGCTTACCAAGATAACAGAAGAGTAATGATTCTATTTGGGTGATTGTCGACCGCTTGACTAAGTCGGCACAATTCCTACCCGTGCGTATTGATTATGATACCACTCGCTATGCCCAACTGTTCATCGAGGAGGTTGTTAGACATCGTGGGGTACCATTAAATATCGTTTTCGACCGAGACAAAATATTTATTTCCCACTTTTGGAAAAGTTTTCAAGAGGCTATGGGGTCCGAATTGAAGTCAAGCACTTCTTACCATCCTCAAACAGATGGTCAAACTGAAAGGGTAAACCAAATGTTGGAGGATATGCTCCGGATGTGCATGATTGACTTCAAAGGTGGTTGGGAACAATACCTTCCCTTGGGTGAGTTTACCTACAACAACTCATACCAATTTACAATTGGAATGGTGCCCTATGAAGCTCTTTATGGTCGTCCACGTGGGTCGCTCGCTTGTTCGTTGGAAGTGGGTGATAATAAATTTCTTGGATCTTACATGATCCAAGATACTTCTTCTAAAATTGAACTCATTCAGAATCGCATTCGGATAGCCCAAGACCGCCAAAAGAGATATGCCGATGCGGGAAGAAGACACATGGAGTTGGAAATTGGAGACCAAGTCTTAGTGCGAGTGTCACCAATGATGGGCATTAAGCGTTTCGGGAAGAAAGGAAAGCTTGCACCGCATTTTGTTGTACCATTTCCAGTTATTGCAAAAGTTGGTCCAGTGGCGTATCAACTTGCCTTACCGGAACCCTTGCAATAAATTAACGATGTATTCCATGTTTCCTCCCTAAAGAAGTACAAGAGATGCGAAGGTGCCCTTTGGCACATCCCTTTCGAGGATATCGACTTGCAACCCGACATTTCTTGAGCATGGGGAGCATAAGTTAAGATCTCATGTGGTGCCCTTGGTGAGAGGCTAATGGAGTCATCACAATGATAAAGAGTCGACGTGGGAGCGTGAGGATGCCATGCGGGAGAAATATACGGATCACTTCTTGTAAGGTACACTTAAATTTTGGGGACAAAATTCCCTCATAAGGGGGGGAGTATGTATCAACCCTCACTTATGAGAGTCTATTTTATATTTGCTTGCTATGAGAAGTAATTACATATAAAATGTTGATATATGGAGTAAGTATTGATTTCATGAAGAAAAGTTAATATTTACTAACTTATGGCATATTTACTATATGAGCATGTAAGTATCCTCACGATGAGTCTATTGTGTCATAAGAATTTGAAATGACATTTTGATGTAAAATGGAATCGGAACTTGAAATGATTTATAAAATATCCAGATGATAATTTGGAGGTCGTAGTTGATTCCGGAACGTGCGAGATAGTCAAAATATGTACCATATTGTATTTTGAGGTTTTGGGCATTTTTGAGCGATTATACCTCGAATATGCAGTTGCGTGTTATTTTATCGTGGTATTGATCACTTAAGTTAGGATTGTTGACTAAAGGCACTATTTATGTCTTGATTAAGTCACTATTCACCTAATTGTATTTCCGAAACCTAGAGAACTAGAGAGAGGAAAAGAAAGAGTAGAGAAAAGAGAAAAAATTGAAGATTGAGGAGAGAGTCTTGCTTCTAACCAAAGAAGATCTGCATTTTCTAGATGGAGGCAAGTTTTCTACTTGCTACATGTGGTTTAAGATAAATGATTCGTTGTGATAATGGTGTATTGATCATGGTAGAACTATTTTAGGGTTTTTGTGTATTTGTGGGTTTTGATCCATTCAAAAATGATTTGGATGATTGATGAGGTTTATGGTAGTTGTTAGTAGTATTTATGAAGTGTTGTTGGAAATAAATGATTTGGATTTATGTGGGGATTGATTTGGAGTTCAAGACTCCATAGCCAAAATTGGCAAAAATCGCAGGGCCGAATCGATTTGGCCTAGGCCGAATCGATTTACCTAGGGGAAGTTTCCAGGTCTAGGTGAACCGAATCAATTCGGCCTGATCCTTATGGATTCGACAGTTATGCAGAAACCCAATCTTCCTGACAAAATCGATTCGGTCTAATCCAAATTGATTCGACAATTATGCAGAATCCCATATTTCTTAACCGAATCGATTCTGCCAGGCCGAATCGATTCGGAAACCCTGCACTTTTTCAAATTTCTTTCTTTTTCCATTTTAACCCTTTTGCTTGGGATTAGTAATTGGGGACCTTCTTTAATGAAGTAATTATAGGATCCTAGAGTATTAGTTGAGTTTGGTCGATACCCTAGATTAGAATGGATTCATCTAGGGTTCAGTCCAGGGGTGTTCAACATAGTGTTCATACATTACTTCCATCGTATAGGTTTATATGAATCTAGGAGATCTTAAAGTCAAATTTGGAGACTGTAGAAGTTAATGTGAGCTAGGATTAACTTAATGATCTATTAGAAAGCTAAAAAAAAGGAGGCTTTGTACAATAACTTGGGAGTTTGAATGTTCTTCAAGGTTATTATAATGATGTTAAGCACGTATAGTTCCGGATAACCATAATGCATTCGATAAAATGTAAAATTGACAAAGTAAATGATAATTTACTAAATCATGAAATGGAAATTAATGAAAAGGTTAAACACACCTCTCTAAATACCATCTTAAGGGAAGTTCGTGCGTGAGGTGAAACCCCCTGGCTAATGAATGCAAGGTGGATATAGTCCTAGGCCATCTGAGCGCTTGTTTATTATTTTCTGCGATGGGTAGGAGATTCCGGGTGTGGTCTTAACTATCCTGCAGGCATATGGCTGCTTCCCGACATTTTCGATAGGATCCCAAGTTGTCTTATCATAGGCCCTGGAAGATGATGGTTATTTAGGGGAGCGCAGAGTTGGGAAACTCGGACGGGCGGTATTAGAATCGTTATATATATATATATATATATATATATATATATATATATATATATCCTTATAACTATTTTAATCATCAAGTTGGACGTGATGGGTATAAATGCCATAAAAAGAATAAAACAATGCCATAAAGAGCATAATCTATGCCACAAATAGCATACAATGGTGATAAGTGCCATAAAGAGCACATGATAAAACTTGTATTCCTGATAAGGAATGGAAAGATAAGATGAAATGGTGAAAGATGAAAAAGGTTTATGATTATTCTTATTCTCTTATATAATTGAATTTCATTTTATAATCATTCAATTGACCTAGTTCATTATAAGTTGTTATCATGTAGACTGTCATCTTTATCATCCATGCTTAATCATTCATTATTGTCATACTTGTCATTTATCTGGTGATCACATAAAACTGGGCCCTGGCCGGTTCTTCTTTCTTGTTGTGTATATATATATATTATATTCGCTCAGGTGTTCCACCGCAAGGACGCCAGTAATGACTTCCCCTTTCCAGTGTCTTTCGAGGAGCCGTGACATTTTTGCGAATTTCACGGGATATTTTGTAGATGACTCCTTTGTTGTTTTCTAGTTATGTTCGGGTTTTTATTCAGGCGTGTGGCCCAACTTTGTAAATATATAATCAATGAAATATGTAATTTATTGAACTTGTTGTACGTTGTATGACATTCTGTTAACTGATATTTTAGTCGGTTCTCTTATTGTACACTTGATATTATTGTATATTGTTTTTTGGGTTTCCATTTTCTTTTTCATGTATGGGTTGTTTAAAATGCTTTCTTTAAATTATAAAACAAAAATTTTTGACAACCCGTTGTCTGGATTATTGAGTGGTTATCTCTTATAATCTTTATGTTGTCACGATGCTGAGAATGATTCCATCAATGATTCTTGTATTTTTGGAGTATCGGGCTGGCCACCCCTTATTTCGGATATCGGGTTGTCACAGATGGTATCAGAGCATCAGGTTCTAGAGTTCTTAGGATCTATGCGGACTTATCATGTTCTACCGTAGCGTTATTTGATATAGAGCCTATTGTTAGGACTGTATTGTTACTCATGTTTGCGATCCTCTGCAAGATAGATTGTTTTAAACAGTATCCTAACTCTAGTGTTTCTCCATATCAGATGCCGGCTAGGAGAGGTCATCCTACTCGATGAAATAGAGTTGTAGATGAGGACGTTGGTCCCCCATCGCCACCACAAGGAACTTTTAGTGTCGCGGATGTAGCGAATATTGTGGCTCAAGCGGTCAATGCTGACATGACCGCATTGACTCAGCAAATGCCGCCAGCTCAACTATGGGCACAAGAGCCACAAGCTCCTATGGGACCTTCTCCGTGGGAAAGAGTTAGGGAGTCTTTCCTTAAGGTCCATCCCCTAGAATTTGATGGTGGCTCGGATGTTATAAAGGAAAATTAGTGGAAGAAAGACATGCAGCACCATCTTCGCATGGTAGATTGTAGTGAGGAGAAAAAGCAAACCCTTGTTACTTTCAAGCTTGTCGGATCGACATTACATTGGTGGGAGTCGATGACTACACCAGGAAAAAGGGACACGATGTCAATCACTGATTTTTGGGCCTTGTTTGATCGAAAGTACTTCCCTCTCGCAGTTCAAAGGGAGATGCAAAGAAAGATTTAGGATGTTGTTCATGGAGATAGATCCGTGGTAGAGTACGAAGAGGAGTTCACCCGGCTGGCAAGTTTTGTGCCGGATGAAGTGACTCCAGAACAGAAAATAATCTCTAAGTTTGTGGGAGGTTTACATTGGCGGATAAAGAAACATTTGTTGTGAAATCCGGCTTTAAAAACCTTTGGGGATGTGTTGAATGCAACACTACTTCATTGCCAAGAGCATAGACTGTTTGTGCAACATAGTAAGAAATCGATCGCGATGGGACAAGGGGGAAGACATGGAGGTAATGGGATTGGGGGCGGAACCTATTCTTCATCCCAATCTTCGGGGAGTATGCCTAGAGAAAAGGACCCCCAGCAAGGGGATTTGTCCAAACACCAACGCTTTGGTGGATATAATATGGGCGGTAACAATAGTAGGCCGGGTCAAGGTGGACAACCACAACATCAAGCAGGTAGAGGTGGGAATGGAGGTAGAGGCCTGTAGGGCCGAGGTTCGGGGCAGTTCCGAAACAATCAAGGGCGGAACCAGGAGAATGTGGCGAACAAATTCTTTCAGTGCGGAGAGTTGGGCCATTATAAGAGGTCATGTCCTCAGTTGGTTGGAGGGCATCTTCCTAGGGCTCCACAGTAGCCGTATGTATAGTTTATGCCCCAGGCGCCTAATCCGATTGCTCCTCCTCAGTAGGGGCAACTTCAGTATGGACGGGTCTACCATATTCAGGAGGCTATGCTTCCTCCAGCCCCTCTAGCACAGCCAGTGATTGAGGGTAAGTTTCTCATCCAAGGGAATATGGGTCGAGTATTATTCGATATGGGTGCGACACACTCTTTTATTTCTAGGAGTTTTGCTCAGACCACAGATTTAATAAAGTCTGCTGAGAATACTTTCACTAGTGTTGAATCCTCGATGGGTGATGGTTCATTGATTTTCTTTGTTTGTAAAAACATAGGGATTAATCTTGGTAACTTGTGCTTTGAGGCCGATTTACTCGTCCTTGACATGGTCAGGTATGACGTAATTTTGGGCATGGATTGGTCAATGAAATATCACGCTATAGTGAATTGTTATGGGAAGAGTATAGTCTTCGCCATTCCGGGATAAGAAATGTTCTTGGTTGTTATGCCTTATATGGAAGGGGGTACGAGTACCTATTTATATTTTATTGCGAAGGATGTTTCTAGGGATGTAATTGTTCCCCTGGACTCTATCCCAGTTCTTAGAAATTTTGAGGATGTTTTCCGGGAAATACTGGGATTACCTCCGAGCAGGGAGATTAAGTTTGTGATCGATTTAGCATCGGGAACTCGAACGATTGCGAAATCTCCATATCGCATGGCTCCTATGGAGATGAGGGAGTTAAGATATCAAATTCAGTAGTTGTTGGAGCAGGGATTCATTAGGCACAGTACATCACCATGGGGTGCTCCTATGTTGTTTGTAAAGAAAAGAGACGGTTCTCTCCGATTATGTGTGGACTATAGAGAGTTGAATAAAGTCACCAGCCGGAATAAATACCCTTTACCTCGCATTGATGATATATTTGACCAACTTAGGGGAGCGTTGTACTTCTCTAAGATCGATTTAAGGACCGAGTATCATCAATTGAGGATACGGGAGCAAGATGTATCCAAGACTGCATTTCTGACCAGATATGGATCCTATGAATTCTTGGTTATGCCCTTTGGACTAACCAATGCCCCCGCTTTATTTATGGATCTCACGAATGTAACAACCCGCCTAATAAGATACCGGGCGATCACTCCAATATTAAATTAAAACAGGAGTCACAAATGGATCATCATTAACATCACTGTCAAAAATCCATTCAATTACTAATATCCTATTAGGTGGCCGTTAAAAACTTTTATCTAACTACACTTTTTATCACACCAATTAAAACATTCACAATTAAATGCGTAATGAACTGAAATAGAAAAGAAAGGAACTAAAATAACCGAACACTCGGTCCAAATAATACAACCATATCGAATGCTGTACTGAAAAAAATAAATAAATGCAATTGAGCCTTTGGCTCAAGGGTTTATACAATATCTCCTATCTAGAGTACAAGGAAAGCAACGTCTACCGATAACCTGCAAGCATCCACAGCTGCTGCAGCAGACGTCTGACTCGAAAGAGTTTCCATCTAGGCGTCCCTGTGTCTGGACACCTATATATACATAGTATAGAGAAAGAAAGGAGAGTAGACAAACGGGTCAGAGCCCGAATGTTTAGAAAATATTTTGCAAGTGCATAAATGCTTTATTTTTAGAAAAATAGTTTTTATCTCATATTTAAATTGGTATCGCACTCTCGTGAGATACCCCTCACCTCTCCTCTAACAGTGCACACCTAGCGCATCCCTTAAACCTCCTAGTCAAGCTACCCTGCTAAACTAATCTAATACCCAACCACTATCTAACCTAGATAGTCAAACAAATGTAATAAGGGCCAAACTTCACTTTAATCTCGACGCTATGCCATGTTCGTGCGTGGGGTGTCTCGCGAAGCGAAATCCAAACAAGGAACCCCCCCGATACACTACTATGCAGCAAGGTCAATCTTTGAGATCCGCCAGTCCCTCAGTACAGAAAGATATATAATATATATATCATAACATTTAATAATATAAGAGCACTAAGGATTAAACTTCTCCCCAGTCTCAACACAGTGCCATATTCGTGCGTGGGGTGTCTCGCAAAGCGAAATCCAAACAAGGAACCCCCCCGATACACTACTATGCGGCACGGTCGATCGTCGGGATTCATTAGACCCTCGGCACCCAATTTATACATATACATACATCTACGATATACTTCCGGATAATATAAATATCCCCCGGACTGAGGATTACTAGATACAGAAAGTATTTATAAATACTTATCCTTATCATTACAAAAACTTCCATTTCCCTTCTCATATCCAGGAAATGTATTTAAAAGCCAATTCATTATCATGAATTGTTTTAATAAATCATATACCTTTTTAAAAGCCAGTTCTATTATCATAAAAATGCTTTTCCTTATCAAAATATCCCATTTCCCTTTTTATATTAAGGAAATGTATCCAAAGACATTTTCATTATCATGAAAATGCTTTGATCATAACATATGCTTCCACATCCCTTCTTCCATCCGGGAAGTGTTACCGAAGCTACTTTATATATAACCCATTTCCCTTCCTATATCCAGGAAATGTAATTAAAGCAAATCCATTATTATGAACTGCTTTAATAAACGCGTTCTAAGACCGCCCGTCCGGATTTCTCCACTGTGCGCGCCCCTAAATGGCTATCATCTTCCAGGGCCTCCAAGACAACCTGGGATCCTATATCGAAAGACGTCGGGAAGCGGCCATGAGCCTGCGTGGTAGCTAAGACCACACCAGGAATCTCCCTACCCCCGCAGAAAAATATACAACCATAAGCGCTCCCATGGCCTAGGACTATATCCACCCTTCATCATTAGCCAGGGGGCTTCACCATACGAACGCAACTTCCCTTATGATAGCGATTTAGAGAGGTGTGTATCCTCAATTTTATTAATTATGAAAATCATTTATATTTCCATTTTGAAAATATTCATTTATATATTTTCAAAATCATTTCCATCATTATATATATATATCTAAAACACACAGTATATACATATCCTATATATTCTTCCTAGAATATTTATAAACGGCCTTAATGGCCTATGGCATCTAACGATTATAATAAACCCAAAGATCCCCTCCAGGAATCATAATCATACATTAATATTAGCATGATTCTAAAACCAAGGTATTTCTTGCTTTAATAATCACTATATACTTTAATTCTATTCTAAGGATTTATTGGATATCTCCAATGATACTATTCTCCTCATAATGATGTATATGTATATACATCTATATATACATACTCCTAAATTATCCTAATTGTCTCTTAGGAAATACTCAACTGTAATCGATATAATTATGCCTTCTATAAGCATAATTATATAGGCTTATATGCCTACGAGAATTATCCTCAGGATTTACCTCACCCGAACAACTTTAACTTAATGGGTTAAGGATTTCATTTCCTTAAACCCCAAGACTATACCTAGTCCAAATAACCATTTATAAGTCCCCAATTAAAGTTAGGAACTCTAATCCATCAATTTCTAAAATTACTCTATTTTCCTCGAAAATATAGTTTTAGGGTTACATACTTGAAACCCTAACTTTACCCTCTTCAATTATCTTAATTTGTGGACCCTAAAGTCCTAAAACGTCCCTTAGGTTATTACCTAATTATCCTCAAAGCAAGATGAAATGGAATCTATCCCTTCCAAATCACCCTAAAGAAGTTGTCCCTTTTCAGCAGAGGTCGATCGATCGACCCATGACCGTCGATCGATCGAAGGCTTCGATCGATCGACTCCCGATGATCGATCGATCGATCAAATCGGGCAGCTTCTTCTCCGAGAAGCTGTTTCGGCCATGGAAGCTCCCCCCAAGCTTCCATCTCTCCACCCAACGGCCTACAACTTCTACCAACAACAAATACACTTATAATACGGGCCCTAAACATCCCAGGACCCGGAATCACCCAATATTTTTGGTTATTTACTAAAATCTCCAATTTACCAATTTTAGGGGTTTATTTGTTTTATCTCCCGAAAACCCGTTTTATTCACGAATACCCAACCCAAAATCATTAGGGTTTGTTATACCAACAATGATATGAGATATTTATGCTCAAAAATAAATAAAGCAAGTAAACACTTGCCTCGTGGATACAGTCCGACGTCCTCGAGCCGAATCCCGCGGAGGCCGGCCGGAATCTCCCCCTTTTTCTTCTTTTCTTCCCTCTCTCTCTCTCTTCCTTCTTTTCTTTCTTCTTTCTTCCCTCTCTACCTCTATATATAGAGAGAAAAAGGGTTTTAACCCTAAAAATCCAAAAACGACTCGTTTACCCAATTACGAGCCTATTTAACTCCAAAATTACACGGAACTTAATTTCGACAATCGGACACTCTTTTCCGACTATCTCGGACATTCCGAGACTCGTGGCGCAGTCGAAATTTCCATCCGAGGTACTTGACCGCAAATCACTATTCCAACCCAAAATAATTAAATGCGGGTTCTACTCAAAATCTCACCTCTTTTGTCGCTATACTCCACGGCGACTCATAAATAAAATATTTCGACCTATATGGTCCCAAAATAATTGATAACACCGTTCCAAAATCATTTAATCCTCGAAAATCCCAGAAATCACTATTTAGAGAAAATCTCCAAATTCCAAATTATACTTAATTATGGGATTTAGTCGTCTCCAAAAAGGACGGGTTATTACACTCCCCCCCTTACAACGGAATTTCGTCCTCGAAATTCAGATGCGGCCTACACCACCAATCTTAGGATCACTCCAAATCCTAATACCTCAAGGGAAACAATACTAACCCAACGGTTCCCAACCATATGCTACACGACTACCACAATCGCAAAGTGACTCTAATACGTCACTTAATACCCATCCTCTAAAATGCCTCTTGGTATGGATTTCAATCTTGTGTACCACTCCTATCATAACTAGGCGGTTTATCAAACCACCTTACCAAAGGTGTCCATACACCTTTCCAACTTGTGCATATCAGCACAAACATTACGAACGTCTGACACGCATCACTCTCTTCCAATAAGGATCTCCTTTCCTCGGTGTAATACTCACCTATGGGTCCTCCGAACCCGCGCATTACAAAACTCCTAACCTCGGCGCTGCTAATACTAGTGAACCTATATCCTAAAAATGCTACGATCTATGCGTTACCCTACCTATTCGAAACTAATATAGTCCTAAGTATGTCCTCAGTGCCCAAGGCCTCTCTCAACTCCCGACAAGTGCTTGGTTTCATGCGTGGGACGTCTCGCCAAGGAGAAATCCAAACAAGGAACCCTCCCGTTACACTACTCCCTTGCGTAGTCGGTCATCGAGATATAACGACCCAAGGCACAGAAGTTGGACGTCCTAAATCCTACTAGGCTAGCCTATGAACGCATTTCTACTATCTTATCCTTCCTCCCATACAGAAGGAAACCTACTAATCAAAGTGCCCACTTTCTGAAGAAAGTGTCACGAATATAATACCCAAAAATGTAGCTCCTCAAAACTTGCCTTTTCATTAAGGCCTGACTATTGTCCTCAAATAAATTTCTCTAAGTCCAACCTCACCCACCCATTTGTGGCGAAGGGACCACTTTAGTGCTTTTCCATAGCACAATATTTCCATAAGCATATTAACTTAATGTGGCTCATAGCCTATAGTGGTTAATCCATACTATAAGACCCTTCCACAAGATCAACATTCTAGCATTCCATAACAGCTCCCCACTCCCGACGCCGTTAAGAGTCATGTGTGGAATGTCTCGCAAAGCGAAATCCAAACAAGTAACCCCTCCACACATTAACCCTTGACTTCGTTGGTTGTGGAGTTCAGTAATTTCGACATGCAACCAGGATAACCCCATCCCCTAATTCAACAAAAGGTGATTTGAACTCATATCTCTAACTAAGAGTCATACCACCCTGCGCTCGCACTCATTCCTAAGTCCTTGGGCAAACTAATACTGAGCTAAATCTTACCTCTCAACAACGATTCTGTGGGCCTTAAATTATATATATAAGGTTGCCGAGTATACCATCCAAAATAAGGAAGCCTTTGCTTATCGAGGATCCATAAATCCATAATAGCAAAGGTGTACTCAACCTGTATCAAGGTGAGACACCAGAATAACAACCTGTTCCCTCCAGGAACTGCGGACACGATAGACTTGCCATCATTAGCCTGCTATCGCCCCGTTACACCATATACCGTAGTCGTATATATATACAAAATAGAATCACCCGCCTCTATGGCGAACGAAGAAAAATAAGATTCCGCTATTGCGGAAAACACATAATCACATATTATAATGTTATCGAGACCGCCACAACTCAAAATACACACACGAGTTGAGGGCTAACTAATACCGCGACTTTATCTAGTCACGTCAAATACTCACACCATATACCTCTGCTGAACCTTAGGCGAATAATTCCCAAAGCTGCATTCTTCTCATCCTGCTGATTCATGGGCACTCACGGTTAGAACTATCCGTAAGATCCCTTTCTAATCCTTATCTCCACGGGGAAATCCAACTTTAGTACCACACTCTATTACGGCGGCACTATGGTACTCGTAACTACCATGCTTTAGTAGTCATTGAGATAATTCTTAACAATTACCATAGAGAGAGTGACCCCTACTAAGGTACTCATCCCAACCTTCTACCAGCTGCACCAGCTAAGCCTCACCTCCTGCTCCCATCCAAGCTCCGCACACGATTCTCAAACGAGCGCGCAAAAGATTTCTACAATCTCATAATATGGCAGGAGAACGAAATCTCGCAATAGAAATCAACAATCCTATTCCTGAGGATCTTTACAAATCGAGAGCAACGCTGAAAGCGTAGTACGTCCGCACAGATTCCTAAAGACACTAGAACTTGATGCTCTGATACCATCTATAACAACCCGCCTAATAAGATACCGGGCGATCACTCCAATATTAAATTAAAACAGGAGTCACAAATGGATCATCCTTAACATCACTGTCGAAAATCCATTTAATTACTAATATCCTATTAGGTGGCCGTTAAAAACTTTTATCTAACTACACTTTTTAGCACACAAATTAAAACATTCACAATTAAATGCGTAATGAACTGAAATAGAAAAGAAAGGAACTAAAATAACCGAACACTCGGTCCAAATAATACAACCATATCGAATGCTGTACTGAAAAAAAATAAATAAATGCAATTGAGCCTTTGGCTCGAGGGTTTATAAAATATCTCCTATCTAGAGTACAAGGAAAGAAACGTCTACCGATAACCTGCAAGCATCCACAGCTGCTGCTGCAGACGTCTGACTCGAAAGAGTTTCCATCCAGGCGTCCCTGTGTCTGGACACCTATATATACATAGTATAGAGAAAGAAAGGAGAGTAGACAAACGGGTCAGAGCCCGAATGTTTAGAAAATATTTTGCAAGTGCATAAATGCTTTATTTTTAGAAAAATAGTTTTTATCTCATATTTAAATTGGTATCGCACTCTCGTGAGATACCCCTCACCTCTCCTCTAACAGTGCACACCTAGCGCATCCCTTAAACCTCCTAGTCAAGCTACCCTGCTAAACTAATCTAATACCCAACCACTATCTAATCTAGATAGTCAAACAAATGTACTAAGGGCCAAACTTCACTTTAATCTCGACGCTATGCCATGTTCGTGCGTGGGGTGTCTCGCGAAGCGAAATCTAAACAAGGAACCCCCCGATACACTACTATGCAGCAAGGTCGATCCTTGGGATCCGCCAGTCCCTCAGTACAGAAAGATATATAATATATATATCATAACATTTAATAATATAAGAGCACTAAGGATTAAACTTCTCCCCAGTCTCAACACAGTGCCATATTCGTGCGTGGGGTGTCTCACAAAGCGAAATCCAAACAAGGAACCCCCCCGATACACTACTATGCGGCACGGTCGATCGTCGGGATTCATTAGACCCTCGGCACCCAATTTATACATATACATACATCTACGATATACTTCCGGATAATATAAATATCTCCCGGACTGAGGATTACTAGATACATAAAGTATTTATAAATACTTATCCTTATCATTACAAAAACTTCCATTTCCCTTCTCATATCCAGGAAATGTATTTAAAAGCCAATTCATTATCATGAATTGTTTTAATAAATCATATACCTTTTTAAAAGCCAGTTCTATTATCATAAAAATGCTTTTCCTTATCAAAATATCCCATTTCCCTTTTTATATTCAGGAAATGTATCCAAAGACATTTTCATTATCATGAAAATGCTTTGATCATAACATATGCTTCCACATCCCTTCTTCCATCCGGGAAGTGTTACCGTAGCTACTTTATATATAACCCATTTCCCTTCCTATATCCCGGAAATGTAATTAAAGCAAATCCATTATTATGAACTGCTTTAATAAATGCGTTCCGGATTTCTCCACTGTGCGCGCCCCTAAATGGCTATCATCTTCCAGGGCCTCCAAGACAACCTGGGATCCTATATCGAAAGACGTCGGGAAGCGGCCATGAGCCTGCGTGGTAGCCAAGACCACACCCGGAATCTCCCTACCCCCGCAGAAAAATATACAACCATAAGCGCTCCCATGGCCTAGGACTATATCCACCCTGCATCATTAGCCAGGGGGCTTCACCATACGAACGCAACTTCCCTTATGATAGCGATTTAGAGAGGTGTGTATCCTCAATTTTATTAATTATGAAAATCATTTATATTTCCATTTTGAAAATATTCATTTATATATTTTCAAAATCATTTCCATCATTATATATATATACCTAAAACACACAGTATATACATATCCTATATATTCTTCCTAGAATATTTATAAACGGCCTTAATGGCCTATGGCATCTAACGATGATAATAAACCCAAAGGTCCCCTCCAGGAATCATAATCATACATTAATATTAGCATGATTCTAAAACCAATGTATTTCTTGCTTTAATAATCACTATATACTTTAATCCTATTCTAAGGATTTATTGGATATCTCCAATGATACTATTCTCCTCATAATGAAGTATATGTATATACATGTATATATACATACTCCTAAAGTATCCTAATTGTCTCTTAGGAAATACTCAACTGTAATCGATATAATTATGCCTTCTATAAGCATAATTATATAGGCTTATATGCCTACGAGAATTATCCTCAGGATTTACCTCACCCGAACAACTTTAACTTAATGGGTTAAGGATTTCATTTCCTTAAACCCCAAGACTATACCTAGTCCAAATAACCATTTATAAGTCCCCAATTAAAGTTAGGAACTCTAATCCATCAATTTCTACAATTACTCTATTTTCCTCGAAAATATAGTTTTAGGGTTACATACTTGAAACCCTAACTTTACCCTCTTCAATTATCTTAATTTGTGGACCCTAAAGTCCTAAAACGTCCCTTAGGTTATTACCTAATTATCCTCAAAGCAAGATGAAATGGAATCTATCCTTTCCAAATCACCCTAAAGAAATTGTCCCTTTTCAGCAGAGGTCGATCGATCGACCCATGACCGTCGATCGATCGAAGGCTTCGATCGATCGACTCCCGATGAATGATCGATCGATCAAATCGGGCAGCTTCTTCTTCGAGAAGCTGTTTCGGCCATGGAAGCTCCCCCCAAGCTTCCATCTCTCCACCCAACGGCCTACAACTTCTACCAACAACAAATACACTTATAATACGGGCCCTAAACATCCCAGGACCCGGAATCACCCAATATTTTTGGTTATTTACTAAAATCTCCAATTTACCAATTTTAGGGGTTTATTTGTTTTATCTCCCGAAAACCCGTTTTATTCACGAATACTCAACCCAAAATCATTAGGGTTTGTTATACCAACAATGATATGAGATTTTTATGCTCAAAAATAAATAAAGCAAGTAAACACTTGCCTCGTGGATACAATCCGACGTCCTCGAGCCGAATCCCGCGGAGGCCGGCCGGAATCTCCCCCTTTTTCTTCTTTTCTTCCCTCTCTCTCTCTCTTCCTTCTTTTCTTTCTTCTTTCTTCCCTCTCTACCTCTATATATAGAGAGAAAAAGGGTTTTAACCCTAAAAATCCAAAAACGACTCGTTTACCCAATTACGAGCCTATTTAACTCCAAAATTACACGGAACTTAATTTCGACAATCGGACACTTTTTTCCGACTATCTCGGACATTCCGAGACTCGTGGCGCAGTTGAAATTTCCATCCGAGGTACTTGACCGCAAATCACTATTCCAACCCAAAATAAATAAATGCGGGTTCTACTCAAAATCTCACCTCTTTTGTCGCTATACTACACGGCGACTCATAAATAAAATATTTCGACCTATATGGTCCCAAAATAATTGATAACACCGTTCCAAAATCATTTAATCCTCGAAAATCCCAGAAATCACTATTTAGAGAAAATCTCCAAATTCCAAATTATACTTAATTATGGGATTTAATCGTCTCCAAAAAGGACGGGTTATTACAACGAATAGGGTGTTTCAGGATTTCCTTGACAAATTTTTTATTGTGTTCATCGATGACATCTTAGTCTATTCTCAGACAGAATCTGACCATGCTACTAACTTACAGTTGGTCCTGTAAAGATTAATGGATCATCAATTATACGCAAAGTTCGAGAAGTGTGGCTTTTGGTTGAAGGAAGTTGAGTTTTTGGGTCATGTTGTATCCTCCCATGGTATATCAATGGATCTGAGCAAAGTAGTTACGGTGAGAGAGTGGCGTCAGCCCACGACACCTACCGAGATCCATAGTTTTCTGGGTTTGGCGGGATATTACAGTCGGTTTATCAAAGGTTTCTCTAAAATCGCAAGCCCTTTGATCAATTTGACCCAGAAAGGGGTGATATTTGTTTGGGATAACTCTTGACAAGCTTCTTTCGACGAGCTCAAAGATAGGTTAACTTCGGCTCCAGTCCTTGCATTGCCAAAACCGAGATTGGAATATCTAGTCTTCACCGACATATCTCTTCAAGGATTAGGAGGTGTGCTTCAATAAGAGAGGCGGGCTATCGCTTATCCTTCTCTCAAGTTAAAGCCTCATGAAAGGAATTATTTGGTGCATGACTTAGAGCTTGCCGCGGTTGTCTACACCTTGAAGATTTGGAGACATTATCATTTAGGGGAGAAATTTACTCTTTTCACGGACAATAAATCGCTGCAGTATTTATTTTCACAGAAAGAATTGAATATGCGTCAGCGCCAATGGTTGGAATTCATGAAAGATTATCAATTTGATATCCATTATCATCCGTTCAAGGCGAACGTAGTGGTGGATGCCTTGAGTAGGAGGACCGAAGGAGAGTTAGATGATGTATGGAAGGCTACGTATAAAGAGCTCAGTCATGAGGATGCGGTGGTGAGAGCGTTCATGTCAGTGATGATCGTTACTCCTACCGTTGTGGCAAGGGTGGTAGAATCCCAAGGAATGGATAAAGGCTGTCAGGATCATATACATCGGTTACTATCCGAGGGAGTGGAATCCTACTCAATAAGTTCAGAGTGAGGATTACGCTTTCATGGAAGACTTATTGTTCTGGAAGAGGGGGATTTGAGATGGGTTGTAATGGCGGAATCTCACCAATTGAAATTTACGGTACATCCTAGTGGTGACAAGATGTATCAAGACATGCGTCACCAATATTGGTGGCCCGGTATGAAGCGGGATATTTCGGAGTTTGTGTCCCAAAGCACTACTTGTCAACTAGTCATGATCGATCATCAACGACCGACAGGTTTGTTGCAACCATTATATATTCCAGTATGTAAATGGGAAAGCATATAGATGGACTTTATTATGGGCTTACCAAGGTCATAGAAGAGTAATGATTCTAATTGGGTGATTATAGAATGCTTGACTAAGTCGGCACACTTCCTACCCGTGCGTACTGATTATGATACCACTCCCTATCCCCAGCTGTTCATCGAGGAGGTTGTTAGACTTCATGGGGTACCTTTAAATATCATTTTCGATCGGGACAAAATCTTTGTTTCCCACTTTTGGAATAGTTTCCAAGAGGCTATGGGGATTGAATTGAAGTTAAGCACTTCTTATCATCCTCAAACAGATGGTCAAACTGAAAGGGTAAACTAAATGTTGGAGGATATGCTCCGGATGTGTATGCTTGACTTCAAAGGTGGTTGGGAACAATACCTTCCCTTGGTTGAGTTTTCCTACAACAACTCATACCAATTTACAATTGGAATGGCGCCCTATGAAGCTCTTTATGGTCGTCCATGTAGGTCGCACGCTTGTTGGTTAGAAGTGGGTGATAACAAATTTCTTGGACCTGACATGATCCAAGATACTTCTTCTAAAATTGAACTCTATCGGAATCGCATTCGGATAGCCCAAGACCGCCAAAAGAGCTATGCCGATGCGGGAAGAAGACACATGGAGTTGGAAATTAGAGACCAAGTCTTGGTGCGAGTGTCACCAATGAAGGACATTAAGCGTTTCGAGAAGAAAGGAAAGCTTGCGCCGCATTTTGTTGGACCTTTTCCAGTTATTGTAAAAGTTGGTCCAGTGGCGTATCAACTTGCCTTACCAAAACCCTTGCAGTAAATGCACGATGTATTCCATGTTTCCTCCCTAAAGAAGTACAAGAGATGCGAAGGTGCCCTTTGGCACATCCCTTTCGAGGATATCGATTTGCAACTCGACATTTCACATAAAGAACAACCGGTTGCTATTCTTGAGCATGGGGAGCGTAAGTTAAGGTCTCGTGTGGTGCCCTTGGTGACAGTCCAATGGAGTCATCACAATGATAAATAGTCGACGTGGGAGCGTGAGGACGTCATGCGGGAGAAATATCCGCATCTCTTCTTTTAAGGTACACTTAAATTTTGGAGACAAAATTCCCTCATAAGGGGGGGAGTATGTAACAACCCTAAGTTATGAGAGTTTATTTTATATTTGCTTGCTATGAGAAGTAATTACATATAAAATGTTGATATATGGATTAAGTATTGATTTAATGAATAAAAGTTAATATTTACTAACTTATGGCATATTTATTGTATGAGCATGTAAATATCCTCACGATGAGTCTATTGTGTCATAAGAATTTGAAATGATATTTTGATTTAAAATGAAATCATAAATTGAAATGATTTATAAAATATCCAAATGATAATTTGGAGGCCGTAGTTGATTCCGGAACGTGCGAGATAGTCAAAATATATACCATATTGTATTTTGAGGTTTTGGGCATTTTTGACCGATTATACCTTGAATATGCAGTTGTGTGTTATTTTATGATGGTATTGATCACTTAAGTTGGGATTGTTGACTAAAGGCACGATTTATGTCTTGATTAAGTCACTATTCACCTAATTGTATTTACTAAACCTAGAGAACTGGAGAGAGGAAAAGAAAGAGTAGAAAAAGAGAAGAAATTAAAGATTGAGGAGAGAGTCTTGCTTCTACCCAAAGAAGATCTGCATTTTCTAGATTGAGGTAAGTTTTCTACTTGCTACATGTGGTTTAAGATAAATGATTTGCTGTGATAATGGTGTATTGATCATGGTAGAACTATTTTAGGGTTTTTGTGTATTTGTGGGTTTTGATCAATTCAAAAATGATTTGGATGATTGATGAGGTTTATGGTAGTTGTTAGTAGTATTTATGAAGTGTTGTTGGCAATAAATGATTTGGATTTGAGTGGGGATTGATTTGGGGTTCAAGACTCCATAGCCAAAATTGGCAAAAATCGCAGGGCCGAATCGATTTAGCAGTTATGCAGAAACCCAATCTTCCTAACCGAATCGATTTAGTCTGATCCTAATCGATTCGGCAATTATGCAGAATCCTATATTTCTTGACCGAATCGATTCGGCTAATCGATTCGGCAATTATGCAGAATCCTATATTTCTTGACCGAATTGATTCGGCCAGGCCGAATCGATTCGGAAACCCTGCACTTTTTCAAATTTCTTCCTTTTTTAATTTTAACCCTTTTCCTTAGGATTAGTAATTAGGGACCTTCTTGAATGAAGTAAATATAGGATCCTACAGTATTAGTTGAGTTTGGTCGATACCCTAGATTTGAATCGATTCATCTAGGGTTCAGTCAAGGGGTGTTCAAAGTAGTATTCATACATTACTTCCATTGTATAGGTTTATATGAATCTAGGAGATTTTAAAGTCAAATTTGGAGACTCTAGAAGTTAATGTGAGCTAGAATTAACTTAATGGTCTATTAGAAAGCCAAAAAAAAAAGGAGGCTTTGTACAATAACTTGGGAGTTTGAATGTTCTTCAAGGTTATTATAATGATGTTAAGCACATATAGTTTCGGATAACCATAATGCATTTGATAAAATGTAAAATGGACAAAGTAAATGATAATTTACAAAATCATGAAAAGGAAATTAATGAAAAGGTTAAACACACCTCTCTAAATACCATCTTAAGGGAAGTTCGTGCGTGAGGTGAAGCCCCATGGCTAATCAATGCAGGGTGGATATAGTACTAGTCCATCTAAGCGCTTGTTTATTATTTTCTACGATGGGTAGGAGATTTCGGGTGTGGTCTTGACTACCCCGCAGGCATGTGGCTGCTTCCCGACATTTTCGATAGGATCCCAGGTTGTCTTATCATAGGCCCTGGAAGATGATGGTTATTTAGGGGCGCGCAGAGTGGGGAAACCCGGACGGGCGGTCTTAGAATCGTTATATATATATACTTATAACTACTCTAATCATCTAGTTGGACTTGATGGGTATAAATGCCATAAAAAGAATAAAACAATGCCATAAAGAGCATAATATATGCCACAAATAGCATACAACCGTGATAAGTGCCATAAAGAGCACATGATATAACTTGTATTCCTGATAAGGAATGGAAAGATAAGATGAAATGGTGAAAGATGAAAAAGGGTTATGATTATTCTTATTCTCTTATATAATTGAATTTCATTTCATAATCATTCAACTGTACTAGTTCATTATAAGTTGTTATCATGTAGACTGACATCTTTATCAGCCATGCTTAATCATTCATTATTATCATACTTGTCATTTATCTGGTGATCACAAAAAACCGGGCCCTGGCCGGTTCTTCTTTCTTGTTGTGTATATATATATATATTATATTCGCTCAGGTGTTCCACCGCAAGGATGTCAGTAATGACTTCCCCATTCCAGTGTCTTTTGAGGAGCCGTGACATTTTTGCGGATTTCACGGGATATTTTGTAGATGCCTCCTTTGTTGTTTTCTATTTATGTTCGGGTTTTTATTCGGGCGTGTGGCCCAACTTTTGTAAATGTATAATTAATGAATTATGTAATTGATTGAACTTATTGTACGTTGTATGACATTTTGTTAACTAATATTTTATTCGGTTCTCTTATTCTGCACTTGCTATTATTTTATATTGTTTTGGGGGTTTCCACTTTCTTTTTCATGTATGGGTTGTTTAAAATGCTTTATTTAAATTATAAAACAAAATTTTTTGACAACCCGTTGTCTGGATTATTGAGTGGTTATCTCGTATACTCTTTATGTTGTCACGATGCTGAGATGATTCCATCAATGATTCCTATATTTTTGGACTATTGGGCTGGCCAACCCTTATTTCGGATACCGGGTTTTCACATTTATCTTGTTGGATTGATTGGAGTTTAATGGACAAAATTTGAATTATAACTAATATTTTCTCTACTATTCTAATTTTCATTTTAATTTCAAATAATTAATTTTAAAATATTATAAATTAATCTCTAAATATGAAGAAGACCCAATTAAAATATGACACAATAAGGTTTTTATTTTATTTATCTAACACGATCTCGATCCAATTAAATTCGATCTTGAACTAATTTTTATATAGAAGCTTTTAATATACAAAGTTCACAATGAGAACAACACATTCGTTTGCTTGATATTTCATTTGTTTAGTTCTATATATCCACTATTTGTCTCCCCTTCAAACAAACCCCATAGGTTTTTTTTAAGAAAATACTCCCAGGGAGCGTCCTAGTTGTTTTGAACCCAACACCTCTTGATTAAGAGAGTGTTTTCATATCCACAAGACCAAAGGTCATTTGTAGAAATTATTATGTGTATTGCCCATAGATTTATACCTTTCGAAATTTGGAAGGATATGATGCAGTAGATAGTTACTAGGCATGTTGTTTAGTAGCTCTCAAATAGTAGATTCTAAAAATTGTATAACACACATAAGAATGTTTCACAATATATTAATTGTGGATGTTTACTTAAGAACATTACATAAGCACTATACACAATAAAACATAACAATTATGTAAAATCAAACATCCATAGCTATTTATTTTTCACATACTCATAACTATGTGAAAGTGACGCTTTACATAAAGTTTTATACAACTTTGACATCCATGGCCTTTATTTTCATAAGTTCATAGCCAATAATATTAAAAACACTCCATGTTCACCCATGTGGTGCTTGTTATATAGATAGTAATTTCCCGAACGTGTAAAAGTCCATAAGTTAGTTCTCCTCTTAATCACCGTCACCCATTGTTGCGAACCAACTTGGATCGATCTCGTTCATCAAGTCAATCACCTATAACAAAGAGTGAAATAAAAATTTATAATGCAATAAAAAATTGCGTGTGATAAAATATAAAAATTTATTTATTTAATATTAGTCACCTGTTTTACTTGGATTTTTATCTACGGTTATAATAATTTTGCCTTTACCGTGACATCGAGAGAGTGATTAAATACCGTGGTCAGATTCATCACAATGAACAGAGTAGTTGTAATAATAATAGTAACTAAAATAACAATAACAAAATAATTTAATTAATAGTTATTTTTGTCCGAAAAAATCTTACCAGTATATGTAGAAATGAATTTCAGAAGAAATATTCTCTTTGTTGTGATGTGGTGTTCTGCTTGTAGTTTTTGAACGAATTCAAATAGGAAGTATTTCATATACATGCGTACAAAGTCTACTATGTCCCCCCAAAAAAATAATAGAAGAAAGCCCACTATGTAAAAAAAGAAAAAAAAAAGAGAGGAACAGAAAATTAGCAGACTCTATTACAATAAACCTTTTGTGCAAAATTATGAAAAGTACAGAGATCAGAAGTTTTGAAAATTATAGAATGACCCATAACTTTAGTGAAACTACAAGATTCACAAAAACTCAATTAATGGTGTATCCATAGTTTAATTCAAGCTGGTATTTATTCAAATGATTGTATGTTTACATGGCTAACTTGCATGGCCTTGGAAGCAGTGGTTAATGACATGGTACTACATAATCCACCACGTGTTAAACAAAGTAATAATATTATTTACACTTTTTTGCAACATATTATTTACAATTTTTTGTAACATATTATTAAAAAAAAATTAAATTAGGAACTGTTATGGGTATTAAAGGGAAAGTTCTACACACATGAAACTAGACACATTTTTTAGACACAATGACATGTCGCATTTGCATTGACTTGTATTTAGGCTCCACGCCAGTGGGACCCATGTGCTGCGCAAACATGCAAATGTCAAAAGCCAATGTGCCTAAAAAATGTCTAATTTCTATGTTAATATACAAGTACCCGTATTCAAATCAGCCATTACAGATAGTCAAAATCTTGTCGCTAATTTGTGAGGACATGTTCTTTATAGATTGATAGCAATGTAGCTTTGAATGCGTCATCTAATAGGGTTATCTTACAACTTCTGTAATTATTTACTACATTAACCCACAAAAACAAACCGTTATATATTTGGAGCATTCTCCTATATGAAATATTTATTATGCTAATAGTACACTTTAATTAATTCATAGTTGAACAAGTAATTTCATTTTATAGATTTTAATATTTTATTCAACGTGCATGATGTTAGATTGCACATGATAATTGGGATTAGAAAAAAAAATTGATAGTTTATTGAATATATTATTCAAAGTGTTGTGCTTTAGTAATAAATGAAGACATGGATAATAAAACGGGTCGTAGTACTAAAAATTGTAACACCCCCTATTTTTGGCACATTTAAAATTTAATTAATTCGAAAATTCTAAATTACTAGTGTGTTGTAATTTAATGAATTAATTATGATAGAATAATATATAAATATTAATCTGGGATTAAATGGTTAATATTTAAGGAAAAATTTATTTACAAAGTGAATAGTAATAATGTAATTTCGTCGTTTCGAGTATTAATGACGAGGTATGTACTTATCACATCCGGAAGTCGGTATAGACTACATTGGGTGGGGGATAAGTATTTTTATAAATTAATTCGGATGCAAATTCTGAGGGTACAGTTGAGTTCGAATGGGCCGAGATAGTCGGAAAAGTGTACCCGAGGGTAGTAAACGGGTCACGGGACGTTTTTAGACATAGTCGGGCCCACTCGGGGGCATTTTGGTCACTTGGGCTTAGCCCATTAGTCAAAAAACGGGAATTGAAAAATTAACCTAATAAAAAGAAATTAGGGCATGGCTGAGCTTAATTAGAAAAAGGAACTAAAGGGTTAGGAAACCCTAGCAGAAGCCAAAGCCATTTTGGGGATCTCAAAGAACCAACAAGGTCATCTTCAACCTTGGAATCCATCGCAAATTCAGACACTACGAAACCTAAGGCAAGTGAATAACTTGCAATAGCTTTAAAACTGTCTTTCAATTCATATTTGTGTGCTGTTGTGAATTAAAAATTCGTTTTGGGGTTCATGGTATAAACATGGGGTTTTGATAATACAAAAGAAAACAAGAATCTGATTTGCCCGAAATTATGAGGAGTTATGTAAAATTTGTTATTGGAATATTGATGTGTATCTGTCAGGATGATATTCAAATAAATTAGAACGAATTTGATGAAGAAATTTGGAGTAAAAATGTGTTTAAGGAAAAAGATAGATTTTCCCCAAAATTATGAATTAGTAGTTTATGGACGAATTGATGATTGTTGTGGACTTTCTGGGTAATCCTAATAAGGTTTCTAGTATGTTCTGGTGATAAGAAGGCTTAAAACTCATGTTAGAAGATATTAGGGTTTAAGAAAATCCGTCCATGGCTGCCCTGACTTCGCGAAGAAGACGAAGACCTGTTCGATCGATCGATCGACGGTCTGGGGTCGATCGATCGACAATCGCCAGAATCTGGCAGTTTCGCCAGTTGAGTATATATGAGGGAAAATTTATATAAAAATCTTATGTAATTAATTATGGAGAAATTAAATACATGAGTTTAATCTAATTAATTGTAGATAAATTAATTACGGTTTGAGGCTAATAAATTAGAGTCAGAAATTTTGACTCGGGTAAATTTTGGGCTACGAGAGTAAAGTCCAAATTTATGGTGGGGGCGACACAAAAAATAACTTAATTAATTAAGGTGCAATTTAATTAATATGTAGAGTTGGACCATAAACTCTTAATAATTTTAATAGGCCTATGTTACGGATTTAGCGAACGATATAGCCGGGACTTTTATATTTATATATACGGAGGCGATAGTATATATATATATGATGTGCACCATTAATATCTGTGATTAGATATTTTGTACTATAGTGCTATAGGGGGAGGTTGCGCGTAGTGGATGAATCCCCTAGCTTGAGGAGTAGGGTGAGTATATTCCCGAGGACATAGCGTCCGTTATATGGGTGAGGGACATCTCACTTTCAGGCAAGGAATATGACCGCCTCCAAATTATTTATTTTTATCAAGTTGTTGTGAAAATTCTGACTTGGGATAACTAGGCTATGTGATTGTACCTAGTGGTTTAACACTTTATAGAAATTACATTCCGGGAGTATTTTGCTCGGGAGGTTGCAAGTTGTTATATATATTACAGTATGATCGTGAATGCTGAATTATGATTATAACTATATAATTAAATAATTAATTATATACGGGATATTAATGAAAAGTGAGTTATTTCACATGTATGACAAGTGTAGAAGTTATATGAATATAAAAAGGGAAATGATTTAGTTAAGTTGATGTTACTAATAACTTATAAATCATAATCACTACATACTGAGTTAAGTTAGTGTGGGTATAAAGGAACTTTGTTAATTATCTAGTCATGTGATGAATAACTATGTAATTTAATTAAAGCGTTAATAGGGTACATTAGAGGAAGGGTAAGGAAGTCCTCAAGAGAGTGCGATATTTACTAAAAATATGAAGAGCATGCATATTTATTTATTACTGCAAGTTAATCATTTGTTAAATGTTTTTCAAATGTTTTGGGTACGAACCCTTGCTATAAAAACTTTTATAAACCCTTTTAGGTGTCCAGCCACAGGGACGCCAGCCTTGACTATATTCCAGGAATCCGTTGCTGCAGCATATGTGGATGTTGCGGGGTTTTGATAGATGCCACATTCTTCATTCTTACTGTAGAAGTTCGTGATTAGTATTCGAGCATGTTCTTACTTTCCATTTATTTGTTTTAGACTTGTTGGGAGTTTATTCTGGTCTTTATGGGATTTATTATTTGGACTAGTTGTTTATTCGGTCAATTATATTTTTACTTGTGGATGATTAATTCAGTTATCTGTGATTGTTATATAGTTTTATATTCTGCATGGGTTTTGTTTAAATAATGAAAGATAAAAATGGCACCAGTCTATTTTTCTCACTTAGGTGGTTATTAATTTAATATGACGACAGTGATGCTAAGAATGGACCAAATGAGAATCATGTTCTAACTTGATTTATGACTGATCACCCGGGATTAATTAGGCGGGGTGTCACAGATGGTATCAGAGCATCAGGTTCTAGTGTCCTTAGGATCTGTGCGGCTTTCTACGTTTCAGCGTAGCGTTCGGTTGTTATAGAGCCCTATTACTAGGACTGTTGATTATATTTTCCTCCTGTGAGATATCTTATTCCTGCTATTATTTTTTGTATAAATTGTGTACTTATAAAATTCAATCTATTTCAGATGCCACCAAAGAGACAGAGAGCGGAGAGGGCTGAGGCTAGAGATGAGGTGAGAGAGGCTCGTCAGGAGCCACAGATACCGCCACCACCACCCCCACCCGAGTTGATTTCTACCACTCAGGTAGCAGTGATAGTGGCCCAAGCGGTCGAGACAGCGATGCGAGCCATGGCAGCTCATTTTCCACAGCCCCAGGCACCGCCTCCATTGGCTCCAGCAGTTCAGGCTCCAGTGGGACCACCATCTTGGCAGCGAGTGAGGGAGACCTTTCAGAAGGGTCACCCACCTGAGTTTCGAGGTAGCACCAATGTGGTCGAGGCTTGTGACTGGAAGAAGAACATTCAGCGCCATCTGCGCATGTTAGAGTGTACAGAGGTGCATAAACAGATGCTGGCTACCTTTCGTCTGTCGGGGGCAGCCTTACAGTGGTGGGAGTCCGTAACCACCGCTGAGGAGCAGGATTTGATGCCGATTTCTGAATTCTGGGTGTGGTTTGACCGCAAGTACTTCCCTCCAGCAGTAGAGTCTGAGATGAGAAAGAAATTCAGCGAGTTGGTACAGGGTGACAGGTCAGTAGAAGAATATGAGGAGGAGTTCACCCGTTTGGCAAACTTTGTGCCAAATGAGGTGAGCGATGAGGAGCGGAAGAAGTCAAAGTTCATGGATGGCCTAGCCTGGAGAATCAGGCAGCTCTTGATTGGAAATCCGGCGTTAGTGAGTTATACAAATGTCGTTAATGCCGCACTTGTACATTGCCAGGATCATCGTTTCCATTCTAAGGGGAACAAGAAGGCAGGTGAGCCGAGCCAGCAGGGCAAGGCGGTTACTAGTAGTGAGACAAGTGGCACACAGCAGCAGGTTATCATACAGCAAGGGAATCATGCTAAGAAGTTTAAGCCTGGTGGGTTCCAACCGGGAGGACAGGGGTTCAGGCAGGGGCAACCAGGCCCTAATCAGCAACAGCAGGTTCCTCAGGGCCGTCAAGGCCAAGGGAACAACTGGGGAGGCCACCCGGGCCAGCAACATCAGGGCTAGCAGGGCCAACGGCAGGGTGACGACCATAAACGTTGTTTCGCCTGTGGCCAGCCAGGACACTTCAAGAGGGAGTGCCCGCAGAGGGGCAGAGGACAGCAGCAGGGTGCCCAGCAGGGGCAACAGGGTCAGATGCCGCCAGCAGCACCAGCCCCACCCGTCCCACAGCAGCAGGGGCAGATGCACTACGGACGTGTGTATAACGTTCGGGATGTTCCCAATCCTCCAGCACAGTAGGCGCCGCCAGCGGTTGAGGGTATGTTTTTCATTCATGGGCATGAGGGTAGCATTCTTTTTGACACGGGAGAATCACATTCATTCATTAAATCTAATTTTGCTAAACGGGCTGGGTTATTAGTGACAGCGGGTAGCCTCTGTGTGAGTGTAGAGTCACCAGTAGGCAGCGGGGCTTTGATTCGCTAGATTTGTCGTGGAGTAGACATTTTGATTGGGAGGCTTAGTTTAGTAGCAGACCTCTTAGTGTTAGATATGGAGGGGTATGATTTCATCTTGGGCATGGATTGGTTGGCAGGTTACCGGGCTACGGTGGATTGTTATGAGAGGACAATCGTGTTCTCCATTCCGGGACAGGAGATGTTCCTGCTAGCAATGCCGCTTCCTGAGGGAGGGTCGCGCACTCACTTATACTACATTGAGGAGGAAACCTCACAGGAGGTGGTAGTTCCTTTAGACTCTATTCCTGTAGTGAGGGACATTGAGGATGTATTCCAGGAGATACCAGGATTACCACCCAGCAGAGAAATCGAATTTGTTATCGATTTGGCACTGGGGACGAGGCTGATTGCTCGGACACCTTACCGAATGGCCCCTTCAGAGATGCGGGAATTGAGGGAACAGATTCAGCTACTACTGGGTCAAGGTTTTATTCGGCGGAGTAAATCGTCGTGGGGTGCGCCGGTGTTGTTTGTGAAGAAGCGAGATGGTTCACTCCGCTTGTGCGTGGATTATAAGGAGTTGAACAAGGTGACGATACGGAATAAATATCCGTTGCCTCGGATTGATGATTTATTTGACCAATTGAGAGGGGCGTCTTACTTCTCCAAGGTCGACTTGAGGTCAGGGTATCATCAACTGTGTATCCGAGAGGGGGATGTTCCTAAGACCGCTTTCTTGTCGCGGTATGGATCATATGAGTTCAGGGTGATGCCCTTCGAGCTCACCAATGCACCAGCAGTGTTCATGGACCTCATGAACAGGGTTTTCAGGGAGTACCTAGATCAGTTTTTCATCGTGTTCATTGATGGCATCCTAATCTACTCGCGTACCGAGGAGGAGCATGCAGAGCATTTGCGCTTTCTTTTACAGACACTGAGGGATCATCAGCTCTATGCGAAATTAGAGAAGTGTGGATTCTGGCTACGGGAGGTACAGTTCCTTGGTCACGTCGTGTCAGATCAGGGTATCGCAGTGGATCCGAATAAGGTGTCGGCGGTGAGGGAGTGGGGATAGCCCACGACACCGACCGAGGTGCGCAATTTTCTGGGTTTGGCCGGTTACTACAGGCGATTCATTAAGGGATTCTCTAAAATTGCAGAACCTTTGACGAATCTGACTCAGAAAGGGGTGCCTTTCAAGTGGGATGAAAGTTGTCAATTAGCGTTCGACGAGCTAAAGGACAAGTTGACATCTGCACCCGTGCTTGCATTGCCAAAGGGAGGGCTAGAGTATCGGGTTTACACAGACGCATCCTTACGAGGTCTTGGGGGTGTGCTCCAGCAGGAGGAAAGGGCTATAGCTTATGCTTCCAGGAAGATAAAGCCCCACGAGAGGAATTACCCCACTCACGACCTAGAGTTGGCAGCGGTCGTTTTTGCTTTGAGGATATGGAGGAATTATCTTCTAGGAGATCAGTTTACTCTATTCACGGATCACAAGTCACTTCAGTATCTCTTCACACAGAAGGATCTGAATATGAGATAGAGGCGGTGGCTAGAATTCGTGAAGGACTACCAGTTTGATATTCAGTATCATCCTGGTAAGGCCAATGTAGTAGCAGACGCATTGAGCCGAAGGCCGACTGGGGAGATATCGGAGGTATGGAAAGCGAAGTGGAGAGAGCTTCAATATGAGGATGACGTAGCCAAGGCTTGCATGTCGGCTCTATCCATCACACCCGAGATCATTATGCGAGTTGTGAAGGCTCAGGCGGAGGATCAGATTTGTCGGGATAGGGTGGGCCAGTTGTTAGCTGAGGGAGCAGAGGGTTACTCGATTAGCTCAAAAGGAGGCCTACGCTTTAATGGGAGGTTAATGGTGCCAGAGGATGAGGATTTGAGGCACGCTGTTATGACAGAATCCCATGGTTCGAAATTTGCGGTACATCCCGGTGGGGATAAGATGTACCAAGATATGAGGAGGCAGTATTGGTGGGCAGGGATGAAACGGGACATAGCGGAGTTTATTTCGAAATGTGCCACGTATCATCTTGTAAAGGTTGACCACCAGAGACCATCAGGGATGCTACAGCCGTTAGAAATTCCCGTGTGGAAGTGGGAGAGCATCTCCATGTACTTCATCACAGGGTTACCTGTATCGCAGAGGGGTCACGACTCCATGTGGGTTATTGTGGATCGGTTGACTAAGGTGGCCCACTTTTTTCCGGTACGCACAGACTTCGAGACGATGCGTTATGCATAGCTATTCATAGCAGATATTGTTAAGCTGCATGGAGTGCCTATAAATATTGTATCCGACCGAGACAAAATCTTTGTCGCCCACTTTTGGCAGAGCTTTCAGGAGGCAATGGGCACGGAGTTACGCTTGAGTACATGGTAGCACCCACAGACTGATGGACAGACTGAGAGAGTTAATCAGATGCTGGAAGACATGCTCAGAATGTGCATTTTGGACTTCGGGGGAGGATGGGAGAAATATCTCCCTTTGGTAGAGTTTGCGTATAACAACTCTTACCAATTCAAGATTGGCATGTCACCGTTTGAGGCACTGTACGGGAGACCTTGTCGTTCACCCGTTTGTTGGTTAGAGGTGGGGGACAACAAACTCTTGGGGCCGGAGATTGTTCATGAGACATCTACCAAGATAGAGTTGATTCGAGGAAGAATTCGGATAGCTCAGGACTGGCAAAAGAGTTATGCTGATGCTTCTCGAAGACATGTGGAGCTAGAAGTTGGGGACCAGGTTTTAGTCCGGGTTTCCCCAATGAAAGGGGTGATGAGGTTCGGCAAGAAGGGTAAGTTAGCACCACAATACATAGGACCTTTCCCTATTATTGAGAGGGTGGGACCGGTGGCGTATAAGCTTGGGTTACCAGAACATCTTCAGCGGATACACGATGTATTCCATGTGGCATCGCTGAAGAAATATCGAAGGAGCGAGAGAGCCTTTTGGTACATTCCACTCGAGGAGATCGACTTACAGCCGGACATCTCGTATGAGGAGAGGCCGGTAGCAATTCTGGATCATAGTGAGCGAAAATTGCGATCCAAGGTTGTTCCATTGGTTAGAGTACAGTGGGGTCATCACAATGTTGACGAGTCTACCTGGGAGCGAGAGGAGGATATGCGGGAACAATATCCAGAGCTTTTCAATGCAGCTACGATCTAATTTCGGGGACGAAATTCCTTTATAAGGGGGGGAGTATGTAACACCCCGTATTTTTGGCACATTTAAAATTTAATTAATTCGAAAATTCTGAATTACTAGTGTGTTGTAATTTAATGAATTAATTATGATAGAATAATATATAAATATTAATCTGGGATTGAATGGTTAATATTTAAGGAAAAATTTATTTACTAAGTGAATAGTAATAATGTAATTTCGTCGTTTCGAGTATTAATGACGAGGTATGTACTTATCACACCCGGAAGTCGGTATAGACTACATTGGGTGGGGGATAAGTATTTTTATAAATTAATTCGGATGCAAATTCTGAGGGTACAGTTGAGTCCGGATGGGCCGAGATAGTCGGAAAAGTGTACCTGGGGGTAGTAAACGGGTCACGGGACGTTTTTAGACATAGTCGGGCCCACTCGGGGGCATTTTGGTCACTTGGGCTTGGCCCATTAGTCAAAAAACGGGAATTGAAAAATTAACCTAATAAAAAGAAATTAGGGCATGGCTGAGCTTAATTAGAAAAAGGAACTAAAGGGTTAGGAAACCCTAGCAGCAGCCAAAGCCATTTTGGGGATCACAAAGAACCAAAAAGGTCATCTTCAACCTTGGAATCCATCGCAAATTCAGACACTACGAAACCTAAGGCAAGTGAATAACTTGAAATAGCTTTAAAACTGTCTTTCAATTCATATTTGTGTGCTGTTGTGAATTAAAAATTCATTTTGGGGTTCATGGTATAAACATGGGGTTTTGATAATACAAAAGAAAACATGAATCTGATTTGCCCGAAATTATGAGGAGTTATGTAAAATCTGTTATTGGAATATTGATGTGTATCTGTCAGGATGATATTCAGATAAATTAGAACGAATTTGATGAAGAAATTTGGAGTAAAAATGTGTTTAAGGAAAAAGATAGATTTTCCCCAAAATTATGAATCAGTAGTTTATGGACGAATTGATGATTGTTGTGGACTTTCTGGGTAATCCTAATAAGGTTTCTAGTATGTTCTGGTGATAAGAAGGCTTAAAACTCATGTTAGAAGAGATTAGGGTTTAAGAAAATCCGTCCATGGCTGCCCTGTCTTCGCGAAGAAGACGAAGACCTGTTCGATCGATCGATCGACGGTCTGGGGTCGATCGATCGACGATCGCCAGAATCTGGCAGTTTCTCCAGTTGGGTATATATGAGGGAAATTTTATATAAAAATATTATGTAATTAATTATGGAGAAATTAAATACATGAGTTTAATCTAATTAATTGTAGATAAATTAATTACGGTTTGAGGCTAATAAATTAGAGTCAGAAATTTTGACTCGGGTAAATTTTGGGCTACGAGAGTAAAGTCCAAATTTTTGGTGGGGGCGACACAAAAAATAACTTAATTAATTAAGGTGCAATTTAATTAATATGTAGAGTTGGACCATAAACTCTTAATAATTTTAATAGGCTTATGTTACAGATTTAGCGAACGATATAGCCGGGACTTTTATATTTATATATACGGAGGCGATAGTATATATATATATGATGTGCACCATTAATATCTGTGATTAGATATTTTGTACTATAGTGCTACAGGGGGAGGTTGCGCGTAGTGGATGAATCCCCTAGCTTGAGGAGTAGGGTGAGTATATTCCCGAGGTCATAGCGTCCGTTATATGGGTGAGGGACATCTCACATTCAGGGAAGGAATATGACCGCCTCTAAATTATTTATTTTTATCAAGTTGGTGTGAAAATTCTGACTTGGGATAACTAGGCTATGTGATTGTACCTAGTGGGTTAGCACTTTATAGAAATTACATTCCGGGAGTATTTTGCTCGGGAGGTTGCAAGTTGTTATATATATTACAGTATGATCGTGAATGCTGAATTATGATTATAAGTATATAATTAAATAATTAATTATATACGGGATATTAATGAAAAGTGAGTTATTTCACATGTATGACAAGTGTAGAAGTTATATGAATATAAAAAGGGAAATGATTTAGTTAAGTTGATGTTACTAATAACTTATAAATCATAATCACTACATACTCAGTTATGTTAGGGTGGGTATAAAGGAACTTTGTTAATTATCTAGTCATGTGATGAATAACTAGGTAATTTAATTAAAGCGTTAATAGGGTACATTAGAGGAAGGGTAAGGAAGTCCTTAAGAGAGTGCGATATTGACTAAAAATATGAAGAGCGTGCATATTTATTTATTACTACAAGTTAATCATTTGTTAAATGTTTTGGGTACTAACCCTTGCTATAAAAACTTTTATAAACCCTTTTAGGTGTCCAGCCACAGGGACGCCAGCCTTGACTATATTCCAAGAATCCGTTGCTGCAGCATATGTGGATGTTGCGGGGTTTTGATAGACGCCTCAATCTTCATTCTTACTGTAGAAGTTCGTGATTAGTATTCGAGCATGTTGCTCACTTTCCATTTATTTGTTTTAGACTTGTTGGGAGTTTATTCTGGTCTTTATGGGATTTATTATTTGGACCGTTGGTTTATTCGGTCAATTATATTTTTACTTGTGGATGATTAATTCAGTTATGTATGATTGTTATATAGTTTTATATTCTGCATGGGTTTTGTTTAAATAATGAAAGATAAAAATGGCACCAGTCTATTTTTCTCATTTAGGTGGTTAATAATTTAATATGACGACAGTGATGCTAAGAATGGACCAAATGAGAATCCTGTTCTAACTTGATTTAGGACTGATCACCCGGGATTAATTAGGCGGGGTGTCACAGATGGTATCAGAGCATCAGGTTCTAGTGTCCTTAGGATCTGTGTGGATTTCTACGTTTCAGCGTAGCGTTCAGTTGTTATAGAGCCCTATTATTAGGACTGTTGATTATATTTTCCGCTTGTGAGATATCGTATTCCTGCTATTAGTTTTTGTATAAATTGTGTACTTATACAATTCAATCTATTTCAGATGCCACCAAAGAGACAGAGAGCGGAGAGGGCTGAGGCTAGAGATGAGGTGAGAGAGTATCGTCAGGAGCCACAGATACCGCCACCACCAGCCCCACCCGAGTTGATTTCTACCACTCAGGTAGCAGTGATAGTGTCCCAAGCGGTTGAGACAGCGATGCGAGCTATGGTAGCTCATTTTCCACAGCCCCAGGCACCGCCTCCATTGGCTCCAGCAGTTCAGGCTCCAGTGGAACCACCATCTTGGCAGCGAGTGAGGGAGACCTTTCAGAAGGGTCACCCACCTGAGTTTCGAGGTAGCACCAATGTGGTCGAGGCTTGTGACTGGAAGAAGAACATTCAGCGCCATCTACGCATGTTAGAGTGTACAGAGGTACAGAAACAAATGTTGCCTACCTTTCGTCTGTCGGGGGCAGCCTTACAGTGGTGGGAGTCCGTAACCACCGCTGAGGAGCGGGATTTGATGCCGACTTCTGAATTCTGGGTGCGGTTTGACCGCAAGTACTTCCCTCCAGCAGTAGAGTCTGAGATGAGAAAGAAATTCAGCGAGTTGGTACAGGGTGACAGGTCAGTAGCAGAATATGAGGAGGAGTTCACCCGTTTGGCAAACTTTGTGCCAAATGAGGTGAGCGATGAGGAGCGAAAGAAGTCAAAGTTCATGGATGGCCTAGCCTGGAGAATCAGGCAGCACTTAATTGGAAATCCGGCGTTAGTGACATATACAGATGTCGTTAATGCCGCACTTGTACAATGCCAGGATCATCGTTTCCATGCTAAGGGGAACAAGAAGGCAGGTGAGCCGAGCCAGCAGGGCAAGGCGGTTACTAGTAGTGAGACAAGTGGCACACAGCAGCAGGTTATCATACAACAAGGGAATCAGGCTAAGAAGTTTAAGCCTGGTGGGTTCCGACCAGGAGGACAGGGGTTCAGGCAGGGGCAACCAGGCCCTAATCAGCAACAGCAGGTTCCTCAGGACCGTCAGGGCCAAGGGAACAACGGGGGAGGCCACCCGGGCCAGCAACGTCAGGGCCAGCAGGGCCAACGACAGGGTGACGACCAGAAACGCTGTTTCGCCTGTGGCCAGCTAGGACACTTCAAGAGGGAGTGCCCACAGAGGGGCAGAGGACAACAGCAGGGTGCCCAATAGGGGCAACAGGGTCAGATGCCGCCAGCAGCACCAGCCCCACCCGCCCCACAGCAGCAGGGGCAGATGCACTACGGACGTGTGTATAACGTTCGGGATGTTCCCAATCCTCCAGCACAGCAGGCGCCGCCACCGGTTGAGGGTATGTTTTTCATTCATGGGCATGAGGGTAGCATTCTTTTTGACACGGGAGCATCACATTCATTCATTAAATCTAATTTTGCTAAACGGGCTGGGTTATTAGAGACAGCGGGTAGCGTCTTTGTGAGTGTAGATTCACTAGTAGGCAACGGGGCTTTGATTCGCTCGATTTGTCGTGGAGTAGACATTTTGATTGGGAGGCTTAGTTTAGCAGCAGACCTCTTAGTGTTAGATATGGAGGGGTATGATGTCATCTTGGGCATGGATTGGTTGGCAGGTTACAGGGCTACGGTGGATTGTTATGAGAGGACAATCGTGTTCTCCATTCCGGGACAGGAGATGTTACTGATAGCAATGTCGCTTCCTGAGGGAGGGTCGCGCACTCACTTATACTACATTGAGGAGGAAACCTCACAGGAGGTGGTAGTTCCTTTAGACTTTATTCCTGTAGTGAGGGACATTGAGGATGTATTCCAGGAGATACCAGGATTACCACCCAGCAGAGAAATCGAATTTGTTATCGATTTGGCACCGGGGACGAGGCTGATTGCTCGGACACCTTACCGAATGGCCCCTTTAGAGATGCGGGAATTGAGGGAACAGATTCAGCAACTACTGGGTCAAGGTTTTATTCGGCGGAGTACATCATCGTGGGGTGCGCCGGTGTTGTTTGTGAAGAAGCGAGATGGTTCACTCCACTTGTGCGTGGATTATAAGGATTTGAACAAGGTGACGATACCGAATAAATATCCGTTTCCTTGGATTGATGATTTATTTGACCAATTGAGAGGGGCGTCTTACTTCTCCAAGGTCGACTTGAGGTCAGGGTATCATCAACTGCGTATCCGAGAGGGGGATGTTCCTAAGACCGCTTTCTTGTCGCGGTATGGATCATATGAGTTCAGGGTGATGCCCTTCGGGCTCACCAATGCACCAGCAGTGTTCATGGACCTCATGAACAGGGTTTTCAGGGAGTACCTAGATCAGTTTGTCATCGTGTTCATTGATGGCATCCTAATCTACTCGCGTACCGAGAAGGAGCATGCAGAGCATTTGCACATGGTTTTACAGACACTGAGGGATCATCAGCTCTATGCCAAATTAGAGAAGTGTGGATTCTGGCTACGGGAGGTACAGTTCCTTGGTCACGTCGTGTCAGATCAGGGTATCGCAATGGATCCGAATAAGGTGTCGGCGGTGAGGGAGTGGGGATAGCCCACGACACCGACCGAGGTGCGCAATTTTCTGGGTTTGGCCGGTTACTACAGGCGATTCATTAAGGGATTCTCTAAAATTGCAGAACCTTTGACGAATCTGACTCAGAAAGGGGTGCCTTTCAAGTGGGATGATAGTTGTCAATTAGCGTTCGACGAGCTAAAGGACAAGTTGACATCTGCACTCGTGCTTGCATTGCCAAAGGGAGGGCTAGAGTATCGGGTTTACACAGACGCATCTTTACGAGGTCTTGGGGGTGTGCTCCAGCAGGAGGAAAGGGCTACAGCTTATGCTTCCAGGAAGCTAAATCCCCACGAGAGGAATTACCCCACTCACGACCTAGAGTTGGCAGCGGTGGTTTTTGCTTTGAGGATATGGAGGCATTATCTTCTAGGAGAGCAGTTTACTCTATTCACGGATCACAAGTCACTTCAGTATCTCTTCACACAGAAGGATCTGAATATGAGACAGAGGCGGTGGCTAGAATTCGTGAAAGACTACCAGTTTGATATTCAGTATCATCCTGGTAAGGCCAATGTAGTAGCAGACGCATTGAGCCGAAGGCCGACTGGGGAGATATCGGAGGTATGGAAAGCGAAGTGGAGAGAGCTTCAATATGAGGATGACGTAGCCAAGGCTTGCATGTTGGCTCTATCTATCACACCCGAGATAATTATGCGAGTTGTGAAGGCTCAGGAGGAGGATCAGATTTGTCGGGATAGGGTGGGCCAGTTGTTAGCTGAGGGAGCAGAGGATTACTCGATTAGCTCAGAAGGAGGCCTACGCTTTAATGGGAGGTTAATGGTGCCAGAGGATGAGGATTTGAGGCACGCTGTTATGACAGAATCCCATGGTTCAAAATTTACGGTACATCCCGGTGGGGATAAGATGTACCAAGATATGAAGAGGCAGTATTGGTGGGCAGGGAGGAAACGAGACATAGCGGAGTTTGTTTCGAAATGTGCCACGTGTCAGCTATTAAAGGTTGACCACCAGAGACCATCAGGGATGCTACGGCCGTTAGAAATTCCCGTGTGGAAGTGGGAGAGCATCTCCATGGACTTCATCACAGGGTTACCTGTATCGCAGAGGGGTCACGAGTCCATATGGGTTATTGTGGATCGGTTGACTAAGGTGGCCCACTTTTTGCCGGTACGCACAGACTTCGAGACGATGCGTTATGCACAACTATTCATAGCAGAGATTGTTAAGCTGCATGGAGTGCCTATAAATATTGTATCCGACCGAGACAAAATCTCTGTCGCCCACTTTTGGCAGAGCTTTCAGGAGGCAATGGGCACGGAGTTGCGCTTGAGTACAGCGTAGTACCCACAGACTGATGGACCGACTGAGAGAGTTAATCAGATGCTGGAAGACATGCTCAGAATGTGCATTTTGGACTTCGGGGGAGGATGGGAGAAATATCTCCCTTTGGTAGAGTTTGCGTATAACAACTCTTACCAATTCATGATTGGCATGGCACCGTTTGAGGCACTGTACGGGAGACCTTGTCGTTCACCTGTTTGTTGGTTAGAGGTGGGGGACAACAAACTCTTGAGGCCGGAGATTGTTTAGGAGACATCTACCAAGATAGAGTTGATTCGAGGAAGAATTCGGATAGCTCAGGACTGGCAAAAGAGTTATGCTGATGCTTCTCGAAGACATGTGGAGCTAGAAGTTGGGGACCAGGTTTTAGTCTGGGTATCCCCAATGAAAGGGGTGATGAGGTTCGGCAAGAAGGGTAAGTTAGCACCACGATACGTAGGACCTTTCCCTATTATTGAGAGGGTGGGACCGGTGGTGTATAAGCTTGGGTTACCAGAACATCTTCAGCGGATACACGATGTATTCAATGTGGCATCGCTGAAGAAATATCGAAGGAGCGAGAGAGCCTTTTGGCACATTCCACTCGAGGAGATCGACTTACAGCCGGACATCTCGTATGAGGAGAGGCCGGTAGCAATATGGATCATAGTGAGCGGAAATTGCGATCCAAGGTGGTTCCATTGGTTAGAGTACAGTGGGGTCATCACAATGTTGACGAGTCTACCTGGGAGCGAGAGGAGGATATGCGAGAACAATATCCACAGCTTTTCAACGCAGCTACGATCTAATTTCGGGGACGAAATTCCTTTATAAGGGGGGGAGTATGTAACACCCCGTATTTTTGGCACATTTAAAATTTAATTAATTCGGAAATTCTAAATTACTAGTGTGTTGTAATTTAATGAATTAATTATGATAGAATAATATATAAATATTAATCTAGGATTGAATGGTTAATATTTAAGGAAAAATTTATTTACTAAGTGAATAGTAATAATGTAATTTCGTCGTTCCGAGTATTAATGACGAGGTATGTACTTATCACATCCGGAAGTCGGTATAGACTACATTGGGTGGGGGATAAGTATTTTTATAAATTAATTCGGATGCAAATTCTGAGGGTACAGTTGAGTCCGGATGGGCCGAGATAGTCGGAAAAGTCTACCCGGGGGTAGTAAACGGGTCACGGGACGTTTTTAGACATAGTCGGGCCCACTCGGGAGCATTTTGGTCACTTGGGCTTGGCCCATTAGTCAAAAAACGGGAATTGAAAAATTAACCTAATAAAAAGAAATTAGGGCATGGCTGAGCTTAATTAGAAAAAGGAACTAAAGGGTTAGGAAACCCTAGCAGCAGCCAAAGCCATTTTGGGGATCTTCAAAGAACCAAAAAGGTCATCTTCAACCTTGGAATCCATCGCAAATTCAGACACTACGAAACCTAAGGCAAGTGAATAACTTGCAATAGCTTTAAAACTGTCTTTCAATTCATATTTGTGTGCTGTTGTGAATTAAAAATTCATTTTGGGGTTCATGGTATAAACATGGGGTTTTGATAATACAAAAGAAAACATGAATCTGATTTGCCCGAAATTATGAGGAGTTATGTAAAATCTGTTATTGGAATATTGATGTGTATCTGTCAGGATGATATTCAGATAAATTAGAACGAATTTGATGAAGAAATTTGGAGTAAAAATGTGTTTAAGGAAAAAGATAGATTTTCCCCAAAATTATTAATCAGTAGTTTATGGACGAATTGATGATTGTTGTGGACTTTCTGGGTAATCCTAATAAGGTTTCTAGTATGTTCTGGTGATAAGATGGCTTAAAACTCATGTTAGAAGAGATTAGGGTTTAAGAAAATCCGTCCATGGCTGCCATGTCTTCGCGAAGAAGACGAAGACCTGTTCGATCGATCGATCGGCGGTCTGGGGTCGATCGATCGACGATCGCCAGAATCTGGCAGTTTCGCCAGTTGGGTATATATGAGGGAAAATTTATATAAAAATCTTATGTAATTAATTATGGAGAAATTAAATACATGAGTTTAATCTAATTAATTGTAGATAAATTAATTAGGGTTTGAGGCTAATAAATTAGAGTCGGAAATTTTGACTCGGGTAAATTTTGGGCTACGAGAGTAAAGTCCAAATTTATGGTGTTGGCGACACAAAAAATAACTTAATTAATTAAGGTGCAATTTAATTAATATGTAGAGTTGGACCATAAACTCTTGATAATTTTAATAAGCTTATGTTACGGATTTAGCGAACGATATAGCCGGGACTTTTATATTTATATATACGGAGGCGATAGTATATATATATATGATGTGCACCATTAATATCTGTGATTAGATATTTTGTACTATAGTGCTATAGGGGGAGGTTGCGCGTAGTGGATGAATCCCCTAGCTTGAGGAGTATGGTGAGTATATTCCCGAGGTCATAGCGTCCGTTATATGGGTGAGGGACATCTCATTTTCAGGGAAGGAATATGACCGCCTCCAAATTATTTATTTTTATCAAGTTGGTGTGAAAATTCTGACTTGGGATAACTAGGCTATGTGATTGTACCTAGTGGGTTAGCACTTTATATAAATTACATTCCGGGAGTATTTTGCTCGGGAGGTTGCAAGTTGTTATATATATTATAGTATGATCGTGAATGCTGAATTATGATTATAAGTATATAATTAAATAATTAATTATATACGGGATATTAATGAAAAGTGAGTTATTTCACATGTATGACAAGTGTAGAAGTTATATGAATACAAAAAGGGAAATGATTTAGTTAAGTTGATGTTACTAATAACTTATAAATCATAATCACTACATACTCAGTTAAGTTAGGGTGGGTATAAAGGAACTTTGTTAATTATCTAGTCATGTGATGAATAACTAGGTAATTTAATTAAAGCGTTAATAGGGTACATTAGAGGAAGGGTAAGGAAGTCCTCAAGAGAGTGCGATATTTACTAAAAATATGAAGAGCATGCATATTTATTTATTACTGCAAGTTAATCATTTGTTAATTGTTTTTAAAATGTTTTGGGTACTAACCCTTGCTATAAAAACTTTTAAAAAACCTTTTAGGTGTCCAGCCACAGGGACGCCAGCCTTGACTATATTCCAGGAATCCGTTGCTGCAGCATATGTGGATGTTACGGGGTTTTGATAGAAGCCTCATTCTTCATTCTTACCATAGAAGTTCGTGATTAGTATTCGAGCATGTTGCTCACTTTCCATTTATTTGTTTATACTTGTTGGGAGTTTATTCTGGTCTTTATGGGATTTATTATTTGGACCGTTGGTTTATTCGGTCAATTATATTTTTACTTGGGGATGATTAATTCAGTTATCTGTGATTGTTATATAGTTTTATATTCTGCATGGGTTTTGTTTAAATAATAAAAGATAAAAATGGCACCAGACTATTTTTCTCACTTAGGTGGTTAGTAATTTAATATGACGACAGTGATGCTAAGAATGGACCAAATGAGAATCCTGTTCTAACTTGATTTAGGACTGATCACCCGGGATTAATTAGGCGGGGTGTCACAAAAATTTCCTCATCAATGTTACTTTTTAAGTACACTAGTCATCTAAATATGAGAGTTTACGTTTTTCAAGAAAAAAAAAATTGAGAGTTTTCCATCTTATTACTTGACCATTATTAATTTTTGCTCCGATTCACTTACATATGTTTTGAAATTAAGGTCCCTCACACGTATATATCACCAAATATCATGTTGGCATTAAAAAAAAAGTGCAAACAAATAAAAAAAATTCCCTAAAATAAATAAAAATAAGTCATGAGAGTGGTGGGTGTGGTAGTGAAGAATATTTTAGGAGAACCTTCTAGTGGTATTCTTACTAGATCCTCCTTAAAGAATGTTTGTAATAACTTAGATTTTGTGTCAGAAATTGAACCAAAAGATATAAATGAAGCCGAAAAAGATGAGTTTTGGTTATTAGCTATGCAAGAAGAATTGTTACAATTTGAGCGAAATAATGTTTGGTCACTTGTTCCCACACCCAAAGATAAAACTATTATTGGAACTAAATGGGTTTTTAGATATTAAAAGGTTGATGGCGGATTAATTATAAGAAATAAAGCTAGACTAGCTGCGCAAGGCTACAACCAACAAGAAGGTATTGATTTTGATGAAACTTATGCCCCCGTAGCTAGATTAGAAGCTATTCGTATGTTATAAAGCATATGCATGTTATAAAAAATTTAAATTATTTCAAATGGATGTGAAAAGCGCTTTCTTAAATGGTTTTATAAGTGAGGATATTTACGTTAAGCAACCTCCCGGTTTTGAAAATCACAAGTTTCCAAATCACGTTTATAAACTAAATAAAGCCTTATATGGATTAAAACAAGCACCGAGGGCTTGGTATGATAGGTTAAGTGGATTTTTACTCGAAAATGATTTGGTGAGAGGAAAAATGGATTCGACCTTATTCATAAAAATTCGTAAGAATGATATGCTTCTTGTACAAGTGTATGTTGATGATATTATATTTGGATCCACAAATGAAAATTTATGAAAAGATTTTTCAGAATTTATGCAAAGAGAATTTGAAATGAGTATGATGGGTGAGTTAAAATTCTTTTTAGGCTTACAAATTAGGCAAACTAAAAATGGCATTTTTATCAATCAATCTAAATATATTAAAGATCTTTTGGTAAAATATGGTTTAAAGCATGGTAAAGCACTTGGCCCACCAATGAGCACCTCCATTAAGTTAGATGTTGATGAAAAAGAAAAATCTATTAATACCACCTTATATCGTGATATGATTGGTAGTCTACTATATTTAACCGCTAGTAGACCCGATATTATGTTTAGTGTATGTTTATGTGCTCGTTTTCAAGACAATCCTAAAAAATCCCATTTGTGTGCCGTAAAACGCATATTTAGATATTTAATTGGTACTAAAGACTTAGGATTATGGTATCCTAAAAGTACTTCATTCGAACTAGTAAGTTATTCCGATGCGGATTTCGCGGGTTGTAGAATTAATAGAAAAAGCACTAGTGGTACATGTCATTTCTTAGGACACTCACTAGTTTCTTGGTTTAGTAAAAAGCAAAACTCAGTTGCTCTTTCCACGGCCGAGGCAGAATATATTGTTGCTGGTAGCAGTTGGGCTCAAACATTATACAAGAAACAATAATTAAAAGACTTTAAAATATTCTTTCACAATACTCCATTTTTTTGTGATAATACAAGCGCTATATGTTTGACAAAAAATCCAATTCTGCACTCTAGAACAAAGCATATTGAAATTAGACATCATTTTTTTACGAGATCATGTTCAAAAAGGTGACGTGCGCATAGAATTTATTTCTACGGATCTTCAATTAGCCGATATTTTCACAAAACCATTATCTGGAGATCGTTTTACCTTTATCCGTCATGAACTTGGTATGGCATGTATAAATGACTTAAAATTATAATTATTTTTTTTATCTTCACAACCTTCCAAAAACATCTTATCACAAGTGGACACACTTTAATATTTTTATCACTAGCTGACATTCACCATTCCTATATTAATCCATATATGAGCTTCTCCTCCTCACTCACAAATCATAAAGTCATTTTATGTAGTGTGGGTTGGAAAATTTCCCGGAATTTATACTACTTGGGGAGATTGTGAATCCCAAATTAAGGGAGTTAGCGGTTCTCAATATAAAAAATATTCTTCATTTGATGCTTCCATGCTTGCCATTCGCTCATCTCCGCCACATGCCCCTTGGGTGAAGCCTCCTTCATGGTCATTTGTCTTGCCTCCACATATGCACTCACATGCTTCTACACCTACTAATGAAAATGTTGCAAGTTCATCCTCTCAAAACAGTGCTGAAAATCCTATCAAAGTTGTTGTTGAGAAAATCATGATTGAGGGAAAATCTAAAGATGTGTGTCATTTTGTTAACAACCGTAAGATGTAATCTTCTATGAATATGGTGTTTTCTTTTATGTCTAGCGGATTATTAGATGTTATTCCTATATATATTGAATATGTGCTTAATGAAAATTCATGATATTCACATATGTCCCTTAAAATCTTTGATTTTATCCCATGCTTATATTATTTTTGATAGGGGGGGCTTCGCACTTTACCCATGACACTGAATTTCTCTAAAATATTTTTTTGATAATGTCAAAGGGGGAGAAATTATGATGATTCACTCATTGTGCTTAATTTATTCATCTTATGAATATATGTGAATCATTGTTTGTCATCATAAAAAAGGGGGAGATTGTTATCGAAAATATATTTTATCCCTAATTAATTAATTAAATTAGTTTAATTAATGTACCTTTTAGTTTAACTTAATATATTGATTTTGATGATTCCAAACATATTATTTTATAAGGCTATTCTATAAATATTTATTATGGTATTATCCTGTGTATTCCCACATATCCGAGTAAAGGTATTCACGTGTATTGCACATATGCACTTGACACTTTAGGCACTCATGCATACTTGATTGTTTGATATTATTTGAGTGTTTGCCTATATATTTTCTAAAAGTGAAATAAGATTATTTTTTTTGCTAAAAATAATTTTTAATATAAAATTAGTATAAGTGTGTTTAAAAAGAATTTTCATTCTCTAAAATAATTTTCGGAATTATTAAGGATGTAAATATTTTTCTGTTTAATAAATTGTCATTCGTCCTTGTGTCTCATAGACTATTTCGGCCAGACCTGCTTGGAGCATTACCCAACTATGCCTTAGGTAGCTGTGAGATCTTTTCCTTGGCTTTTAATATAATTTAGCCTTTAGTTTTAGGTTTCATCCTATTATCTTAGGCGTGTAAGGTTTATACAATTAGGAGATGCCTTTAGTTTTGGTCATCACCTTTGACTGCCTATAAGCATTAGGCTAGTACACGTTACCAGTTGGCCTTGCCTCACGTTATCCGTTGCCAACGATTTGAACGTCCAGTACTTCTGCTAGTTCTACACCAACTATATATATATATATATACACATATAGCCTTCGTCACTTCTTGTATAGACTTGACCTTATGGCCTTGGCTGATTGCCTTTATAGTTGGCGTGAGATTATGCCCTGTCACTTCCATCGTTACTGTAGGATGTTTCTTTTACCGCTAGAATTACCCTGTCAAGACTTCTCGGCCACGCTCATTTTATAAGAACATTTTCCCTTAATAAAAAGCTTGAGTTGACGTCCGCCTATGGCTTTTTGTCCTTAGTTGAGTTGACGTCCGCCTATGTCTTTTTGTCCTTGGTTGAGTTGACGTTTTCTTTCTTCTTTTCTTTCGTATATACGTATGATAATCTATATATATATATTATATATATATGCATGCGTGTACGTATGATAATATATTATGTATGTCAGATTGTGTGGAGATACTCTCATGAGTTGTCTTATTTAAATATCTGTTAACGAGGTGATCTATTTTGGCCGAAAGCCTCTAATTAACGTCCCTTAGGCTTTTATAGGTTGACAACCATCAAGTTGAACGCTTTTCACAGCCTTGGTCTTACTGAATTGACATGTCAGTTAGTTTCTTCTGTTTACACATGAATACAAGCAATGGATTTGCCTTCTTTTCTACGTTTGCAGAACTCGAGCCATGCGTCCTTCTCTGTTTATTTTGTCCAGTCTCTTTTGTTTGAGGCCACGAATTTTTTGTGTGTTCCAAATTTTATATTAACTTCTTATAACTGATTGGCTATCCGTACCATGCACAATTATATTATAAAAATTATTGATTTCTCGAACTCACTTATTCTCTTTGGTTATCGCTTTTATACATTGGACATTTCTTTTGTTCTGTAAACTAACATTTTTGCAGATTCAAATAAACACAAATGAGGATACCGAGTGATATAACTTTTAGACTCCATATATTTTCAGATGTCTATTTCCATGCTACAACAACTATATTTTATGGAGAAGATAAAGATGAAGATTTGCATATCAGATTCGGAAATGATTTTCAGCTATCTCATCTCAGCTAAATCTGGATCATTTGATGCTCAGAATGCATGTGTCTAACAGCTAATTTTTGGCAGACACATTTAAAAGCTTTGAAGAGCTGCATTGAATATACAGACTGAAATGAGCACATGATCAACACTTGAAATATTATAGAGAGCATTCAATTTACTACTAAGCTACACATTCAAGAGAGCCATAAATTTTGTTATCTGCTCAATCATTGAAGAAGAAGATGTTTGCCTACTTCAACATCATTTATTGAAGTCTCAGAAACTCAGATTACAAATTGTATTTTAAGGAGTTTCAGTATTTTATCCTGTACTACAAAAAATTCAGATTTGTTGTGAAGCTTTGTTGAAGCTTCGGCTGGTACCGGTAATTGGTTCCTACCCGTAAGTGGGCCACGGGGTTTGAAGCTCGGAGTTAGCTTGCAAACAGTTGTACGTGGTGGTTTGATCCTACCCGCAAGTGGATCAGATTTAGTGAAGCGCAAAGGAGACAGGAGCTCTAGGCGCGTGGACGTTGGCGGGGATTTGGCCGAACCACGTTAAATTTTGGTGTCATTTATTTTCAGCCCTTTTATTTATTTGCACAAGCTTGCTTAAGCTATTATTTTCAGCACACTATTTTTTGTAAATAAATTAAATCCGAAATTTAATTTAATTAATATTTAAAAAGTTGAAATAATTATTTTTTAATTAAATAATTTATTTTAGAATATCAATTTTTTTTTACGAAAATTAATTTAATATTCCTACTGTGTTAAAATCTGTATTTCTAGTTGTTTAAAATTAGTTGATTAAATTTATTTGATATTGTTAAATTTATTCTTTACAGTTTTATTAATCTAAAATTTGTCCAAGTGATTGAAATATAATATTTTCCTAAAATTTTAATTTAACTTAAAAGTTTGTAAAAACTCAATTCACCCTCCTCTTGAGTATAATCTGGGCAATAGCTTCTTTCCTTGTACTCTAGATAGGAGGTATTATACAAATATTCGGGCCAATGGTCCAACTGATTTTATTTATTCTTAGCACGATATTCGATATGGTTGTATAATTTGAACCGAGTGTTCGGTTATTTTAGTTCATTCCATTTTCTTTTTAATTTCATTTACGCATTAAATTGTGGATGTTTTATTTTAATCGCTAAAAGGAGTAGTTAAGTAAAAGTTTTTAACGCTCGCCTAATAGGATATTAGTAATTAAATGGATTTTTAACTCTTGTTATAATTTGATATAGGAGTATCGCCCGGTATCCCATTAGGCGGGTTGTTACAGATGGTATCAGAGCATCAGGTTCTAGTGTCCTTAGGAATCTGTGCGGACGTACTACGATTTCAGCGTTGCTCTCGATTTGTTATATAGCCCCAGGATTAGGATTGTTGATTTCTCTTGTGAGATTTCATTCTCTTGCCATGCTATAAGATTATAGAAATCTTTTACGCGGTCGTTGAGAATCATGTGCGGAGCTCGGAAGGCAGCAGGAGTTGGAGCTTAGCTGGGGAAGCTGGTAGAAGTTGGGGACGAGGACCTTCGTAGAGGCCACTCTCCTTGTGGCAAATGCTAAGGATTGTTGCAACGACTACTAAAGTATAGTAGTTATGAGCAACCAAGTACTACTTTGGTAGAAAGTGGTACTCAAATTGAATTACCCCGTGGAGATAAGGATTCCAAAGGGATCTTATGAATAGTTTTAACCGTGAGTCCCCATGATTCTGCTGGAGGGAGAAGAATTCCGTCTCGTAATTATTCACATAAGGGTCGTCCAAAGACCGACAGTGAATAAAGAACATTATGGAGAAGTGAACTTTGTACCGAGGTGAGGAAGGTACAATGAATAATGATCCCTTTCCAGGAAGGATAGGCTCACTAGAGAAGTGTTGTTAACATTTACGGAGAATGTGGGTGTGTTCAGGTGCCCCTGAGGGGACATCCACATGGGGTTATTTGTTGAAAGAGGATTGTTGGAACCGGTGGTGGAGTTTCCTTTTAACAAAGAAGTTAAGAGGATGAATAAGGTGATTGAAAGGAGCGAGGTTATATAGTCTGATGGTGTTGATGACCTTATCATGGTCAGGAAAGCCAGCGATGAAAATGGTATTGTGGAGTGCGGAGCCGCACGGTTAGTCCTTTCCCGGTAGGAATAAAGGACAAGGTTAGTGTTGCCAGGGGGGCCTAGAGTTAAGAAATTCTAGTAAGAGGTGTGGCTAGATGAAGCTGTGGCGTTCGATAGCCCTAGACTCGTGTGTGTAATTTGAGCTTTGTATTCGGTCTCGATAACATAATAATGTAGGCTTGTGTGTTTTCCGCGATAGCGGAATTTTGTTTTCTTTCACTCGCCATAGAGGCGGGTGATTATATTTTGTATATATACGAATGATGTATATGGTATATTCGGAGCGATAGCAGGTTAAGAAGGGCAAGTCTATCGTGTACAAAGTTCCTGGAGGGAACAAATTGTGGTTGCGGTGTCTCACCTGGATACAGGTTGAGTACACCTTTGTTATTATGGATTGATGGAACCTCGATGAGCAGAGGCTTCCTTATTTTGGTTTGTATATGTGGCAACCTTATAGATATAATTTAAGGCCCACAGGATCATTGTTGAGCTGTAAGATTTAGCTCAGTACTGGTTTACGCGAAGACTTAGAATTAGTGCGAGCGCTTGGTGATGTGACTCTTTATTAGAGATAGGAGTTCAAATCACCTTTTGTTGATAAGGGTTAGGATTGTCCCGGTTGCATGTCTGAAATAACGGGACTCCGTGACCGACGAAGTCAAGTGTTAATGTGTGGAGGGGTTCCTTCTTTGGATTTCTCTTTGCGAGACACTCCACACATGACTCTTAACGGCGTCGGGCGTGGAGAGCTGTTATAGGATGCAAGTATGGGGGTTAGTCTTATAGTGTGGATGAACCAATATAGACTATGAGCCCTGTGATGATGGTACGCTTATGGAAATATTGTACTATGGAAAAGCACTAAAGTGGTCCCCTCGCCACAACTAGTTGGGTGGAGTAGGACTTAGAGAAATTGATTTGAGGATGATAGCCAGGCCTTAATAAGAAGGCAAATTTGGAGGAAATCTGTGATCGGTGTGATATAAGAAGTGTTCCTACAGAGAGTAGGCACTTTGATTAGTTAGGTTTCCTTTCATATGGGCGTAAGGATAAGATAGTAGGAACGCGTTTGTAGGTTAATTTAGTAAGATTTAGGACATCCCGCTGGTGTGCCTTAGGTCGTTATATCTCGATAACCGACAACGCGAGGGAGTAGTGTAACGGGAGGGTTCCTTGTCTGGATTTCGCTTTGGCGAGACGTCTTACGCACGAAACCAAGAAAATGTAGGGAGTTGAGAGAGGCCTTGGGCACTAGGGATATAATTAGGATACTCGTTTCGCTTAGGTAAGGTAACGCATAGATAGTAGCATTGTAGGAGGTAGGCTCGATAGAGTTAGTGATGCCGAGGTTAGGAGTTTGGACTTTCCCGGGTCGGGAGGACCCATAGATGAGTATTACACCGATGAAAGAGACCCTTATTGGGAGAGAGTGTAACGTGTTGAACGTTCACTATGGTTGTGAAGATGTGCACAAGTTAGGAAGGTGTATGGGCGCCTTGGTAAGGTGGTTTGGTATACCGCCTAGTTAAGATAGGAGTAGTATATAAGGTTGAAAATCATGCCGAGAGGCATCATAGTGGATGGGTATTAAGTGACGTATTAGAGTCACTTTATGATTGCGGTAGCCGCATAGTGTATGGTTAGGAACCATTAGGTTAGTATCTTTCCCTTGAGGTTTTAGGATTTGTAGTAATCCTAGTTAGAGGGTGTAAGTTGTATATGAATTTCAGGATGAAATTCCATTGTAAGGAGGGGAGTATGTAACAACCCGCCCTCTTGGAGACAATTAAATTCCATAATTAAGTATAATTTGGAATTTGGAGAATTTCTCGAAATAGTAATTTTTTGGATTTTCGAGGATTTAATAATTTTCGAAGGGTGTTATAAATTATTTTGGTACTATATAGGTCGAAGTAATTTAATTATATGTCGCCGTGGAGTATAGCGACAAAAGAAGTAAGATTTTGAGTTGAAGACCGCACTTAATTATTTTGGGTTAGAATAGTGATTTGCGGTCAAGTACCTCGGATGGAAATTTCGACTGCGCCGTGAGTCTCAGAATGTTCGAGATAGTCGGAAAAGAGTGTCCAATTGTCGAAATTAAGTTTCGGGTGATTTTAGAGGTAAAAGTAACTCGTAATTGGGTAAACGAGTCGTTTTTGGGTTTTAAGGGTTTAAACCCTTTTTCTTTCTTTATAAAGAGGGAGAGAGGGAGAAAAGAGAAAGAAACGAGATAAGAGAGAGAGGAAGGAGAAAAGAGGGGAGAAAAGGGAGATTAGGACCAAACTCCGTCGGATTCGACTCGAGGACGTCGGATTTCATCCTCCAGGCAAGTGTTTACTTACTTTATTTACTTTTGTGCATTAATCTCATATCATAGTTGGTAAACACATGATTTTGGTGTTAGAACCCTTAAAATAAAATTGGGAAAACTTAGATATGAGTTTACATATTGATGTAATGTAAACTCTTAATGATTTCTAGTATTAAAACCATGTTAATGGAGTAATAAATGGAATTGAAATGGGAGAAATGTCAAATCTAGGGTTTTGGGGTTTTAAGATCCCAAACCTAAGAAAATTGTTTAATACCCCAAATTAATTGATGTGTTAGTTTAAAAATATAGATTAGATGTTGGTTGAGTTGTTGGATGAGGTTAGAGACAACAAAAATGGGGAAAAATGGAGTTTGGGAGTTTGGGGAAGACAATGAATAGTGAACCCGTAGCCTTTGGGGTCATTTTCGGTCAGGAAGATAAATGATTTAGCTCTTGGCCAAAACATGAAAGCTGCACATCTTCTCGATACGATCGCGTGGGCACTGACCGCGTATTTTTCTGATTTTTCCTTGGTTTGATATGATTTTTACAAGATGGAAGCTCCGGGTTGAAATCATCAACTCGGAAATCAAATCGGGAATCGGAAAGATACAGGCTAGGATAAGCCGTGTAGATGTTTTGGATGATTTTTAGGGTAGTTTATAAATTCCCAAGTTTCTATTCTCTCATTCTAGAGTAATGGACCCATCATCTAGAATTAAGTTTTGTGTTTGGGTTTGTAAGCTTCGGAGAGGCTTTTTCTCCTTTATGATATAAATAAAATGGGTGGGGGTACCGTCCCTCTTTGGAAAAGAAAATAGAAACCCCGAAAGGGTTGTTGGATTAAGGATTTGAGGAATTAAAGTTTTGAGGACCTCGTGTGACCGGTCGACCGCGCCCCTAAGGCCGGTCGACCGCGTCAAGGAGGACGGGCCTACTGCTTTATTTCGTAGGCTTATTTACAACCCGCGGTCGACCGGGGGTCTAGGACCGGTCGACCGGTGCCCTGTTTTCAGCTCAAGATTTTGGAGACTAGGATTACTTCTCCTCTTTGAGTTTAAAGTTTAAGGGCCCTCTAAATTAGAGTATATTAGAGGGTTATGTCCTAAAGGACTTGTGGATTTGGGAACATATATGTATATGTATATTCACTTAGAGTGAATTATTATATTTGGAGATATCCAATGAATCCTTAAGAGATGATTAAGGTAATTATTATTTGTCGAAGTAAGGAAATACTTTGGATTTAGAATCATGCTAATATGAATACATGATTATGATTCCTGGAGGGAATCCTTGGGATTATTGGTCATCGCTAGATGCTATGGGACACTATGGCCGTTTATATATATTCTAGGAAGAATATATAGGATATGTATATATTGTGTGACTTAGGTATATATATATATGTTATGATGGAAATGATTTTGAAAATATAAAAATGAATATTTTCAAAATGGTAAATAAATGATTTTCATAATTGATAAAATATGGATTACACACAACTCTAAATCGCTATCCGAAGGGAAGTTGCGTACATATGGTGAAGCCCCCTGGGTAATGAATGCAGGGTGGAAATAGTCCTATAGGCCATGTGAGCGTTTGCTGATATATATTTTTCTGTGCGTGTTAGGAGATTCCGGGTGTGGTCTTGACTATCCCGCAGGCACATGGCCGCTTCCCGCCGTCTTGCGATGTAGGTCCCAGGATGTCTTGATGATAGGCCCTGGAAGATGATTGCCATTTAGGGGCGTGAACAGTGGGGAAACCCAGACGGGCGGTCTTAGAACACGTTATATTATAGCAATTCATGATAATGGATTGGCTTTAATTACATTTCTTGGATATGGGAAGGGAAATGGGTTATATGTTTGGCTTCGGTAACACTCCCGGATGGAAGAAGGGATGTGAACGCATATGATATGGTAAAAGCATTTTTATGATAATAAAAATGGCTTTTAAATACATTTCCTGAATATAAAATGGGAAATGGGAGATTTTGAAACTAAAAAGCATTTTTATGATGATAAAACTGGCTTTTAAAAAGTATATGTTATGATAAAGCAATTCATGCTAATGAATTGGCTTTTAAATACATTTCCTGGATATGATAAGGGAAATGAAAAGTTTTGAAATAAAAATGATAAATACTTTGTGTATAGAATACACCTCAGTCCGGGAGGTAGATCCGGATGAGTATTATTAAGATGATGATAAGTAAACCTCAGTTCGGGAGATATTATCCGGATGTATTTGTAGATGTATATATATATATATATATATATATATATATATATATATATATATATACGTAATTATACATTTGTGCGTGCTACGGGCCCAATGGATATCTACCATTAACCCTGCCAAGTAGTAGTGTATCGGGGGGGTTCCTTGTTTGGATTTCGCTTTGCGAGACACCCCACGCACGAACTTAGTGCAGTGTTGAGAATGGAGGGATGTTTGGCCATTAGCACTTGGACTATCTAGGGTAGATAGTAGATGGGTAAATTAGACTAGTTAGGTAGGGATAGCTTGACTAGGGTATGTTGTTAGGATGCATTAGGTGTGCACTACTAGAGGAGAGGTGAGGGGTATCTCATGGGAGTGCGATACCAATTTAAACATGAGATAAAACTATTTTTCTAAAAATAAAGCATTTATGCACTTGAAAAATATTTTCAAAATTCGGGCTCTGGCCCGTTTATCTACTTTCCTTTCTTTCTATATATTATATATATATAGGTGTCTAGACACAGGGACGCCTGGATGGAAATTCTTTCGAGTCAGACGTCTGCTGCAGCAGTTGTGGATGCTCGGGTTCTCGGTAGACGCTTCTTTCCTTGTACTCTAGATAGGAGGTATTGTACAAACATCCGGTCCAATGGTCCAACTGATTTTATTTATTCTTTGCACGATATTCGACATGGTTGTATAATTTGAACCGAGTGTTCGGTTATTTTAGTTCATTTCATTTTCCTTTTAATTTCATTTACGCGTTAAATTGTGGATGCTTTATTTTAATCGTTAGAAAGAGTAGTTAAGTAAAAGTTTTTAACGCTCGCCTAATAGGATATTAGTAATTAAATGGATTTTCGACAGTGATGCTAAGAATGATCCATATGTAACTCCTGTTATAATTTGATATAGGAGTGATCGCTCGGTATCCCATTACGCGGGTTGTTACATATCTCTGTAACAACCCGCCTAATAAGATACCGGGCGATCACTCCAATATTAAATTAAAACAGGAGTCACAAATGGATCATCCTTAACATCACTGTCGAAAATCCATTTAATTACTAATATCCTATTAGGTGGCCGTTAAAAACTTTTATCTAACTACTCTTTTTAGCACACAAATTAAAACATTCACAGTTAAATGCGTAATGAACTGAAATAGAAAAGAAAGGAACTAAAATAACCGAACACTCGGTCCAAATAATACAACCATATCGAATGCTGTACTGAAAGAATAAATAAATGCAATTGAGCCTTTGGCTCGAGGGTTTATACAATATCTCCTATCTAGAGTACAAGGAAAGAAACGTCTACCGATAACCTGCAAGCATCCACAGCTGCTGCAGCAGACGTCTGACTCGAAAGAGTTTCCATCCCGGCGTTCCTGTGTCTGGACACCTATATATATACAATATAGAGAAAGAAAGGAGAGTAGACAAACGGGTCAGAGCCCGAATGTTTAGAAAATATTTTTCAAGTGCATAAATGCTTTATTTTTAGAAAAATAGTTTTTATCTCATATTTAAATTGGTATCGCACTCTCGTGAGATACCCCTCACCTCTCCTCTAACAGTGCACACCTAGCGCATCCCTTAAACCTCCTAGTCAAGCTACCCTGCTAAACTAATCTAATACCCAACCACTATCTAACCTAGATAGTCAAACAAATGTACTAAGGGCCAAACTTCACTTTAATCTCGACGCTATGCCATGTTCGTGCGTGGGGTGTCTCGCGAAGCGAAATCCAAACAAGGAACCCCCCCGATACACTACTATGCAGCAAGGTCGATCTTTGAGATCCGCCAGTCCCTCAGTACATAAAGACATATAATATATATATCATAACATTTAATAATATAAGAGAACTAAGGATTAAACTTCTCCCCAGTCTCAACACAGTGCCATATTCGTGCGTGGGGTGTCTCGCAAAGCGAAATCAAAACAAGGAACCCCCCCGATACACTACTATGCGGCACGGTCGATCGTCGGGATTCATTAGACCCTCGGCACCCAATTTATACATATACATACATCTACGATATACTTCCGGATAATATAAATATCTCCCGGACTGAGGATTACTAGATACATAAAGTATTTATAAATACTTATCCTTATCATTACAAAAACTTCCATTTCCCTTCTCATATCCAGGAAATGTATTTAAAAGCTAATTCATTATCATGAATTGTTTTAATAAATCATATACCTTTTTAAAAGCCAGTTTTATTATCATAAAAATGCTTTTCCTTATCAAAATATCCCATTTCCCTTTTTATATTCAGGAAATGTATTCAAAGACATTTTCATTATCATAAAAATTCTTTGATCATAACATATGCTTCCACATCCCTTCTTCTATCCGGGAAGTGTTACCGAAGCCAAATTATATATAACCCATTTCCCTTCCTATATCCAGGAAATGTAATTAAAGCAAATCCATTATTATGAACTGCTTTAATAAACGCGTTCTAAGACCGCCCGTCCGGATTTCTCCACTGTGCGCGCCCCAAAATGGCTATCATCTTCCAGGGCCTCCAAGACAACCTGGGATCCTATATCGAAAGACGTCGGGAAGCGGCCATGAGCCTGCGTGGTAGCCAAGACCACACCCAGAATCTCCCTACCCCCGCAGAAAAATATACAACCATAAGCGCTCCCATGGCCTAGGACTATATCCACCCTGCATAATTAGCCCGGGGGCTTCACCATACGAACGCAACCTCCCTTATGATAGAGATTTAGAGAGGTGTGTATCCTCAATTTTATTAATTATGAAAATCATTTATATTTCCATTTTGAAAATATTCATTTATATATTTTCAAAATCATTTCCATCATCATATATATATATACCTAAAACACACAGTATATACATATCCTATATTTTCTTCCTAGAATATATATAACCGGCCTTAGTGGCCTATAGCATCTAGCGATGACTAAATATCCCAAAGATTCCCTCCAGGAATCGAAATCATGCTTTCATGGTTGCATGATTCTAAATCCAAAGTATTTCTTACTTTAATAATCACTATATACTTTAATCCTATTCTAAGGATTTATTGGATATCTCCAATGATACTATTTTCCTCAAAGTGAAGTATATATTATATATATATACCCCCAAATTATCCTAATTGGTAATTCAACTCCCCATACTCTTGAAGGGAGAAAACTAGAAATTCTGACCTAAGCGAATCGATTCGCCCCTTTAGCGAATCGATTCGGGTGGGCGAATCGATTCGGTTCCCAATCCGAATCGATTCGGAAAGTATTATGCAAATAGGTCTGTAAATGTCGAATCGATTCGGTCTGTATTCGAATCGATTAGGCCCATTGCAGAGACCCAATTCCCCTTAGGCGAATCGATTCGGCCTGTACCCGAATCGATTCGGCCTGTTTGAGGGTCACAGTTTGGGCGATTTCTCAAACTCCAAAATACCCAAAAATCAATCCAAATTCATTTTCATGGTTTCTACTCTACTCCAAAAATCATCCCAAACATCTACACAATAATTTCTAGCCTTTATTTTTCCAATTCTTGATTTGATTTCCGAGTTGGTACTTTCAACCCGGAGCTGTCATCTTGTAAAAATCATATCAAATCGTAGAAAAATCAGAAAAATACGCGGTCAGCGCCCACGCGACCGTATCGAAAAGATATACAACTTTCGTGTTTTGGCCGAAAGCTAAATCACTTCTTTTCCTGGCCAAAAATTCCCCCAAAGGTGACGGGTTACTATTCATCATCACCTCCGAGGAGATTTCCGCAATTAAAGCTTCTCCCAAGCTTTTGTCGCCTCACCCAACGTCCTACAACCTCAACCAAATACAACTACACATATATTAAGGGTTCTAAACATCCTATAACCCCAAACCACCAATTAATTTGGATTAAAACCTAAGTTTCACAAATTGAAATATTATTTGGGGTTTAATTGTTTTAACTCCCAAAAAACTGTTTTATCCACGATAACCCACCCCAAAACCATTAGGGTTTGTTATACCAACAATGATATGAGATATTTATGCATAAAAATAAATAAAGAAAGTAAACACTTGCCTCGTGGATAAAATTCGACGACCTCGAGTCGAATCCGGCGGAGTTGGCCCGAGATCTTCCATTTCCCCCCTCTTTTCTCCTTCCTCTCTCTCTTCTCTCTCTTTTCTTTCTTTCTTTCTTCTTTCCTTTCCCTTTCTCCCTCTTTAAATAAGAAGAAAGGGGTTATACCCCTTAAAACCCAAAAACGACTCGTTTACCCAATTACGAGTTACTTTTACTTCTAAAATTAACCGAAACTCATTTCCGACAATCGGACACTCTTTTCCGACTATCTCGGCCATTCCGAGAATTATGGCGCAGTCGAAATTTCCATCCGAGGTACTTGACCGCAAATCACTATTCCAACCCAAAATAAATAAATGCGGGTTTTCCCATTAAAAATCTTTCCTCGTGTCGCTTTACTCAACGACGACATATAATTAAATTATTTCGACCTATATAGTCCCAAAAATAATCACAACATCCTTCGAAAATTATTAAATCCTCGAAAATCCCAAAAATTACTATTTAGGAAAATTCCCCAAATTCCAATTTATATTTAATTAGGGAATTTAATTGTCTCCAAAAAGAACGGGTTGTTACACTCCCCCCCCTTACAACGGAATTTCGTCCTCGAAATTTAGATGCGACCTACACCACCAATCTTAGGATCACTTCAACTCCTAATACCTTAAGGGAAACGATACTGACCCAACGGTTCCCAACCATACACTATGCGGCTACCGCAATCATAAGGTAACTCCAATACGTCACTCAATACCCATCCTCTAAAATGCCTCTTGGCATGGATTTCAATCTTGTGAACTACTCCTATCTTAGCTAGGCGGTACATCAAACTACCTTACCAAGGTGCCCATACACTTTTCTAACTTGTGCATATCAGCACAAACATTACGAACGTTTGACACGCATCACTCTCTCCCAGTAAGGGTCTCCTTTCCTCGGTGTAATAGTCACCTATGGGTCCTCCGAACCCGCGCATTTCAATACTCCTAACCTCGGCGCTGCTAATACTAGCTAACCTATATCCTAGAAATTCTACGATCTAAGCGTTACTCTACCTACACGAACTAATATAATCCTAAGTATGTCCCTAATACCCAAGGCCTCTCTCAACTCCCGACGAGTGCTTGGTTTCATGCGTGGGACGTCTCGCCAAGGCGAAATCCAAACAAGGAACCCTCCCATTACATTACTCCTTCGCGTAGTCGGTCATCGAGATATAACGACCCAAGGCACAGAATCGGGACGTCATAAATCCTACTAGGCTAGCCTACGAACGCATTCCTACTATCTTATCCTTCCGCCCATACAGAAGGAAACCTACTAATCAAAGTGCCCACTTTCTGAAGAAAGTGTCACGAATATAATACCCAAAAATGTAGCTCCTCAAAACTTGCCTTTTCATTAAGGCCTGACTATTATCCTCAAATAAATCTCTCTAAGTCCAACCTCACCCACCCATTTGTGGCGAAGGGACCACTTTAGTGCTTTTCCATAGCACAATATTTCCATAAGCATATTAACTTAATGTGGCTCATAGCCTATAGTGGTTAATCCACACTATAAGACCCTTCCACAAGATCAACATCCTAGCATTCCATAACAGCTCCCCACTCCCGACGCCGTTAAGAGTCATGTGTGGAGTGTCTCGCAAAGCGAAATCCAAACAAGGAACCCCTCCACACATTAACCCTTGACTTCGTTGGTTGTGGAGTTCAGTCATTTCGACATGCAACCGGGATAACCCCATCCCCTAATTCAACAAAAGGTGATTTGAACTCCTATCTCTAACTAAGAGTCATACCACCCTGCGCTTGCACTCATTCCTAAGTCCTTGGGCAAACTAATACTGAGCTAAATCTTACCGCTCAACAACGATTCTGTGGGCCTTAAATTATATCTATAAGGTTGCCACGTATACCATCCAAAATAAGGAAGCCTCTGCTTATCGAGGTTCCATAAATCCATAATAGCAAAGGTGTACTCAACCTGTATCAAGGTGAGACACCAGAATAACAACATGTTCCCTCCAGGAATTGCGGACACGATAGACTTGCCATCATTAGCCTGCTATCGCCCCGTTACACCATATACCGTACTCGTATATATATACAAAATATAATCACCCGCCTCTATGGCGAACGAAGAAAAATAAGATTCCACTATTGCGGAAAACACATAATCACATATTATAATGTTATCGAGACCGCCACAACCCAAAATACACACACGAGTCTAGGGCTAACTAATACCACGACTTTATCTGGTCAAGCCAAATATACCTCCTCAATTGAGGTAAAACTCATAACAACATCTTCATCCTTATTCACCGTCGGCCTCTGGCTAAACCTTAGGCGAAAAATTCCAAAACGGCATTCTTCTCGTCCTGCTTATTCATGGGGACTCACGGTTAGAACTATCCGTAAGATCCCTTTCTACTCCTTATCTCCACGGGGAAATCAAACTTAGTACCACACCCTACTACGGCGGCACTATGGTACTCGAACTACTATGCTTTAGTAGTCATTGAGATAATCCTTAACAATTACCATAGAGAGAGTAACCTCCACTAAGGTACTCATCCCAACCTTCTACCAGCTGCACCAGCTAAGCCTCTCCTCCTGCTGCCATCTAAGCTCCGCACACGATTCTCAAACGAGCGCGCAAAAGATTTCTATAATCTCATAATATGGCAGGAGAACGAAATCTCGCAATAGAAATCAACAATCCTATTCCTGAGGCTCTATAACAAATCGAGAGCAACGCTGAAAGCGTAGTACGTCCGCACAGATTCCTAAAGACACTAGAACCTGATGCTCTGATACCATCTGTAACAACCCGCCTAATAAGATACCGGGCGATCACTCCAATATTAAATTAAAACAGGAGTCACAAATGGATCATCCTTAACATCACTGTCGAAAATCCATTTAATTACTAATATCCTATTAGGTGGCCGTTAAAAACTTTTATCTAACTACTCTTTTTAGCACACAAATTAAAACATTCACAATTAAATGCGTAATGAACTGAAATAGAAAAGAAAGGAACTAAAATAACCGAACACTCGGTCCAAATAATACAACCATATCGAATGCTGTACTGAAAGAATAAATAAATGCAATTGAGCCTTTGGCTCGAGGGTTTATACAATATCTCCTATCTAGAGTACAAGGAAAGAAACGTCTACCGATAACCTGCAAACATCCACAGCTGCTGCAGCAGACGTCTGACTCGAAAGAGTTTCCATCCAGGCGTCCCTGTGTTTGGACACCTATATATATACAATATAGAGAAAGAAAGGAGAGTAGACAAACGGGTCAGAGCCTGAATGTTTAGAAAATATTTTGCAAGTGCATAAATGCTTTATTTTTAGAAAAATAGTTTTTATCTCATATTTAAATTGGTATCGCACTCTTGTGAGATACCCCTCACCTCTCCTCTAACAGTGCACACCTAGCGCATCCCTTAAACCTCCTAGTTAAGCTACCCTGCTAAACTAATCTAATACCCAACCACTATCTAACCTAGATAGTCAAACAAATGTACTAAGGGCCAAACTTCACTTTAATCTCGACGCTATGCCATGTTCGTGCGTGGGGTGTCTCGCGAAGCGAAATCCAAACAAGGAACCCCCCCGATACACTACTATGCAGCAAGGTCGATCTTTGTGATCCGCCAGTCCCTCAGTACAGAAAGACATATAATATATATATCATAACATTTAATAATATAAGAGCACTAAGGATTAAACTTCTCCCCAGTCTCAACACAGTGCCATATTCGTGCGTGGGGTGTCTCGCAAAGCGAAATCAAAACAAGGAACCCCCCCGATACACTACTATGCGGCACGGTCGATCGTCGGGATTCATTAGACCCTCGGCACCCAATTTATACATATACATACATCTACGATATACTTCCGGATAATATAAATATCTCCCGGACTGAGGATTACTAGATACATAAAGTATTTAAAAATACTTATCCTTATCATTACAAAAACTTCCATTTCCCTTCTCATATCCAGGAAATGTATTTAAAAGCCAATTCATTATCATGAATTGTTTTAATAAATCATATACCTTTTTAAAAGCCAGTTTTATTATCATAAAAATGCTTTTCCTTATCAAAATATCCCATTTCCCTTTTTATATTCAGGAAATGTATTCAAAGACATTTTCATTATCATAAAAATGCTTTGATCATAACATATGCTTCCACATCCCTTCTTCTATCCGGGAAGTGTTACCGAAGCCAAATTATATATAACCCATTTCCCTTCCTATATCCAGGAAAAGTAATTAAAGCAAATCCATTATTATGAACTGCATTAATAAACGCGTTCTAAGACCGCCCGTCCGGATTTCTCCACTGTGCGCGCCCCTAAATGGCTATCATCTTCCAGGGCCTCCAAGACAACCTGGGATCCTATATCGAAAGACGTCGGGAAGCGGCCATGAGCCTGCGTGGTAGCCAAGACCACACCCGGAATCTCCCTACCCCCGCAGAAAAATATACAACCATAAGCGCTCCCATGGCCTAGGACTATATCCACCCTGCATCATTAGCCAGGGGGCTTCACCATACGAACGCAACTTCCCTTATGATAGCGATTTAGAGAGGTGTGTATCCTCAATTTTATTAATTATGAAAATCATTTATATTTCCATTTTGAAAATATTCATTTATATATTTTCAAAATCATTTCCATCATCATATATATATATATACCTAAAACACACAGTATATACATATCCTATATTTTCTTTCTAGAATATATATAACCGGCCTTAGTGGCCTATAGCATCTAGCGATGACTAAATATCCCAAAGATTCCCTCCAGGAATCGAAATCATGCTTTCATGGTTGCATGATTCTAAATCCAAAGTATTTCTTACTTTAATAATCACTATATACTTTAATCCTATTCTAAGGATCTATTGGATATCTCCAATGATACTATTTTCCTCAAAGTGAAGTATATATTATATATATATACCCCCAAATTATCCTAATTGGTAATTCAACTCCCCATACTCTTAAAGGGAGAAAACTAGAAATTCTGACCTAAGCGAATCGATTCGCCCCTTTAGCGAATCGATTCGGAAAGTATTCTGCAAACAGGTCTGTAAATGGTGAATCGATTCGGTCTATACCCGAATCGATTCGGCCCATTGCAGAGACCCAATTCCCCTTAGGCGAATCGATTCGGCCTGTTTGAGGGTCACAGTTTGGGCGATTTCTCAAACTCCAAAATACCCAAAAATCAATCCAAATTCATTTTCATGGTTTCTACTCTACTCCAAAAATCATCCCAAACATCTACACAATAATTTCTAGCCTTTATTTTTCCAATTCCTGATTTGATTTCCGAGTTGGTACTTTCAACCCGGAGCTGTCATCTTGTAAAAATCATATCAAATCGTAGAAAAATCAGAAAAATACGCGGTTGGCACCCACGTGACCGTATCGAAAATATCTACAACTTTCGTGTTTTGGCCGAAAGCTAAATCACTTCTTTTCCTGGCCAAAAATGCCCCCAAAGGTGACGGGTTACTATTCATCGTCACCTCTGAGGAGATTTCCGCCATTAAAGCTTCTCCCAAGCTTTTGTCGCCTCACCCAACGTCCTACAACCTCAACCAAATACAACTACACATATATTAAGGGTTCTAAACATCCTAGAACCCCAAACCACCAATTAATTTGGATTAAAACCTAAGTTTCACAAATTGAAATATTATTTGGGGTTTAATTGTTTTAACTACCAAAAACCCGTTTTATCCACGATAACCCACCCCAAAACCATTAGGGTTTGTTATACCAACAATGATATGAGATATTTATGCATAAAAACAAATAAAGCAACTAAACACTTGCCTCGTTGATAAAATCCGACGACCTCGAGTCGAATCCGGCGGAGTTGGCCCGAGATCTTCCATTTCTCCCCTCTTTTCTCCTTCCTCTCTCTCTTCTCTCTCTTTTCTTTCTTTCTTTCTTCTTTCCTTTCCCTTTCTCCCTCTTTAAATAAGAAGAAAGGGGTTATACCCCTTAAAACCCAAAAACGACTCGTTTACCCAATTACGAGTTACTTTTACCTCTAAAATTAACCGAAACTCATTTCCGACAATCGGACACTCTTTTCCGACTATCTCGGCCATTCCGAGAATTATGGCGCAGTCGAAATTTCCATCCGAGGTACTTGACCGCAAATCACTATTCCAACCCAAAATAAATAAATGCGGGTTTTCCCATTAAAAATCTTACCTCGTGTCGCTTTACTCAACGACGACATATAATTAAATTATTTCGACCTATATAGTCCCAAAAATAATCACAACATCCTTCGAAAATTATTAAATCCTCGAAAATCCCAAAAATTACTATTTAGGAAAATTCCCCAAATTCCAATTTATATTTAATTAGGGAATTTAATTGTCTCCAAAAAGGACGGGTTGTTACAATCTCCTCCAATAAATAGAGCAAACAACCATAAAAACCATGGCTGGTTACAGAGCTAAATAAGAAAGTTTATCCAAATCAATGCAAAACTAAAAATGCAAAGAAACAAATCTGCAAATAATATATTGAAAAAACATGTAAAAATGAATATTATAATTTTAAACAAACAGTATATTTGACTGGAACTATCAGGCTCTGATTTATGAGTAGTATTGAAGGAAGAACATACATAGATAGCATTCCATTTAAAAAAGGTTTTTTTATATATTAAAAGTTATTTTAATTATAAACTATTTTGAAAAACTTTTTTTTTATATATTGAAACAGCTTATTTAGAATGCTAATATAAAAAACTATTGAGAAAAAAATGTTATTTTTAAAGATTGTATAAAACACTCAAAGTCGTTTATATATAAATATGGAAGGAACCGAACTTTTGAGTTTAATTGCAACAACTGATAGTCAAATAGGTGAGTTTGTCGGGTATTATTTTTAAGTGGGTGACCCACAAATTGGTGATAGTTATAAAATATGAATGTAAAAAAACAAAAAAAAATGTCTAAACAATTTTTTATAATACAGTCATGTTAAGAAACTGTTTTCCTTAAAAAAAATCATTTCAACTCTTTTTTTTTAAATTCAACGGTTGTTTTTAAAAACTAAAATAATTTTCTATAATAATCAATTTTTTTGTATAATCATATGTAAAAAACAAAACAATATAGTGAGAATATGTACTTTTTACCCAACAAAAAATCAGTTCATACTCTGAAAAAAAAAACACAGTGTAAACATGTTTTTAACGGAAAACAAAAATAGGAGAGCCTACATTAAATATTATAAAATAAAAAATTGTTACTGTACTTTTATTTTATTTTATTTTCTGATTTTTTTCATGGCTTAATTTTTTTATTATGTTATTTTTTTTACTGCAATTTGACAGCTAGTGTAAGGGATAAACATGGGGTTACAGATTAAAGCAAGGGTATAACTAGTAATAAACATGGTTTTTAATAACTAAGTGGACGGAAAGTAAAAAATGGAGGTCACAACTTAAAAAAGTCAATTCTCGGGAGTTAGACTCATTATCAAAAATTAAATGGAGGCCAAACCTTATATCATTAACGATTTATTTTCGTAAAATGCAAATTATAAATGTTTGTCATTTACATGTTTTCTTTATCGTGTGCACGACACTAAGTCGTTATAATTTTTGGAAAAATAGACGTTAAAGTATAATTTATTTAAAGTTGATTATGAGTTTAAATAATCATTTAAAAATATAAATATATATAAAATAATAATATAAAAATGGTATCTCTAGATGTGATTTGGCCATGTGTTTCAGCATCCGTTTTCTCTCTATCTATTATTAATACTTATATAATGTGCCAAATAGACATAAAATATAATTATATCTTAAATAAAAAAAAGCCTCTCGGTGTTTAGTGTATACTAATCATAAAATAATCATCTTTACTCAAAAAGTATAACTATGAAGTTAATTTGTAATTTTAAAATAAAGGCATGTTCGTATGTCCCAAACATTTTTACAATTTTCTTCATTTCATATTAATGTTAGTTTAAATGAAACAATAATATATATATATATATATATATATATATATATATATATATATATCGCATGTATTTTACAAAAAAAATTATAACACATCCGTGCATCGAGCAGGGTTTAAAACTAGTCGTTAGTAAATAGCGTCTAAAGTTAGTAAAATAACTGTAATGTCTTGAAAATAAAAGTTATATTTAATCAATTGTCAAATAATATAGGAATGAATCAATAAAATATATATATAACGCCCCTGATAAAAAAGAGTGCCAACTAAGACATCCATAGTCATTCCCGCTTCAAAATAAAGCAGTTTAGTCAATTATGAATAACCTTTTGGCTTTCCAAATCTTACATTTCTCTCAAACGCTAACTCGTTGGTTTTCCACCCATAAGCATTAAAGTTAAGAGAATGCAAAAGGGCTAACTATTTTGATATGCATTAAAGTTAAGAGAATGCAAAAGGGCTAACTATTTTTATAAATAAGCCTACGCACATCAATTCTACATATCCCTTTGGCCAACATTTTATTATTGTTCTTTGTGAGTTTAGAGAGCTTATATGGAGAAAAACAACTATTGCCGTTCAAATGAGGTGAATGTGTCAAACTTCAAGATAGATGAGGAGGTCATGCCAAAAGAAGGAGAAATTAAGAATCTCAAAGAAACCAACCAAAATGAAGTTACTACTGAGATAAAAGACAACTTGCCTGTTGAGAATAAGGAACTCTTGCCCACGTATGATGAAAAATCTAAGATTGAGGCAAAAAAGAATGTGCATATTGAAAATAAAGAAAACGAAATGACAAAGAAAAAAGATGGAGTGTCTATAAAAAATGAGGAGTTGGTTATGGAGGAGAATGAAAAAAATGCTACGGTTGGGAAAAAAGATGGCACGACTGATAAAAAAGACGAGTTGGCTGAGTCCGAAAATGAAGAAAATTTGAAGGTAGATGAAATGATTGAAAATGAAACTGTGAAGAATGAGATCAAAGAGGAAAATGATGAATTGAATATTAAGAAAGTTGAACCCGTTGAAGTCGGTATTTGATGCGGCATGGGTGCTTCTATTATCCAAGGCTAGCTTATATATTTATATTTTACATATGTATAAAGTGGTGGGAAATGTTATTGGGTTTGGTGCCAATGATTGAAATGGTGTTCGTGGGGTAATAACTCTTTGAAACAGGTAAGAGCATATTTGTATTTTTGGGCCATTTTTGTTTGGATCTGTTTCAATACATGGATGTTATGAATCTGTGTTCCCATTCTCTAATATTACATGAATTTACTACATGTTAATAACTCTCTCTGCCTCAAGATTTATTTGGTTTGTCTTTTTTAAGCTTTATTCCTTTGTTGGAAACTATTTTTTAATAATGATGCAATCTGCGTGTAGTTATTCTTTTACTAATGTCTGAATCAAATTACATAATGCAAAATTAATTTTTTTCACAATCTACCTAGGAAAAAAAATAGTTTTGAGATGAAATTTTATAATGTATAAAAAATATATGTGATATTTTTCATTTAGATAAATTTCTTTATCTACCAGCAAAAGCTTACCGCCTAACTCAACTGGATGACATGGCATGCCACTTCAATTTTGAACAAGATGATTTGTCATAATAATTTATCTTCTTTATTTATCTTGTGGGATTGGTTGGAGTTTAATGGACAAAATTTTAATTATAACTAATATTTTCTCTGCTATTCTAATTTTCATTTTAATTTCAAATAAATAATTTTAAAATATTATAAATTAATCTCTAAATATGAAGAAGACTCAATTAAAATATGACACAATAAGATTTTTATTTTATTTATCTAACACGATCTCAACCCAATTAAATTCGATCTCGAACTAATTTTTATATTGAAGCTTTGAATATACAAAGTTCACAATGAGAACAACATATTCGCTTGCTTGATATTTCATTTGTTTAGTCCTATATATCCAGTGTTTGTCACCCCTTGAAACAAACCCCATAGGTTTTTTTTGAAGAAAATACTCCCAGGGAGCGTCCTAGTTGTTTTGAACCCAACACCTCATGATTAAGAGAGCGTTTTCATCTCCACAAGACCAAAGGTCATTTGGAGAAATTATTATGTATATTGCCCGAAGACTTATACCGTTTGAAATTTGGAAGGATATGATGCAATAGATAGTTACTAGGCATGTTGTTTAGTAGCTCTCAAATAGTAGATTCTAAAAATAGTATAACACACATAAGAACGTTTCACAATATATTAATTGCGGATGTTTACGTAAGAACATTACACAAGCACTATAGACAATAAAACATAACAAATATGTAAAATCAAACATCCATAGCTATTTATTTTCTTTTATTTTTTTTTCACATATGCATAACTATGTGAAAGGGACGCTTTACATAAAGTTTTATATAACTTTGACATCCATGGCCTTTATTTTCATAAGTTCATATCCAATAATATTAAAAACACTCCATGTTCATCCATGTGGTGCTTATTATATAGATAGTAATTTCCCAAACGTGTAAAACTCCATAAATTAGTTCTCCACTTAAACACCGTCACCCATTGTTGCAGACCAACTTGGATCGATCTCGTTCATTACGTCAATCACCTATAACAAAAAGTGAAATAAAAATTTATAATGCAATAAAAAATTACGTGTGATAAAATGTAGAAATTAAGTTATTTAATATTAGTCACATATTTTACTTGGATTTTTATCTACGGTAACAATAATTTTGCCTTTATCGTGACATCGAGAGCGTGATTAAATATCGTGGTCAGATTCATCACAATGAACATAATAGTAGTAATAATAATAGTAACTAAAATAACAACAACAAAATAATTTAATTAATAGTTTTTTTTGTCCGAAAAAATCTTACCCGTATATGTAGAAATGAATTTCAGAAGAAATATTCTCTTTGTTCTGATGTGGTGTTCTGCTTGTAGTTTTTGAATGAATTCAAATAGGAAGTATTTCATATACATGCATACAAAGTCTACTATGTCCCCCCAAAAAATTAATAGAAGAAAGCCCACTATGTAAAAAAAGAAAAAAAAAAGAGGAAGAGAAAATTGGCAGAGTCTATTACAATAAACCTTTTGCGCAAAATTATGAAAAGTACACAGATCAGAAGTTTTGAAAATTATAGAATGACCACATAACTTTAGTGAAACTACAAGATTCATAAAAACTCAATTAATGGTGTATCCATAGTTTAATTCAAGCTGTTATTTATTCAAATGATTGTATGTTTACATGGCTAACTTGCATGGCCTTGGAAGCAGTGGTTAATGACATTGTACTACATAATCCGTCACGTGTTAAACAAAGTAATAATATTATTTACACTTTTTTGCAACATATTATTTACACTTTTCTGTAACATATTATTTAAATTTTTTTAAATAAGGAACTGTTATGGGTATTAAAGGGAAAGTTCTACACACAAGAAACTAGACACATTTTTTAGACACAATGACAAGTCGCATTCGCATTGACTTGTATTTAGGCTCCACGCGAGTGGGGCCCATATGCTGCGCAAATATGCAAATGTCACAAGCAAGTGTGCCTAAAAAATGTCTAATTTCCTAGTTAATATACAAGTACCCGTACTCAAATAAACCATTAGAGTTAGTCAAAATCTTGTTGCTAATTTGTGAGCACATGTTCTTTATAGATTGATAGCAATGTAGCTTACAACTTCTGTAATTACTTACATTAACCCCCCAAAGCAAACCGTTATATATTTGGAGTATTCCCCTATATGAAATATTTATTATGCTAATAGTACACTTTAATTAATTCCTAGTTGAACAAGTAATTTCATTTTATAGATTTTAATATTTTATTCAACATGCATGATGTTAGATTGCGCGTGATAATTGGGATTAGAAAAAAAAATTGATAGTTTATTGAATATATTATTCAAAGTGTTGTGCTTTAGTAATAAATGAAGACATGGATATTAAAACGGGTCGTAGTTCTACAAATTTCCTCATCAATATTAGTTTTTAGGTACACTAGTCATCTAAATATGAGAGTTTACGTTTTTCAGAAAAAAAATTGAGAGTTTTCCATCTTATTACTTGATCATCATTAATTTTTGCTCCGATTCACTTACATATTTTTTCAAATTAAGGTCCCTCACACGTATATATCACCAAATATAATGTGGACATTAAAAAAAAGCGCAAACAAATAAAAAAAAATTCGTAAAATAAATAAAAATAAGGCACGTATATTTTATAAAATCTATTTTATACGTTCCTGAAAATTGATTATAAATTAAGGAGGACAAACTTGAATGATGAGAAATATATTGAGAATGAGACTGAAAAAATTAGTGAACAAGATGGCTGTCATAAAAAAACATATAAATATATGTATCACGCTTTATGCACATCTAATGGATCATTAATTAGTGAACAAGATGCTTGGGTCGGGGTCATGCCTTACACATCAGTCCATGTCTAATGTATGTAGTTTTCTTAGTAAAAAGCACTGGAAGAAAAGCCTCAAGTGAGGTACTATTAACGAAATTTCATTTGAGAGTGGTGGGTGTGCGAGTGAAGAATTTTCAAAAGTTACATCTGACAAGGAGAAGTGTCTCGAGACTTTACACTCTAAATTAAATTACGTAATGCTGAATTAATATCTTTTTTCACAATATTTCTAGGGAAAAAAAAACGGTTTTTAGATGAAATTTTGTAATGTCTAAAAAATATTTGTAATATTTTTCAATCACATAAATGCTTTATGTACCGGCAAAAGCTTACCGCCTAACTCAACCGGCTGACTTGGCTTGCCACTTCAATTTTGAACAAGTTGATTTGTCATAATAATTTATGTTCTTTATTTATCTTGTTGGATGGGTTGGAGTTTAATGGACAAAATTTTGATTATAACTAATTTTTTCTCTCCTATTTTAATTTTCATTTTAATTTCAAATAAACAATTTTAAAATATTATAAATTAATTTCTAAATATGAAGAAGATTAAATTAAAATATGACACAATAAGATTTTTATTTTTTTCATCTAACATGATCACGAACCAATTAAATTCGATTATGACCTTCATTTTTATTTACCAAACACAAACGCGACCATTTAAAAATAGCACGAGACCACACCAATTCCAATTTTTTTTAAACACGAGCATGAATCAAACAAAATGCAACACAATACGAAATATATATATATATATATATATATATATATAAGGAGGAAGGGTTTTTTTACTGTTCAACAAGTTTATAACACATTTCATTGTGAGGATGAATGCCAACAAGGCATGAATGGATGGTTGGGATAGATTTGGCGAAAGGGGGTGCACATCATTCAAGGGAATCTTTTAAAACATTTTGGTCTGCTACACGATATACAACCACGCTTGCTCATTTAAACTTTACTTTCTCAGACCTCGAGCCATGCAGCTCTCACCCACCGTACACATAAATTCAACCCTTTATTGTTTCTCTCTCTTGAAGTCTCAAATATTCTTCAAAACCTTTCTCTCTCACTTTGAACGAAGTTGCCTTTCTTCTAAACTACCAGGGGTTGTTGGGTATGGTGTTTTGTGTGTGCGTGTGTTTGGGTCAGAAGGTTATGAGAATTGGGTGGGGGTAGACTGATTTGGTGTGTGTGTGTGTGTTACGCATCTCTTAGGGATAGGATCAAAGGTGAAAAAACCATAATCTCTTAATGTTTACAAAAATTCCAATTTTATATCTATTTTTTGTTTGTTTATTTAGTGCAGATGTCTCATATCATTTTTGGATATTGCGGTGTTCAAAGGTGAGAAAAGAATAATTATGTAAGTATTTTTCCATCCAAAAAATGGCATATCTTCATCTTATATGATTGTTGATAAAGTTGAAGTGAACAGAACCTATATCACACTGGATTTTGTTTTGGAGAAAAGGTTTTGTTCCATTTCCCCTCATTTCGATTTTTCATCTTTCTATCTGGATAAGCCACCGCCACCCTAAGTCCCTCTCCCTCTCCCTCATATATTTTTGTGGTTAGATTTGTATATGTTTTAGATTTTTTTTGTTTGGGTATTTTAGTTTGAACTTTCGGCAGTTTTTCAGTCCAACCTAAAAGATATGTTTTGTTTTTTTTTGCCTTGGTCAACATCAGCTCAAGATGTTTTTCTGTCCAACCTAAATCACCATCGGCCCAGAGGAGTATATTTTGGTTTTATGATTGTATTTTATCTGAAACAGAGCATTATGAATTTTTTATACCGACTTTTACTCGATTTTAGCACGCGCAGATTTTGAACAACAAATCCCAACACAGGAAGAGGCTCGAGCAAGAGCAAGCATAGATCTAAAAATGGAGAAATTCTCCAGATTTTTGAACGGATGAAAGAGATGCCCAACCATTTTTTTTATGTCGATGCAAGTTTTGTGAGAGAGAACCAAAGACGTAAGAATTATTTTTTTTTGTTTTTGTTTGATTCTATACAATGGATACTGAAGGCTTAAATTCTTTTGATTTTTTTTGGCTAACGACTTAGTAGCATGTGGGATGTGGGTTTAGTTTGGATGGGTTCATCTGTTCGGTTTTTCCATGTTAGAACATGAGAGAGAGGGAGGCGTGGGTTATGAGGCTATATGGCTTTTTTGGTGTTTTTTTATCAGACCTATGCATAGAAAACAGTTGTTAGGAAATATGTTCTTTTAAGCTTTCATATTTTTTTTTTGTTCATAACTCATTTGTGTTTTGAATTGATTGTGTTGGACAAGGTGGAACTTAGAAGACTCACTTTTTGTAGAGGTAATATACCCCTTCAGCTTTTTTTACTGTTTTTATTCTCTCCAACTACCTGTGTTAATATACCTCTAATATTAGTCACAAATCTTAACATTTGTCCACTCACATTGCATTTTGTTTGAAATAGTTTAAGCTATGATTCCTGGATGTAAATTTTTGGTGACGGGATTTCTTCATTTATTTGGGCGATCTGTCTTCATTTATTGTTTGGTGAGTGGCGTTCTAATGTTGACCATGACTTTTGGTGTCGGCGTTCTACTGTTGTCCATGTTTTTTGGTGACCGGTGTTATCCGGTGATGACATTAAAATTAAATTCTCTTTAAAAATATTTTATTATAAAATAAAAACATTTTTTATTGAAAATACAAGTTTATAGATGTTTTTCTAAATATATATATTTTTATTGAAGTTAAAAACGTAAAAATTTAAATTTTGTAAATCTACGAGTATAATTGATGTTTGATATTAAAATGTATCTTAAGCATTGAGTATCCCTACTTTTAGCTCTACAATAATATTATGTGGATGAAATTTCTGGCAGAGAGATGTCAGGTAATTAATGTAATTAATGTAGCCAGGTATCAAACAGTAAGAAAGAGGACAGATTGGAAAACATCTCGCGGAGCCCAAGTCAAGGACACTGCTATATAGAAAAACTTACACATAAGCATTTTTTAATATAGAAAAAGGACAAGGCTGTCAAAAGGAACCAATGAACGGGGCCTAAGGGAACGAGACTGCTATGGCATTAATGTTTGTCTTGGACTAAGGAGATAATTGAATAGAAAAAAAAAGAACCTTTAAGTTACATTCTATAAATAAGTACAACTACAGAATTTTGAGAAATGTTGGTTATATCTTAAATTTTTTTCAAATCACGTGATCGTTTACAGGGAAATATCAACAAATTATTTTGACTACCAATGTAATAGATATTTAGATATTTAGATTATTTTGAGTACCAATGTTGAGTTGCAATCCATCTTATTTAAGTGTTTTAATGTAGTTTAAGTAAATAATCTTTTGAGTTGACCACGAAGAAAAAATATATTTATATTGTGTCAATGTTGAATCTTACACATAAGTGCGGAATAAATTTGTATTGTTAAATATAATTTTATCTTATTATTGTGTCAAAAACTCTTTGATAGAGTGTGCACAATATTTTAGATTTCTTGAAACTATTTATAATTCTCATTTAATTTTGATTTTGCAAAACAGAGCATAAGCATTTCTTTTCATTTTATTTTGGAGAATTATAAACATCTATTTCGGGTGCAGACTTTTAATTTGCTACCTTTATAAATTATATTTTTGCTTGGGTATTAAAAGACATGGGACTCCAAATAAGTAGTTTTCTATGCATTTTTGTGATTTCCAGCTTCAATAATGAAGCTGATAGAACTGTATGTGTGTAGGTGGATTAAGTAAAGGAAATTATCATTTATTAGAAACAAACAATTTTATTTACTTTGTATTATTTTTTTTACTACCATTTGATTTGTTTTAAGTAATGAAAAGTTGCATGTATTTACAATAGGTGAAACATATTAAAGTGGTGGTATGCAACCTTATTGATAGAACTATTATTACTACGACACCGAAAATAGTTTTATTGTCATGGCTACAACATGCACTAGGCTTGGAACATGTAATGGTTATACTAAAATAAATTACATGCATGCTATTGGAACATGCATTTATTAAATGATGGAAATTTTGGCTGACTGGTTTGGTAATATCCAGCAAATACTCTCTCGGAATACTGTTTTATTTACATTGCGAAGAATTTAGTTGTAGTTGCACTACGCGTGTTATTGTATTAATATTAGGTGAAAAATTTGACCCCTAATGACACGATTAATTCGTCCAGTTTTTATTAAAAAAATGGTATCCAATTTTTTTCTTTAATATAAGTAACATCAATTTTTTTACGGTTTATGGAGATTGACCCATCTTGAAAGTTTGTATTTATGTTTGGGTAATTGAGTTGACTTTATTGGATTGCCCCATGCTAATATTTCTTTTGTGCGTAAAATTACCGACTATTCTATAATGATTACAACTAATACATTTGATGAATAACAAATTACTAAAATATTTTTACTGTGCCATTACGACGTATTATACGAGGTCCAATATGAACTATTATTATTGTGGCGAACTAAATACGACGTATGATCCAATCAACGACGTACACTTTGAAATTTTACATCGTGCCGTCAGGCACGGGCATACACTAGTATATATATATATATATATATATATTTATCTAACACAATTACAAACCAATTAAAATAGAACATGACCTTCACTTTTTTTTTCCTAACACTAACACGACCAATTAAAAAAGAAACGAGGCAACACAAATTCTGATTTTTTTTAAATGGGCACGAATCAATTAAAATACGACACAATAGGAATACTATAATTTTTGCTAAATCAGAGTTCCCATTATGCCATTTTTCATTTTGACATGTTCGTGTCGTAGGCAGCAGTTATTGTCGCTGGAACGGATCCGCATCATTTAATGGATGTGGGATCGCGCCAGCGGCACTAACAAATCGATTTTAAAAGTTTTTTTATTTTGATAAAAACTATTATTTATTTTTTCGATAAAGTTGTTCTTCTTTTCTCGCTAAAATCTATTTTTCGTTTTAAAATTAGTCTGAAAATGTTTTTATCTTTAAAAAGAACTTTTGTTTTTGTCGAAATTGTTTTTTATTCTTCAGTACATTTTTTTTCAACAAAATTGTTTTTCTTTTGTTTTTGTCGTGTCGTGTCATATGTGTCGGTTGCGATACGCTAACAATAACCATTGTCGCGATTGACACATAAAAATTGATGTTGATATGTCTAAAACTTTTTTTTCTTGGTTAAAACTTTTTTACTTTGATAAAAAAAGTGTTTTTATGTTTCGGTCAAACCATTTTTTTGTGTTAAAAACTAAAATTTTTTAGTGTTTAAACTACTCAAAACAATGTATTTTGCTAAAAAAATTTTTTTATTAATTTTTGATTGGTTTTCATTAAAACTGCTTTTTTCCTCTTTTTTTAACAAGGCAACAACTATATATATTTTTTAAAAATGTATTTTGCTGATCGCGACGCTAGTTATTGTCGCTGGCATGACTACACATTCATAAGACAATTACCAAGCGAACACGTCGTGTCAGCAAATCTCAATCGACACATATGACACAACACAACAATAACAAAATAGAAAATATTTTTTTTTAGCAAAAAGATGTTTGTAACAATAAAAAAACAATTTTGACAGAAGCAAGAGATTTTTTTATCAAACAACTTTTAAAAAAGCAGTGATAATCAAAATAAAAAAAATTTAAAATCGATTTGTGGCGCGAACATAGATCCATTAAATGATGCGGATCCGCGCTCGCCCTTTAATTTGGATCGTGATCGTGTTTGTTAAAAAATAGAAGATTCATAATCGCATTGTGTAACTTTTTAATTGGTTTGTGTTAAGTAAAAAAACTAATTTCGTGTCTTGTCGTATTGTATTTTAACACATAATTTTAACATATGCTTTTTTACATAGATTTATATATAACGTGTATTTATGATTTTTCATTGTACTTTTTTTTAACTTGAAAGTTTTATTTTACAAAACTCCCGAATGGAAGTTGTTGTTTGGATATAACACATCATTAGGCCACGCAAGAAACATATCTCTTGGTTTGGGCTTATTTATTTGCATGGGTGCTTGCCAACTCAGTTAGCCACATCAGCCCGTAGGGGTATTCCGGTGCATTTAACCGGTTCCTATAGCATTCCTCTTTTCAATCAAATAGGTCAAATGGATCTATCCATATATCATTGGATTACAGATATGAAGATTCACTTTTGGAGCATTTTGAATTCCATTATTTCCGTTGATCAAGCCCAATTTTATAATTAGATCAAATTCAAAGGGTGAATTGGAAATTTTAAAAAAGTAAAATAATATTTATACAAAACAAATTATGTTTGGGCTATCATAACTCATAAGTTAAGATAAATATATATGTGAAATTAGAGCCAAAAATATTATTAGCCTTAATAAAACAAAATGGTCTTAGTATTTGTTTTTTATTGTGTGTTTGTATGGTATTTTGAAAGAGCAACAACACATATTTCTTTAACTTTACATATATTTGAAACAAAAGAAACTATTTTTTTATAGTTAAGCTATGTCACAAATATATTTTTTGATACAAAGCCATCATGTTGATATTTCCTTGATTCATACGTTTTCTTTATGATTAGTAGAATTAGAGAAAATAAGATATGATATGTGTAAGTTCTCCTTCATTTCGTTTTCGGTAGTTTGATGAGATATTACACCCTTTAAAATTGTTGTTAGATTTATTAAGGTGTTTTTGGAATGTTTTGTAGTGTAGCAGTTAAAACAAATATACACAAATTTTTATTATTTTGATGTCTGAACCATGTTGCCTTAATAGTAGGAGAAGCATAATGAGATACCACCCGTTCCCAACACATTATCGTATCACCTTTTTAACTGGTTTGGGTGCAGCCACGACCAAATTGGATTCCTAATTGATGGATCTTCAAAAGACGATAACGTATCGAATAAAGTTTTGATCAATTTTTTAATATAGCTACTGTAACAACCCTCACTTTTGAGGTCCCATTTTATATTTAATTTGCTAGATATAGTTATTAGATAAAAAGATGTTTGTATGTGAAGTAGGCATTAATTTAAGAAAGAAAAGTTAATATCTACTATGATGTTGCATATGTACCGTAAGTAGAGGTGAATTTTGCTATGTTGTGGTTTGTAATGTGATATGAAAAAAAAATGACATTTCGCTTAAAATGAAACCGGAACCTAAAATGAATTATAAAATTTCCAAATGATAATTTGGATGGTGTAGATAGTTCCGGGAGGTTCGAGATAGTCAAATTATGTGCCATTTTGTATTTCGAGGGTCCGGGCACTTTTGACTGGTTGTAGCTCATATGGGTAGTTGCGTATTATTTTACCACGTATTAATCACTTAAAGATGGAAAGTGGACCTAAGCCACGATTTATGTCTTGTTTAAGTCACTATTCCCCTAATTGATTTGGTAAACATAGAGAAAGAAAGAGAAGAAGAAACCTTGGGAGAAAGGTAGAGATTGAAGCTTGGGTGATTGTTCTTGCATACAACTTCATCAAAATCTGAACTTGCAAGCTTGAGGCAAGTTATCTACTTGCTATTTTATGATTAAAGTAGAGTAATTAGCATTGATAGTTGTGGTCATTTCTGGATTATGTAAGTTAGGGTTTTATTTGATTTATGGGCTTTAGATCTTTTGAAGTTGAATTGATATGATTTTGAGGTAAATTATGGTTGGATGATGTATTTATGATTAGTTGGTAGCATTAAAGGATAGGGATTTGAGTTGGTTGAAGTTGGGTAGAATTTGGAGTCAAAGACTCCATAGACAAAACATGTAATTTTTGCAGAACCGAATCGATTTGGCCTGGCTGAATCGATTCGCTGAGAGACAGTTTCCAAGCATGAGTCGTCCGAATCGGGTCGGCTCATCCGAATCGATTCGGCAATTATGCAGAAACTCACTTTTCCTGACCAAATCGATTCGGCTAGTCCGAATCGATTCTCCTTTAAGAACCCATATCGATTCGGTTAGTCCGAATCGATTCGGAAAGCCTGAACTTTTCCTTTGTTCTTCTTTTCAAATTTTGACCCTTTCTTTAGGATTATGACCTAGGACCCTTGTTGTACGAATTAAAAATAGGATTTTAGAGTTTTAGTTGAGTTTGGTCGTTACCCTATAGTTGAGTGGGATCACTTGGGGTTACTTCAGTGGTACTTAAAGTGATGTTTAGGCATCACTTTTCATTTGGTAAAAAATGGGAAAATAGAATTCTAAGCCCATACGTGGAGATTTTAGAGGCCTTTTTGAGGTATATAAAACCTTGTGACCTGTTAGATTTTGGGAAGTTGTTTAGAGAATACTTCGGGACCTAAACGTATGATGAAATTGAATTAGAAAAAATCAAAGATAATGCTTTCAAGTAAAATGAAACACATGTGATTAATGGTAATGAAAATGAGATTAAATTGGTAATTGTTAAATTACATAAACACACCTCTCTAAATGCTATCATAAGGGAAGCTCGCGCATGAGGTGATGTCCCCTAACTATTGAATGCTGGCTGACTATAGTCCTCGGCCATATGCGGGGTTTGTATATGTTTTTCTACGCTAGTGAGGTAATTCCGGGTGTGGTTATGACTCACTCGTAGGCATATGGCCACTTCCCGATGTGCATTAGGTGCCCAAGTTGCCTTGTATAGATAGGCCCTGGAAGATGATAGTCATTAAGGGGCGCGCCCAGTGGGGAAACTCGGAGGGGGGGTCTTAGAAACGTTATATGTATAAGAATATAACCTTTTTAACTCAAGTGGGACTTGAGAAATGTGAATTGACATAGGAATGAGATGGTAATGATATTCCTGCTAAGGAATGGAAAACGGAAAGATATAATGGAAATTATATTCCTCCTACGGAATGGGAAATGATAAGATATGGGAAGAAATGAGATTTATTTTATTTATCTTGATTAATATAATAACTGTTGGAAACTTATATAAATGCATTACCACATTTGATGATTTGGTTGTTAGATTCTCATTCATATTATCCATGATTTATTGTCCATATCATTCATGTTTCTTACTCTTCTGGGGATCATATTTAAATCGTGCCCTGATCCGTTCAATTTTCAGGTTCTTCATGTTGATGTATTGTAACAACCCGCCTAATAAGATACTGGGCGATCACTCCAATATTAAATTAAAACAGGAGTTTCATATGGATCATTCTTAGCATCACTGTCGAAAATCCAATTAATTACTAATATCCTATTAGGTGGCCGTTAAAAACTTTTATCTAACTACTCTTTTTAGCGCACAAATTAAAACATTCACAATTAAAATGCGTAATGAACTGAAATGGAAAAGAAAGGAACTCAAATAACCGAACACTCGGTCCAAATAATACAACCATATCGAATGCTGTACTGAAAGAATAAATAAATGCAATTGAGCCATTGGCTCGAGTGTTTATACAATATCTCATATCTAGAGTACAAGGAAAGAAACGTCTACCGATAACCTGCAAGCATCCACAGCTGCTGCAGCAGACGTCTGACTCGAAAGAGTTTCCATCCAGGCGTCCCTGTGTCTGGACACCTATATATACATAGTATAGAGAAAGAAAGGAGAGTAGACAAACGGGTCAGGGCCCGAATGTTTAGAAAATATTTTGCAAGTGCATAAATGCTTTATTTTTAGAAAAATAGTTTTATCTCATATTTAAATTGGTATCGCACTCTCGTGAGATACCCCTCACCTCTCCTCTAACAGTGCACACCTAACGCATCTATCTAGAACATTCTAGTCAAGCTACCCTGCTAAACTAGTCTATCACCCAACCACTATCTAACCTAGATATTCAAACAAATGTACTAAGGGCCAAACTTCACTTTAATCTCGACGCTATGCCATGTTCGTGCGTGGGGTGTCTCGCGAAGCGAAATCCAAACAAGGAACCCCCCCGATACACTACTATGCGGCACGGTCGATTGTCGGGATTCATTAGACCCTCGGCACCCAGTTTATACATATACATACATCTACAATATACTTCCGGATAATATAAATATCTCCCGGACTGAGGATTACTTGATACATAAAGTATTTATAAATACTTATCCTTTTTATTTCAAAACTTCCATTTCCCTTCTCATATCCAGGAAATGTATTTATAAAAGCCAATTCATTATCATGAATTGCTTTAACAAACCATATACTTTTTGAAAGCCAATTTTATTAACATAAAAAGCTTTTCCTTTATCAATTATCCCATTTCCCTTTTTATATTCAGGAAATGTATTCAAAGACATTTTCATTATCATAAAAATGCTTTGATCAAAACATATGCTTCCACATCCCTTCTTCCATCCGGGAAGTGTTACCGAAGCCCATTTATATATAACCCATTTCCCTTCCTATATCCAGGAAATGTAATTAAAGCAAATCCATTATTATGAACTGCTTTAATAAAAACGCATTCTAAGACCGCCCGTCCGGATTTCTCCACTGTGCGCGCCCCTAAATGGCTATCATCTTCCAGGGCCTCTAAGACAACCTGGGATCCTATATCGAAAGACGTCGGGAAGCGACCATGTGCCTGCGGGATAGTCAAGACCACACCCGGAATCTCCTAACCAGCGCAGAAAATATAACAACAAACGCTCACATGGCCTATAGGACTATATCCATCCTGCATCATTAGCCAGGGGGCTTCACCATACGAACGCAACTTCCCTTATGATAGCGATTTAGAGAGGTGTGTAATCCATATTTTATTAATTATGAAAAACATTTCTCTTTCCATTTTGAAAATATTCATTTATATATTTTCAAAATCATTTCCATCATCATATATATATATACCTAAAACACACAGTATATACATATCCTATATATTCTTCCTAGAATATATATATAAACGGCCTTAGTGGCCTATAGCATCTAACGATGATAATAATCCCAAAGATTCCCTCCGGGAGTCATAATCATGCATTGATATTAGCATGATTCTAAATCCAAAGTATTTCTTACTTTAATAATCACTATATACTTTAATCCTATTCTAAGGATTTATTGGATATCTCCAATGATACTATTTTCCTCAAAGTGAAGTATATATTATATATATATACCCCCAAATTATCCTAATTGGTAATTCAACTCCCCATACTCTTAAAGGGAGAAAACTAGAAATTCTGGCCTAAGCGAATCGATTCGCCCCTTTAGCGAATCGATTCGGGTGGGCGAATCGATTCGGTTCCCAATCCGAATCGATTCGGAAAGTATTTTGCAAACAGGTCTGCAAATGGCGAATCGATTCGGTCTGTACCCGAATCGATTCGTCCCATTGCAGAAACCCAATTCCTCTTAGGCGAATCGATTCGGCCTGTACCCGAATCGATTCGGCCTGTTCGAGGGTCACAGTTTGGGCGATTTATCAAACTCCAAAATACCCAAAAATCAATCCAAATTCATTTCCGGGGTTTCTAAACTACCCCAAAAATTATCCCAAACATCTACGACATTAATTCTAGCCGTAATTTTTCCAATTCCCGATTTGATTTTCGAGTTGGTACTTTCAACCCGGAGCTGTCATCTTGTAAAAATCATATCAAATCGTAGAAAATTCACAAAAATACGCAGTCGGCGCCCACACGACCGTATCGAAAAGATCTACAACTTTCGTGTTTTGGCCGAAAGCTAAATCAATTATTTTCCTACTCAAAATAACCCCACAAGATTACGGGTTACTATTCATCGTCCCTACCAAAATCCCAAACTCCATTTTTCTCCATTTTTGTTGTTTCTAACCTCACCCAACAACTCAATAAACATCTAATCCATGTTTTACAACTAACACGTCAATTATTTTGGGGTATTGAATCATTTCTCTTAGTTTTAAACCCTAAAACCATAAAAACCCCAACTTAACATTTAAACCCATTTTATACTCCATTAACATGGTTTTGATACTAAAAATCATTAAGAGTTTACACTACATCAATGTGTAAACTCATAATCAACTTTTACCCAATTTATTTTAAGGGTTCTAACCCTAAAATCATGTTTATACCAAATGTGATATGAGAGGATTGCAAAAATGAAATAAAGCAAGTAAACACTTGCCTCGTGGATGAAATCCGACGACCTCGAGTCGAATCCGGCGGAGTTTGGCCGGAGTTCCCATTTCTCCTCCTCTTTTCTTCTTCCTCTCTCTCTTCTCTCTCTTTTCTTCTCTTTTCTTTCCCTTCTCCCTCTTTAAATAAGAAGAAAAGGGGTTTAAACCCTTAAAACCCAAAAACGACTCGTTTACCCAATTACGAGTTACTGTTACCTCTAAAATTATCCGAAACTCATTTTCGACAATCGGACACTCTTTTCCGACTATCTCGACCATTCCGAGAATTATGGCGCAGTCGAAATTCCCATCCGAGGTACTTGACCGCAAATCACTATTCCAACCCAAAATAAATAAATGCGGGTTTTCCCATTAAAAATCTTACCTCGTGTCGCTTTTCTCCACGACGACATATAATTAAAATATTTCGACCTATATAGTCCCAAAAATAATCACAACATCCTTCGAAAATCATTCAATCCTCGAAAATCCCAGAAATCACTATTTCGAGAAATTCTCCAAATTGCCAATTTATTCAATTAGGGAATTTAATTGTCTCCAAAAAGAACGGGTTGTTACATGTATCCGATCAGGTACTCCTCCGTAAGGGCGCCCGTTATGATTTTCTTACTCCTTTGCTTTTGACGAGCTGTATGATCTTGTGGATTATTACAGGATGTTTGTTAGACGCCTTCATTTTTGGACTCTAGATATGATCGGGTCTTTCATTCGGGCTAGTGGCCCATCTTTTGTACTCGTTAATGAATGTAGTATGTAAAATATTGAATTGTTGAAACACTTTGATTGTAACTGTGGATGGACAGATTATTCGGTCCTTTTATTGTATGTTGTTTTGGGTATTTACCTACATATTCCCTTGAAATTCCACTTTCATCAGATTTTGGTTGTTTAATTTCTTTCTTAACTCTTTATCAAACCAAAATTTTGACAACCTGCTTTCTGATTTAAGGAGTGGTTTTCCCGTATACCTATTTTATTGTTATGATGCTGAGGATGATATCCATCCATGATTCCGTCACGTCGAGGTATCGGGCTTGCCACCCCTTATTTCGAAAATGCTGGTTGTCACAGATGGTATCAAAGCATCTGGTTCTAGAGTCTTTGGGATCTTTGTGGACTTTTCACATTCTACCGTAGCATTTTTGATATAGAGCCTAATGTTAGGACTGCTTTGTTGCTTGTGCTTACGATATTCTGCAAAGTAGAATGTTTTAAGTAGAATTCTAACTCTATTATTTCTCCATCTCAGATGCCGCCTAAAAGAGGTTGCCCGGCAAGACGCCATAGGGTTTTAGATGAGGATGTTGGTCCTCCCCCGCCGCCACAAGGAACATTCAATGTTGCGGATGTGGTGAATATAGTGGCTCAAGCAGTTAATGCGGCCATGACAGCAGTGGCCCAATAAGTGCCACAAGCTCAACGAAGAGCGCAAGATGCCCAAGTTCCTACCAGACCTTCTTTGTGGGAGAGAGATAGGGAATCTTTTCTAAAGGTTCAGCTCCCGGAATTTGGCGGGAGCTCGGATGTTGTAAAGGCGGATCAATGGAAGAAAGATATACAACGCCATCTACGTATGGTGGAGTGTGGTGAGGACAGGAAGCAAGTCCTTGATACTTTTAAACTGGTTGGGCCTCATTACACTGGTGGGAGTCCGTGACTATGCCAAAACAGAGGGATACCATGTCGATCTCTGAATTATGGGTTTTGTTCAATCATAAGTACTTTCCTCCCGCAATTCAAGGGGAGATGATAAGGAGGTTGCAGGACCTTGTGCAAGGGGAGAGGTCAATAGTGGAATATGAGGAGGAATTCAGCCCGTTAGCAAGTTTTGTATCGGATGAAGTGACTCCCAAAGAAAAGAATGTTTCGAAGTTCATGAGAGGGTTGAACTGGAGAATCCGGTAACACTTACTGGGTAAACCGGCTTTACAGACTTTTGGGGAAGTCATGAATGCAACTTTACTACATTGCCAAGAGCATAGATTATTTTTGCAAAGTGGCAAGAAGACTTCCGCAGTGGGGGGAGCGGGAAGGCCGGGAGGTAGTGGGATTGGAGGAGGAGTCTTTCCTTCATCCCAGCCTTCAATCAGTAAACAGAAAGAAAGGGATCCCCAACAGGGGGACTTGTCGAAGAAGCAGCGTTCTAGTGGGTTTAATTTGGCGAATCATAACAATAGGCACACCCAGGGTGCCCCACAATAACAAGCAGGTCGTGGTGGTCAGGGAGGTAGAGGCCAGCAAGGCCAAGGTGTGAATCAGTTTAGAAATAATCGTGGTCGAAATGCCGAAAATATGATAGGTTGGTGTTTCCAATGCGGGGAAGCGGGTCACTATAAGAAGGAATGTCCTCAGCTGATTGGGGGACAATTTCCTCGAGCTCCACAGGAGCCGTATGTTCAGTTCCCTCCATAGGTGCCTAACCCAGTTGCTCCTCCACAACAGGGTCAGTTACAGTACGGTAGGGTCTATCATATTCGGGATGCTATGCTTTCGCCAGCTCCGCCGGCACCGCCAGCCATTGAGGGTAAGTTCCTTATTCAGGGACATATGGGTCGTGTTTTATTTGATACTGGTGCAACGCATTCATTCATTTCTAGGAGCTTTGCTCAGACCAATGAGTTGATTAAATCTGCTGAAAGAACTTTTACTAGTGTGGAGTCCTCTATGGGTGATGGTTCACTCATCTTCTTTGTTTTTAAAAATATAGAAATCTCTCTCTGTAATTTATGTTTTGAGGCCGATTTACTCGTCCTGGACATTGTCGGGTATGACATGATTTTGGGTATGGATTGGCTTATGAAGTATCATGCTATAGTAAATTGCTAAGGGAAGAGTATAGTCTTCGTCGTTCCGGGATAAGAAATGTTCCTAGTAGTTTTACCTCGTTTAGAGGGAAGTACTAGTACTTATTTGTATTGCATTGCCGAGGAGACTTCTAGGGATGTAGATGTTCCCTTGGATTCTATTCCGGTTGTGAATGACTTTGAGGAGGTTTTCCGGGAAATACCGGGTTTACCTCCTAGCCGTGAGATTGAGTTTATAATTGATTTAGCACCGGTAACGAGGCCCATTGCGAGGGCTCCATATCGAATGGCTCCTATTGAAATGAGGGAGCTATGAGATCAAATTCAGAAGTTATTAGAGTAGGGATTTATTTGGTGTAGCACATCGCCGTGGGGTGCTCCAGTGTTGTTTGTTAAGAAAAGAGATGGTTCTCTCCGGTTGTGTGTGGACTATAGAGAATTGAATAAGGTCACCATCCGGAATAAATACCCTTTACCTCGTATCGATGACTTGTTTGATCAACTTCGAGTAGCGGTATACTTCTCCAAAATCGATTTGAGGACGGGGTATCACCAATTGAGGATACAGGAGGAGGATGTATCCAAGAATGCTTTTCTAAAAAGGTACGGGTCCTATGAATTCTTGGTTATGCCCTTTGGAATAACCAATTCCCCTAATGTATTTATGGACCTCATGAATAGAGTGTTTCGGGATTTCCTAGACCAATTTGTTATTGTGTTCATCGATGACATTTTAGTCTATTATCGAACGGAATCAGATCATGCTATGCATTTAAGGTTGGTCCTAAAGAGATTACGGGACCATCAACTGTATACCAAGTTCAAGAAGTGTGGCTTTTGGTTAGAGGAGGTACAGTTTTTGGGTCATGTGGTGACGTCCCACGGTGTATCACTGGATCTGCGGTGAGGGAGTGGGGTCCGCCAATGACACCTACCGAGGTTCGCAGTTTTCTGGGTTTGGCGGGTTATTACCGTCGGTTCATCATAGGTTTCTCTAAAATTGCTAGCCCTTTGAAAAATTTGACCCGAAAAGGGGTGAGATTTATTTGGGATAATTCTTGCCAAGCTGCATTTGATGAGCTTAAAGAAAGACTGACTTCGGCCCCGGTCCTTGCATTGCCAAAACTGGGATTAGAATATTTAGTCTTCACCGATGCATCTCTTCAAGGATTAGGAGGCGTACTTCAGCAAGAGAGACGGGCTATCGATTATGCTTCCTGCAAGTTGAAGCCCCACGAAAGAAACTATCTGGTGCATGACTTAGAACTAGCCGCAGTTGTCTTTGCCGTGAAGATATGGAGGCATTATCTCTTAGGAGAGAAGTTTAGTCTTTTCACGGATCACAAATCGCTGAAATATTTATTTTCACAGAAGGACTTGAATATGCGACAACGCCAATTGTTAGAGTTTGTGAAAGATTATCAATTTGACATTCGTTATCATCCGGGTAAGGCGAATGTTGTAGCAGATGCCTTGAGTAGGAAGCCCGATGGAGAATTAGCTGAGGTTTGTAAAGCTAAATGGAAGGAACTCAGTCAGGAGGATGCGGGGGTGAGAGCATTCATGTCGGTGATGACCGTTACTCCTTGTCAAATAAAGTTATCTAATCAATTGTCAAATAATATTTAATCAATTGTCAAATAATATTTAATCCACTGTAATGTTTTCATAATAAAAGTTATATTTAATCTTTTGTCAAATAATATATGATTGAATTAATTAAAAAAATATATAACGCCTCTGATAAAAAAGAGTGCCCATTAAGACGTCTATAGTCATTCCCGCTTCAAAATAAAGTGATTTACTCAATTACGAATAACCTTTTGGCTTTCCAAATCTTACATTTCTCTCAAACGTTAACTTGTTGGTTTTCCACCCATATGCATTAAAGTTAAGAGAATGCAAAAGGGCTAACTATTTTTATATGTATTAAAGTTAAGAGAATGCAAAAGGGTAACTGTTTTTATAAATAAGCCTACGCACATCGATTCAACATATCCCTTTGGCCAACATTTTATTATTGTTCTTTGTGAGTTTAGAGAGCTTAGATGGAGAAAAACAACTATTGCCGTTCAAATGAGGTGAATGTGTCAAACTTCAAGATAGATGAGGAGGTCATGCCAAAAGAAGGAGAAAATAAGAATCTCAAAGAAACCAACCAAAATGAAGTTGTTATTGAGAATAAGGAACTCAAGCCCACGTATGAGGAAAAATCTAAGATTGAGGCAAAAGTGGATGTGCATATTGAAAATACAGAAAATGAAATCATTGAGAAAAAAAATGGAGTGCCTATAAAAAATGAGTGGTTGGTTATGGAGGAGAATGAAAAAAATGCTATGACTGGGAAAAAAGATGGCGCGACTGATAAAAAAGATGAGTTGGCAGTGTCCGAAAATGAAGAAAATTTGAAGGTAGAGGAAATGATTGGAAATGAAACTATGAAGAATGACATCAAAGAGGAAAATGATGAATTGAATCTTAACAAAGAGGAACCCGTTGAAGTCGGTATTTGATGCGGCGTGGGTGCTTCTATTATCCAAGGCTAGCTTATATATTTATATTTTATATATGAATAAAGTGGTGGGAAATGTATTTGGGTTTGGTGTCAATGATTGAAATGGTGTTCATGGGATAATAAGTTTTTGAAATGGGTAAGAGAATATTTGTATTTTTGGGCAATTTTTGTTTGGATTTGTTTCAATACATGGATGTTATGAATATGTGTTCCCATTCTCTAATATTACATGAATTTACTACATGTTAATAACTTTCTCTCTGACTCAAGATTTATTTGGTTTGTATTTTTTAAGCTTTATTTCTTTGTTGGAATTTTTTTTTAATTACGATGCAATCTGCGTGTAGTTATTCTTTTACTAATGTCTGAATTAAATTACGTAATGCATAATTAATTTTTTTTCACAATCTACCTAGGAAAAAAAATAGTTTTGAGATGAAATTTTATATTGTATAAAAAATATTTGTGATATTTTTCATTTAGAGAAATTGCTTTATGTACCGGCAAAAGCTTACCGCCTAACTCAACTGGCTGACATGGCATGCCACTTCAATTTAGAACAACATGATTTGTGATAATAATTTATCTTCTTTATTTATCTTATTGGATTGATTGGAGTTTAACGGACAAAATATTGGTCATAACTAATATTTTCTCTGTTATTCTAATTCTCATTTAATTTCAAATAAATAATTTCAAAATATTATAAATTAATCTCTAAATATGAAGAAGACTCAATTAAAATATGACACAATAAGATTTTTATTTTATTTATCTAACACGATCTCGAACAAATTAAATTAGAATATGACCTTCATTTTTATTTACCAAACACAGACACGACCATTTAAAAATAACACGAGACAACATCAATTCCTATTTTTTTAAACATGAGCATGAATAAAATAAAATGCAACACAATATGAAATATACATTTTTTTATTTATGTAACACTGTTACGAACCAATTAAAACAGAACATGACCTTCACATTTTTGTACCTAACACTAACACGACCAATTAAAAATGAAACAAGGTAACACAAATTCTTATTTTTATTTAGATGAGCACGAATAAATTAAAATACGACACAATACAAAATATATATTTTTTGCCAAAATCAGAGTTCCCATTATGCCATTTTTCATTTAGACATGTTCGTGTTGTTGGCAGCGGTTATTGTCGCCGACGCGGATCCGCATCATTTAATGGATGTGGGATCGCGGTAGTGGCACTAACAAATCGATTTTAAAACATTTTTTTATTTTGATAAAAACTGTTATTTATTTATTTTCGATAAAGTTGTTCTTTTTTTCTCCCTAAAATCTATTTTTTGTGCTAAAAATAGTTCAAGAAACGCTATTTTCTTTTAAAAAATCTATTATATTTGTCAAAATTGTTTTTTATTCATAAGAACGATTTTTGCTAAAAAAATGTTTTACTTTTGTTTTTGTCATGTCGTATTGTGTCGTGTCATTTGTGTCAGTTGCGATACACTAACATCACGTGTTTGCGATCCGCAAACAATAACCAGTGTCGCGATCGACACATATAAATTGATGTTGACATGTTTCAAACTTGTTTTTATTGTGTCAAACTTTTTTTACTTTGACAAAAAACGTGTTTTTATGTTTCGGTCAAGCTGTTTTTTTTTGGGTTAAGAACTATTTTTTGTGTTTAAACTAGTTAAAAAATGTATTTTGCTGAAAATATTTTTTATTTATTTTTGTTTGGTTTTCGTTAAAACTGTATTTTCCACTGTTTTTAGAAGGCAACAACTATATGTATTTTTATAAAATGTATTGTGGCGATCGTGACACTGGTTATTATCGCTGGCATGACCCCATGTTCATAAGACAATTACCAATCGAACACGTCATATCAGCATATCTCAACCGACACATATGACACGACACAACAAAAACAAAAGAAAAAACATTTTTTTTTTAGCAAAAAGATGTTTGTAACAATAAAAAACAATTTTCACATAAGAAAAAGATTTTTTTATCAAACAACTTATAAAAAAGCAGTGATAATCAAAATAAAAAAAAATTTAAATCGATTTGTGGCGCTAAACCAGATCCATTAAATGATGCGGATCTGCGCTTGCTTTTTTATTTGGATCGTGATCGTGTTTGTTAAAAACTAGATGATTCATAATCGCATTGTGTAACTTTTTAATTGGTTTGTGTTAAGTAAAAAAATGATTTCGTGTCTTGTCTTATCTATTTTTAAAACATAATTTTAACATATGTTTTGTTACATATATTTATATATAACGTGTATTTATGATTTTTGATTGTACTATTTTTTTTAACTTGATAGTTACATTTTACAAACAAAAAATTAATGACTTGGATGAGTTTTTAACTCCCAAATGGAAGTTGTTGTTTGGATAAACATCATCATTAGGCCACGCAAGAAACATTTCTCTTGGTTTAGGCTTATTTACTTGCATGGGTGATTGCCAACTCAGTTAGCCACATCAGCCGGTGGGGGTATTCCGATGCATTTAGCCGGTTCCTATAACATTCCTCTTTTTAATCAAATACGTCAAATGGATCTATCCATATATCATTGGAATACATATATGAAGGTTCACTTTTCGATCATTTTTTATTCCATTATTTTCGTTGATCAAGCCCAATTTTGATAATTAGATGAAATTAAATGGGTGAATTGGAAATTTGAAATAAGTACAAGAATATTAATACTGAACAAATTGTGTTTGGGATATCATAACTTATAAGTTAAAGATAAATATTTATCTGAAATTAGAGCCAAAAATATTATGAGCCTTAAGAAAATCAAAGGCTATCAAAAATTGTTTTTTATTGTGTGTTTGTATGGTATTTTGAAAGAGCAATAACACATATTTCTTTAAATTTACATAAATTTGAAGCAAAATAAATTGTCTTTTGATAGTTATGCTATGTCACAAATATATTTTTTGATACAAAGCCATCATTCTGATATTTCCTTCATTCATATTTTTTCAATTTGATTAGTTTAATTAAAGATAATGTGATATGATATGTGTAACTTCTCCTTCATTTCATTTTGGGTAGTTTGTGTAACAACCCACCTAACGGGATACCGCGCGATCACTCCTATATCAAATTAAAACAGGAGTCACATATGGATCATTCTTACCATCACTGTCGAAAATCCATTTAATTACTAATATCCTATTAGGCGAGCGTTAAAAACTTTTACTTAACTACACTTTTTAAGTGAAGATAATTAAAACATCCACACAGTTTATACGTAAATGAAACTGAAATAAAATAAAATAACCGAACACTCGGTTCAAATTATACAACCATATCGAATGTCGTGCAAAGAATAAATAAAAACAGTTGAACCATTGGCCCGAATATTTACACAATACATCCTATCTAGATTACAAGGATAGAGGCGTCTATCGAAAACCTGCACGCATCCACAGCTGCTGCAGCAGACGTCTGACTCGAAGGAAGTGTCATCTAGGCGTCCCTGTGTCTGTACACCTATATATATATATATAATATATAACAAGAAAAGAAAAGTAGATAAACTGGTCAGAGCCCGGATTTGAAAATATTTTGCAAGTCCATAAATGCTTTACTTTAGAAAAATAGTTTTATCTCATATTTAAATTTGTATCGTACTCCCATGAGATACCCCTCACCTTTCGTCTAATAGTGCACACCTAACGCACCCTAAAAAAACATCCTAGTCAACCTACCCCGCCTAACTAGTCTAATCAGACAGCTACTATCTACCCTAGATAGTCCAAGTGCTAAGGGCTAAACTTCCCTCCATTCTCAACACCGCACTGAGTTCGTTCGTGGGGTGTCTCGCGAAGCGAAATCCAAACAAGGAACCCCCCCGATACACAACTACTTTGCAGGGTTAATGGTAGAGATCCATTAGTCCCGTAGCACCCATCTAAAGTACAAATATATACATATGTATATATACAGGCCACATTCAATTATTATATTCGTTTTACCATATACATTCGGATAATATCTCCCGGACTAAGGTTTACCAATTTTAATTTCATCTTTATAACACACACCCGTATCTACCTCCCGGACAGAGGTGTATTCTATACTCATGTCAAAACATTCTATTTCCCTTCTTAAATCTAGGAAATAAATTTAAAAGCCAATTCATTAGCATGAATTGCTTTACCATATCGTATACCTTTTTAAAAGCCAGTTTTATTATCATAAAAATGCTCTTCCGTTTTAAATCATCCCATTTCCCTTTTTACACTCAAGAAATGTACCCAAAGCCATTTTCGTTATCATGAAAATGCATTGATCATATCATATGATTCCACATCCCATCTTCCATCCGGGAGTGTTACCGAAGCCAAAATCCTTATCCCATTTCCCTTTTTATACTCAGGAAATGTAAATTAGAGCCAATTTATTATCATAAATTTCTTTAATAAAACTAAAACCGCCCCTCCGGGTTTCCCCACTGGACGCGCCCCTAAATGGCTATCATCTTCCAGGGCCTATCTATACAAGACAACCTGGGAACCTACCAACATCGAGAAGCGGCCATATGCCTGCGAGATAGTCATGACCACACCCAGAATCACCTAACTAGCGCAGTACAAATAATCGCTCATATGGCCTATAGGACTATATCCACCCTGCATTCATTGGCCTGGGGGCTTCACCTCACTTGCGCAACTTCCCTTATGATAGCGATTTAGGGGGGTGTGTAATCAATATTTTATTAATTATGAAAATCTTTTCTTTTCCATTTTGAAAATATTCATTTTTATATTTTCAAAATAATTTACGTCATGTCATATATATACTTTCATCTCATAGTATGTATATATACCATATATTCCTCCCTGAATATATAAGAATGGCCATATTTGCCAAACCATCTATCGATGATCATTAATCCCAAAGATTCCTTCAAGGAATCATAATCATGCATTCATATAAGCATGATACTAAACCTAAAGTATTTCCTTACTTTCATAACTAATAAATACCTTAATCATCTTTATGGACATTATTGGATGTCTCCAATTTTACCAATTCACTCTAAGTGAATATACATATATCTACATCCCCAAATTATCCTAATTATCTCCTAGGATACACTTAACAGTAATAGATATAATTATGCTTTCTATACACATAATTATATAGGCCTATATCCCTACTAGAACTGTCCTCGGGATTTATCTCACCCGAACAACCTTAAATATAGTGGGATAGGGATTTCATTTCCATGAACCCAAAGACTACACTTAGACCAATTAATCATTTAGGGGTCCCGACCCTATTTTAGGAATCCCAACATCTTAACTCATCAATTATTATATTTTCCTCGAAATATAGTTTAAGGGGTATACATTAAAACCCTCACCCTAGCCTCCTAAATCCCCTTAATTAAAGGACCATATAGTCCTAAAAGGCCCAATGTTTTATCGCATAATTAACCTCAAAACAAGATGAATTGGAATCTAACCCATCCAAAACATCGTAGAAATTTTTTCATCTTTTAGTAGGGATCGATCGATCGACCCTTGGTCGTCGATCGATCGATGGCTCGATCGATTGAGCCCCCATGATCCATCGATCGATCATGGCGGGCAGCTTCTTCCCCGAGAAGCTGTTTCAGCCATTAAAGCTTCTCCCATGCTTTTGTAGTCTCACCCAATGACCTACAACCTCATCCAACTATAAATACACATATATTAAGGGTTATAAACATCCTAGAACCCTAAACCACCAATTAATTTCAATTAATTTCTAAATTTCTCCAATTATCAAATTTTAGGGGTTTATTCGCTTTAACTTTCGAAAACCCGTTTTATCCACGAAAACCCAACCCAAAATCGTTAGGGTTTGTTATACCAACAATGATATGAGATATTTATGCTTAAAAATAAATAAAGCAAGTAAACACTTGCCTCGTGGATAAAATCCGACGTTCTCGAGCCGAATCCCTGCGGAGGCTGGTCGAAATCTCTCCCTTTTCTCCTCCTTTATTCCTCCTCTCTCTCTTCTCTCTCTTTTCTATTCTTTCTTTCTTCTTTTCTCCCTATCCCCCTCTTTATATAAGAAGAAAAAGGGTTATACCCCTTAAAACCGAAAAACGACTCGTTTATCCAATTACGAGTTACTTTTACCTCTAAAATTACCCGAAACTCATTTTCGACAATCATACACTCTTTTACGACTATCTCGGACATTCCGAGACTCATGGCGCAGTCGAAATTATTATTCGAGGTACTTGACCGCAAATCACTATTTCAACCCAAAATAACTTTATGCGGGTTTTCTAATTAAAATCTTACCTCGTGTCGCTTTACTCAACGGTGACATATGATTAACATATTTCGACCTATATAGTCCCTAAAATAATCACAACATCCTTCAAAAATCATTTAATCCTCGAAAATCACAAAAATTACTATTTAGGGAAATTTCCCAAATTCCTATTTATAATTAATTATGGAATTTAATCGTCTCCAAAAAGGGCGGGTTTTTACATACTCTCCCATTAAGGGTCTCCTTTCCTCGGTGTAATACTCTCCTATGGGTTCTCCGAACCCATGAAATTTCATTATCCTAAACTCGGCGCCACTAACTCTAATAAAAATACTAAGGTCTAAGCGTTACTCTAACTACGTGAAACGAGTGTAATCCTAAGTATATCCCTAGTGCCCAAGGCCTATCTCAACTTCCGACATTTGCTCGGTTTCGTGCATGGGACGTCTCACCGAAGCGAAATCCGAACAAGGAACCCTCCCGTTACACTACTCCCTAGCGTAGTCGATCATAGAGATATAGCGACCTAAGGCACACCAGCGGGACGTCCTAAATCCTACTTACGCTAACCTACGGACGTGTTTCTACTATCTTATCCTTCCGCCCATACGGAAGGAAACTTAATCAATCGAAGTGCCCACTTTCTATAGAAAGTGTCAAAAATATTATACCCAAAATTTATCTTCTCAAAATCTGCCTTTTCATTTGGCTGGTTATTATCCTCAAATCAATTTCTCTAAGTCCAACCTCACCCACCCACTTGTGGCGAGGGGACCACTTTAGTGCTTTTCCATAGAACCATATCTCCATAAGTAAATCATCATCATGTGGGTCATAGCCTATAGTGGTTCATCCACACTATAAGACCTTTTCCACAAAACCAACATCCTTGCATCCAATAACAGTTCCCCACTCCCGATGTCGTTAAGAGTCATGTGTGGAGTGTCTCGCAAAGTGAAATCCAAACAGGGAGCCTCTCCACACATTGACACTTGGCTTCGTTGGTTATGGAGTTCTGTTATTTCAACATGCAACCGGGATATCCCTATCCCCTAATCCAACAAAAAGGTGGTCTGAACTCCTATCTCTAACAAAGAGTCATACCACCATGCGCTCGCACTCAATTTAAGTCATTGTGCAATCAATAATGAGCTTAATCATTTAGTTCAACAATAATCCTGTGGGCCTTAAATCATATCGATAAGGTCGCCACACACTCACAACATAAAAATAGAGCCTCTTGTGACACCCCGACTAATTAAATACCGGGTAGCTACTCCTTTATTAAATTAATTCAAAATGCCAAGTTGGTTCAGTTAATAGCATCACTGTCGAAAACATTTTAAAAATTACTAACCACCTAGTATTTAAAAAGTAAGTGCCAAATTTTAAGTTAAGTTTGGTTAACATGCAATAAGGAATAATGAACACATCAACATAATCCATTCACCATAATGAAGTAAATAGAATAACCATCACAATAGAGTAAATAAAGTCTGGAGGAAAACTCCTCACTACATTCCCACAACTGAAATAAATAACCGAATACTGAAATAATACAAGCTAAAGTCTGAAAACTGAAATGTAAAAGATGTCTCTAAATAGAAATGGGCAACATGCCCTACAACTGATAGATAGTGACTCTGGAATCCAAAAGATAGAAGCGTCTACAAGCAAATCCCTGTAGCTTCCACAACCAGCTACAGCTCGTCACCTGAATGGGAATCCTATGCTTGGTGTCCCTATGGCTGGGCACCTAAAATGGTTTTACAAGAAAAAGATTTGAAAATCAAACGGGTCAGAGCCCGAATGTGGAGTTATATTTTAAAAACCTGCAAGTGCTTTAAAAACATTTAAAACATTAAATGCAAAGTACATGTTAGGACGTACACTCACATGATATTCTCACCTCTCGTCTATCTGTGCACTCCTAACGTAAGTACCCATCTACAATGATATAAACCACTAGCTAAGTGACATCATAACTAGCTAGACTGTAATAGTTCCTGCCCTTATTACCCGGTTCTATTAACATATAACGCTCGTAATTAGATAGGGATTTAATGTAAACTCAGATGCTCAAAATGCAAGATATTTCTCTATCAGCTAACTCATTATGTTTCTCGGAACAATACCGTAATTATTTATACAACATTAACATGAATGTTCTTATTAATTAAGTGTATATTATTCACATCATAAATATACAATACGAGCACCCCGAGAACTAAGCTGCGGTGCACACATACTCTTCTATCCATCCCGGTACATCACGTACATAAGGATCACATATTCCGAATCTCTCAGGAATAGTTCAGATAACACAAATCACAAATAATGGAGGCGAACACAGTCACATCACATGGGTCACGTACATACCTACGCTCCCACGATCAGCGGACTTATTAACATCCCAATAAGTCTTTCTCTGACCTATGTTCATCGAGGTGCCAGTCTATATCCCCCCCGTAGGCACACAAGGATTAGAGGGTTCTAAGCGAACGTAACCTCCCGTGATAGCAAGTATGGTAGGTATGTCATACACACAATTCATATACTAATACTAAGTAAACACACATCTTAGTAATACCGTATTTTAATCGTAGTACATATTCTCATACTAACTATATTTATCACAATATATACTATACCGGTTTGTAATCATACGCGTCATAATTTTCTCACGTCGTAGTAGACACTCACGTCTCAACCCAAACCGTCCATTTAATATAACTCTCGTATATAAATTTACTCCTCGTAATAACCCAAAAGTCCCAATTCTATCCTTACATCATCATCGGAATGTTATCTATATCCTCGAACAAGCTTACGGGACTCCAAAAAATCAAAACAGTCCAAAAAGGACCAAACTGTCAATTCGTTAGAAGTCTCGTTCGAACGAGACTGTTCAAACGAGATTCCTTTGCCAACTCGTTAGAAGTCTCGTTCGAACGAGGCTGTTCGAACGAGATCCCAGTTCGTTCGAACGAACTATACCTTCTAACGATATCTCGTTCGAACGAGATATCGAACGAAATCCATTCTCGTTAGCAGCGACTGGTCAACTCGTTAGAAGCTCGTTCGAACGAGTTCGTTCGAACGACCTGGGTATGGGCTTCTAACGAGCTACCAGATTCGGCCCAGATTTTTCCCAATTCATTTTTGTCCATTTTTAACACCTCAAATCTTCTAAACTAAGTCCCAACAATCGTTTAAAGGTCTATAATCAATACTAAACATATATAGTCACAACCTAACATGTTTTTAATGGATCAATCCATCCTAACATTAATTAAATTTACAAATTTCTACCTTTTTTCCCAATATCTCAAGAACATGAACCCTAACTTTATATCATCATCAAATCCCAGAATTTTATTCGTTTTAATCTCTTCTAATCACAATTATTATGAGAGAAATCATCTACCTATCATTCTACATGCAATTCTCTTCAAAATTTTCAAGTTCTAAACTCCAACTACATGGGTTTTCATTTAATCTTTCAAGAACAATCAAAATTCTTCAATTTCTAACATGGAAAAGACATTCTCCAAATTTAAATGGAATAAATTCACTTGCCTTGGTTTGATTTATGACTTTGGTGAAGGTTTGATGATGTTTTTCTGCAGAATTCCCTCTCTCCAAGCTCCTCCTCCAATGGTGGCTTAAGGTGGCTAGGGTTTGTTTTGGGGAAAGTTGTAAACCTAAAGATAACCTCCGTAGCTTAATGGTTTAATATGGGATGGTTAGTGGTCTTAGTGGGTTTAATCCACATCAGATTTACATCTCTAATTTTCGTCACTTTTTATTCCTCAAAATGTAAAATTACCAAAATACCCTTTAAGTTACCGGTATGGCCTAAAAATATCCCGGGACCCAAACTATACCCCCGGCTAGTGTTTTCTGACTATCTCGACCCTTCCGGACGCGTTGGCGCACTCAAAATGACCATACAGTTTATAGATTTTAAATTCACTTTTTATAATCAAAATATTACACCGTGACGCGGCGGTCCCACGCGTCTCAACAAAATTTCTAAAATGTCGTATATAAATCTCACGACAAATTTTCCAAATTCAATACTCATATATTATCATATGTGCACATAATCAAATACCAACTCGCATCTCGTTAGTATAATTAACCCGGATTAATTACCAATTTATTCACATTTAATTAATTGATCCCAAAAATAAATATAGCCAAAAGTACGGGGTATTACATACTCCCCCCCTAATAACTGAATTTCGTCCCGAAATTCGAAACTAGAAAGTACCTGCTAAAAATAGCTCTGGATAGCGTTCGCGCATCTCATCCTCGTGCTCCCATGTGGACTCCTCGTCATTGTGATGTCGCCACTGAACACGTACTAACGGGACTATCTTTGACCGCAGTTTCCTCTCGCTTCAATCCAAAATAGCAATCGGCCCCTCTTCGTAGGAGATATCCGGCTGGAGATTTATGTCCTCCACAGCAATGTGAGAATGAGCCAAATTATCTCTAAGGTATTTCCGTAGCGAGGAAATATGAAACACATCATGAATCCGATGCAAATGCTCCGGTAACCCAAGTCTGTACGCAACCGGTCCGATCCGCTCAATAATAGGAAACGGCCCCACATACCTTGGTGCCAACTTCCCCTTCTTCCCGAATCGCATAATCCCCTTCATAGGAGATACTCTGAGCAGAACTTGGTCCCCCACTTGGAACTCTTTGAAAAACCTCTTCGCGTCAGCATAACTCTTATGCCTGTCTTGAGCTACCCGAATGCGACTCCGAATCCACTCAATCCTTGCCGAAGTATCCTGAATCACCTCCGGCCCAAGTAGTTTGTTATCCCCCACTTCTAACCAACATGCTGGGGAACGACAAGGCCTACCGTACAATGCCTCAAACGGAGCCATGCCAATAGTGAACTGATAGGAGTTGTTGTAAGCAAACTCCACCAGTGGAAGGTACTGCTCCCATCCACCCCGAAGTCAATAATGCACATGCGTAGCATGTCTTCTAACATCTGATTGGTGCGCTCTGTCTGCCCATCTGTCTGCGGATGATAAGCCGTACTCAATCGCAATTCCGTGCCCATAGCCTCCTGGAAACTCTCCCAAAACCTCGAAACAAATATCTTGTCTCTGTCAGACATGATATTCAGTGGCACACCGTGAAGTCTCACAATCTCTGAAATGAAGAGCTGGGCATACTGTCCCGTAGTGTAGTAAGTCCTTACGGGTAAGAAGTGAGCGACTTTGGACAACCTGTCCACAATTACCCAAACGGAGTCGTGACCCCTCTGCGACGTAGGCAGCCCCGTGATAAAGTCCATGGATATGCTCTCCCACATCCACACCGGGACCTCCAATGGCTGTAGCAATCCTGCCGATCTCTGATGATCCACTTTTACAAGCTGGCAAGTGGCGCATTTCGAAACAAATTCAGCGATATCTCTCTTCATACCGCTCCACCAATACTGCCGTCTCATATCTTGGTACATTTTGTCCCCTCCGGGATGTACCGCGAATCGTGAGCCGTGCGACTCTGCCATCACCTCGTGTCGCAATTCCTCCCCTTCCGGAACCACCAATCTCCCATTGAAGCGCAATCCCCCGTCTGAGATAACGGTATAGGACTCGGCTCCCTCTGCTAGTAATCGAACTATCTGCTCCTGACAGAACGAGTCATTAGCCTGTGCCCGTACTACCCTCGTGATAATCTGCGGTGTAACGGTCATCATAGACATGAAAGCTCGGGCCACTACATCCTGGTGTCCCAATTCCTTCCACTTGGCCTTCCACACCTCTGCCACCTCATCTGCTGGCCTACGGCTCAACGCGTCTGCTACCACGTTAGCCTTACCCGGGTGGTACTGGATGTCGAACTGGTAGTCTTTCACAAACTCAAGCCACCTACGCTGCCGCATATTCAATTCCTTCTGCGTGAACAGGTACTGTAGGGACTTGTGGTCCATGAATAGTTGGAAATTCTCCCCCAAAAGATAGTGCCTCCAAATTCGCAGGGCAAAAAGTACTGCTGCCAACTCCAAATCATGCGTGGGGTAATTCTTCTCGTGAGGCTTAAGCTTATGGGAAGCATAAGTTATGGCCTGTCTCTCCTGCTGTAACACACCTCCACGTCCTTGCAAAGACGCGTCGGTGTAAACCAAATACTCAACTCCCGGTCTCGGCAATGCTAACACAGGTGCTGAGGTCAATTTGTCCTTCAATTCATCGAATGCCAACTGATAGGCATCACTCCAGATGTAGGGTACACCCTTACGAGTCAGATGTGTCAAAGGACCTGCTATCTCCGAGAAACCCCGAATAAACCTCCTGTAGTATCCTGCTAAGCCCAAGAAACTACGAATCTCCGTTGGTGTCGTGGGCTGTCCCCACTCCCTCATCGCGGACACTTTCCCCGGATCTACAGATATTCCCCGGTCGGAAATAATATGTCCCAAAAACTGGACTTCCTTCAGCCAAAACCCGCACTTCTCATATTTTGCATACAACTCGTTCTGACGGAGTGTCTGCAAAACCTGCCTCAAATGCTCGGTGTGCTCCTCCTCTGTCTGAGAGTAAACCAGAATGTCATCAATGAAGACAATGACAAACTGATCTAGAAAATCCCTGAACACTCTGTTCATCAAGTCCATAAACACTGCTGGAGCGTTGGTCAAACCAAACGGCATAACTCGAAACTCGTAAGAACCATATCTCGACAAGAACGCGGTCTTCGAGACATCCTCCTCCCTGATATGCAACTGATGGTATCCCGATCTCAAATCAATCTTCGAGAAGAAAGAAGCTCCCCTCAACTGGTCGAATAAGTCATCGATTCGAGGCAACGGATCCTTATTCCGTATCGTGACCTTATTCAACTCTCGGTAGTCCACACACAATCTCAGTGAACCGTCCCTCTTCTTCACAAACAAAACTGGAGTGCCCCAAGGTGAGGTACTCCTACGAATAAAGCCCTGCCCTAACAGCTGTTCTATCTGATCTCGTAGCTCTCGCATCTCAGCTGGAGCCATCCGGTACGGTGCGCGCGCTATAGGTCTCGTACTCGGTAGCAAATCTATAACGAAGTCTATCTCTCGACTGGGTGGTAAGCCTGGTATCTCCTAAAACACATCCGAATACTCCCTGACAACCGGGATCGAATCTAAAGGAATAACAACCTCCTTAGAGGTATCCTTCTCTATGTAATACAGATGAGCGGTCGATCCTCCCTCTGGGCGAGGCATCGCCACTACAAACATCTCTTGCCCCGGAATGGAAAAAACAATGCTCCCGCTGAAGCAATCAATCATGGCCCTATATGCTACGAGCCAATCCATACCGATGATCACATCGTGAACATGCATGTCTAATACTAACATGTCTGCAGGTAATACCAAACCACCAATCTCTACCCCTACTCCCCGGCATATAAAGAAAATAAGTGACGCACTCCCCAATGGTGAGTCGACACACGTCACTGTGCTCTCTGCCGTAGCTAACAATCCTAAAGCCTTCGCGAAGTGTGTAACTATAAAACAATGTGTAGCACCCGTATCAAATAACACCCGACCCATAGTGCCATGGATAGGAAATGTACCCTCGATCGCGGGCGGTGCCTGTGGAACTGCATCCTGGTGGACGTTGTAGACACGTCCATACTGTAGCTGCCCCTGCTGAACTGGGACTGCTGGAATGGGTGGCAAGGCTGCCATCTGTGGCAGTGCGGGGAGAGCGGAGGGAAACATAGGCCTCTGCGGCTCCTGGCGAGCACCCTGCTGCTGCTGCTGTGGGGCCCTGCCCCTATCAGGACAGTCCTGCTTCTTATGGCCAGTCTTGCCACATACAAAGCACTTCCCTGGGAAGTTCCCTCCTCTCTGCCCCTGCTGTCCCCGGCCCTGGTGGCCGTTACCGTTCCTCCCTTGGCCCTGCTGGCCCTGGTGAAACTGCTGCCCATTCAGCCCCTATTGGCCCTGATGGCCGTTTGGACCCTGATGGCCCTGGCGGAAACCTCCCTATCCTTGCCTGTAGTTCCCTGAACGGAACCTCTTACTATCCCCCTGCTGGGAGCCCTGCTCATTCTGCCTCTGCCCCTGACCTGGTTGTGCCCCGCTGGTACTATGTCCTCCAGTCCTGCCCTGATGGCTAGACTCCCCCGACCTCTTACCCTCGGCCATATAAAAACGGTGGTCCTGGCAGTGCAACAATGCAGCATTAACCACATCAGAATAAGTGGCCAACGATAAGTTCCCTAGCAGATGCTGACGGATCCTCCAAGTCAACCCGTCGGTGAACTTCTGAATCTTCTTCTTCTCTGTTGGTATCTCGTCTGGAACGATGTTCAACAGATTCGTGAACTCGGCCTCATACTCGGCCACTGTCTTGCCTTCCTGCTTCAGACTCATGAGCTTCCTCCTCATTTCCGTATGAACAGCGGACGGAAAGTACTTGCGGTCAAACCGCACCCAGAACTCCTGAATCGTGAGAGTATCCCTCTCCTCCGCGGTGGTAATAGACTCCCACCACTGCAGTGCAGATCCAACTAGCTTGAAAGTAGCTAGCACCTGCTTCTGAACATCTGTGCACTCATGCATTCTCAAGTGCCTCTGCATATCCTTCCTCCATTGGCTCGAGACTACCACATCTGAGCTACCTGCAAACTCTGGCGGATGTGCTTTCTGAAAAGCGTCACGTAAACATTCCCAAGAAGACGGGAATGCATTTGCCTGTACTGGCGCAGCAACCGGCGCCTGAGGTGGTGCCTGCTGAACTACGGTAATTGCGGCATTTACCGCTTGGGCTACAATGGCTGCAACCTCAGCGGCGTTCATCATGCCCTGAACTGGAGTGGGCTGGGGTTCGGGCGTTGCATCCCTGGGAACTCGTCGTGCACGTCGTGGAGGCATCTGAAATAAGAACAAAGTTTATAAGTTCGCTGTTTATAAACTTAAAATAGATGAAGAACGAAGCATACACAAAAAGAGTACAACAGTCCTAAAATATAGGGCTCTATATCAAAGAAACGTAGCGAAAACATAATAGCCGTACACATCCTAAAGGACACTAGAACCTGATGCTCTGATACCACCTGTGACACCCCGACTAATTAAATACCGGGTAGCTACTCCTTTATTAAATTAATTCAAAATGCCAAGTTGGTTCAGTTAATAGCATCACTGTCGAAAACATTTTAAAAATTACTAACCACCTAGTATTTAAAAAGTAAGTGCCAAATTTTAAGTTAAGTTTGGTTAACATGCAATAAGGAATAATGAACACATCAACATAATCCATTCACCATAATGAAGTAAATAGAATAACCATCACAATAGAGTAAATAAAGTCTGGAGGAAAACTCCTCACTACATTCCCACAACTGAAATAAATAACCGAATACTGAAATAATACAAGCTAAAGTCTGAAAACTGAAATGTAAAAGATGTCTCTAAAAAGAAATGGGCAACATGCCCTACAACTGATAGATAGTGACTCTGGAATCCAAAAGATAGAAGCGTCTACAAGCAAATCCCTGTAGCTTCCACAACCAGCTACAGCTCGTCACCTGAATGGGAATCCTATGCTTGGGGTCCCTATGGCTGGGCACCTAAAATGGTTTTACAAGAAAAAGATTTGAAAAGAAAATGGGTCCGAGCCCGAATGTGGAGTTATATTTTAAAAACATGCAAATGCTTTAAAAACATTTAAAACATTAAATGCAAAGTACATGTTAGGACGTACACTCACATGATATTCTCACCTCTCGTCTATCTGTGCACTCCTAACGTAAGTACCCATCTACGATGATATAAACCACTAGCTAAGTGACATCATAACTAGCTAGACTGTAATAGTTCCTACCCTTATTACCCAGTTATATTAACATATAACGCTCGTAATTAGATAGGGATTTAATGTAAACTCAGATGCTCAAAATGCAAGATATTTCTCTATCAGCTAACTCATTATGTTTCTAGGAACAATACCGTAATTATTTATACAACATTAACATGAATGTTCTTATTAATTAAGTGTATATTATTCACATCATTAATATACAATACGAGCACCCCGAGAACTAAGCTGCGGTGCACACATACTCTGCTATCCATCCCGGTACATCACGTACATAAGGATCACATATTCCGAATCTCTCAGGAATAGTTCAGATAACACAAATCACAAATAGTGGAGGCGAACACAGTCACATCACATGGGTCACGTACATACCTACGCTCCCACGATCAACGGACTTATTAACATGCCAATAAGTCTTTCTCTGACCTATGTTCATCGAGGTACCAGTCTATATCCCTCCCGTAGGCACACAAGGATTAGAGGGTCCTAAGCGAACGTAACCTCCCATGATAGCAAGTATGGTAGGTATGTCATACACACAATTCATATACTAATACTAAGTAAACACACATCTTAGTAATACCGTATTTTAATCGTAGTACATATTATCATACTAACTATATTTATCACAATATATACTATACCGGTTTGAAATCATATGCGCCATAATTTTCTCACGTCGTAGTAGACACTCACGTCTCAACCCAAACCGTCCATTTAATATAACTCTCGTATATAAATTTACTCCTCGTAATAACCCAAAAGTCCCAATTCTATCCTTACATCATCATCGGAATGTTATCTATATCCTCGAACAAGCTTACGGGACTCCAAAAAATCAAAACAGTCCAAAAAGGACTAAACTATCAATTCGTTAGAAGTCTCGTTCGAACGAGACTGTTCGAACGAGATTCCACTGCCAACTCGTTAGAAGTCTCATTCGAACGAGGCTGTTCGAACGAGATCCCAGTTCGTTCGAACGAACTATACCTTCTAACGATATCTCGTTCGAATGAGATATCGAACGAAATCCATTCTCGTTAGCAGCGACTGGTCAACTCGTTAGAAGCTCGTTCGAACGAGTTCGTTCGAACGACCTGGGTAGGGGCTTCTAACGAGCTACCAGATTCGGCCCAGATTTTTCCCAATTCGTTTTTGTCCATTTTTAACACCTCAAATCTTCTAAACTAAGTCCCAACAATCGTTTAAAGGTCTATAATCAATACTAAACATATATAGTCACCTCCTAACATGTTTTTAAGGGATCAATCCATCCTAACAATAATTAAATTTTCAAATTTCTACCTTTTTTCCCAATATCTCAAGAACATGAACCCTAACTTTATATCATCATCAAATCCCAGAATTTTATTCGTTTTAATCTCTTCTAATCACAATTATTATGAGAGAAATCATCTACCTATCATTCTACATGCAATTCTCTTCAAAATTTTCAAGTTCTAAACTCCAACTACATGGGTTTTCATTTAATCTTTCAAGAACAATCAAAATTCTTCAATTTCTAACATGGAAAAGACATTCTCCGAATTTAAATGGAATAAAGTCACTTGCCTTGGTTTGATTTCTGACTTTGGTGAAGGTTTGATGATGTTTTTCTGCAGAATTCCCTCTCTCCAAGCTCCTCCTCCAATGGTGGCTTAAGGTGGCTAGGGTTTGTTTTGGGAAAGTTGTAAACCTAAAGATAACCTCCGTAGCTTAATGGTTTAATATGGGATGGTTAGTGGGCTTAGTGGGTTTAATCCACATCAGATTTACATCTCTAATTTTCGTCACTTTTTATTCCTCAAAATGTAAAATTACCAAAATACCCTTTAAGTTACCGGTATGGCCTAAAAATACCCAGGGACCCAAACTATACCTCTGGCTAGTGTTTTCTGACTATCTCGACCCTTCCGGACGCGTTGGTGCACTCAAAATGACCATACGGTTTATAGATTTTAAATTCACTTTTTATAATCAAAATATTACACCGTGACGCGGCGGTCCCACGCGTTTTAACAAAATTTTTAAAATGCCGTATATAAATCTCACGGCAAATTTTCCAAATTCAATACTCATATATTATCATATGTGCACATAATCAAATACCAACTCGCATCTCGTTAGTATAATTAACCCGGATTAATTACCAATTTATTCACATTTAATTAATTAATCCCAAAAATAAATATAGCCAAAAATACGGGGTATTACACCTCTGCTCATCGAGGTTCCATTTACCGATATCAATAAAGGCGTACTCAACCGGTATCCAGGAGAGATATCGCAACAACAACTTGTTCCCTCCAGGAACTATGGACACGATTGTCTTGCCATCATTAGCCTGCTATCGCTCTGATAATACCATAATCATATACAATATGTACAAAATATGAACACCCGCCTCTTTGACGAGCGAAAGAAAATAAAATTCTGCTACCGCGAAAAACACATAAGCCTACATTATTATGTTATCGAGACCGACACAACTCAATTTACACACACGAGTCTAAGGTCAACAAACACCACAACTGCATCTCGCCACACTTCTTACTAGAATTTCTTACTCTAGGCCCCGTCTGGGTACCCTAACCTTGTTCTTTTATTCCTACCGAGAAGAGCTAACCGTGTGGCTCCGCACTCCGCATTACCATTTCAACCAGTGGTCTTCCTGACCATGATAAAGTTGTCAACTCCATCAGACACTATAACCTTACTCCTTACAATCACCTTACTAATCCTCTTAACTTCTTCGTTAAAAGGAAACTCCACTACCGGTTCCAACAAATCTCCCCATGTGGATGTCCACTCAGGGGCACCTGAACACACCCACATTCTCCCTACAAGTGAAAATTGTCCTTAAATTTTCACATTTGGGTATTTCCATACCCTACTCTTAAGCCGAAGCTCCCGAGCCTTCTACTTCCACTAGGTAGTGCCACGCTCACATAGCACAACCCTAATTTTAACGTACGGTCCCTATCAAAGACCTGTTTTCGAACCCTTATCTCCACGAGGTAGTTCAAGTTGAGTACCACTTTCTACCATGCCAGTACTTGTATGCTCATAACCTATACTTTAGTAGTCGTTGCAACAATCCTTAATAATTGCCATAAGGGGAGTGACCTCTACGGCGGTCCTAATCCACCGACTTCTACCAGTTGCGCCAGCTAAGCCTTGCCTCCTACTGTCCTCCCCGAGGCCCTCCTTGGTCGTCTTTCTTTGATCGACACACGATCCTAGAACGAGCACGCAAAGGATTACTATAAATCTTATGCTATGGTGCTGTGGCAGTAGAACGAAGTCTCACAAGAGAAATCAACAATCCTAATCATGGGGCTCTATATCGAATCGAGAGCAACGCTGAAAGCGTAGTACGTCCACACAGATTCCTAAGGACGCTAGAACCTGATGCTCTGATACCATCTGTAACAAACCGCCTAACGGGATACCAGGCGATCACTCCTATATCACATTAAAACAGGAGTCACATATGGATCATTCTTAGCATCACTGTAGAAAATCCATTTAATTACTAATATCCTATTAGGCGAGCGTTAAAATTTTACTTAACTACTCTTTTTAAGCGAAGATAATTAAAACATCCACACAGTTTATACGTAAATGAAACTGAAATGAAATAAAATAACGGAACACTCGGTTCAAATTATACAACCATATCAAATGATGTTCAAAGAATACAAAAAAATAGTTGGACCATTGGCCCGAATATTTACACAATACCTCCTATCTAGATTACAAGGATAGAAGCATCTATCGAAAACCTGCACGCATCCACAGCTGCTGCAGCAGACGTCTGACTCGAAGGAAGTGTCATCCAGGCGTCCCTGTGTCTGGACACCTATATATATATATATATATATATATATAATAATAAGGAGTAATGGTGTTTTTACTGTTCAATAAGATGATAACATAATTAAGGTTCGAGATCAACGCCACGTAGGCAAGAAATGAAGGGTCGAGATTGAATACTCCCCCTCGAATCTCTGATATATCAAAACAATCTCAACAAAAGTTTTTGGGGTCATAAAACGACGGCACAAGGACAGTTCACAAGTCTAAAAAAATAGAACTCAAATGTCTGACATATTATGTTTTCCACCCAACTCTATTAAAGCAAATAATACACGCAGACGTTTCTCTCTCTCTAATAGAGCAAAGAATACACGTATAAATCAAACTCTAATATTCAGTCCCTCCCCATACACGTTACACGTAGATGCTTCTATCTCTCTCAGAACTCAAGGTGAGAATTTTAACGAAGGCAAACGAGACGTGAAAAAAATTAGCTCTGATGGTACAAAAAAACTCACCTCGAGCCTCTCACCCGCTCTGCAAAAATAAAGAATGTCGACCTTGATTTTGCCAAACTGTCCAATCTCTCACCCACTACCTCTTACACACCCACTATGTTCTCATGCTCCTTATCTTCTTGACAGAGTTTTTGTATTTTATTTGGTTTGGGTGTTTGAATCATCGTCGTTCATGTGTTTTAACTCTATTTTCTTTTGTTTTTTTATGTGCTAATCTTTCCTCATCACAAACAACTAGGTAACATCTAGGTAACATAATGGTCGCTCAAATATTTCCTCGACACATACAACCAGGTAACACCTCGAGCCTCATTGTGTTGTTTTTGGTTTCAAAATAATCCACTTTATTCATAATCTAGGTCGCTCAGATTTTTTTTTGTTGTTTATGTTTGTGTATGGAAAATCCAAAAAAGGTTATTTAAGAAATGGGGAAGATCTGAGCCCGGGCCTTCATCTTGCTTCGGCTGCAGAAGCAGAAACAAAAGCATTGGTTTGTTTTATTACTTTTTGTTTTCAAAATTACCATTTATTACTTTTTAATTCCGAACGCCACCTTAGTACAACCGAAGAATTGGGTTTTTAATTGTCGGTATTAAGTGGGCAGAGGAGGCTATGGTAATCGGTGATGTAATGGCTCCCGGAGAACCGGGTCAGGCCAAGTCAACCAAATTGTTTTTACAATTTGGGAGGGGAAACCCACAAACAACGGGTTTGATCGCAAATGCGGACTGAGATTGTTTGGTCCGTGAGAGTGTTTTCGAACTTTGTCAGCAAGATTGTGGGTAAGAAGATTAATGGTTCCTGAAATATGATCAAAAAACTTATTGGAAGATAGATCGAGACAGTAAAGACGAAAAAGAGAAGAAAGAGAGGTGAACTTGATCGTAGAGTTCAACATCTTTCTTTTATGGTTTGATTTGGTTATTTCAATTATTTTTTGTTTAGATCACTCACAAAAGGATTAATTCTCAGATAATTTTTGTTTGATTTTATTGATTTCAGTTACGCCCGATTTTAGTTCGAAATATAGTCATCTCTGTCATTTCGGTTACACCCCATTTCGGTTTCATTCTGTGATATTATGTGGGTATTGTATTTATTTGTGTTTGAGATGGTGAAAGAAAGGTGGGTTAACCTCCTTCCACTCTCCTCTATAATTTTAAGGGTCCATGTTTTGTGGAAGAAAATGAACATTAATAGTATGTTAAAATTTTGAATCTTTATGTACATTTTTTGCCCTATTTATACATTTGATGGTTCATATAGTATAGAAATTTAGTTTAGTTTTTAATGGTTTTCCTACGTAGTGCATTTTGTAGAAATTTGAATCTTCATGTACTTTAATGTTTTGTATGCATGTATGGTTTTCCACAAAGGAGCTTATAATTTTTTGGTAGGCAAAGGACAAGATGATGTACATTTAATTGTTTTCAATCTGTTTAAGTGGGCTTAATAAGGTGTCAAGTGAGATCCTTAATAGGATTTTCAATCTGTTTAATTGGCATCATTGTTTGTAAGAAAGGTTTTCTTATTTTTAATCTTAATATCTTTTGGCACTTTTTCAATAAACTTAGATTTTAGATTTTCATGATGTCTTTGGGTTTTGTTAGCTATTTGTTTGCCAAGTTGGAGGATTATTGGAGACGTGTGTGTGGAGAATGTGTGTTAGTGCATGAAAAGACAATCATGATGAAGTATAACTTAAAAACAACGAATCAGTTTTGTGTGCTGAAAAAAAAAATTTAAAATCATATTGTGTCGCTTTTATTTGGTCATATTGTTAAATAAAAGTTTTCGTATCATGTCACAATTTAATCCGGCCGTGTTTCTATTTTTGTAAAAAAATAAAATAAGATTTCACTATACGAAATCTTTTTTTACCAATATGACCAAGTAAATGCAACACGTGATATTTTTTACCAAGCACAAACACGTTTCGATGTCGTGTTTATGTTTTACTTCAATCATGTTTGTATTTGTTTTTGGTAAATAAAATAATAAAATTTTGTGTTTGTGTTTGATAAAAAAATTTATTATTTGCGTTTTCAACAAAAATTCCTGTTATGTCACTGTTACTTGGCCATATTTGTGTTTGGTTCAAAAAAGATTCCGTATTATGTCACATTTTAATTCGGTTGTGTTTCTGTTTCTTTTGTAAATAAATCAAAATAACATTTTGTGTTTTGTTGTCTCGCCTTTATTTGGATTGTATTCGTGTTATGTGAAAAAATATATTTTATGTTGTATCCAACTAACCCTAAGTTAATTTAAAGATAATTAATTTATTAAATTAATAGGTATCATAATTTTTTCTACGTATGTAACTTGCTCGAAATAGATCAATTCACTATCCTCACACGTGAGCAAAACCCTAAAAATTGTACTATTATCTTCCATTGTACCATCAGCACCGGCACACCCTAGACCAACAGTTATTGTTTGAGTCAATGGAGTCCGCTCCTTACCACTGGGACAACCAAGGTGGACCGAGTCAAAATTTTGAAACATTGCAAATGAATCCCGATATAAATACATCTTTTGAAATATCAATTTCAAATCAATGTGTTGATATTCTTATTCGTTTATAAAATTATCACCTACTATATAACGATTAAAACTAATAAATACGAGGAATAATAAATCATTAAAATGTTTTCATCGCGCCATCGAATCAACATCCTCCTTCCTAACGATGGTTTACTTTTCACGACAAACATTGTGTACCTCGAGTACTCTTATAAATGCCAATGAGAGGTAGATCATTAGTTTTTTGTTCATAATATATTTATACATGTTACGATTCTGTATCAACTTCTAACCAATTTACAACCTTTATTAGGATTGGGAGCCAATGACCATGCATTAAAAGTGGATAAATTTTCACAAATTATTTAAATGTGGTTCCCCCAACAAGGTACATTGTCTATATGTCGTTTATATATCGCTTCTCCATTTCATGTGTTTTCTTTAATTAATACTATCTATTAAAATTTCTTCTAGATTGTCATGCACAAACTTAATCTTCATTGGAAATACGGCGAGCTCGATGCAGGGATATTTCATAGAGTGATTCAGAGAATGTATCTCAGGAATGCAATGTGATTGCCTATCAATGGGATATTCATTTTTTTATGCCTAACTATACTACTTTTGTAAAATTTATGCTCCCACTTTTGTATAGTCTTCTAGGCCTTTCTTTTACCTTCCATAATCCATAGGTATTTGTCTAAGTTCAAATTGGTAAAATTTTGTTGGGTAACAAAATTTTTGTCATTTTACAATTATGCACTTTGAAAATTTTATCCGTTTTACGATTACGTACTTTGGAAAGTTTTACCGTGCCTTTAGGCACGGGAATTCCGCTAGTGTATATATATATATATATATATATATATATATATATATATATATAATATAACAAGAAAAGAAAAGTAGATAAACGGGTCAGAGCCTGAATTTGAAAATATTTTGCAAGTGCATAAATGCTTGATATTAGAAAAATATTTGTATCTCATATTTAAATTGGTTTCGCACTCCCATCAGATAGCCCTCACCTCTCCTCTAATAGTGCACACCTAACACACCCTAACAACACATCCTAGTCAAGCTACCCCGACTAACTAGTCTAATCACCCAGCTACTATCTACCCTCGATAGTCCATGTGCTAAGGGCTAAACTTCCCTCCATTCTCAAGACTGCACCAAGTTCGTGCGTGGGTTGTCTCGCAAAGTGAAATCCAAACAAGGAACCCACCCGATACACTACTACTTGTCAGGGTTAATGGTAGAGATCCATTAGGCCCGTAGCACCCATCTAAAGTACAAATATATACATATTTATATATACAGGCCACATTCAATTATTATATACGTTTTACCATATACAACCGGATAATATCTCTCGGACTGAGGTTTACGAATTTGAATATCATCTTTATAATACACATCCGGATCTACCTCCCGGACCGAGGTATATTCTATACTCATGTCAAAACTTTCTATTTCCCTTCTCAAATCTAGGAAATATATTTAAAAGCCAATTCATTAGCATGAATTGCTTTACCATATCGTATACCTTTTTAAAAGACTCAGGAAATGTACCCAAAGCCATTTCATTATCATGAAAATGCTTTGATCATATCATATGCTTCCACATCCCTTCTTCCATCCGGGAGTGTTACCGTAGCCAAAATCTTTATCCCATTTCCATTTTTATTCTCAGGAAATGTAAATTAAAGCCAATTTATTATCATAAATTGCTTTAATAAAACTAAGACCGCCCCTACGAGTTTCCCCGCTGGACTCGCCCCTAAATGGCTATCATCTTCTAGGGCCTATCTATACAAGACAACCTGGGAATCTACCAACGTCGGGAAGCGGCCATATGCCTGCGGGATAGTCATGACCAGACAAGAATTACCTAACCATCGCAGTACAAATAATCGCTCATATGGCCTATAGGACTATATCCACCCTGCATTCATTAGATAGGGGGCTTCACCTCACGCGCGCAACTTCCCTTATGACAGTCATTTAGGGAGGTGTGTAATCCATATTTTATTAATTATGAAAATCTTTCTTTTCCATTTTGAAAATATTCATTTTTATGTTTTCAAAATCATTTACGTCATATCATATATATACTGTAATCACATCGTATATACATATACCATATATTCCTCCCTGAATATATAAGAATGGCCATATTTTCCAAACCATCTATCGATGATCATTGATCCCAAAGATTCCCTCAAGGAATCATAATCATGCATTCATATAAGCATGACACTAAACCTAAAGTATTTCCTTACTTTCAAAACTATTAAATACCTTAATCGTCTTTAAGGACTTTATTGGATGTCTCTAGTATTACCAATTCACTCTAAGTGAATATACATATATCTACATCCCCAAATTATCCTAATTATCTCCTAGGATACACTTAATGGTAATAGATATAATTATGCTTTCTATACGCATAATTATATAGGCCTATATGCCTATTAGAAATGTCCTCGGGATTTATCTCACTCGAACAACCTTAAATATAGTGGGTTAGGGATTTCATTTCCATGAACCCAAAGACTACACGTAGACCAATTAATCATTTAGGGGTACCCACCCTTTTTTAGGAATCCCAACATCTTAACTCATCAATTATTCTATTTTCCTCGAAAATATCGTTTAAGGGTTATACATTAAAACCCTCACCCTAACCTCCTAAATCCCCTTAATTAAAGGACCATACAGTCCTAAAAGGCCCTTTGTTTTATCGCATAATTAACCTCGAAACAAGATGAATTGAAATCTAACCCATCCGAAACATCCTAGAAAAATTTTCCTCTTTCAACAGGGATCGATCGATCGACCCTTGGCCGTCGATCGATCGATGGCTCGATCGATCGAGCCCCCATGATCGATCGATCGATCATGGCGGGTAGCTTCTTCCCCAAGAAGTTGTTTCAGCCATTAAAGCTTCTCCCATGCTTTTGTCGCCTCACCCAATGACCTACAACCTCAACCAACTACAAATACACATATATTAAGGGTTCTAAACATCATAGAACCCTAAACCACCAATTAATTTCAATTAATTTCTAAATTTCTCCAATTATCAAATTTTAGGGGTTTATTCACTTTAACTTTCGAAAACCCATTTTATCCATGAAAACCGAACCCAAAATCGTTAGGGTTTGTTATACCAACAATGATATGAGATATTTATGCTTAAAAATAAATAAATCAAGTAAACACTTGCCTCGTGGATAAAATCCGACGTCCTCGAGCCGAATCCCCGCGGAGACTGGCTGGAATCTCCCCCTTTTCTCCTCTTTTCTTCCTCCTCTCTCTCTTCTCTCTCTTTTCTCTTATTTCTTTCTTCTTTTCTCCCTATCCCCCTCTTTATATAAGAAGAAAAAGGGTTATACCCCTTAAAACCCAAAGACGACTCGTTTACCCAATTACGAGTTACTTTTACCTCTAAAATTACTCGAAACTCATTTTTGACAATCGAACACCCTTTTCCGACTATCTCGGACATTTCGAGACTCATAGCGCAGCCGAAATTTTCATCCGAGGCACTTGACCGCAAATCACTATTTCAACCCAAAATAACATTATGCGGGTTTTCTAGTTAAAATCTTACCTCGTGTCGCTTTACTCAACGGAGAAATATAATTAAAATATTTCGACCTATATAGTCCCAAAAATAATCACAACATCCTTCGAAAATCATTTAATCCTCGAAATCCTAAAAAGTACTAATTAGGGAAATTTCCCAAAATTCCAATTTATAATTAATTATGGAATTTAATCGTCTCCAAAAAGGGCGGGTTGTTACTGTTTGATGAGATATTACACCTTTTTAAATTGTTGTTTGATGTTTGAAAACTAACTCCTTTACTTCTGACATGTTGTTGAGATTAACTGAGAAATTGTTGCGTCACACTTCATATTAAGGTGTTTTTGGAATGTTTTATAGTGTGGAAGTTAAAACAAATGTACACTAATTTTTATTATTTTGATGTGTGAACCATGTTGCCTTAATAGTAGGAGAAGCATATTTAGATACCACCCGTTCCCAAGACATTATCCTATCACCTTTTTAACCGGTTTGGGTGGAGCCATGACCAAATCGGATTCCTAATTGATGGATCTGCACATGACGATAACATATCAAATCAAGTTTTGATTAATTTTTTTACTACAACTACATGATATGACCAGTAACAAAATGACATGAACATGGTCCAAACAGAATACAAACCTGATAGGACATGATATGTAAAATATCGAAGGCTTGGCGAGTTTGGGCTTAGTGAAGGTGATTTTGACACGAATTTGCTAGCAACGAGTCTAATTACTCTTTGTCGACGGTTTATTTTCCAAACATAATTCCTAACGAGTCTAATAAATCAATATTTGTAGTTTCCATATTCTTTTTGGCAAAAATAGTACATTTATAAGAAACTAGCTGATATGTACAAGTGGTATCTTTATTCACAAGTCTCATACAAACAAGGTACATATCAAAACCCACGACTTTATGAAAGAGAAATATAACGCTCCCATTCTATATTGTATGAATTTAATGTTTGTTTATTGAGTCTCACTTCAAAAATACAGTAAAATATTATCTTCTTCGGCTTATTATACTTGTTGGTATCTTTTGGGGTTTAAGAATTTCATTAGTGTACATAGGATATTTCAATTTTATCTTCACGTATTTTCATAATGTAGACATAAATTTGTGGTAATCTTTTTGGAAAAAAAATTAGTTGTAATAGAAATTTATCCTATAAGGAAAATAATAATTTGTGCACTTAGGGCACATATTTTGAGTCTCAAAATAGTAAATACTAGTATGCAGGCCACACGATACGTAGCCAAGTTTATCAAATTCTAAGATTTAAATGAGATTTAATTCTGAAATAAAAACTAAAAAGCAATATCATTACAAAGTTTTTATAAGAAATTCAATGAACAGTTTAATATTAAAGAATATTCTAACCATGGCCATGAAAAAAATGAAACTACATTTCTTCATATTTCCATCCGTGCATCGCGCAGGGTTTAAAACTAGTCGTTAGTAAATAGCGTCAAAAGTTAGTAAAATAACTGTAAAGTCCCGATAATAAAAGTTATATTTAATCAATTGTCAAATAATATAGGAGTGAATCAATAAAAAATATATATAATGCCCCTGATAAAAAAGAGTACCAACTAAGACCTCCGTAGTTATTCCTGCTTCAAAATAAAGCGATTTACTTAATTATGAATAACCTTTTGGCTTTTCAAATCTTACATTTCTCTCAAACATTAACTTGTTGGTTTTCCACCCATATGCATTAAAGTTAAGACAATGCAAAAGGGCTAACTATTTTGATATGCATTAAAGTTAAGTTAATGCAAAAAGGCTAACTATTTTTATAAATAAGCCTACGCACCTCAATTCTACGTATCCCTTGGGCCAACATTTTATTATTGTTTCTTGTGAGTTTAGAGAGCTTAGGTGGAGAAAAATAACTATGGCCGTTCAAATGAGGTGAATGTGTCAAACTTCAAGATAGATGAGGAGGTCATGCCAAATGAAGGAGAAAATAATAATCTCAAAGAAACCAACCAAAATGAAGTTGCTATTGAGATAAAAGACAACTTGCCTGTTGAGAATAAGGAACTCATGCCCACGTATGACGAAAAATCTAAGATTGAGGCAAAAGAGGATGTGCATATTGAAAATGAAGAAAATGAAATGATAGAGAAAAAAGATGGAGTGCCTATAAAAAATGAGGAGTTGGTTATGGAGGAGAATGAAAAAAATGCTATGGTTGGGAAAAAAATGGCGCGACTGATAAAAAAGATGAGTTGGCTGTGTCCGAAAATGAAAAAAATTTGAAGGTAGATGAAACGATTGAAAATGAAACTATGAAGAATGAGATAAAAGAGGAAAATATTGAATTGAATCTTACCAAAGAGGAACCCGTTGAGGTCGGTATTTGATGCGGCATGGGTTCTATTATCCAAGCCTAACTTATATATTTATATTTTATATATGAATAAAGTGGTGGGAAATGTATTTGGGTTTGGTGCCAATGATTGAAATGGTGTTCGTTGGATAATAAGTCTTTGAAATGGGTAAGAGCATATTTGTATTTTTGGGCAACGTTTGTTTGCATCTGTTTCAATACATGGATGTTATGAATATGTGTTCCCATTATCTAATATTACATGAATTTACTACATGTTAATAACATTCTCTCTGCCTCAAGGTTTATTTGGTTTGTGTTTTTTAAGCTTTATTTCTTTGTTGGAAACTTTTTTTTAGTAATGATGCAATCTGCGTGTAGTTATTCGTATACCAACGTTTGAATCAAATTACGTAATGCAGATTTAATATTTTTTCACAATCTACCGAGGATAAAAAATAGTTTTGAGATGAAATTTTATAATGTATAAATAATATTTGTGATATTTTACCTTTAGAGAAATGCTTTATGTACCGGCAAAAGCTTACTACCTAACTCAACTGGCTGACATGGCATGCCACTTCAATTTTGAAGAAGATGATTTGTCGTAATAATTTATCTTCTTTATTTATCTTCTTGGATTGGTTGGAGTTTAATGGACAAAATTTTAATTATAACTAATATTTTCTCTGCTATTCTAATTTTCATTTTAATTTCAAATAAATAATTTTAAAATATTATAAATTAATCTCTAAATATGAAGAAGACTCAATTAAAATATGACACAATAAGATTTTTATTTTATTTATATAACACGATCTCGAACCAATTAAATTAGAATATGACCTTCATTTTTATTTACCCAACACAAACACGGACATTTAAAAATAACACGAGACCACATCAATTCCTATTTTTTTTAACCACGTGCTTGAATCAAATAAAATGCAACACAATATGAAATATATATTTTTTATTTATCTAACACTGTTACGAACCAATTAAAACAGAACATGACCTCCAGATTTTTGTACCTAACACTAACACGACCAATTAAAAATGAAACGAGGTAACACAAATTCTTATTTTTTTTAGATGAGCACGAATCAATTAAAATATGACACAATACAAAAAATATATATTTTTGCCTAAATAAGAGTTCCCATTATGTCATTTTTCATTTAGACATGTTCGTGTTGTAGGTTGCGGTTATTGTCGCTGGCGCGGATCCGCATCATTTAATGGATGTGGGATCGGGGTAGTGGCACTAACAAATCGATTTTAAAACATTTTATTATTTTGATAAAAACTGTTATATATTTATTTTCGATAAAGTTATTCTTTTCTTCTCCCTAAAATCTATTTTTTGTGTTAAAACTAGTTTAAGAAATGCTATTTTCTTTTAAAAAGTCTATTATATTTGTCATAATTGTTTTTTATTCATAAGAACGATTTTTGCTAAAAAAATGTTTTTCTTTTGTTTTTGTCATGTCGTGTCGTGTCGTGTCATTTTTGCTAAATTAATGTTGACATGTTTCAAACTTGTTTTTCTTGGTTCAAACTTTTTTTACATTGATTAAAAATGTGTTTTTATGTTTCGGTCAAGATGTTTTTTTTGGGTTAAGAACTATTTTTTGTGTTTAAACTAGTTAAAAAAATGTATTTTGCTGAAAATATTTTTTATTTATTTGTGTTTGGTTTTTGTTAAAACTGCATTTTCCTCTTTTTTTTAGAAGGCAACAACTATATGTATTTTTAAAAAAATTATTGTGGCGATCGTGACACTGGTTATTATCGCTGGCGTGACCCCACGTTCATAAGGCAATTACCAATCGAACACGTCATGTCAGCACATCTCAACCGACACATATGACACGACACAACAAAAACAAAAGAAAAAACATTGTTTTTAGCAAAAAGATGTTTGTAACAATAAAAAAAAAATGACAGAAGCAAATGATTTTTTCATCAAACAACTTTTAAAAATGCAGTGATAATCAAAATAAAAAAAGTTTTAAAACCAATATGTGGCGCGAACCCAAATCCATTAAATGATGCCGATCATCGCTCGCTTTTTTATTTGGATCGTGATCTTGTCTGTTAAAAACGAGATGATTCATAATCGCATTGTGTAACGTTTTAGTTGGTTTGTGTTAAGTAAAAAAAATGATTACGTGTCTTGTCTTATCTAATTTTAAAACATAATTTTAACATATGTTTTGTTACATATATTTATATATAACGTGTATTTATGATTTTTGATTGTACTGGATTTTTTTAACTTGAAAGTTATATTTTACAAACAAAAAATTAATGACTTGGATGTGTTTTTAACTCCCACATGGAAGTTGTTGTTTGGATAAACGTAATCATCAAGCCACGCAAGAAACATTTCTCTGGGTTTAGGCTTATTTACTTGCATGGGTGCTTGCCAACTCAGTTAGCCACATCAGCCGGTGGGGGTATTCCGATGCATTTAGCCGGTTCCTATAGCATTCCTCTTTTTAATCAAATAGGTCAAATGGATCTATCCATATATCACTGGAATACAGATATGAAGCTTCACTTTTGATTATTTTTTATTCCATTATTTCCGTTGATCAAGCCCAATTTTATAATTAGATCAATTTAAATGGGTGAATTGGAAATTTAAAATAAGTACAATAATGTTAATACTAAACAAATTATGTTTGGGCTATCATAACTTATAAGTTAAGATAAATATATATGTGAAATTAGAGCCAAAAATATAACGAGCCTTAAGAAAACCAAGGGCTGTCAAAAATTATTTTTTATTGTGTGTTTGTATGGTATTTTGAAAGAGCAATAACACATATTTCTTTAACTTTACATAAATTTGAAACGAAATAAATTGTTTTTTGATAGTTATGCTATGTCACAAATATATTTTTTGATACAAAGCCATCATTCTGATATTTCCTTAATTCATACTTTATCTATCTGATTTGTATAATTAAAGATAATGTGATATGATATGTGTAACTTCTCCTCCATTTCATTTTGGGTAGTTTGATGAGATATTACACCCTTTCAAATTGTTGTAAGATGTTTGAAAACTAACTCCATTACTTCTGACTTGTTGCTGAGAGTAACTGAGAAATTGTTGGGTCACACTTCATATTAAGGTGTTTTTGGAATGTTTTATAGTCTGGACCTTAAAACAAACATACACTAATTTTTATTATTTTGATGTGTGAACCATGTTGCCTTAATAGTAGGAGAAGCATATTGAGATACAACCCGTTCCCAAGACATTATCCTATCACTTTTTTAACTGGTTTGGGTGGAGCCATGACCAAATCGGATTACTAATTAATGGATCTGCAACAGACGACAACTTATCGAATCAAGTTTTGATAAATTTTTTACTATAAATACATGATATGACCCGTAACAAAATGATATGAACATGGTCCAAACAAAATACAAACCTGATAGGACATGAAATGTAAAATACTGAAGGCTTAGTGAGTTTGGACTTAGTGAAGGTGATTTTGACACGAATTTGCTAACAACGAGTCTAATTACTCTTTGTCGATGGTTTATTTTCCAAATATAATTCCTAACGAGTCTAAAAATTCAATTTTTGTAGTTGCCATATTCTTTTTGGCGAAAACAGTACATTTATACGAAACTAGCTGATATGTACAAGTGGTATCTTTATTCACAAGTCTTGTACGAACAAGGTACATATCAAAACCCATGACTTTACGAAAGAGAAATATAACGCTCCCATTCTATATTGTATGAATTTAATGTTTGTTTATTAAGTCTCACTTCCAAAATACAGTAAAATTTTACCTTCTTCGGCTTATTATACTTGTTGGTATCTTTTGGGGTTTATTCAATTTTATCTTCACGTATTTTCAGTGTAGACATAAATTTGTGGTAATCTTTTTGAAATTTTTTTTAGTTGTAATTGAATTTTACCCTATAAGGAAAATAATAATTTGTGCACTTAGGGCACATATTTTGAGTCTCAAAATAGTAAATACTAGTATGCAGGCCACACGATACGTAGCCATGTTTATCAAATTCTAAGATTTAAATGAGATTTAATTCTGAAATAAAAACTAAAAAGCAATATCATTACAATGTTTTTATAAGAAATTCAATGAACTGTTTAATATTAAAGAATATTTTAACCATGGCCATGAAAAAAATGAAACTACATTTCTTCATATTTCCATCCGTGCATCGCACAGGGTTTAAATCTAGTCGTTAGTAAATAGCGTCTAAAGTTAGTAAAACAACTGTAATGTCTTCATAATAAAAGGTATATTTAATCAAATGTCCAATAATATATGATTGAATTAATTGAAAAAATATATAACGCCCCTGATAAAAAAGAGTGCCCACTAAGACGTCTATAGTCATTCCCGCTTCAAAATAAAGCGATTTACTCAATTACGAATAACCTTTTGGCTTTTCAAATCTTAAATTTCTCTCAAACGTTGACTTGTTGGTTTTGCACCCATATGCATTAAAGTTAAGAGAATGCAAAAGGGCTAACTATTTTGATATGTATTAAAGTTAAGAGAATTCAAAAGAGCTAACTATTTTTATAAATAAGCCTACGCACATGGATTCTACGTATCCCTTTGGCCAACATTTTATTATTGTTCTTTGTGAGTTTAGAGAGCTTAGATGGAGAAAAATAACTATTGCCGTTCAAATGAGGTGAATGTGTCAAACTTCAAGATAGATGAGGAGGTCATGCCAAAAGAAGGAGAAAATAAGAATCTCAAATAAACCAACCAAAATGAAGTTGCTATTGCGAATAAGGAACTCATGCCCACGTATGAGGATAAATCTAAGATTGAGGCAAAAGAGGATGTGCATATTGAAAATAAAGAAAATGAAATTATTGAGAAAAAAGATGGAGTTCCTATAAAAAATGAGGGGTTGGTTATGGAGGAGAATGAAAAAAATGCTATTGTTGGGAAAAACGATGGCGCGACTGATAAAAAAGATGAGTTGGCAGTGTCCGAAAATGAAGAAAATTTGAAGGTAGATGAAATGATTGGAAATGAAACTATGAAGAATGAGATCAAAGAGGAAAATGATGAATTGAATCTTAACAAAGAGGAACCCGTTGAAGTCGGTGTTTGATGCGGCATGGGTGCTTCTATTATCCAAGGCCATCTTATATATTTATATTTTATATATGAATAACGTGGTGGGAAATGTATTTGGGTTTGGTGTCAATGATTGAAATGGTGTTCGTGGGATAATAAGTTTTTGAAATGGGTAAGAGCATATTTGTATTTTTTGGCAATTTTTGTTTGGATCTGTTTCAATACATGGATGTTATGAATCTGTGTTACCATTCTCTAATATTACATGAATTTACTACATGTTAATAACTTTCTCTCTGACTCAAGATTTATTTGGTTTGTATTTTTTAAGCTTTATTTCTTTATTGGAAACTTTTTTTTAATAACGATGCAATCTGCGTGTAGTTATTTTTTTACTAATGTCTGAATTATGTTACGTAATGCAGAATAATTTTTTTTCACAATCTACCTAGGAAAAAAAATAGTTTTGAGATGAAATTTTATATTGTATAAAAAATATTTGTGATATTTTTCATTTTAAGAAATTGCTTTATGTACCGGTAAAAGCTTACCGCCTAACTCAACTGGCTGACATGGCATGCCACTTCAATTTAGAACAAGATGATTTGTCATAATAATTCATCTTCTTTATTTATCTTGTTGGATTGATTGGAGTTTAATGGACAAAATTTTTATCATTGCTAATATTTTCTCTGTTATTCTAATTTTCATATTAATTTCAAATAAATAATTTTAAAATATTATAAAGTAATCTATAAATATGAAGAAGACTCAATTAAAATATGACACAATAAGATTTTTATTTTATTTATCTAACACGATCTCGAACAAATTAAATTAGAATACGACATTAATTTTTATTTACCAAACATAGACACGACCATTTAAAAATAGCACAAGACAACATCAATTCCTACTTTTTTAAACATGATCATGAATCAAATAAAATGCAACACAATACGAAATATACATTTTTTTATTTATCTTACACTGTTACGAACCAATTAAAACAGAACATGACCTTCACATTTTTGTACCTAACACTAACAAGACCAATTAAAAATTAAACACGGTAACACAAATTCTTATTTTTAATTAGATGAGCACGGATCAATTAAAATACGACACAATACAAAATATATGTTTTTTGCGTAAATAAGAGTTCCCATTATGCCATTTTTCATTTAGACATGTTCGTGTTGTAGGTAGCGGTTATTGTCGCCGGCGCGGATCCGCATCATTTAATTGATGTGGGACCGCGGTAGTGGCACTAACAAATCGATTTTAAAACATTTTTTTATTTTGATAAAAACCGTTATTTATTTATTTTCGATAAAGTTGTTCTTTTTTTCTCCTTAAAATCTATTTTTTGTGTTAAAACTAGGTTAAGAAACGCTATTTTCTTTAAAAAAATCTATTATATTTGTAAAAATTGTTTTTTATTCATAAGAACGATTTTTGCTACAAGAAATGTTTTTCTTTTGTTTTTGTCATGTCGTGTCGTGTCGTGTAATTTGTGTCAGTTGCGATACACTGAGATTACGTGTTGCGATCCGCAAACAATAACCAGTGTCGCGGTCGACACATATAAATTGATGTTGACATGTTTCAAACTTGTTTTTCTTGGGTGAAACTTTTTTTACTTTGATAAAAAACGTGTTTTTATGTTTCTGTCAAGCTGTTTTTTTTTGGGTTAAGAACTATTTTTTGTGTTTAAACTAGTTAAAGAAATGTATTTTGCTAAAAATATTTTTTATTTATTTTTGTTTGGTTTTCATTAAAACTGCATTTTCCTCTTTTTTTTTAGAAGGCAACAACTATATGTATTTTTAAAAAATGTATTATGGCGATCGTGACACTGGTTATTATCGCTGGCGTGACCCCACTTTCATAAGACAATTACCAATCGAACACGTCATGTCAGGATATCTCAACCGACACATATGACACGACACAACAAAAACAAAAGAAAAAATATTTTTTTTAGCAAAAAGATGTTTGTAACAATAAAAAACAATTTAGACACAAGCAAAAGATTTTTTTTATCAAACAACTTTTAAAAAAGAATTGATAATCAAATTAAAAAAAGTCTTAAAACCGATTTGTGGCGCCAACCCAGATCCATTAAATGATGCGGATCCGCGCTCGCTTTTTTATTTGGATCGTGATCTTGTTTGTTAAAAACTAGATGATTCATAATCGCATTGTGTAACCTTTTAATTGGTTTGTGTTAAGTAAAAAAAATGATTTCGTGTCTTGTCTTATCTAATTTTAAAACATAATTTTAACATATGTTTTGTTACATATATTTATATATAACGTGTATTTATGATTTTTGATTGTACTGGTTTTTTTTAACTTGAAAGTTATATTTTACAAACAAAAAATTAATGACTTGGATGTGTTTTTAACTCCCAAATGGAAGTTGTTGTTTGGATAAACATCATCATCAGCCCACGCAAGAAACATTTCTCTTGCTTTAGGCTTATATACTTGCATGGGTGCTTGCCAACTCAGTTAGCCACATCAACCGGTGGGGGTATTCCGATGCATTTAGTCGGTTCCTATAGCATTCCTCTTTTTAATCAAATAGGTCAAATGGATCTATCCATATATAATTGGAAAACAGATATGAAGCTTCACTTTTCGATCATTTTTAATTCCATTATTTCCGTTGATCATGCCCAATTTTATAATTAGATCAAATTAAATGGGTGATTTGTAAATTTAAAATAAGTACAATAATATTAATACTAAACAAATTCTTTTTGGGCTATCATAACTTATAAGTTCAGATAAATATGTATGTGAAATTAGAGCCAAAAATATTATGAGCCTTAAGAAAACCAAAGGCTGTCAAAATTTGTTTTTTATTTAGTGTTTGTATGGTATTTTGAAAGAGCAATAACACATATTTCTTTAAGTTTACATAAATTTGAAACAAAATAAATTGTTTTTTGATAGTTATGCTATGTCACAAATATATTTTTTGATACAAAGCCATCATTCTGATATTTCCTTATTTCATACTGTTTCTAATTGATTAGTATAATTCAAGATAATGTGATATGATATGTGTAACTTCTCCTCATTTGATTTTGGGTAGTTTGATGAGATATTACACCCTTTCAAATTGTTGTTAGATGTTTGAAAACTAACTCCTTTACTTCTGACTTGTTGTTGAGATTAACTGAGAAATTGTTGCATCACACTTCATATTAAGGTGTTTTTGGAATGTTTTATAGTGTGGAACTTAAAACAAACGTGCACTATTTTTTATTATTTTGATGTGTGAACCATGTTGCCTTAATAGTAGGAGAAGCATACTGAGACACCACCCGTTCCCAAGACATTATCCTATCACTTTTTTAACTGGTTTGGGTGGAGCCATGACCAAATCGGATTCCTAATTGATGGATCTGCAACAGATGACAACTTATCGAATCAAGTTTTGATTAATTTTTTACTATAACTACATGATATGACCCATAACAAAATGATATGAACATGGTCCAAAAAAAATAAAAACCTGATAGGACATGATATGTAAAATATCGAAGGCTTAGTGAGTTTGGACTTAGTGAAGGTGATTTTGACACGAATTTGCTAACAACGAGTCTAACTACTCTTTGTCGACGGTTTATTTTCCAAATATAATTCCTAACAAGTCTAAAAACTCAATTTTTGTAGTTGCCATATTCTTTTTGGCGAAAACAATACATTTGTACGAAACTAGCTGATATGTACAAGTGGTATCTTTATTCACAAGTCTCATACAAACAAGGTACATATCAAAACCCATGACTTTATGAAAGAGAAATATAACGCTCCCATTCTATATTGTATGAATTTAATGTTTGTTTATTGAGTCTCACTTCCAAAATACAGTAAAATATTATCTTCTTCGGCTTATTATACTTATTGGTATCTTTTGGGGTTTAAGAATTTCATTAGTGTACATAGGATATTTCAATTTTATCTTCACGTATTTTCATAATGTAGACATAAATTTGTGGTAATCGTTTTGGAAAAAAAATTCGTTGTAATTGAAATTTACCCAATAAGGAAAATAATATTTTGTGCACTTAGGGCACATATTTTGAGTCTCAAAATAGTAAATACTAGTATGCAGGCCACACGATGCGTAGCCAATTTTATCAAATTCTAAGATTTAAATGAGATTTTATTATGAAAGAAAAACTAAAAACCAATATCATTGTAAAGTTTTTATAAGAAATTCAATGAATTGTTTAATATTAAAGAATATTTTAACCATGGCCATGAAAAAATGAAACTAAATTTCTTCATATTTCCATCCATGCATCGCGCAGGGTTTAAAACTAGTCGTTAGTAAATAGCGTCTAAAGTTAGTAAAACAACTGTAATGTCTTCATAATAAAAGTTATATTTAATCAATTGTCAAATAATATATTGTGACAACCCGCTCCAAATAATAACGGGTGGCCGGATCTATACTACATAAATCAGGTATCTCAGATTGTACAGTCTCAACATCAACAACAAAACACTAATATAAGGCTAACTACCCGAAATCATTAAGTGCGAATTGCCAAAATTTGAAACTTTTATTTAACAACAACAAAACCAATTATGCACACAACCAACAATATACATCTAACTATGATGAAAAGTGCATGCTCCGATAATATGAAAGAGTACAATACATTGTACAACAAAAATCTCATCAATGGAATACTCGAAAATGCTGTCGGGTAACAGACAATACAATAATCTGAGAAATGAAATATGAAAGTGTTAATTTACAACACTTGAATACTAACTCAATGTAAAAACTGAATCCTAATCTAGATATACAAAGATATGAGTCGACTAAAGCAAAATACCGCAACAGTCCGCAACTGCCACGGCTCCACGACCCCTGGATGGAGGAACATCAAAGGCTTTCTTGCGGAGGAACACCTGAGGTAAAACAATATATACATGGAGGGGGAAAATATAAACATGTCAGAGCCCGAGTTTTGAAAAACAGTTTATAGCAAGTGTATTAAATTGCATAATAATTATAAATGCATTATTACATGATTTAGTTGGAATCGAACACTCCATAAAAATTCAACTCACCTCTCATCTAAAGCGCACACTAAGCGTATGCACGTGTCTCCAAAAGGATGTCTGATTCTAATTTGGTAAGAGGATTCTAACTTAAACCCAAATAAAGTATTTAAGTGAAACCATCTAACCTATCTCCCAATTCTACATTTATTTCTATACTTTCAGTTATATACATTATCTTTAATGCAATTTTTATAGTTATCTTCATAATGTTCATTTGTTCAACATATAAAGTTACATGATCCAATCATGTCATCGTCAACACAATACATCAACAATCTCACATACTAGAATTTATGTTCTAGTGATGCACTTATAACGCATGAAACCATATATAATTATTATATGAGTTATTAGTATCAAGAGTTGAGGACTAAACTCCTCCCGATTCTCAACACGACGCTGCGTTTCGTGCGTGGGACGTCTCGCCGAGGCGAAATCCAAACAAGCAACCCCCCCGTTACACTACTCCTGACCGTATCGATCCTCGGGGCTCATTATGCCCTCAATGCAAGATGCATGTAACCAAAATGATTATTATCCAATTTTTAATTAAGTCATAATCCCAATTCTCAACAGTACACGGCATTTCATGCGTGGGACGTCTCGCCGAAGCGAAATCCAAAAAAGGAACCCCCCCATTACACTACTCCTGGCACTGTCGATTTTCGGGGTAGGTGATATATAGAGAAACATGAGCATTAAGGATTAAACTTATCCCCAAGTTCCAACATTACACTGCGGTTCGTGCGTGGGACGTCTCGCCGAAGCGAAATCAAAACAAGGAACCCCCCTGATACACTAATCCTGGAAATGTAGGTCGTTGAGGTCCATTATGCCCTTGACCCTCAAATACATGCACAAGAAATAATAACCATCCAACCGAGATATAACTCGAAGGAAGCAGGCTCACATGCTATCATCTTCCAGCAGCCCATATACGTAGCAAACTGGGGCCACCTCGTGGGGTTCAACGACACCCACCTCGTGATCTACTCACGCACACGACGTCCGGGAAGCGGTCATAGTTCCTAACCGGCAAGTGAGAGCGTCACATACCCCCGACCTCTCACCCCCAAAATAAATAAATATATATATCATAAATGTCATTTGCTGACCACAAGGACGACTATGACCTGGGGAATATCCATATCCTGCTTTTCTACTCAGAATGCTCACCCTCTACGCACAAAACTTCCCAATGATAGCAAGGAGGGGGGTATGCTTAACATGTATATACACCATCAAATAAGGTATACATACATCCCATATAATAAAGATATACAATTATAAAAGGTATACCTGAACATCATTTCCATATTCATTATACGCCCTTAGGCGAAATAGATTAATATCATTATTTAGTATATCTCTCTCTTTTGATACACTAACTTGAAGGACACAGGCTCGCTTTGTGCTCATAGCAATCATAATGAGGCTTTATTTGCCTCCAAAGTTCCACAATTCCAAAAATACAAGTAATACTAAAAGTTTAATAGAACAAAAATTTGAATGGTCCAAAGAAATAACTCCTCTCAGTCTCTGACATTTGCCACTTTCGTGCGGGGGACGTCTTGCAAAAGCGAAATCCAAACAAGGAACCCTCCCAATACACTACTATGTGGCGACGTCGGGGATTGAGAGTTTGTTAAATCCGGACTAGTGTTTGAAAATTATTTTAGAGAAAATAAATTAGTTTGGAAGGGCCCAAAGGCCGATAAAAGTTTTATTTTGAAAATAGTTTATTTTGAAAACGGTTTATATATGATAATATAATATAAAATGCCTTATGTCCAACACAAGGTCTTTATACATCATCATCTATATATAACATGTAGCTCAGAAATATTATCATATTCATAAGCTAATATTTTACCTGCGTCCCATCAAACCACAATCTCAACTTTCAAACATAAACATCATCGTACATCATTTTTACATTGACTACAAGGTTTAAAGCTCTTTATGAGCACCTTGAAAAATCCTCAATCCTTTACAAAATCATAGAATAAGAGCCTATTTTGCTCCGAATTTCCCCTTAGGGTCATTATATACATAATAGGGCTATTGTATTACCCTTACACAAATATCTCACATACGATATTGTCAAAACTCATTTTAGTAATTATCCTATTAATAAAGGAAAAATTACTTACAACATCCATCTCTAGTTCGATTTCCCATCCTCATCAATTGGCTCCCAAACATAGTCCCCGGTCTAAAGCGACCTCGAATCTGCTGTAGGGATTGCACTTCCAAAATTTCATCAAAACGTGGTCCCTTACCTCTATTAGGACAATCTCTCTTTTTATGACCTATTTCTTTACAAAAGAAACACTATTTTGATATGTATTAAAGTTAAGAGAATGCAAAAGGGCTAACTGTTTTTATATATAAGCCTACACACATCAATTCTACATATCCCTTTGGCCAACATTTTATTATTATTCTTTGTGAGTTTAGAGAGCTTAGATGGAGAAAAACAACTATTGCCGTTCAAATGAGGTGAATGTGTCAAACTTCAAGATAGATGAGGAGGTCATGCCAAAAGAAGGAGAAAATAAGAATCTCAAAGAAACCAACCAAAATGAAGTTGCTATTGAGAATAAGGAACTCATGCCCACGTATGAGGAAAAATCTAAGATTGAGGCAAAAGTGGATGTGCAAATTGAAAATAAAAAAAATGAAATCATTGAGAAAAAATATGGAGTGCCTATAAAAAATGAGGGGTTGGTTATGGAGGAGAATGAAAAAAATGCTATGATTGGGAAAAAAGATGGCACGACTGATAAAAAAGATGAGTTGGCAGTGTCCGAAAATGAATAAAATTTGAAGGTAGATGAAATGATTGGAAATGAAACTATGAAGAAGGAGATCAAAGAGGAAAATGATGAATTGAACCTTAACGAAGAGGAACCCGTTGAAGTCGGTTTTTGATGCGGCATGGGTGCTTCTATTATCCAAGGCCAGCTTATATATTTATATTTTATATATGAATAAAGTGGTGGGAAATGTATTTGGGTTTGGTGTCAATGATTGAAATGGTGTTCGTGGGATAATAAGTTTTTGAAATGGGTAAGAGCATATTTGTATTTTTTGGCAATTTTTGTTTGGATCTGTTTCAATACATGGATGTTATGAATTTGTGTTACCATTCTCTAATATTACATGAATTTACTACATGTTAATAACTTTCTCTCTGACTCAAGATTTATTTGGTTTGTATTTTTTAAGCTTTATTTCTTTATTGGAAACTTTTTTTTAATAACGATGCAATCTGCGTGTAGTTATTTTTTTACTAATGTCTGAATTATGTTACGTAATGCAGAATAATTTTTTTTTCACAATCTACCTAGGAAAAAAATAGTTTTGAGATGAAATTTTATATTGTATAAAAAATATTTGTGATAATTTTCATTTAGAGAAATTGCTTTATGTACCTGCAAAAGCTAACCGCCTAACTCAACTCGCTGACATGGCATGCCACTTCAATTTAGAACAAGTTGATTTGCCATAATAATTTATCTTCTTTATTTATCTTGTTGGATTGATTGGAGTTTAATGGACAAAATTTTAATCATAACTAATATTTTCTCTGTTATTTTAATTTTCATTTTAATTTCAAATAAATAATTTTAAAATATTATAAATTCATCTCTAAATATGAAGAAGACTCAATTAAAATATGACACAATAAGATTTTTATTTTATTTATCTAACACGATCTCGAACAAATTAAATTAGAATATGACCTTCATTTTTATTTACCAAACACAAACACGACCATTTAAAAATAACACGAGACCACATAAATTCCTATTTTTCTAACCATGAGCATGAATCAAATAAAATGCAACACAATATGAAATATACATTTTTCATTTATCTAACACTGTTACGAACCAATTAAAACAGAACATGACCTTCAAATTTTTGTACCTAACACTAACACGACCAATTAAAAATGAAACGAGGTAACACAATATGTTATTTTATTTAGATGAGCACGAATCAATTAAAATACGACACAATACAAAATATATATATTTTTTGCCTAAATAAGAGTTCCCATTATGCCATTTTCCATTTAGACGTGTTCATGTTGTAGGCAGCGGTTATTGTCGCTGGCGCGGATCCGCATCATTTAATGGATGTGGGATCGCGGCAGTGGCACTAACAAATCGATTTTAAAACATTTTTTTATTTTGATAAAAACTGTTATTTATTTATTTTTGATAAAATTGTTCCTTTTTTCTCCCTAAAATCTACTTTTTGTGTTAAAACTAGTTTAAGAAACGCTATTTTCTTTAAAAAAATATTTTATTTTTGTAAAAATTGTTTTTTATTCATAAGAACGATTTTTGCTAAAAAAATGTTTTTCTTTTGTTTTTGTCGTGTCGCGTCGCGTCATGTCATTTGTGTTAGTTGCGATACACTAACATCACGTGTTGCAATCCGCGAACAATAACCAGTGTCGCAATTGACACATAAAAATTGATGTTGACATGTTTCAAACTAGTTTTTCTTGGTTCAAACTTTTTTTACTTTGATAGAAAATGTGTTTTTATGTTTCGGTAAAGCTGTTTTTTTTTTGCGTTAAGAACTATTTTTTGTGTTTAAACTAGTTAAAAAAATGTTTCGGTAAAACTGTTTTTTTTTTTATTAAGAACTGATTTTTGTGTTTAAACCAGTTAAAAAAATGTATTTTGCTGAAAATATTTTTTATTTATTTTTGTTTGGTTTTCGTTAAAACTGCATTTTCCATTTTTTTTAGAAGGCAACACCTATATGTATTTAAAAAAAATGTATTGTGGCGATCATGACACTGGTTATTATCGCTGGCGTGACCCCACATTCATAAGTCAATTACCAATCGAACACGTCATGTCAGCATATCTCAACCGACACATATGACACGACACAACAAAAACAAAAGAAAAAACATTTTTTTAGCAAAAAGATGTTTGTAACAATAAAAAACAATTTTTACAGAAGCAAAAGATTTTTTTATCAAACAACTTTTAAAAAAGCAGTGATAATCAAAATAAAAAAAGTTTTAAAATCGATTTGTGGCGCGAACCCAAATCCATTAAATGATGCGGATCCGCCTCGCTTTTTTATTTGGATCGTGATCGTGTTTGTTAAAAACTATATGATTCATAATCGCATTGTGTAACTTTTTAATTGGTTTGTGTTAAGTAAAAAAAAGGATTTCGTGTCTTGTCTTATCTAATTTTAAAACATAATTTTAACATATGTTTTGTTACATATATTTATATATAACGTGTATTTATGATTTTTTATTGTACTGTTTTTTTTTTTACTTGAAAGTTATATTTTACAAACAAAAAATTAACGACTTGGATGAGTTTTTAACTCCCAAATGGAAGTAGTTGTTTGGATAAACATCATCATCAGGCCACGGAAGAAACATTTCTCTTGGTTTAGGCTTATTTACTTGCATGGGTGCTTGCCAACTCAGTTAGCCACATCAGCTGGTGGGGGTATTCCGATGCATTTAGCCAGTTCCTATAGCATTCCTATTTTTAATCAAATAGGTCAAATGGATCTATCCATATATCATCGGAATACAGATATGAAAATTCACTTTTCGATCATTTTTTATTTCATTATTTCCGTTGATCAATCCCAATTTTATAATTAGATCAAATTAAATGGGTGAATTAGAAATTTAAAATAAGTACAATAATATTAACACTAAACAAATTATGTTTGGGCTATCATAACTTATAAGTTAAGATAAATATATATGTGAAATTAGAGCAAAAATATTATGAGCCTTAAGAAAACCAAAGGCTATCAAAAAATGTTTTTTATTTTGTGTTTGTATGGTATTTTGAAAGATAATTCACACATATTTCTTTACTTTACATAAATTAGAAACAAAATTAATTGTTTTTTGATAGTTATGCTATGCCATAAATATATTTTCTGATACAAAGCCATCATTCTGATATTTCCTTAATTCATTCTTTTTCTATCTGATTAGTATAATTAAAGATAATGTGATATGATATGTGTACCTTCTCCTTCATTTCTTTTTGGGTAGTTTGATTAGATGTTACACCCTTTCAAATTGTTGTTAGATGTTTCAAAACTAACTCCTTTACTTCTGACTTGTTGCTGAGATTAACTGAGAAATTGTTGCATCACACTTCATATTGAGGTGTTTTTGTAATGTTTTATAGTGTGGAAGTTAAAACAAATGCACACTAATTTTTATTATTTGGATGTGTGGATCATGTTGCCTAAATAGTAGGATAATCATATGGAGATACGACCCGTACCCAAGACATTATCCTGTCACCTTTTTAACTGGTTTGGGTGGAGCCATGACCAAATCGGATTCCTAATTGATGTATCTCCAACAGACGATAACTTATCAAATCAAGTTTTGATTAATTTTCTACTATAACTACATGATAGGACCCATAACAAAATGACATGAACATGGTCCAAACAAAATACAAACCTGATAGGACATGATATGTAAAATACCGAAGGCTTGGCGAGTTTGGATGTAACACCCCGCCTAATATGATACCGGGCGATCACTCCAATATTAAATTAAAACAGGAGTCTCATATGGATCATTCTTAGCATCATTGTCGAAAATTCATTTTATTACTAATAACGTATTAGGCCGGTGTCAAAATTTTAACTTTACTACTCTTTATAACAACAATAAATAAAACATCCACACAGTTTATGCGTAAATGAAACTAAAATGAAATAAAGTAACCGAACACCCGGTCAAAATATACAACCATATCGAATGTTGTACTGAAAGAATAACTAAATGCAATTGGACCATTGGCTCGAATGTTTATACAATACCTCCTATCTAGAGTACAATAATGGAAGCGGCTATCAAAAACCTACACGCATCCACAGCTGCTGCAGCTGACGTCTGACTCGAAAGAAGTGCTATCCAGGCGTCCTTGTGTGTGGACACCTATGTATATATATAATATAGCAAGAAAGGAAAAGTAGATAAACGGGTCAGAGCCCGAGTTTTGAAAATATTTACCAAGTGCATAAATGTCTTGTTTTTAGAAAAACATTTTATCTCATATTTAAATTTGGCATCGCACTCCCATGAGATACCCCTCACCTCTCCACTAATAGTGCACTCCTAACGCATCCCTCTAAACATCCTAGTCAAGCTATCCTACTAAACTAGTCTATCACCAACTCACTATCAATCCTAGATAGTCCCAGCAATGTAATAAGGGCTAAACTTCACCCCAGTCTCAACGCTATGCCATGTTCGTGCGTGGGGTGTCTCGCAAAGCGAAATCCAAACAAGGAACCCCCCCGATACACTACTACGCGGCATGGTCGATCGTCGAGATGCGCCAGTCCCTCAGTACAGAAAGATATATATAAATATATACCATAAGCATTTATAATATTAGAGCACTAAGGATTAAACTTCTCCCCGGTCTCAACACATTGCCATTTTCGTGCGTGGGGTGTCTCGCAAAGAGAAATCCAAACAAGGAACCCCCCCGATACACTACTATGCGGCAAGGTCGATCATCGGGATCCATTAGACCCTCGGTACTCGATTAATCCATTTATATATACATATTTCCATAATCATCCGGATCTATCTCCCGGACTGAGGATTCATATATCAAGTATTTATCAATACTTTCATTTTTCTCAAAACTTTCCATTTCCCTATTTATACTCAGGAAATGTAAATATAAAAGCCAATTCATTATCATGAATTGCTTTAACAAATCATATACTTTTAAAAGCCAATTTTATTATCATAAAAAATGCTTTTCCGTTTTATATCATCCCATTTCCCTTTTTTATACTCAGGAAATGTATTCAAAGCCATTTTCATTATCATAAAAATGCTTTGATCATATCATATGCTTCCACAACCCTTATTCCATCCGGGAGTGTTACCGAAGCCAAACCTTTATCCCATTTCCCTTCCTATATCCAGGAAATGTAATTAAAGCCAATCCTTTATCATGAATTGCTTTAATATATAACGCGTTCTAAGACCGCCCGTCCGGATTTCTCCACTGTGAGCGCCCCTAAATAGCTATCATCTTAAAGGGCCTATAATCAAGACAAGATGGGATCCTACATCGCAAGACGTCGGGAAGCGGCCATATGCCTGCGGGATAGTCAAGACCACACCCGGAATCTCCTAACCAGCGCAGAAAAAATACAACAAACGCTCATCTGGCCTATAGGACTATATCCACCCTGCGTTAATTTGTCAGGGGGCTTCACCATACGCACGCAACTTCCCTTATGATAGCGATTTAGAGAGGTGTGTATCCTCATTTTTATTAATTAAGAAAATCATTTATCTTTCCTTTTTGAAAACATTTATTTTTACATTTTCAAAAGTCATTTCCCTTAATTCATATATATACTTTAATCACATAGTATATATATATATATATATATATATATATATATATATATATATATATATATATATATATATATATATATACCATATATTCCTACCTGAATATATAAAAATGGCCATATTTGCCAAACCATCTATCGATGACCAATAATCCCAAAGATTCTCTCAAAGAATCATAATCATGCATTCATATATGCATAATACTAAACCCAAGGTATATTCTTACTTTAATAAGTAATATATATCAAAATCCCATCTACGGATTCATTTGGATATCTCCAATGATACTAATTCACTCTAAGTGAATATACACATATATATACACTCCCAATTCCTCAAGTCCTTTAGGACATAACCCTCCATAATCTCTAATTTGGAAGGCCCTTAAACATTAAACTCAAAAAGGAGAAATAATCCTAATCTCTAAAATCTTGGGCTGAAAACAGGGCACCGGTCGACCGGTCCTAGACCCCCGGTCGACCGCAGGTTGCAAATAAGCCTACGAAACAAAGCAGTAGGCCCTTTCTTCTTGACGCAGTCGACCGGCCATAGGGGCGCGGTCCACCGGTCACACCAGGTCTCCCAAAATTAAATTTCCACAAATCCATTTTCCAACAACCCAAATTCATTATCGGGGTTTCTAAACTACCCCAAAAATTATCCCAAACATCTACGCAATTAATTCTACCCGTCCTTTTTCCAATTCCTGATTTGATTTCCGAGTTGTTGATTTCAACCCGGAGCTGTCATCTTGTAAAAATCATATCAAATCGTAGAAAAATCAGAAAAATACGCGGTTGGCACCCACGCGACCGTATAGAAAAGATCTACAACTTTTATGTTTTGCATGAAAGCTAAATCAATTCTTTTCCTGGCAAAAAAGGCCCCCTAAGGTGACGGGTTACTATTCATCATCTTCTCCGAGACGATTTCGGCCATTAAAGCTTCTCCCAAGCTTTTGTCGCCTCACCCAACGTCCTACAACCTCAACCAACTTCAAATACACATATATTAAGGGTTCTAAACATCTTAGAACCCAAATCCACCAATTAATTTAGGTTAAAGCCTGAGTTCCACAAAATTGAAATATTATTGGGGTTTAATTGTTTTAACTCCCCAAAACCCGTTTTATCCACGATAGCCCACCCCAAAACCATTAGGGTTTGTTTATACCAAACTACGGTATGAGATATTTATACAAAAAGATAAATAAAGCAAGTAAACACTTTCCTCGTGGATAAAATCCGACGACCTCGAGTCGAATCGGGCAGAGTTTAGCCCGAATCGTCCTTTCTCCTCCTCTTTCTCCTTCCTCTCTCTCTTCTCTCTCTTTTCTTTCTTTCCTCTCTCTTTTTCTCCCTCTCCCTCTCTTTATAAAGAAAGAAAAAGGGTTACACCCCTTAAAACCCAAAAAAGACTCGTTTACCCAATTACGAGTTACTTTTACCTCTAAAATTACCCGAAACTCATTTTCGACAATCGGACACTCTTTTCCGACTATCTCGACCATTCCGAGAATCACGGCGCAGTCGAAATTCCCATCCGAGGTACTTGACCGCAAATCACTATTCCAACCCAAAATAAATAAATGTTGGTTTTCTAATTAAAAATCTTACCTCTTGTCGCTTTTCTCCACGGCGACATATAATTAAAATATATCGACCTATACAGTCCCAAAAATAATCACAACATCCTTCGAAACTTATTTAATCCTCGAAAATCTCAAAAATTACTATTTAAGAAAATTCCCCAAATTCCAATTTATTTTTAATTATGGAATTTAATCATCTCCAAAAGGGCGGGTTGTTACATACTCCCCCCCTTACAACGGAATTTCGTCCTCGAAATTCGGATACAACCTACACCATATAACTAGAATCACTCCAAATCCTAATTTCTCAAGGGAAACGATATTAACCCAATGGTTCCCAACCATATGCTACACGACTACCACGATCGTAAAGTGACTCTAATACGTCACATAATACCCATCATCTATAATGCCTATCGGCATGAATTTCAACCTTACATACTACGCCCATTCTATTCCAGGCGGTATATAAAACCATCTTACCAAGGTGCCCATACACCTTTCTAACTTGTGCACATCTGCACATCCGTAGTGAACGTCTGACACGTAACACTCTCTCCAAATAAGGATCTCCTTTCCTCGGTGAAATACTCACCTATGGGTCCTCCCAAATGTTGAAATTCAATTCAATTCGACACTAACTATACTAAACTCACATCCTAATAATACTAAGGTCTATGCGATGTACTACATACGCGAAACTACTATAATCCTAAGTATGTCCCTAGTGCCCATGGCCTCTCTCAACTCCCGACAATTGCTTGGTTTCATGCGTGGGACGTCTCGCCAAGGCGAAATCCAAACAAGGAACCCTCCCATTACACTACTCCCTCGCATAGTCGGTCATCGAGATATAGCGACCTAAGGCACACCAGCGGGACGTCCTAAATACTGCCTATGCTAATCTACGAACGCATTTCTACTATCATATCCTTCCGCCCATACGGAAGGAAACCTAACCAATCGAAGTGCCCACTTTCTATAGAAAGTGTCACGAACATAATACCCAAAATTTATCTCCTCAAAATTTTCCTTTTCATTAAGGCCTAACTATTGTCCTCAAATCAATTTCTCTAAGTCCAACCTCACCCACCCACTTGTGGCGAGGGGACCACTTTAGTGCTTTGCCATAGCACAATATTTCCATAGTATATCAACATCATGTGTCTCATAGCCTATAGTGGTTCATCCACACTATAAGACCTTTCCACAAAATCAACATCCTTGCATCCCATAACAGCTCCCCACTCCCGACGCCGTTAAGAGTTATGTGTGGAGTGTCTCGCAAAGCGAAATCCAAACAATGAACCCCTCCACACATTAATCCTTGACTTCGTTGGTTATGGAGTTCCGTCATTTCAACATGCAACCGGGATATCGCTATCCCCTAATCCAACAAAAACGTGGTCTGAACTCCTATCTATAACTAAGAGTCATACCACCCTGCGGTCGCACTCATTTTTAAGTCCTTGCGCAAACAGTAATGAGCTTTATCTTACAGCTCAACGCAAATCCTGCGGCCTTAAATCATATATATAAGGTCGCCATAAACCCAAATCATGATAATGAAACCTCTACTCATCGAAGTTTCATATCCCACAATAAGTAAGGTGAACTCAACCTATATCTAGGTGAGACACCGTAACAATAATCTGTTCCCTCCAGGAACCATGGACACGATAGACTTGCCATTATTAGCCTGCTATCGCTCCGATCAGCCAAATACATATATACTCACCATAATACCATACTCGTATAGACATATAAAATGAGTATCACAACCCAGATATATATATACAATATATCAACACCCGCCTCTATGGAGAATGAAGGAAAATAAAATTCCGCTATTGCAGAAAAACACATAAACACACATGATATTATGTTATCGTGACCGCCATCACTCAAATTACACACACGAGTCTAGGGCTAACTAATACCGCGACTTTATCTAGTCACGCCAAATATACCTCATCAATTGAGGTAAACCTCATAACAACAACTTCATTTTAACAAATTCCCCGGGTGGATGTCCAACCATGGGGTCCTCGAACATACCCATTCTTTAGTGAGCCCATCCTTCTTGGAAAGGACTCAATATTCATTGCACCTAACTCACTTAGGTACAAGGTTCACTTCGCCATAATACTCTTTATTCACCGTCGGCCTCTGGCTGAACCTTAGGCGAATAATTCCCAAAACAGCATTCTTCTCATCCTGCTGATTCATGGGGAGTCATGGTTAGAACTATCCGTAAGATCCCTTTCGAACCCTCAATTTCCATGAGGAATTCTACTTTACTACCACTCTCCACTTCAGCGGTATTGTGGTACTCATAACTACTTATTATTTAGTAGTCGCCACCGAAATCCTTAACAATTACCATAGGGAGAGTGACCTCTACTAAGGTCCTCATCCCAACCTTCTACCAGCTGCTCCAGCTAAGCCTCACCTCCTGCTGCCATCCAAGCTCCGCACACGATTCTCAAACGAGCGCGCAAAAGATTTCTATAATCTCATAATATGGCAGGAGAACGAAATCTCACAAGAGAACTCAACAATCCTATTCTTGAGGCTTTATCACAAATCGAGAGCAATGCTGAAAGCGTAGTACGTCCGCACAGATTCCTAAGGACACTAGAACCTGATGCTCTGATACCATCTGTAACACCCCACCTAATAAGATACCGGGCGATCACTCCAATATTAAATTAAAACAGGAGTCTCATATGGATCATTCTTAGCATCACTGTCGAAAATTCATTTAATTACTAATAACCTATTAGGCCGGTGTCAAAATTTTAACTTTACTACTCTTTATAATAACAGTAAATAAAACATCCGCACAGTTTATGCGTCAATGAAACTGAAATGAAATAAAGTAACCAAACACTCGGTCAAAATGTACAACCATATCGAATGCTGTACTAAAAGAATAACTAAACGCAATTGGACCATTGGCTCGAATGTTTATACAATACATCCTATCTAGAGTACAATAATGGAAGCGGCTATCAAAAACCTGCACGCATCCACAGCTGCTGCAGCTGACGTCTGACGGGAAAGAAGTGCCATCCAGGCGTCCCTGTGTCTATACACCTATGTATATATATAATATAGCAAGAAAGGAAAAGTAGATAAACGGGTCAGAGCCCGAGTTTTGAAAATATTTAGCAAGTGCATAAATGCCTTATTTTTAGAAAAAGGTTTTATCTCATATTTAAATTTGGTATCACACTCCCATGAGATACCCCTCACCTCTCCACTAATAGTGCACTCCTAACGCATCCCTCTAAACATCCTAGTCAAGATATCCTTCTAAACTAGTCTATCACAAACCCACTATCAATCCTAGATAGTCCAAGCAATGTACTAAGGGCTAAACTTCACCCCAGTCTCAAAGCTATGCCATGTTCGTGCGTGGGGTGTCTCGCAAAGCGAAAACCAAACATGGAACCCCCCCGATACACTACTACGCGGCATAGTCGATCGTCGAGATCCGCCAGTCCCTCAGTACAGAAAGATATATATAAATATATACCATAAGCATTTATATTAATAGAGCACTAAGGATTAAACTTCTCCCCAGTCTCAACACATTGCCATATTCGTGCGTGGGGTGTCTCGCAAAGAGAAATACAAACAAGGAACCCCCCCGATACACTACTATGCGGCAAGGTCGATCATCGGGATCCATTAGACCCTCGTTACTCGATTAATCCATTTATATATACATATTTCCATAATCATCCGGATCTATCTCCCAGACTGAGGATTCATATATCAAGTATTTATCAATACTTTCATTTTTCTCAAAACTTTCCATTTCCCTATTTATACTCAGGAAATGTAAATATAAAAGCCAATTCATTATCATGAATTGCTTTAACAAATCATATACTTTTAAAAGACAATTTTATTATCATAAAAAATGCTTTTCCGTTTTATATCATCCCATTTCCCTTTTTTATACTCAGGAAATGTATTCAAAGCCATTTTCATTATCATAAAAATGCTTTGATCATATCATATGCTTCCACAACCCTTATTCCATCCGGGAGTGTTACCGAAGCCAAACCTTTATCCCATTTCCCTTCCTATATCCAGGAAATGTAATTAAAGCCAATCCATTATCATGAATTGCTTTAATATATAACGCGTTCTAAGACCGCCCGTCCGGATTTCTCCACTGTGAGCGCCCCTAAATAGCTATCATCTTAAAGGGCCTATAATCAAGACAAGATGGGATCCTACATCGCAAGACGTCGGGAAGCGGCCATATGCCTGCGGGATAGTCAAGACCACACCCGGAATCTCCTAACCAGCGCAGAAAAAATACAACAAACGCTCATCTGGCCTATAGGACTATATCCACCCTGCGTTAATTTGTCAGGGGGCTTCACCATACGCACGCAACTTCCCTTATGATAGCGATTTAGAGAGGTGTGTATCCTCATTTTTATTAATTAAGAAAATCATTTATCTTTCCTTTTTGAAAACATTTATTTTTACATTTTCAAAAGTCATTTCCCTTAATTCATATATATACTTTAATCACATATTATATATATATATATATATATATATATATATATATATGTATATATATATATATATATATATATATATATATATGTATATATATATATATACACCATATATTCCTACCTGAATATATAAAAATGGCCATATTTGCCAAACCATCTATCGATGACCAATAATCCCAAAGATTCTCTCAAAGAATCATAATCATGCATTCATATATGCATAATACTAAACCCAAGGTATATTCTTACTTTAATAAGTAATATATATCAAAATCCCATCTACGGATTCATTTGGATATCTCCAATGATACTAAGTCACTCTAAGTGAATATACACATATATATACACTCCCGATTTCTCAAGTCCTTTAGGACATAACCCTCCATAATCTCTAATTTGGAAGGCCCTTAAACATTAAACTCAAAAAGGAGAAATAATCCTAATCTCTAAAATCTTGGGCTGAAAACAGGGCACCGGTCGACCGGTCCTAGACCCCCGGTCGACCGCGGGTTGCAAATAAGCCTACGAAACAAAGCAGTAGGCCCTTTCTTCTTGACACGGTCGACCGGCCATAGGGCGCGGTCCACCGGTCACACCAGGTCTGCCAAAATTAAATTTCCACAAATCCATTTTCCAACAACCCAAATTCATTATCGGGGTTTCTAAACTACCCCAAAAATTATCCCAAAAATCTACGCAATTAATTCTAGCCGTCATTTTTCCAATTCCCGATTTGATTTCCGAGTTAATGATTTCAACCCGGAGCTGTCATCTTGTAAAAATCATATCAAATCGTAGAAAAATCAGAAAAATACGCGATTTGTGCCCACGCGACCGTATCGAAAAGATCTCTAAATCAATTCTTTTCCTGGCCAAAAAGGCCCACTAAGGTGACAGGTTACTATTCATCGTCTTCTCCGAGACGATTTCGGCCATTAAAGCTTCTCCCAAGCTTTTGTCGCCTCACCCACCGTCCTACAACCTCAACCAACTACAAATACCATATATTAAGGGTTCTAAACATTCTACAACCTAAAACCACCAATTAATTTAGGTTAAAACCTGAGTTCCACAAAATTGAAATATTATTGGGGTTTAATTGTTTTAACTCCTCAAAACCCGTTTTATCCACGATAACCCACCCCAAAACCATTAGGGTTTGTTTATACCAAACTACGGTATGAGATATTTATGAAAAAAGATAAATAAAGAAAGTAAACACTTTCCTCGTGGATAAAATCCGATGACCTCGAGTCGAATCCGGCAGAGTTTGGCCCGAATCTTCCTTTCTCCTCCTCTTTCTCCTTCCTCTCTCTCTTCTCTCTCTTTTCTTTCTTTCCTCTCTCTTTTTCTCCCTGTCCCTCTCTTTATAAAGAAAGAAAAAGGGTTACACCCCTTAAAACCCAAAAATGACTCGTTTACCCAATTACGAGTTACTTTTACCTCTAAAATTACCCGAAACTCATTTTCGACAATCGGACACTCTTTTCCGACTATCTCGACCATTCTGAGAATCATGGCGCAGTCGAAATTCCCATCCGAGGTACTTGACCGCAAATCACTATTCCAACCCAAAATAAATAAATGCGGGTTTTCTAATTAAAAATCTTACCTCATGTCGCTTTTCTCCACGGCGACATATAATTAAAATATTTCGACCTATACAGTCCCAAAAGTAATCACAACTTCCTTTGAAACTCATTTAATCCTCGAAAATCTTAAAAATTACTATTTAAGAAAATTCCCCAAATTCCAATTTATTTTTAATTATGGAATTTAATCGTCTCCAAAAGGGCGGGTTGTTACATACTCCCCCCCTACAACGGAATTTCGTCCTCAAAATTCGGATACAACCTACACCATATAACTAGAATCACTCCAAATCCTAATTTCTCAAGGGAAACGATATTAACCCAATGGTTCCCAACCATATGCTACACGACTACCACGATCGTAAAGTGACTCTAATACGTCACATAATACCCATCATCTATAATGCCTATCGGCATGAATTTCAACCTTATATACTACGCCCATTCTGTTCCAGGCGGTATATAAAACCATCTTACCAATGTGCCCATACACCTTTCCAACTTGTGCACATCTGCACATCCGTAGTGAACTTCTGACACGTAACACTCTCTCCCAATAAGGTTCTTACATTAGACTTAGTGAAGGTGATTTTGAAACGAATTTGCTAACAACGAGTCTAATTATTCTTTGTCGACGGTTTATTTTCCAAATATAATTCCTAACGAGTCTAATACCTCAATTTTTGTAGTTGCCATATTCCTTTTGGCGAAAACAGTACATTTATAAGACACTAGCTGATATGTACAAGTGGTATCTTTATTCGCAAGTCTCATACAAACAAGGGACATATCAAAATCCATGACTTTATGAAAGAGGAATACAACGCTCCCATTCTATATTGTATGAATTTAATGTTTGTTTATTGAGTCTCACTGCCGAAATACAGTAAAATATTATCTTCTTCGGCTTATTATACTTGTTGGTATCTTTTGGGGTTTAAGAATTTCATTAGTGTACATATGATTTTTCAATTTTATCTTCACGTATTTTCATAATGTGGACATAAATTTGTGGTAATCTTTTTGGAAAAAAATTAGTTGTAATTGAAATTTACCCTATAAGGAAAATACTAATTTGTGCACTTAGGGCACATATTTTGAGTCTCAAAATAGTAAATACTAGTATGTAGGCCACACGACGCGTAGCCAAGTTTATCAAATTCTAAGATTTAAATGAGATTTAATTCTGAAATAAAAACTAAAAAGCAATATCATTACAAAGTTTTTAGAAGAAATTCAATGACCAGTTTATTATTAAAGAATATTCTAACCGTGGCCATGAAAAAAATGAAACTACATTTCTTCATATTTCCATCCGTGCATCGCGTAGGGTTTAAAACTAGTCGTTAGTAAACAACATCTAAAGTTAGTAAAATAACTGTAATGTCTTCATAATAAAAGATATACGTAATCAATTGTCAAATAATATAGGACTGAATTAATTAAAAAAAAATATAACGCCCCTGATAAAAAAGAGTGCCCACTAAGACGTCCATAGTCATTCCCGCTTCAAAATAAAGCGATTTACTCAATTACGAATAACCTTTTGGCTTTCCAAATCTTACATTTCTCTCAAACGTTAACTTGTTGGTTTTCCACCCATATGCATTAAAGTTAAGAGAATGCAAAAGGGCTAACTATTTTGATATGCATTAAAGTTAAGTGAATGCAAATGGGCTAACTATTTTTATAAATAAGCCTACGTGCATCAATTCTACATATCCCTTGGGCCAACATTTTATTATTGTTTTTTGTGAGTTTAGAGAGCTTAGATGGAGAAAAATAACTATTGTCGTTCAAATGAGGTGAATGTGTCAAACTTCAAGATAGATGAGGAGGTCATGCCAAATGAAGGAGAAAATAATAATCTCAAAGAAACCAACCAAAAGTACACAGATCAGAAGTTTTGAAAATTATAGAATGACCACATAACTTTAGTGAAACTACAAGATTCATGGAAACTCAATTAATGGTGTATCCATAGTTTAATTCAAGCTATTATTTATTCAAATGATTGTATGTTTACATGGCTAACTTGCATGGCCTTGGAAGCAGTGGTTAATGACATGGTACTACATAATCCACCACGTGTTAAACGAAGTAATAATATTATTTACACTTTTTGCAACATATTATTTACACTTTTCTGTTACATATTATTAAAAAAAATTTAAATAAGGAACTGTTATGGGTATTAAAGGGAAAGTTCTACACACATGAAACTAGACACATTTTTTAGACACAATGACATGTCGCATTCGCAGTGACTTGTATTTAGGCTCCACGCCAGTGGGACCCATATGCTGCACAAATATGCAAATGTCACAAGCCAATGTGCCTAAAAAATGTCTAATTTATGTGTTAATATACAAGTACCCGTACTCAAATCAGCCATTAGAGAGAGTCAAAATCTTGTTGCTAATTTGTGAGCACATGTTCTTTATAGATTGATAGCAATGTAGCTTTGAATGTGTCATCTAATAGGGTTATCTTACAACTTCTGTAATTACTTACATTAACCCCCAAAAGCAAACCGTTATATATTTGGAGCATTCTCCTATATGAAATATTTATTATGCTAATAGTACACTTTAATTAATTCATAGTTGAACAAGTAATTTCATTTTATAGATTTTAATATTTTATTCAACGTGCATGATGTTAGATTGCGCGTGATAATTGGGATTAGAAAAAAAATTGATAGTTTATTGAATATATTATTCAAAGTCTTGTGCTTTAGTAATAAATGAAGGCATGGATAATAAAACGGGTCGTAGTTCTAAAAATTTCCTCATCAATGTTACTTTTTATGTACACTAGTCATCTAAATATGAGTGTTCACGTTTTTCAAGAGAAAAATTTGAGAGTTTTCCATCTTATTACTTGACCATTATTAATTTTTGCTCCGATTCACTTACATATTTTTTCAAATTAAGGTCCCTCACACGTATATATCATAAAATATCATGTTGACATTAAAAAAAAGCGCAAACAAATAAAATTGGTTATAAATTAAGGAGGACAAACTTTAATGATGAAAAATATATTGTGAATGAGACTGAAAAAGAAGGTGTACCAGCATTCCCAATGGGGAAAATTGACAATACCCGTATGTGGAAGGTAGGGGAGCGAGTTCGTGCAACACGACCAGCTCGTGATTTAGGTCCATTATATCGTTTCACTGCAGGTGTGTACATGGCACTAATGATGGCCCAGATTGAAATTCTGAGGAGAAAAGGACACTCCTATTCAGAGATCATCAATGAGAGTTTGATCGAGTCGGTGGATTCTTTAAATCCATTCATGCTCACCCGTGGAGTTTCATTTATGGTGGACAATTGGTCAACAACGGTACGTCTAGGATCGAGGAAGTGGGCCCCACAATTTGATTACATTCTCACCCAGCAGGCGTTAGTGGCAGTGGATAATGGAACTCCCATCAACTAGGATCTCATCAACAACTTCAAGTCAGATCCAGTGCATGGAGTTGTTGAAGTCTGTGCCCAGCTAAGACCTACTGTTAACATTTTTGTCCCAGAGTTGCGCCAGGGTAGCAGCTAAATGGCGTTGAGGAAGCTTGGCTCGAGCAGTTAAGGTTTAGCATTTAGGGGTATATGTTTGGCGGAAAAGCTTTCTTGAATCTAGGAGAACTGTTTTTTTATCTTAGTCAAACATTACACCATTGTAGAATTGTTGGGTATGTTATGCTTGCTGAACTTTGAGATAGTGATGTGCACTTTCTGTTGGTATTGGTAATTTTACCGTAATAAGAAATAAGAATTTTCTACTAAAAAAAAAGATATAAATATATGTATCACGCTTTATGCACATCTAATGGACCATTAATTAGTGAACAAGATGCTTGGGTTAGGGAGATGCCTTAAAAATCAGTTCATGTCTAACGTACATAGTTTGCTTAGTAAAAAGCACTGGAACAAATGCCTAAAGTGAGGTACTATTAACGAAACTGCATTTGAGAGTGGTGGGTGTGCTAGTGAAGAATTTTCAAATGTTACATCTGACAAGGAGAAGTGTCTCGAGACTTTACACTCTAAATTAAATTACATAATGCAGAATTAATATTTTTTTCACAATATTTCTAGGAAAAAGATTGTTTTTAGATGAAATTTTGTAATGTATAAAAAATATTTGTGATATTTTTCAATAAGAGAAATTCATTATGTACCCGCAAAAGCTTACCGCCTAACTCAATCGGCTGACATGGCATGCCACTTCAATTTTGAACAACTTGATTTGTCATAATAATTTATGTGCTTTATTTATCTTGTTGGATGGGTTGTAGTTTAATGGACAAAATTTTAATTATAACTAATTTTTTCTCTGCTATTTTAATTTTAAATAAATAATTTTAAAATATTATAAATTAATTTCTAAATATGAAGAACACTCAATTAAAATACGACACAATAAGATTTTTATTTTATTTATCTAACACGATCACGAACCAATTAAATTCGATTATGACCTTCATTTTTATTTACCAAACACAAACACGACCATTTAAAAATAACACGAGACAACACCAATTCCAATATTTTTTTTTAACACGAGCATGAATCAAACAAAATGCAACACAATACGAAATATATATATATATATATTATTTATATAACACAATTATGAACCAATTAAAACAGAACATGACCTTCACTTTTTTTTCCTAACACTAACACGACCAATTAAAAATGAAACGAGGCAACACAAATTCTAAATTTTTTTAAATGGGAACGAATCAATTAAAATACGACACAATACGAATGATATAATTTTTGCCTAAATAAGAGTTCCCATTATGCCGTTTTTCTTTTAGACATGTTCAGTGTTGTAGGCAACAGTTATTGTCGCTAGCACGGATCCGCATTATTTAATGGATGTGGGATCGCGCTAGCGGCACTAACAAATCGATTTTAAAACTTTTTTTATTTTGATAAAAACTATTATTTATTTTTTCGATATAATTGTTCTTCTTTTCTCGCTAAAATCTATTTTTTGTTTTAAAAGTAGTTTGAAATTTTTTTTTATCTTTAAAAAAACCTTTTGTTTTTGTCGAAATTGTTTTTTATTCTTCCGTACATTTTTTGCTACAAAAATGTTTTTCTTTTGTTTTTTTCGTGTCGTGTCATATGTGTCGGTTGCAATACGCTAACATCACTTGTTGCGATACGCTAACAATAACCATTGTCGCGATTGACACATAAAAATTGATGTTGAAATGTCTAAAACTTTTTTTCTTTTTACTTTGGTAAAAAATGTATTTTTATGTTTCGGTCAAACCTTTTTTTTTGGTTAAAAACTATTTTTTTTTCTTTAAACTGGTAAAAACAATTTATTTTGCTAAAAATATTTTTTTATTAATTTTTTATTGGTTTTCGTAAAAACTGCTTTTTCCTCTTTTTTTAACACAGCAACAACTATATATATTTTTAAAAAATGTATTCTGCCTATCGCGACGCTGGTTATTGTCACTAGCGTGACACCACATTCATAAGATAATTACCAATCGAACACGTCATGTCAGCATATCTCAACCGACACATATGACACGACACAACAATAACAAAAGAGAAAATATTTTTTTTAGCAAAAAGATGTTTGTAACAATAAACAAACAATTTTGACAAAAGCAAAAGATTTTTTTATCAAACAGCTTTTATTAAAAAAAAAGCTTTTATGAAAAAAAATAAAAAATAAAATCGATTTGTGGCGCAGACCCACATCCATTAAATGATGCGGATCCGCACTTGCGTTTGTATTTGGATCGTGATCGTGTTTGTTAAAAAATAGAAGATTCATAATCGCATCGTGTAACTTTTTAATTGGTTTGTGTTAAGTAAAAAAACTAATTTCGTGTCTTGTCGTATTGTATTTTAACACATAATTTTAACATACGCTTTTTAACATATATTTATATATAACGTGTATTTATGATTTTTAATTGTACTTTTTTTTTTAACTTGAAAGTTTTATTTTACAAAAAAAAAATTATTGACTTGGATGAGTTTTTAACTCCTAAATGGAAGTTGTTGTTTGGATATAAAGCATCATCAGGCCACGCAAGAAACATTTCTCTTGGTTTAGGGTTATTTACTTGCATGGGTGCTTGCCAACTCAGTTAGTCATATCAGCCGGTGGGGGTATTCCGGTGCATTTATCCGGTTCCTATAGCAGTCCTCTTTTCAATCAAATAGGTCAAATGGATCTATCCATATATCATTGGATTACAGATATGAAGCTTCACTTTTGGAGCATTTTTAATGCCATTATTTTCGTTGATCAAGCCCAGTTTTATAATTAGATCAAATTCAATGGTTGAATTGGAAATTTTAAAAAAGTACAATAATATTTATACGAAACAAATTATGTTTGGGCTATCATAACTCATAAGTTAAGATAAATATATATGTGAAATTAGAGCCAAAAATATTATTAGCCTTAACAAAACAAAAGGGTCGTAGTATTTATTTTTTATTGTGTGTTTGTATGGTATTTTGAAAGGGCAACAACACGTATTTCTTTAACTTTACATATATTGGAACCAAAAGAAACTGTTTTTTTATAGTTATGCTATGTCACAAATATATTTTTTGATACAAAGCCATCATGTTGATATTTCCTTGATTCATACATTTTCTATATGATTAGTATAATTAGAGATAATATGATATGATATGTGTAACTTCTCCTTCATTTCGTTTTGGGTAGTTTGATGAGATATTACACCCTTTAAAATTGTTGTTTGATGTTTGAAAACTACTCACTTACAGTTGGTCCTACAACGATTAAGGGATCATCGATTATACGCAAAGTTCGAGAAGTGTGGCTTTTGGTTGAAGGAAGTTCAGTTTTTAGGTCATGTTGTGTCCTACCAAGGTATATCAGTGGATCCGAGCAAAGTAGTTGTGGTGAGAGAGTGGGGTCAGCCCATGACACCTACCGAGATCCGTAGTTTTCTGGGTTTGGCGGGATATTACCGTCGGTTTATCAAAGGTTTCTCTAAAATCGCAAGCCCTTTGATCAATTTGACCCGGAAAGGGGTGAGATTTGTTTGGGATAACTCATGCCAAGCTGCTTTTGATGAGCTCAAAGATAGGTTAACCTCGGCTCCAGTCCTTGCATTGCCAAAATTGGGATTTGAATGTCTAGTCTTCACCGCCGCATCTCTTCAAGGATTAGGAGGTGTGCTTCAACAAGAGAGGCGGGCTATCGCTTATGCTTCTCGCAAGTTAAAGCCTCATGAAAGGAATTATTCGGTGCATGACTTAGAGCTTGCCGCGGTTGTCTTTGCCTTGAAAATTTGGAGACATTATCTTTTAGGGGACAAATTTACCCTTTGCACGGACCATAAATCCCTGCAGTATTTATTTTCACAGAAAGAATTGAATATGCGTCAGCGCCGATGGTTGGAATTCATGAAAGATTATCAGTTTGATATCCATTATCATTTGGGCAAGGCGAACGTAGTGGCGGATGACATGAGTAGGAGGCCCGAAGGAGAGTTAGCTGATGTATGGAAGACTAAGTGGAAAGATCTCAGTCAGGAGGATGCGGTGGTGAGAGCGTTCATGTCAGTGATGACCGTTACTCCTTCCGTTGTGGCAAGGGTGGTAGAATCCCAAGGAAGGGATAAGGGTTGTCAGGATCATATACACCAGTTACTGTCTGAGCGAGCTAAATCCTACTCAATAAGTTCAGAGGGAGGATAACGCTTTAATGGAAGACTTATTGTTCAGGAAGAGGGGGATTTGAGAAGGGCGGTAATGGCGGAATCTCACGGGTCGAAATTTACGGTACATCCTGGTGGGGACAACATGTATCAAGACAAGCGTCGCCAATATTGGTGGCTCGGTATGAAGCGGGATATTTTGGAGTTTGTGTCCCAATGCACTACTTGTCAACAAGTCAAGATCGATCATCAACGACCGACATGTTTGTTGCAACCATTAGAGATTCCAGTATGGAAATGGGAAAGCATATCGATGGACTTTATTACAGGCTTACCATTGTAACAGAAGAGTAATGATTATATTTGGGTGATTGTCGACCGTTTGACTAAGTCGGCACAATTCCTACCCGTGCGTATTGATTATGATACCACTCGCTATGCCCAACTGTTCATCGAGGAGGTTGTTAGACTTCATGGGGTACCTTTAAATATCGTTTCCGACCGAGACAAAATCTTTATTTCACACTTTTGGAAATTTTTTCAAGAAGCTATGGGGACCCAATTGAAGTTAAGCACTTCTTACCATCCTCCAACAGATGGTCAAACTGAAAGGGTAAACAAAATGTTGGAGGATATGCTCCGGATGTGCATGCTTGACTTCAAAGGTGGTTAGGAACAATACCTTCCCTTGGTTGAGTTTGCCTACAACAACTCATACCAATTTACAATTGGAATGGCGCCCTATGAAGCTCTTTATGGTAGTCCATGTAGGTCGCCCGCTTGTTGGTTAGAAGTGGGTGATAGCAAATTTCTTGGACCTGACATGATCCAAGATACTTCTTCTAAAATTGAACTCATTCGGAATCGCATTCAGATAGCCCAAGACCGCCAAAAGAGATATGTCGATGCGAGAAGAAGACACATGTAGTTGGAAATTGGAGACCAAGTCATGGTGCGAGTGTCACCAATGAAGGGCATTAAGCGTTTCGAGAAGAAAGGAAAGCTTGCACCGCATTTTGTTGGACCATTTCCAGTTATTGCAAAAGTTAGTACATTGGCGTATCAACTTTCCTTACCGGAACCCTTGCAACAAATTCACGATGTATTCCATGTTTCCTCCCTAAAGAAGTACAAGAGATGCGAAGGTGCCCTTTGGCACATCACTTCCAAGGATATCGACTTGCAACCCGACATTCCAGGCCACGAACAACTGGTTGCTATTCTTGAGCATGGGGAGCATAAGTTAAGGTCTCGTGTGTTGCCCTTACTGAGAGTCAAATGGAGTCATCACAATGATAAAGAGTCGACGTGGGAGCGTGAGGATGTCATGCGGGAGAAATATCCTCATCTCTTCATGTAAGGTACGCTTATATTTTAGGGACAAAATCCCCTCATAAGGGGTGGAGTATGTATCAACCCTCACTTATGAGAGTCTATTTTATATTTCCTTTCTATGAGAAGTGATTACATATAAAATGTTGATATATGGAGTAAGTATTGATTTAATGAAGAAAAGTTTATATTTACTAACTTATGGCATATTTACTATATGAGCATGTAAATATCCTCACGATGAGTCTATTGTGTCGTAAGAATTTGAAATGACATTTTGATGTAAAATGGAATCGGAACTTGAAATGATTTATAAAATATCCAAACGATAATTTGGAGGTCGTAGTTGATTTCGAAACGTGCAAGATAGTCAAAATATGTACAATATTGTATTTTGAGGTTTTGGGTATTTTTGACCGATTATACCTCGAATATGCACTTGCGTGTTATTTTATCGCGATATTGATCACTTAAGTTAGGATTGTTGACTAAAGGCACGATTTATGTCTTGATTAAGTCACTATTCACCTAATTGTATTTTCGAAACCTAGAGAACTAGAGAGAGGAAAAGAAAGAGTAGAGAAAAGAGAAGAAATTGAAGATTGAGGAGAGAGTCTTGCTTCTACCCAAAGAAGATTTGCATTTTCTAGATTGAGGCAAGTTTTCTACTTGCTACATGTTGTTTAAGATAAATGATTTGTTGTGATAATGGTGTATTGATCATGGTAGAACTATTTTACGGTTTTTGTGTATTTGTGGGTTTTGATCCATTCAAAAATGATTTGGATGATTGATGAGGTTTATGTTAGTTGTTAGTAGTATTTATGAAGTGTTGTTGGCAATAAATGATTTGGATTTGAGTGGGAATTGATTTGGAGTTCAAGAATCCATAGCCAAAATTGGCAAAAATAGCAGGGCCGAATCGATTTTGCATGGTCCGAATCGATTCGCCTAGGGGCAGTTTCCAGGTCTAGGTGAACCGAATCGATTCGCCTGGTCCGATTCGATTCGGCAGTTATGAAGAAACCCAATCTTCCTGACCAAATCGATTCGGTATGATCCAAATTGATTCAAAAATTATGCAGAATCCCATATTTCTTGACCGAATCGATTCGGCCAGGCTGAATTGATTCGAAAACCCTGTACTTTTTCAAATTTCTTTCTTTTTCAATTTTAACCCTTTTGCTTAGGATTAGTAATTAGGTACCTTCTTTAATGATGTAAATATACGATCCTAGAGTATTAGTTGAGTTTGGTCGATACCCTAGATTAGAATGTATTCATCTAGGGTTCAGTCCAGGGGTGTTCAAAGTAGTGTTCATACATTACTTCCATCGTATAGGTTTATATGAATCTAGAAGTTAATATGAGCTAGGATTAAATTAATGGTCTATTATAAAGCCAAAAAAAAAGGAGGCTTTGTATAATAACTTGGGAGTTTGAATGTTCTTCAAGGTGATTATAATGATGTTAAGCACGTATAGTTCCGGATAACCATAATGCATTTGATAAAATGTAAAATGGACAAAGTAAATGATAATTTAGTAAATCATGAAATGGAAATTAATGAAAAGGTTAAACAAACCTATCTAAATACCATCTTAAGGGAAGTCCGTGAGTGAGGTGAAGCCCCCTGGCTAATGAATGCAGGGTGGATATAGTCCTAGGCCATCTGAGCGCCTGTTTATTATTTTCTGCGATGGGTAGGAGATTCCGAGTGTGGTCTTGACTATCCCGCATGCATATGGATGCTTCCCGACATTTTCGATAGGATCCCAAGTTGTCTTATCATAGGCCCTGGAAGATGATGGTTATTTAGAGGCGCGCAGAGTGGGGAAACCATGACGGGCGGTCTTAGAATCGTTATATATATATACTTATAACTATTCAAATCATCAAGTGGACTTGATGGGTATAAATGCCATAAAAAGAATAAAACAATGTCATAAAGAGCATAATATATGCCCCAAATAGCATACAATGGTGATAAGTGCCATAAAGAGCACATGATAGAACTTGTATTCCTGATAAGGAATGGAAAGATAAGATGAAATGGTGAAAGATGAAAAAGGTTTATGATTATTCTTATTCTCTTATATAATTGAATTTCATTTTATAATCATTCAACTGTACTAGTTCATTATAAGTTGTTATCATGTAGATTGTCATCTTTATCATCCATGCTTAATCATTCATTATTGTCATACTTGTCATTTATCTGGTGATCACATAAAACCGGGCCCTGGTCGGTTCTTCTTTCTTGTTGTGTATATATATATATATATATTATATTCGCTCAGGTGTTCCACCGCAAGGACGCCAGTAATGACTTCCCCATTCCAGTGTCTTTTGAGGTGCCGTGACATTTTTGCGGATTTCACGGGATATTTTGTAGACGACTCCTTTGTTGTTTTCTAGTTATGTTCTAGTTTTTATTCGGGCGTGTGGCCTAACTTTTGTAAATGTATAATCAATGAAATATGTAATTGATTGAACTTGTTTTATGTTGTATGACATATTGTTAACTGGTATTTTACTTTGTTCTCTTATTGTACACATGCTATTATTGAATATTGTTTTTTGGGTTTCCACATTCTTTTTCATGTATGGGTTCTTTAAAATGCTTTCTTTAAATTAAAAAAAAAAAATTTTGACAACCCGTTGTCTTGATTATTGAGTGCTTATCTCTTATAATCTTTATGTTGTCACGATGCTGAGAATGATTCCATCAATGTTTCCATTATTTTTTGAGTATCGGGCTGGCCACCCCTTAATTCGGATACTGGGTTGTCACAGATGGTATCAGAGCATCAGGTTCTAGAGTTCTTAGGTTCTATGCGGACTTATCACGTTCTACCGTAGCGTTCTTTGATATAGACCCTATTGTTAGGATTGTATTGTTACTCATGTTTGCGATCCTGTGCAAGATAGATTGTTTTAAACAGTATCCTAACTCTAGTGTTTCTCCATATCAGATGCCGCCTAGGAGAGGTCATCATGCTCGACGAAATAGAGTTGTAGATGAGGACGTTGGTCCCCCACCGCCACCACAAGGAACTTTTATTGCCACGGATGTAGCGAACATTGTGGCTCAAGCGGTCAATGCTTCCATGACCGCAGTGACTCAGCAAATGCCGCCAGCTCAACCACGGGCACAAGAGCCACAAACTCCTACGGGACCTTCTCCATGGGAAAGAGTTAGGTAGTTTCTCCTTAAGGTCCATCCCGCAGAATTTGACGGTGGATCGGATGTTATAAAGGAAAATCAGTGGAAGAAAGACATGCAGCACCATCTTCGCATGGTAGATTGTAGTGAGGAGAAAAAGCAAACCCTTGTTACTTTCAAGCTTGTCGGATCGACATTACATTGGTAGGAGTCGATGACTACACCAGGACAAAGGGACACGATGTCAATCACTAATTTTTGGGCCTTGTTTGATCGAAAGTACTTCCCTCCCACAGTTCAAAGGGAGATGCAAAGGAAGCTTTAGGATGATGTTCAGGGAGATAGATCTGTGGCAGAGTACGAAGAGGAGTTCACCCAGCTAGCAAGTTTTGTGCCGGATGAAGTGACTCCAGAAGAGAAAATAATCTCTAAGTTTGTGGGAGGTTTACGTTGGCAGATAAAGCAACATTTGTTGGGAAATCCGGCTTTACACACCTTTGGGGATGTGTTGAATGCAAGACTAATTCATTGCCAAGAGCATAGACTGTTTGTTCAACATAGCAAGAAATCTGTCGCGATGGGAGAAAGGGGAAGACCTGTAAGTAACGGGATCGGCGGAGGAACCTATTCTTCATCCCAATCTTCGGGGAGTAAGCCTAGAAAAAGGGACCCCCAGCAAGAGGATTTGTCCAAACACCAACGCTTTAGTGGATTTAATATGGGTGGTAACAATAGTAGGCCGGGTTAAGGTGGACAACCACAACAGCAAGCAGATAGAGGTGGGAATGGAGGTAGAGCCCAGCAGGGCCGAGGTTTGGGGCAGTTCCAAAACAATCAAGGGCAGAACCAAGAGAATGTGGCGAACAAATGCTTTCAGTGCGGGGAGTTGGGCCATTATAAGAGCTCGTGTCCTTAGTTGGTTGTAGGGCATCTTCCTAGGGCTCCACAGCAGTCGTATGTACAGTTTATGCCCCAGGTGCCAAATCCGATTGCTCATCCTTAGCAAGGGAAACTGCGGTATGGACGGGTGTACCATATTCAGGAGGCTATTCTTCCTCCAGCCCCTTTAGCACAGCCAGCGATTGAGGTTAAGTTTCTTATCCAAGGGCATATGGGTCGAGTATTATTCGATATGGGTGCGACACACTCTTTTATTTCTAGGAGTTTTGGTCAGACCACAGATTTGATAAAGTCTGCTGAGAATATTTTCACTAGTGTTGAATACTCGATGGGTGATGGTTCATTGATTTTCTTTGTTTGTAAAAACATAGGGATTAATCTTGGTAACTTGTGCTTTGAGGCTGATTTACTCGTCCTTGACATGTTCGGGTATGACGTAATTTTGGGCATGGATTGGTCAATGAAATATCACGCTATAGTGAACTGTTATGGGAAGAGTATAGTCTTCGCCATTCCGGGATAAGAAATATTCTTGGTTGTTATGCCTTGTATGGAAGGGGGTACGAGTACCTATTTATATTTTATTGAGAAGGATGTTTCTAGGGATGTAATTGTTTCCCTGGACTCTATCCCAGTTGTTAGAGATTTTGAGGACGTTTTCCGGGAAATACTGGAATTACCTCCGAGCAGGGAGATTGAGTTTGTGATCGATTTAGCGCTAGGAACTCGACCGATTGCGAAAGCTCTATATCGCATGGCTCCTCTGAAGATGAGGGAGTTAAGAGATCAAATTCAACAGTTGCTGGAGAAGGGATTCATTTGGCGCAGTACATCACCTTGGGGTGCTCTTGTGTTGTTTGTAAATAAAAGAGACGGTTCTCTCCGGTTATGTGTGGACTATAGAGAGTTGAATAAAGTCACCAGCCGGAATAAATACCCTTTACCTCGCATTGATGATCTATTTCACCAACTTAGGGGAGCGTTGTACTTCTCTAAGATCGATTTGAGGACGGGGTATCATCAATTGAGGATACGGGAGCAAGATGTATCCAAGACTGCATTTCTGACCAGATATGGATCCTATGAATTCCTGGTTATGCCCTTTGGACTAACCAATGCCCCCGCTGTATTTATGGATCTCACGAATAGGGTGTTTCGTGATTTCCTTGACCAATTTGTTATTGTGTTCATCGATGACATCTTAGTCTGTTCTCAGACAGAATCTGACCATGCTTCTCACTTCCAGTTGGTCCTGCAAAGATAAATAGATCATCAATTATACACAAAGTTCGAGAAGTGTGGCTTTTGGTTGAAGGAAGTTTAGTTTTTTGGTCATGTTATGTCCTCCCAAGGTATATCAGTGGATCCGAGAAAAGTAGATACGGTGAAAGAGTGGGGTCAGCCCACGGCACCTACCGAGATCCGTAGTTTTTTGGGTTTGGCGGGATATTACCGTCGGTTTATCAAAGGTTTCTCAAAAATCGCAAGCCCTTTGATCAATTTGACCCAGAAAGGGGTGAGATTTGTTTGGGATAACTCTTGCCAAGCTTCTTTTGACGAGCTCAAAGATAGGTTAACTTTGGCTCCAGTCCTTGCATTGCCAAAACCGAGATTTGAATATCTAGTCTTCACCGACGCATCTCTTCAAGGATTAGGAGGTGTGCTTCAATAAGAGAGGCGGGGTATCGCTTATGCTTTTCGCAAGTTAAACCCTCATGAAAGGAATTATCCGGTGCATGACTTAGAGCTTGCCGCGGTTGTCTTCACCTGGAAGATTTGGAGACATTATCATTTAGTGGAGAAATTTACTCTTTTCATGGACAATAAATCGCTGTAGTATTTATTTTCACAGAAAGAATTGAATATGCGTCAGCACCGATGGTTGGAATTCATGAAAGATTATCAATTTGATATCCATTATCATCCGGGCAAGGAGAACATAGTGGCGAATGCCTTGAGTAGAAAGACGGAAGGAGAGTTAGATGATGCATGGGAGGCTAAGTATAAAGAGCTCAGTCAGGAGGATGCGGTGGAGAGAGCGTTCATGTCAATGATGATCCTTACTCCTACCATTGTGGCAAGGGTGGTAGAAGACCAAGGAATGGATAAAGGCTGTCAGGATCATATACACCGGTTACTGTTCGAGGGAGAGGAATCATACTCAATAAGTTGAGAGGCAGGATTACGCTTTCATGGAAGACTTATTGTTCCGGAAGAGGGGGATTTGAGATGGGCTGTAATAGCGGAATCTCACCGGTCAAAATTTACGGTACATCCTAGTGGGGACAAGATGTATCAAGACATGCGTCACCAATATTGGTGGCCCGGTATGAAGTGGAATATTTCGGAGTTTGTGTCCCAAAGCACTACTTGTCAACTAGTCAAGATCGATCATCAACGACCGACAGGTTTGTTGCAACCATTAGAGATTCCAGTATGGAAATGGGAAAGATTATTGATGGACTTTATTATGGTCTTACCAAGGTCATAGAAGAGTAATGATTCTAATTGGGTGATTATCGAACGCTTGACTAAGTCGGCACACTTCCTACCCGTGCGTACTGATTATAATACCACCCGCTATGCCCAATTGTTCATCGAGGAGGTTTTTAGACTTCATGGGGTACCTTTAAATATCGTTTCCGACCGAGGCAAAATCTTTGTTTCCCACTTTTGGAATAGTTTCCAAGAGGCTATGGGGATCGAATTGAAGTTAAGCACTTCTTATCAACTTCAAACAGATGGTCAAACTCAAAAGGGTAAACCAAATGTTGGAGGATATGCTCCGGATGTGTATGCTTGACTTCAAAGGTGGTTGGGAACAATACCTTCCCTTGGTTGAGTTTGCCTACAACAACTCATACCAATTTACAATTGGAATGGCGCCCTATGAAGCTCTTTATGGTCTTCCATGTAGGTCGCCCGCTTGTTGGTTAGAAGTGGGTGATAACAAATTTCTTGGACCTGACATGATCCAAGATACTTCTTCTAAAATTGAACTCATTCGGAATCGCATTCGGATAGCCCAATACCGCCAAAAGAGCTATGCCGATGCAGGAAGAAGACACATGGAGTTGGAAATTAGAGACCAAGTCTTATTGCGAGTGTCACCAATGAAGGGCATTAAGCGTTTCGGGAAGAAAGGAAAGCTTGCGCCGCATTTTGTTGGACCTTTTCCAGTTATTGCCAAAGTTGGTCCAGTGGCGCATCGACTTGACTTACCGGAACCCTTGCAACAAATGCACGATGTATTCCATGTCTCCTCCCTAAAGAAGTACAAGAGATGCGAAGGTGTCCTTTGGCACATCCCTTTCGAGGATATCGACTTGCAACCCGATATTTCATATAAAGAACAACCGGTTGTTATTCTTGAGCATGGGGAGTGTAAGTTAAGGTCTCGTGTTGTGCCCTTGGTGAGAGTCCAATGGAGTCATCACAATGATAAATAGTCGACGTGGGAGCATGAGGATGTCATGCGAGAGAAATATCCGCATCTCTTCTTGTAAGGTACGCTTAAATTTTTGGGGAGAAAATTCCCTCATAGGGGGGAGTATGTAACAACCCTCGCTTATGGGAGTCTATTTTATATTTGCTTGCTATGAGAAGTAATTACATATAAAATGTTGATATATGGATTAAGTATTGATTTAATGAATAAAAGTTAATATTTACTAACTTATGGCATATTTACTGTATGAGCATGTAAATATCCTCACGATGAGTCTATTGTGTCATAAGAATTTGAAATGACATTTTGATGTAAAATGGAATCAGAACTTGAAATGATTTATAAAATATCCAAATGATAATTTGGAGGTCATAGTTGATTCCGAAACGTGCGAGATAGTCAAAATATGTACCATATTGTATTTTGAGGTTTTGGGCATTTTTGACCGATTATACCTTGAATATGCAGCTGCGTGTTATTTTATGGTGGTATTGATCACTTAAGTTGGGATTGTTGACTAAAGCACGATTTATGTCTTGATTAAGTCACTATTCACCTAATTGTATTTCCTAAACCTAGAGAACTAGAGAGAGGAAAAGAAAGAGTAGAGAAAAGAGAAGAAATTGAAGATTGAGGAGAGAGTCTTGCTTCTACCCAAAGAAGATCTGCATTTTCTAGATTGAGGTAAGTTTTCTACTTGCTACATGTGGTTTAAGATAAATGATTTGTTGTGATAATGGTGTATTGATCATGGTAGAACTATTTTAAGGTTTTTGTGTATTTGTGGGTTTTGATCAATTCAAAAATGATTTGGATGATTGATGAGGGTTATGGTAGTTGTTAGTAGTATTTATGAAGTGTTGTTGGCAATAAATGATTTGGATTTGAGTGGGGATTGATTTGGAGTTCAAGACTCCATAGCCAAAATTGGCAAAAATCGCAAGGCCGAATCGATTCGGCCTGGTCCGAATCGATTCGGCAGTTATGCAGAAACCCAATCTTCCTGACCGAATCGATTCAGTATGATCCTAATCGATTCGACAATTATGCAGAATCCCATATTTCTTGACCAAATCGATTCGGAAACCCTGCACTTTTTCAAATTTCTTTCTTTTTCAATTTTAACCCTTTTGCTTAGGATTAGTAATTAGGGACCTTCTTGAATGAAGTAAATATAGGATCCTACAGTATTAGTTGAGTTTGGTCGATACCCTAGATTTGAATCGATTCATCTAGGGTTCAGTCCAGGGGTGTTCAAAGTAGTATTCATACATTACTTCCATCGTATAGGTTTATATGAATCTAGGAGATCTTAAAGTCAAATTTGGAGACTCTAGAAGTTAATGTGAGCTAGAATTAACTTAATGGTCTATTAGAAAGACAAAAAAAAAGGAGGCTTTGTACAATGACCCGTAACAAAATGACATGAACATGGTCCAAACAAAATACAAACCTGATTGGACATGATATGTAAAATACTGAAGGCTTAGCAAGTTTGGACTTAGTGAAGGTGATTTTGACACGAATTTGCTAACAACGAGTCGAATTACTCTTTGTCGACGGTTTATTTTCCAAATATAATTCCTAGCGAGTCTAATAACTCAATTTTTGTAGTTTCCATATTCCTTTTAGCGAAAACAGTACATTTATAAGAAACTTGCTGATATGTACAAGTGGTATCTTTATTCGCAAGTCTCATACAAACAAGGGACATATCAAAACCCATGACTTTATGAAAGAGGAATATAACGCTCCCATTCTATATTGTATGAATTTAATGTTTGTTTATTAAGTGTCACTGCCGAAATACAGTAAAATATTATCTTCTTCGGCTTATTATACTTGTTGGTATCTTTTGGGGTTTAAGAATTTCATTCGTGTACATATGATATTTCAATTTTATCTTCACGTATTTTCACAATGTGGACATAAATTTGTGGTAATCTTTTTGGAAAAAAAAATTGTTGTAATTGAAATTTACCCTATAAGGAAAATACTAATTTGTGCACGTAGGGCACATATTTTGAGTCTCAAAATTGTAAATACTAGTATGCAGCCCACACGATGCGTAGCCAAGATTATCAAATTCTAAGATTTAAATGAGATTTAATTCTGAAACAAAAACTAAAAAGCAATATCATTACAAAGTTTTTATAAGAAATTCAATGACCAGTTTAATATTAAAGAATATTCTAACCATAGCCATGAAAAAAATGAAACTACATTTCTTCATATTTCCATCCGTGCATCGCGCAGGGTTTAAAACTAGTCGTTAGTAAACAGCATCTAAAGTTAGTAAAATAACTGTAATTTCTTCATAATAAAAGTTATTTTTAATCAATTGTCAAATAGTATAGGACTGAATTAATTAAAAAAATATATAACACCCCTGATAAAAAAGAGTGCCCACTAAGACGTCCATAGTCATTCCCGCTTCAAAATAAAGCGATTTACTCAATTACGAATAACCTTTTGGCTTTCCAAATCTTGCATTTCTCTCAAACGTTAACTTGTTGGTTTTCCACCCATATGCATTAAACTTAAGAGAATGCAAAAGGGCTAACTATTTCGATATGCATTAAAGTTAAGTGGATGCAAAAGGGCTAACTATTTTTATAAATAAGCCTACGCACATCAATTCTACATATCCCTTGGGCCAACATTTTATTATTGTTTTTTGTGAGTTTAGAGAGCTTAGATGGAGAAAAATAACTATTGCCGTTCAAATGAGGTGAATGTGTCAAACTTCAAGATAAATGAGGTGGTCATGCCAAATGAAGGAGAAAATAATAATCTCAAAGAAACCAACCAAAATGAAGTTGCTATACTGATAAAAGACAACTTGCCTGTTGAGAATAAGGAACTCATGCCCACGTATGACGAAAAATCTAAGATTGAGGAAAAAGAGGATGTGCATATTGAAAATGAAGAAAATGAAATGATAGACAAAAAATATGGAGTGCCTATAAAAAATGAGGAGTTGGTTATGGAGGAGAATGAAAAAAATGCTATGGTTGGGGAAAAAGATGGCGCGACTGATAAAAAAGATGAGTTGGCTGTGTCTGAGAATGAAGAAAATTTGAAGGTAGATTAAACGATTGAAAATGAAACTATGAAGAATGAGATAAAAGAGGAAAATGATGATTTGAATCTTAACAAAGAGGAACCCGTTGAAGTCGGTATTTGATGCGGCATGGGTTCTATTATCCAAGCCTAGCTTATATATTTATATTTTATATATGAATAAAGTGGTGGGAAATGTATTTGGGTTTGGTGCCAATGATTGAAATGGTGCTCGTGGGATAATAAGTCTTTGAAATGGGTAATATCATATTTGTATTTTTGGGCTAGGTTTGTTTGGATCTGTTTCAATACATGGATGTTATGAATCTGTGTTCATTCTCTAATATTACATGAATTTACTACATGTTAATAACATTCTCTCTGCCTCAAGGTTTATTTGGTTTGTGTTTTTTAAGCTTTATTTCTTTGTTGGAAACTTTTTTTAATAATGATGCAATCTGTGTGTAGTTATTCGTATACTAACGTTTGAATCAAATTACGTAATGCATAATTATTATACTTTCACAATCTACCGAGGAGAAAAAATAGTTTTGAGATGAAATTTTATAATGTATAAAAAATATTTGTGATATTTTACCTTTAAAGAAATGCTTTATGTACCGGCAAAAGCTTACTGCCTAACTCAACTGGCTGACAAGGCATGCCACTTCAATTTTGAAGAAGATGATTTTTCATAATAATTTATCTTCTTTATTTATCTTGTTGGATTGGTTGGAGTTTAATGGACAAAATTTTAATTATAACTAATATTTTCTCTGCTATTCTAACTTTCATTTTAATTTCGAATAAATAATTTTAAAAAATTATAAATTAATCTCTAAATATGAAGAAGACTCAATTAAAATATGACACAATAAGATTTTTATTTTATTTATCTAACAGGATCCCGAACCAATTAAATTCGATCTCGAACTATTTTTTATATAGAAGCTTTGAATATAAAAAAGTTCACAATGAGAACAGAACATTGGTTTGCTTGATATTTCATTTGTTTAGTTCTATATATCCACTATTTGTCACCCCTTGAAACAAACCCCATAGGTTTTTTTTGAAGAAAATACTCCCAGGGAGCGTCCTAGTTGTTTAGAACCCAATACCTCTTGATTAATTGAGTGTTTTCATATCCACAAGACCAAAGGTCATTTGTAGAAATTATTATGTGTATTGTCCATAGACTTATACCGTTCGAAATTTGGAAGGATATGATGCAGTAGATAGTTACTAGGCATGTTGTTTAGTAGCTCTCAAATAGTAGATTCTAAAAATAGTATAACACACATAAGAACGTTTCACAATATATTAATTGCGGATGTTTACGTAAGAACATTACACAAGCACTATACATAATAAAACATTACAAATATGTAAAATCAAACATCCATAGCTATTTATTTTTCACATACGCATAACTATGTGAAAGGGACACTTTACATAAAATTTTATACAACTTTGACATCCATGACCTTTATTTTCATAAATTCACAGCCAATAATATTAAAAACACTCCATGTTCACCCATGTGGTGCTTATTATATAGATAGTAATTTCCCGATCGTGTAAAAGTCTATAAATTAGTTCTCCTCTTAAACACTGTCACCTATTGTTGCGGACCAACTTGGATCGATCTCGTTCATCACGTCAATCACCTATAAAAAATTAGTGAAATAAAAATTTATAATGCAATAAAAAATTACGTGAGATAAAAAATAGAAATTAATTTATTTAATATTAATCACATGTTTTACTTGGAATTTTATCTACGGTTATAATAATTTTGCCTTTATCGTGACATCGAGAGCGTGATTAAATATCGTGGTCAAATTCATCACAATGAACATAATAGTAGTAATAATAATAGTAACTAAAATAACAACAACAAAATAATTTAATTAATAGTTATTTTTGTCCGAAAAAATCATACCAGTATATGTAGAAATGAATTTCAGAAGAAATATTCTCTTTGTCGTGATGTGGTGTTCTGCTTGTAGTTTTTTAATGAATTAAAATAGGAAGTATTTCATATATATGCATACAGAGTCTACTATGTCCCCCAAAAAAATTAATAGAAGAAAGCCCACTATGTAAAAAAAGAAAAAACAAAGAGGAAGAGAAAATTGGCAGAGTCTATTACAATAAACCTTTTGCGCAAAAGTATGAGAAGTACACAGATCAGAAGTTTTGAAAATTATAGAATGACCACATAACTTTAGTGAAACTACAAGATTCATAGAAACTCAATTAATGGTGTATCCATAGTTTAATTGAAGCTGTTATTTATTCAAATGATTGTATGTTTACATGGCTAACTTGCATGTCCTTGGAAGCAGTGGTTAATGACATGGTACTACATAATCCACCATGTGTTAAACGAAGTACTAATATTATTTACACTTTTTTGCAACATATTATTTACACTTTTCTGTAACATATTATTTAATTTTTTTTAAATAAGGAACTGTTATGGGTATTAAAGGGAAAGTTCTACACACATGAAACTAGACACATTTTTTAGACACAATGACATGTCGCATTCGCATTGACTTGTATTTAGGCTCCACGCCAGTGGGACCCATATGCTGCGAAAATATGCAAATGTCACAAGCAAATGTGCCTAAAAAATGTCTAATTTCTGTGTTAATATACAAGTACCCATACTCAAATCAGCCATTAGAGAGAGTCAAAATCTTGTTGCTAATTTGTGAGCACGTGTTCTTTATAGATTGATAGCAATGTAGCTTTGAATGCGTCATCTAATAGGGTTATCTTACAACTTATGTAATTACTTACATTAACCCCCAAAAGCAAACCGTTATATATTTGGAGCATTCTCCTATATAGAATATTTATTATGCTAATAGTACACTTTAATTAATTCATAGTTGAACAAGTAATTTCATTTTATAGATTTTAATATTTTATTCAACGTGCATGACGTTAGATTGCGCGTGATAATTGGGATTAGAAAAAAAATTGATAGTTTATTGAATATATTATTCAAAGTGTTGTGCTTTAGTAATAAATGAAGACATGGATAATAAAACGGGTCGTAGTTCTAAAAATTTCCTCATCAATGTTACTTTTTATGTACTCTAGTCATCTAAATATGAGAGTTCACATTTTTCAAGAAAAAAAATTGAGAGTTTTCCATCTTATTACTTGACCATTATTAATTTTTGCTCCGATTCACTTACATATTTTTTCAAATTAAGGCCCCTCACACGTATATATCACCAAATATCATGCTGATATTAAAAAAAAGCGCAAACAAATTAAAAAAATCCCCAAAATAATTAAAAATAAGTCATGTATATTTTATAAAATCCATTTTATACTTTCCTGAAAATTGGTTATAAATTAAGGAGGACAAACGTTAATCATGAAAAATATATTGTGAATGAGACTGAAAAAGAAGGTTTACCATCATTCCCAATGGGGAAAATTGACAATACCCGTATGTGGAAGGTAAGGGAGCGAGTTCGTGCAACACGACCAGCTGGTGATTTATGTCCATTATATCGTTTCACTGCAGGTGTGTACGTGGCACTAATGATGGCCCATATTCAAATTCTGAGGAGAAAAGGACACTCCTATTCAGAGATCATCAATGAGAGTTTGATCGAGTCGGTGGATTCTATAAATCCATTCATGCACGCCCATGGAGTTTCATTTATGGTGGACAATTGTTCAACAACGGTACGTCTAGGATCGAGGAAGTGGGCCCCACGGTTTTATTACATTCTCACCCAACAGGCGTTAGTGGCAGTGGACAATGGAACTCCCATCAACTAGGATCTCATCAGCAACTTCAAGTCAGATCTAGTGCATGGAGCTGTTGAAGTCTGTGCCCAGCTAAGACCTACTGTTAACATTTTTGTCCCAGTGGATGCTGATTTTGTCCGTCCAGAGCTGCGCCAGGGTAGCAGCTAAATGGCGTTGAGGAAGCTTGGCTCGAGCAGTTAAGGTTTATCTTTTAGGGGTATATGTTTGGCGGAAAAGCTTTCTTTAATCTAGGAGAACTGTTTTTTTGTCTTAGTCAAATATTACACCATTATAGAAGTGTTGGGTATGTTGTGCTTGCTGAACTTTGAGATAGTGATGTGCACTTTCTGTTGGTATTGGTAATTTTACCGTAATAAGAAATAAGAATTTTCTACTAAAAAAAAAGATATAAATATATGTATCACACTTTATGCACGTCTAATGGATCATTAATTAGTGAACAAGATGCTTGGGTTAGCGAGATGCCTTAAAAACCAGTTTATGTATAACGTACGAAGTTTTCTTAGTAAAAAGCACTGGAACAAATGCCTTAAGTGAGGTACTATAAACGAAACTGCATTTGAGAGTGGTGGGTGTGCTAGTGAAGAATTTTCAAATGTTACATCTGACAAGGAGAAGTGTCTCGAGACTTTACACTCTAAATTAAATTACATAATGAATAATTAATATTTTTTTCACAATATTCCTAGGAAAAATATTGTTTTTAGAAGAAATTTTGTAATGTATAAAAAATATTTTTGATATTTTTCAATAAGAGAAATGCTTTATGTACCCGCAAAAGCTTACCGCCTAACTCAACCGGCTGACATGGCATGCCACTTCAATTTTGAACAACTTGATTTCTCATAATAATTTATGTTCTTTATTTATCTTGTTGGATGGGTTGGAGTTTAATGGACAAAATTTTAATTATTACTAATTTTTTCTCTGCTATTTTAATTTTCATTTTAATTTCGAATAAATAATTTTAAAATAATATAAATTAGTTTCTAAATATGAAGAAGACTCAATTAAAATACGATACAATAAGATTTTTATTTTATTTATCTAACACGATCACAAACCAATTAAATTCTATAATGACCTTCATTTTTATTTAACAAACACAAACGCGACCATTTAAAAATAACACGAGACAACACCAATTCTAATTTTTTTTAAACACGAGCATGAATCAAACAAAATGCAACACAATACGAAATATATATATATATATATATATATATATATATATATATTATTTATCTAACACAATTACGAACCAATTAAAACAGAACATGACCTTCACTTTTTTTTCCTAACACTAACACGACCAATTAAAAATGAAACGAGGCAACACAAATTCTGATTTTTTTTAAATGGGAACGAATCAATTAAAATACGACACAATACGAATGATATAATTTTTTCCTAAATAAGAGTTCCCATCATGTCGTTTTTCTTTTAGACATGTTCTTATTGTAGACAACAGTTATTGTCGCTAGCACGGATCCGCATTATTTAATGGATGTGGGATCACGCTATCGGCACAAACAAATCGATTTTAAAACTTTTTTTTTATTTTGATAAAGACTATTATTTATTTTTTCGATATAATTGTTCTTCTTTTCTCGCTAAAATCTATTTTTTGTTTTAAAAGTAGTTTGAAAAATGTTTTTATCTTAAAAAAAAACCTTTTGTTCTTGTCGAAATTGTCTTTTTATCTTCTGTACATTTTTTTCTACAAAAATGTTTTTCTTTTGTTTTTGTCGTGTCGTGTCATATGTGTCGGTTGCAATACGCTAACATCACTTGTTGCGATACGTTAACAATAACCATTGTCGCGATTGACACATAAAAATCGATGTTCAAATGTCTAAAACTTTTTTTCTTTTTACTTTGGTAAAAAATGTGTTTTTATGTTTCGGTCAAACTATTTTTTTTTTTTGTTAAAAACTATTTTTGTTTCTTTAAAGTGGTAAAAACAATTTATTTTGCTAAAAATATTTTTTTATTAATTTTTGATTGGTTTTCGTTAAAACTGTTTTTTCCTCTTTTTTTAACACGGCAAGAACTATATATATTTTTAAAAAATGTATTGTGCCTATCGCAACGCTGGTTATTGTTGCTAGCGTGACACCACATTCATAAGATAATTACGAATCAAACACGTCATGTCAGCATATCTCAACCGACACATATGACACGACACAACAATATCAAAAGAGAAAATATTTTTTTTAGCAAAAAGATGTTTGTAACAATAAACAAACAATTTTGACAAAAGCAAAAGATTTTTTTATCAAACAGCTTTTTATTAAAAAATTGCTTTTATGAAGAAAAAAAATTTAAATCGATTTGTGGCGCAGACCCACATCCATTAAATGATGCGGATCCGCGCTCGCGTTTGTATTTGGATCGTGATCGTGTTTGTTAAAAAATAGAAGATTCATAATCGCATTGTGTAACTTTTTAATTGGTTTGCGTTAAGTAAAAAAACTGATTTCGTGTCTTGTCGTATTGTATTTTAACATACGTTTTTTTACATATATTTATATCTAACGTGTATTTATGATTTTTTATTGTACTTTTTTTTTAACTTGAACGTTTTATTTTACAAAAAAAAAAAATTAATGACTTGGATGAGTTTTTAACTCCCAAATGGGAGTTGTTCGTTGGTTATAAAGCATCATCAGGCCACGCAATAAACATTTCTCTTGGTTTAGGCTTATTTATTTGCATGGGTGCTTGCCAACTCAGTTAGTCATATCAGCCGGTGGGGGTATTCCGGTGCATTTAGCCGGTTCCTATAGCATTCCTCTTTTCAATCAAATACGTCAAATGGATCTATCCATATATCATTGGATTACAGATATGAAGCTTCACTTTTGGAGCATTTTTAATGCCATTATTTTCGTTGATCAAGCCCAGCTTTATAATTAGATCAAATTCAATGGGTGAATTGGAAATTTTAAAAAAGTACAATAATATTTATACGAAACAAAATATGTGTGGGCTATCATAACTCATAAGTTAAGATAAATATATATGTGAAATTAGAGCCAAAAATATCATTAGCCTTAACAAAACAAAAGGGTCTTAGTATTTGTTTTTTATTGTATGTTTGTATGGTATTTTGAAAGAGCAACAACACGTATTTCTTGAACTTTACATTATTGGAACCAAAAGAAACTATTTTTTTTATAGTTATGCTATGTCACAATTATATTTTTTGATACAAGGCTATCATGTTGATATTTCCTTGATTCATACATTTTCTATATGATTAGTATAATTAGAGATAATATGATATGATATGTGTAACTTCTCCTTCATTTCGTTTTGGGTAGTTTGATGAGAAATTACACCCTTTAAATTGTTGTTAGATGTTTGAAAGCTACTCACTTACAGTTGCTCGTGCAAAGATTAAGGGATCATCAATTATACGCAAAGTTCAAGAAGTGTGGCTTTTGGTTGAAGGAAGTTCAGTTTTTAGGTCATGTTGTGTCCTCCCAAGGTATATCAGTGGATCCGAGCAAAGTAATTGTGGTGAGAGAGTGGGGTCAGCCCACGACACCTACCGAGATCCGTAGTTTTCTGGGTTTGGTGGGATATTACCGTCGGTTTATCAAAGGTTTCTCTAAAATCGCAAGCCCTTTGATCAATTTGACCCGGAAAGGGGTGAGATTTGTTTGGGATAACTCTTGACAAGATGCTTTTGATGATCTCAAAGATAGGTTAACCACGGCTCCAGTCCTTGCATTGCCAAAACTGGGATTGGAATGTCTAGTCTTCACCGTCGCATCTCTTCAAGGATTAGGAGGTGTGCTTCAACAAGAGAGGCGAGCTATCGTTTATTCTTCTCACAAGTTAAAGCCTCATGAAAGGAATTATCCGGTGCATGACTTAGAGCTTGCCGCGGTTGTCTTCACCTTGAAAATTTGGAAACATTATCTTTTAGGGGAGAAATTTACTCTTTTCACGGACCATAAATCGCTGCAGTATTTATTTTCACAGAAAGAATTGAATATACATCAGCGCCGATGGTTGGAATTCATCCATTATCATCCGGGCAAGGCGAACAAGTGGTGGATGCCATGAGTAGGAGGCCCGAAGGAGAGTTAGCTGATGTATGGAAGGCTAAGTGGAAAGAGCTCAGTCAGGAGGATGCGGTGGTGAGAGCGTTCATGTCAGTGATGACCGTTACTCCTTCCACTGTGGCAAGGGTGGTAGAATCCCAAGGAAGGGATAGAGGCTGTCAGGATAATATACACCAGTTACTGTCTGAGTGAGAGAAATCCTACTCAATAAGTTCAGAGGGAGGATTACGCTTTCATGGAAGACTTATTGTTCAGGAAGAGGGGGATTTGACAAGGGCGGTAATGGCGGAATCTCACGGGTCGTAATTAATGATACATCCTGGTGGGGACAAGATGTATCAAGACATGCGTCGCCAATATTGGTGGCTCGGTATGAAGTGGGATATTTCAGAGTTTGTGTCCCAATGCACTACTTGTCAAATAGTCAAGATCGATCATCAACGATCGACAGGTTTGTTGCAACCATTAGAGATTCCAGTTTGGAAATGGGAAAGCATATCGATGGACTTTATTGCGGGCTTACCAAGGTAACAGAAGAGTAATGATTTTATTTGGGTGATTATCGGCCGCTTGACTAAGTCGGCACAATTCCTACCCGCGCGTATTGATTATGATACCACTCGTTATGCCCAACTATTCATCGAGGAGGTTGTTAGACTTCATGGGGTACCTTTAAATATCATTTACGACCCAGACAAAATCTTTATTTCCCACTTTTGGAAAAGTTTTCAAGAGGCTATGGGGACCGAATTGAAGTTAAGCATTTCTTACCATCCTCAAACAGATGGTCAAATTGAAAGGGTAAACCAAATGTTGGAGGATATGCCCCAGATGTGCATGCTTGACTTCAAAGGTGGTTGGGAACAATACCTTCCCTTGGTTGAGTTTGCCTACAACAACTCATACCAATTTACAATTGGAATGGCGCCCTATGAAGCTCTTTATGGTCGTCCATGTGGGTCGCTCGCTTGTTGGTTGGAAGTGGGTGATAACAAATTTCTTGGACCTGACATGATCCAAGATACTTCTTCTAAAATTGAACTCATTTGGAATCTCATTCGGATAGCCCAAGACCGCCAAAAGAGATATGCCGATGCGGGAAGAAGACACATGGAGTTGGAAATTGGAGACCAAGTCTTGGTGCGTATGTCACCAATGAAGGGTATTAAGCGTTTTGGGAAGAAAGGAAAGCTTGCACCGCATTTTGTTGGACCTTTTCCAGTTATTGGAAAAGTTGGTACAGTCGCATATATCAACTTGCCTTACCGGAACCCTTGCAACAAATTCACGATGTATTCCATGTTTCCTCCCTAAAGAAGTACAAGAGATGCGAAGGTGCCCTTTGGCACATCCCTTTCGAGGATATCGACTTGCAACCCGACATTTCATATGAAGAACAACCGATTGCTATTCTTGAGCATGGGGAGCATAAATTAAGGACTCGTGTGGTGCCTTCGGTGAGAGTCTAATGTAGTCATCACAATGATAAATAGTCGACGTGGGAGCATGAGGATATCATGCGGGAGAAATATCCGCATCTCTTCTTGTAAGGTACGCTTAAATTTTGGGGACAAAATCCCCTCATAAGGGGGGGAGTATGTATCAACCCTCACTTACGAGAGTCTATTTTATATTTGCTTGCTATGAGAAGTAATTACATATAAATGTTGATATATTGAGTAAGTATTGATTTAATGAAGAAAAGTTAATATTTGCTAACTTATGGCATATTTACTATATGAGCATGTAAAAATCCTCACGATGAGTCTATTGTGTCATAAGAATTTGAAATGACGTTTTGATGTAAAACGCAATCAGAACTTGAAATGATTTATAAAATATCCAAATGATAATTTTGAGGTCGTAGTTGACTTCGGAACGTGCGAGATTGTCAAAATATGTACAATATTGTATTTTGAGGTTTTGGGCATTTTTGACCGATTATACCTAAAATATGCAGTTGCGTGTTATTTTATCGCGGAATTGATCACTTAAGTTAGGATTGTTGACTAAAGGCACGATTTATGTCTTGATTAAGTCACTATTCACCTAATTGTATTTTCGAAACCTAGAGAACTAGAGAGAGGAAAAGAAAGAGTAGATAAGAGAGAAGAAATTGAAGATTGAGGAGAGAATCTTGCTTCTACCCAAAGAAGATCAGCATTTTCTAGATTGAGGCAAGTTTTCTACTTGCTACATGTGGTTTAAGATAAATGATTTGTTGTGATAATGGTGTATTGATCATGGTAGAACTATTTTAGGGTTTTTGTGTATTTATGGGTTTTGATCAATTCAAAAATGATTTGGATGATTGATGAGGTTTATGGTAGTTGTTAGTAGTATTTATGAAGTGTTGTTGGAAATAAATGATTTGGATTTGGGTGGGGATTGATTTGGAGTTCAAGACTCCATAGCCAAAATTGGCAAAAATCGCAGGGCCGGATCGATTTTGCATGGTCCGAATCGATTCGCCTAGGAGCAGTTTCCAGGTCTAGGTGAACCGAATCGATTCGGCCTAGTCCGAATCGATTCATCAGTTATGAAGAAACCCAATCTTCCTGACAAATCGATTCGGTCTGATCCAAATTGATTCGACAATTATGCAGAATCCCATATTTCTTGACCGAATCGATTCCGCCAGGCCGAATCGATTCGGAAACCCTGCACTTTTTCAAATTTCTTTCTTTTTAAATTTTAACCCTTTTGCTTAGGATTAGTAATTAGGGACCTTCTTTAATGAAGTAAATATAGGATCCTAGAGTATTAGTTGAGTTTGGTCGATACCCTAGATTAGAATGGATTCATCTAGGGTTCAGTCCAGGGGTGTTCAGAGTAGTGTTCATGCATTACTTCCATCGTATAGGTTTATGTGAATCTAGGAGATCTTAAAGTCAACTTTGGAGACTCTAGAAGTTAATGTGAGCTTGGATTAACTTAATGGTCTATTAGAAAGCCAAAAAAAGGAGGCTTTATACAATAACTTGGGAGTTTGAATGTTCTTCAAGGTGATTATAATGATGTTAAGCACGTATAGTTCCGGATAACCATAATGCATTTGATAAAATGTAAAATGGACAAAGTAAATGATAATTTAGTAAATCATGAAATGGAAATTAATGAAAAGGTTAAACACACCTCTCTAAATATCATCTTAAGGGAACTTCGTGAGTGAGGTGAAGCCCCCTGGCTAATGAATGCAGGGTGGATATAGTCCTAGGCCATCTGAGCGCTTGTTTATTATTTTCTGCGATGGGTAGGAGATTCCGGGTGTGGTCTTGACTATCCCGCAGGCATATGGCTGCTTCCCGACATTTTCGATAGGATCCCAAGTTGTATTATCATAGGCCCAGGAAGATGATGGTTATTAAGGGGCGCGCAGAGTGGGGAAACCCGGACGGGAGGTCTTAGAATCGTTATATATATATACTTATAACTATTTTAATCATCAAGTTGGACTTGATGGGTATAAATGCCATAAAAAGAATAAAACAATGCCATAAAGAGCATAATATATGCCACAAATAGCATATAATGATGATAAGTGCCATAAAGAGCACATGATAAAACTTGTATTCCTGATAAGGAATGGAAAGATAAAATGAAATGGTGAAAGATGAAAAAGGTTTATGATTATTCTTATTCTATTATATAATTGAATTTCATTTTATAATCATTCAACTGTACTAGTTCATTATAAGTTGTTATCATGTAGAATGTCATCTTTATCGTACATGCTTAATCATTCATTATTGTCATACTTGGCATTTATCTGGTGATCACATAAAATCGGGATCTGGCCGGTTCTTCTTTCTTGTTGTGTATATATATATATTATATTCGCTCAGGTGTTCCACCGCAAGGACGCCAGTAATAACTTCCCCATTCCAGTGTCTTTTGAGGAGCCGTGACAAATTTGCGGATTTCACGGGATATTTTGTAGACGACTCATTTGTTGTTTCCTAGTTATGTTCGGGTTTTTATTCGGGTGTGTGGCCAAACTTTTGTAAATGTATAATCAATGAAATATGTAATTGATTGAACTTGTTGTACATTGTATGACATTCTGTTAACTGATATTTTAGTCGGTTCTCTTACTGTACACTTGCTATTATTGTATATTGTTTTTTGGGTTTACACTTTCTTTTTCATGTATGGGTTGTTTAAAACGCTTTCTTTAAATTATAAAACAAAAATTTTTGACAACCCGTTGTCTGGATTATTGAGTGGTTATCTCTTATAATCTTTATGTTGTCACGATGATGAGAATCATTCCATCAATGTTTCCTTTATTTTTGTAGTATCGGGTTGGCCACCCCTTATTTCGGATACCGGGTTGTCACAGATGGTATCAGAGCATCAGGTTCTAGAGTTCTTAGGATCTATGCGGACTTATCACGTTCTGCCGTAGCGTTCTTTGATATAGAGCCTATTGTTAGGACTGTATTGTTACTCATGTTTGCGATCCTCTGCAAGATAGATTGTTTTAAACAGTATCCTAACTCTAGTGTTTCTCCATATCAGATGTCGCCTAGGAGAGGTCATCTTGCTCGACGAAATAGAGTTGTATATGGACACACTTTGGTCCCCCACCGCCACCATAAGGAACTTTTAGTGCCGCGGATGTAGCGAATATTATGGCTCAAGCGGTCAATGCTGCCATGACCGCAGTGACTCATAAAATGCCGCCAGCTCAACTACGGGCACAAGAGACACAAGCTCCTACGGGACCTTCTCCATGGGAAAGAGTTAGGGAGTCTTTCCTTAAGGTCCATCCCCCAGAATTTGACGGTGGCTCGAATGTTATAAAGGAAAATCAGTGGAAGAAAGACATGCAGCACCATCTTCGCATGGTAGATTGTAGTGAGGAGAAAAAGCAAACCCTTGTTACTTTCAAGCTTGTCGGATCGGCATTACATTGGTGGGAGTCGATGAATACACCAGGACAAAGGGACACGATGTCAATCACTAATTTTTGGGCCTTGTTTGATCGAAAGTACTTCCCTCCCGCAGTTCAAAGGGAGATGCAAAGGAAGATTTAGGATGATGTTCAGGGAGAGAGATCCGTGGAAGAGTACGAAGAGGAGTTCAGCCAGCTGTCAAGTTTTGTGCCGGATGAAGTGACTCCAGAAGAGAAAAGAATATCTAAGTTTGTGGGAGGTTTACATTGGCAGATAAATCAACATATGTAGGGAAATCCGGCTTTACAAACCTTTGGGGATTTGTTGAATGCAACACTACTTCATTGCCAAGAGCATAGACTGGTTGTGCAACATAGCAAGAAATCTGTCACTATGGGACAAGGGGGAAGACCTGTAGGTAATGGGATCGGGGGAGGAACCTATTCTTCATCCCAATCTTCGAGGAGTAAGCCTAGAGAAAGGGACCCCCAGTAAGGGGATTTTTCCAAACACCAACGCTTTGGTGGATTTAATATGGGTGGTAACAATAGTAGGCCGGGTCAAGGTGGAAAACCACAACAACAAGCAGGTAGAGGTGGAAATGGAGGTAGAGGCGAGCAGGGCTGAGGTTCGGGGTAGTTCCAAAACAATCAAGGGCGGAACTAGGAGAATGTGGCAAACAAATTCTTTTAGTTCGGAGAGTTGGAACATATGGGTCGAGTATTATTCGATATGGGTGCGACACACTCTTTTATTTCTAGGAGTTTTGTTCAGAACACAGATTTGATAAAGTCTGCTGAGAATACTTTCACTAGTGTTGAATCCTCAATGGGTGATGGTTCATTGATTCTCTTTATTTGTAAAAACATAGGGATTAATCTTGGTAACTTGTTCTTTGAGGTCGATTTACTCGTCCTTGACATGGTCGGGTATGACGTAATTTTGGGCATGGATTGGTCAATGAAATATCACGCTATAGTGAACTGTTATGGGAAGAATATAGTCTTCGCCATTCCGGGATAAGAAATTTTCTTGGTTGTTATGCCTTGTATGGAAGGGGGTATGAGTACCTATTTATATTTTATTGTGAAGGATGTTTCTAGGGATGTAATTGTTCCCCTGGACACTATCCCAGTTGGTAGAGATTTTGAGGATGTTTTCCGGGAAATACTGGGATTACCTCCGAGCAGGGAGATTGAGTTTGTGATCGATTTAGCGTCAGGAACTCGACCGATTACAAAAGCTCCATATCGCATGGCTCCTCTGGAGATGAGGGAGATAAGAGATCTAATTCAACAGTTGTTGGAGGAGGGATTCATTAGGCACAGTACGTCACCATGGGGTGCTCCTGTCTTGTTTGTAAAGAAAATAGACGGTTCTCTCTGGTTATGTGTGGACTATAGAGAGTTGAATAAAGTCACCAGCCGGAATAAATACCCTTTACCTCGCATTGATGATCTATTTGACCAACTTAGGGGGGCGTTGTACTTCCCTAAGATCGATTTGAGGACAGGGTATCATCAATTGGGGATACGGGAGCAAGATGTATCCAAGACTGCATTTCTGACCAGATATGGATCCTATGAATTCTTGGTTATGCCCTTTGTACTAACCAATGCCCCGCTGCATTTCCTTGACCAATTTGTTATTGTGTTCATCGATGACATCTTAGACTATTCTCAGACATAATCTGACCATGCTACTCACTTACAGTTGGTCCTGTAAAGATTAATGGATCATCAATTATACACAAAGTTCGAGAAGTGTGGATTTTGGTTGAAGGAAGTTTAGTTTTTGGGTCAGGTTGTGTCCTCCCAAGGTATATCAATGGATCCGAGAAAAGTAGTTACGATGAGAGAGTGGGGTCAGCCCACGACACCTACCGAGATCCGTATTTTTTTGGGTTTGGCGGGATATTACCGTCGGTTTATCAATGGGTTCTCTAAAATCGCAAGCCCTTTGATCAATTTGACCCAGAAAGGGGTGAGATTTTTTTGGGATATCTGTTGCCAAGCTTCTTTTGACGAGCTCAAAGATAGGTTAACTTCGGCTCCAGTCCTTGCATTCCCGAAACCGAGATTAGAATATCTAGTCTTCACCGACGCATCTCTTCAAGGATTAGGAGGTGTGCTTCAATAAGATAGGCGGGCTATCGCTTATGCTTCTCGCAAGTTAAAGCCTCATGAAAGGAATTATCCGGTGCATGACTTAGAACTTTCCGTGGTTGTCTTCACCTTGAAGATTTGGAGACATTATCATTTAGGGGAGAAATTTACTCTTTTCACGGACAATAAATCGCTGCAGTATTTATTTTCATAGAAAGAATTCAATATGCATCAGTGCCGATGGTTAGAATTCGTGAAAGATTATCAATTTGATATCCATTATCATCCGGGCAAGGCGAACGTAGTGGCAGATGCCTTGAGTAGGAGGACCGAAGGAGAGTTAGATGATGCATGGAAGGCTAAGTATACAGAGCTCAGTCAGGAGGATGCGGTGGTGAGAGCCTTCATGTCAGTGATGATCGTTACTCCTACCATTGTGGCAAGGGTGGTAGAAGTCCAAGGAATGGATAAAGGCTGTCAGGATCTTATACACCGGTTACTGTGCGAGGGAGAGGAATCATACTCAATAAGTTCAGAGGGAGGATTACGCTTTCATGGAAGACTTATTGTTCTGGAAGAGGGGGATTTGAGATGGGCTGTAATGGAGGAATCTCACCGGTTATAATTTACGGTACATCCTAGTGGGGACAAGATGTATTAAGACATGCATCACCAATGCATTTGATAATGTTAAGCACGTATAGTTCCGGATAACCATAATGCATTTGATAAAATGTAAAATGGACAAAGAAAATGATAATTTACTAAATCATGAAATGGAAATTAATGAAAATATTAAACACACCTCTCTAAACTCCATCTTAAGGGAAGTTCATGCGTAAGGTGAAGCCCCCTGGCTAATGAATGCAGGGTGGATATAGTCCTAGGCCATCTGAGCGCTTGTTTATTATTTTCTACGATGGGTAGGAGATTTCGGGTCTAGTCTTGACTATCCCGCAGGCATGTGGCTGCTTCCCGACATTTTCGATAGGATCCCAGGTTGTCTTATCATAGGCCCTGGAAGATGATGGTTATTTAGGGGAGCGTAGAGTGGGGAAACCCGGACGGGCAGCCTTAGAATCGTTATATATATATACTAATAACTACTCTAATCATCAAGTTGGACTTTATGGGTATAAATGCCATAAAAAGAATAAAACAATGCCATAGAGAGCATAATATATGCCACAAATAGCATACAATGGTGATAAGTGCCATAAAGAGCACATGATGTAACTTGTATTCCTGATATTTAATGGAAAGATAAGACGAAATGGTGAAAGATGAAAAAGGTTTATGATTATTCTTATTCTCTTATATAATTGAATTTCATTTTATAATCATTCAACTGTACTAGTTCATTATAAGTTGTTATCATGTAGACTGTCATCTTTATCATCCATACTTAATCATTCATTATTGTCATACTTGTCATTTATCTGGTGATCACATAAAACCGGGCCCTGACCGGTTCTTCCTTCTTGTTGTGTATATATATATATATATATATATATATATATATATATATATATATATATATTCGCTCAGGTGTTCCACCGCAAGGACGCCAGTAATGTCTTTTAAGGAGCCATGACATTTTTGCAGATTTCACGGGATATTTTGTAGACGCCTCCTTTGTTGTTTTCTAGTTATGTTCGGGTTTTTATTCGGGGGTGTGGCCCAACTTTTGTAAATGTATAATGAATGAAATACGTAATTGATTGAACTTATTGTACGTTGTATGACATTTTGTTAACTGATATTTTAGTCGGTTCACTTATTCTACACTTGCTATTATTTTATATTGTTTTGGGGGTTTCCACTTTCTTTTTCATGTATGGGTTGTTTAAAATGCTTTCTTTAAATAATAAAACAAAAATTTTTGACAACCCGTTGTTTGGATTATTGAGTGGTTATCTCGTATACTCTTTATGTTGTCACGATGCTGAGAAATGATTCCATCAATGATTCCAGTATTTTTGGATTATCGGGTTGGCCACCCCTTATTTTGGATACCGGGTTGTCACATTTATCTTGTTGGATTGATTGGAGTTTAATGGACAAACTTTTAATTAAAACAAATATTTTCTCTGCTATTCTAATTTTCATTTTAATTTCAAATAACTAATTTTAAAATATTATAAATTAATCTCTAAATATGAAGAAGACTCAATTAAAATATGACACAATAAGATTTTTATTTTATTTATCTAAGACCATCTCGAACCAATTAAATTCGATCTTGAACTAATTTTTATATAGAATCTTTGAATATACGAAGTTCACAATGAGAACAACACATTCGTTTGCTTGATATTTCATTTGTTTAGTTCTATATATCCACTGTTTGTAACCCCTTGAAAGAAACCCCATAGTTTTTTTTTTGAAGAAAATACTCCCAGGGAGCGTCCTAGTTGTTTTGAACCCAACACCTCTTGATTAAGAGAGTGTTTTCATATCCACAAGACCAAAGGTCATTTGTAGAAATTATTATGTGTATTGCCCATAGACTTATACCTTTCGAAATTTGGAAGCATGTGATGCAGTAGATAGTTACAGGGCATGTTGTTTAGTAGCTCTCAAATAGTTGATTCTAAAAATAGTACAACACATATAAGAACGTTTCACAATATATTAATTGCGGATGTTTACGTAAGAACATTACATAAGCACTATACACAATAAAACATAACAAATATGTAAAATCAAACATCCATAGCTATTTATTTTTCACATACGCATAACTATGTGAAAGTGACGCTTTACATAAAGTTTTATACAACTTTGACATCCATGGCCTTTTATTTTCATAAGTTCATAGCCAATAATATTAAAAACACTCCATGTTCACCCATGTGGTGGTTATTACATAGATAGTAATTTCCCGAACGTGTAAAAGTCCATAAATTAGTTCTCCTCTTAATCACCGTCACCCATTGTTGCGGACCAACTTGGATCGATCTCGTTCATCACGTCAATCACCTATAACAAAGAGTGAAATAAAAATTTATAATGCAATAAAAAATTGTGTGTGATAAAATATAGAAATTTATTTATTTAATATTAGTCACATGTTTTACTTGGATTTTTATCTACGGTTATAATAATTTTGCCTTTACCGTGACATCGAGAGCGTGATTAAATATGGTGGTCAGATTCATCACAATGAACAGAATAGTAGTAATAATAATAGTAACTATAATAACAAAAACAAAGTAATTTAATTAATAGTTATTTTTGCCCGAAAAAATCTTACCAATATATGTAGAAATGAATTTCAGAAGATTTATTCTCTTTGTTGTGATGTGGTGTTCTGCTTGTAGTTTTTGAACGAATTCAAATAGGAAGTATTTCATATACATGCGTACAAAGTCTACTATGTCCCCCCAAAAAAATAATAGAAGAAAGCCCACTATGTAAAAAAAGAAAAAAAAAGAGAGGAACAGAAAATTGGCAGTGTCTATTACAATAAACCTTTTGTGCAAAATTATGAAAACTACACAAATCAGAAGTTTTGAAAATTATAGAATGACCCATAACTTTAGTGAAACTACAAGATTCACAAAAACTCAATTAATGGTGTATCCATAGTTTAATTCAAGCTGTTATTTATTCAAATGATTGTATGTTTACATGGCTAACTTGCATGGCCTTGGAAGCAGTGGTTAATGACATGGTACTACATAATCCACCACGTGTTAAACAAAGTAATATTATTATTTACACTTTTTTGCAACATATTATTTACACTTTTTTGTAACATATTATTTAAATATTTTTAAATAAGGAACTGTTATGGGTATTAAAGGGATTCTACACACATGAAACTAGACACATTTTTTAGACACAATGATATGTCGCATTTGCATTGACTTGTATTTAGGCTCCACGCCAGTGGGACCCATGTGCTGCGCAAACATGCAAATGTCACAAGCCAGTGTGCCTAAAATTTGTCTAATTTATGTGTTAATATACAAGTACCCGTATTCAAATCAGTCATTACAGAGAGTCAAAATCTTGTTGCTAATTTGTGAGGACATGTTCTTTATAGATTGATAGCAATGTAGATTTGAATGCGTCATCTAATAGGGTTATCTTACAACTTCTGTAATTACTTACTACATTAACCCCCAAAAACAAACCGTTATATATTTGAAGCATTCTCCTATATGAAATATTTATTATGCTAATAGTACACTTTAATTAATTCATAGTTGAACAAGCAATTTCATTTTATAGATTTTAATATTTTATTCAACGTGCATGATGTTAGATTGCACATGATAATTGGGATTAGAAAAAAAATTGATAGTTTATTGAATATATTATTCAAAGTGTTGTGCTTTAGTAATAAATGAAGACATGGATAATAAAACGAGTCGTAGTACTAAAAATTTCCTCGTCAATGTTACTTTTTAGGTACACTAGTCATCTAAATATTTGAGTTTACGTTTTTCAAGAAAAAAAATTGAGAGTTTTCCATCTTATTACTTGACCATTATTAATTTTTGCTCCGATTCACTTACAATTTTTTTCAAATTAAGGTCCCTCACACGTATATATCACCAAATGTCATGTTCACATTAAAAAAAATGTGCAAACAAATAAAAAAAATTCCCTAAAATAAATAAAAATAAGTCATGTATATTTTATAAAATCTATTTTATACTTTCCTGAAAATTGGTTATAAATTAAGGAGGACAAGCTTTAATGATGAAAAATATATGGTGAATAAGACTGAAAAAGAAGGTTTACCAACATTCCCAATGGGGAAAATTGACAATACCCGTGTGTGGAAGGTAGGGGAGTGAGTTCGTGCAACACGACCAGCTAGTGATTTAGGTCCATTATATCGTTTCACTGCAGGTGTGTACGTGGCACTAATGATGGCCCAAATTGAAATTATGAGGAGAAAAGGACACACCTATTTATAGATAATCAATGAGAGTTTGACCGAGTTGGTGGATTATTTAAATCCATTCATGCACGCCCGTGGAGTTTCATTTATGGTGGACAATTGTTTAACAACGGCACGTCTAGGATCGAGGAAGTGGGCTCGTGGTTTGATTACATTCTCGGCCAACAGGCGTTAGTGGAAGTGGGCAATGGTACTCCCATCAACCAAGATCTCATCAGCAACTTCAAGTCAGATCCAGTGCATGGAGCTGTTGAAGTTTGTGCCCAGCTAAGACATACTGTTGACATTTCTATCCCAGTGGATGCTGATTTTGTCCGCCCAGAGCTGCGCCAGGGTAGCAGCTAAATGGCATTGAAGAAGGTTGGCTCGAGGAGTTAAGGTTTTACTTTTAGTGGTATATGTTTGCCGAAAAAGCTTTCTTGAATCTAGGAGAACTATTTTTTTTATCTTAGTCAAACATTACACCATTGTAGAACTGTTGGGTATGTTGTGCTTGCTAAACATTGAGATAGTGATGTGCACTTTCTGTTGGTATTGGTAATTTTACCATAATAAGAAATAAGAATTTTCTGCTAAAAAAAAGATATAAATATATTTGTCACGCTTTATGCACATCTAATGGATCATTAATTAGTGAACAAGATGCTTAGGTCAGGGTGATGCCTTAAAAATCAGTCCATGTCTAACGTATGTAGTTTGAACAAGTTGATTTGTCATAATAATTTATGCCTCAAGTGAGGTACAATTAACAAAACTGCATTTGAGAGTGGTGGGTGTGCCAGTGAAGAATTTTCAAAAGTTACATCTGACAAGGAGAAGTGTTTCGAGACTTTACATTCTAAATTAAATTACGTAATGTAGAATTAATATTTTTTTCACAATATTTCTAGGAAAAAACTTATTTTTAGATGAAATTTTGTAATGTATAAAAAATATTTGTGATATTTTTCAATAAGAGAAATGCTTTATGTACCCGCAAAAGCTTACCGACTAACTCAACCGGCTGACATGGCATGCCACTTCAATTTTGAACAAGTTGATTTGTCATAATAATTTATGTTCTTTATTCATCTTGTTGGATGGGTTGGAGTTTAATGGACAAAATTTTAGTTATAACTAATTTTTTCTCTGCTATTTTCATTTTCATTTTAATTTCAAATAAATAATTTTAAAATATTACAAATTAATTTCCAAATATGAAGAAGACTCAATTAAAATACGACACAATAAGATTTTTATTTTGTTTATCTAACACGATCACGAACCAATTAAATTCGATTATGACCTTCATTTTTATTTACCAAACACAAACGCGACCATTTGAAAATAACACGAGACAACACCAATTTACAATTTTTTTTTAAACACGAGCATGAATAAAAAAAAGCGCAACACAATACGAAATATATATATAACACAATTACGAAACAATTAAAACAGAACATGACCTTCACTTTTTTTTCCTAACACTAATACGACCAATTAAAAATTAAACGAGGCAACACAAATTCTGATTTTTTTTAAATGGGCACGAATCAATTAAAATACGACACAATACAAATGATATAATTTTTGCCTAAATAAGAGTTCCCATTATGCCGTTTTTCTTTTAAATATGTTCGTGTTGTAGGCAATAATTATTGTCGCTAGCACGGATCCACAATATTTAATGGATGTGGGATCGCGCCAGCGACACTAACAAATTGATAGAAAAACTTTTTTTATTTTGATAAAAACTATTATTTATTTTTTCGACTAAATGGTTCTTCTTTTCTCGCTAAAATCTAATTTTTGTTTTAAAACTAGTTTGAAAAATGTTTTTATCTTTGAAAAAAACCTTTTGTTTTTGTCAAAATTGTTTTTTATTCTTCAGTACATTTTTTGCTACAAAAATGTTTTTCTTTTGTTTTTGTCTTATCGTGTCATATGTGTCGGTTGCAATAAGCTAACATCACTTGTTGCGATACGCTAACAATAACCATTGTCGCGATTGACACATAAAAATTGATGTTAAAATGTCTAAAACTTTTTTTGTCTTTTTACTTTGATAAAAAATGTGTTTTTATGTTTCGGCCAAACAATTTTTTTTTGTGTTAAAAACTATTTTTTTGTGTTTTTAAACTAGTCAAAAAAATTTATATTGCTAAAAATATTTTTTTTATTAATTTTTGATTGGTTTTCGTTAAAACTGCTTTTTCCTCTTTTTTTAACAAGGCAACAACTATATATATTTTTAAAAAATGTATTGTGCCGATCGCGACGATGGTTATTGTCGCTAGCGTGACTCCACATTCATAAGACAATTACCAATCGAACACGTCATGTCAGCATATCTTAACCCATACATATGACACGACACAACAATAACAAAAGAGAAAATAATTTTTTTAGCAAAAAGATGTTTTTAAGAATAAACAAACAATTTTGACAAAAGCAAAAGATTTTTTTATCAAACAACTTTTATTAAAAAAATAGCTTTTATGAGAATAAATAAAAAATTTAAAATCGATTTCTGGCGCATACCCACATCCATTAAACATTAAGTGGATCGTGTGAAAGATTTTATAGGCACAGAAGAGACGGTGGGTACTTTTCCTAAGCCACTTTTGACTCTTGTCCCAAATAATGGTATTTTTCCTAATCAATCTAAATTTGGGGGTTCCCACGGAAGGGAGTCCGTGGAGGGTGGTGAGAGAGTAGGGGCCCAATCATTTTTTTATTATGGAGAAACTAGTGGTTTGGGGAGAGCGGGTAGAGTATATACAAATCACTTTGTTGAGTCGTCGGGGTTGGGAAGCGTGGAGGGATTAGTTAACAAAAATATTGCTCGTATGGAGTCAGGAGAGCGACCAGTAGTTATTTGTGGTAAAAAAATGGCTAAAGATGTAGCTAGTGAGTGTGTAAGTAATTATTGCGGAAATGACTTTTCGAAGGTTGATTTGGATGCTTTTCAAGCAGTCGGAGAAGGAAGCAACGGATTTGTTTATACTAAGTTGACTAATTCTAAAATTTGGGTGGATATCGGAATATCTAGGCAGGAATAAGCGTTTCGAGAGGGGAAGGGGGAAGGGGGGAAGAGGACCCGATGGGATGGATAGAGAATTTGTTAGGTTTCAGTAAGATGGTAGGGGTCACCTTCGAGGGGAATGAGAGTAAGGCGAGTTTACTTTTCGAGAAACTAGGAGGTTATGGGAGGACGTAGGTCTTAGTTGTCCACTTTATGCACTTTGTTTGCTTCGGGTGGGGTTATTATTTTGGTGGAGTCCATGATTGTCTTTTCTCTACTTGGTGTCAGTACGTGGTCTTTCTCTTGCATGTCCAAGTTTGTTGTAGACGGCTTTTTGTGGTGCTTTTCAGGATCGTTTGTCTGGTGGTTGTTCGTATTTTGTGGTGTTTTTGGTTCGTTGTGTGGTGGGGCTGGAAGAATCTATAGGCGCTTGTTGGCATCCTCGGAGTTTTTTTCTTTAGTTAGTGGTTTTCTTTGAGTTGTCATAGGTGGTTGTTGTGTTTTGGTGGAGGCCTTTTATTTTTTTATTTTTTTTCTTTCTATTGGTTGTGCTGTATACTCCGTGTATACGGGTTTCGCTCCCTTGAGCGGTTTGGTTTTATATATCATTTACTTATAAACAAAAGTAATATAGATACATATATATATATATATATATATATATATATATATATATATATATATATATATATATATAATACGGAGTAGAATATTAGTTACTATTCCTTAAGTTGATAAGCCAATTAGGGTCTAGGATTAAACCAACAATGCAACAATCCAATGGTTGAAATTAAAATACCCCTCTTACCATTTTTGCCCTTAAAATTTTTGATTTCCCCCTCTTTTAACACACACTACTTTATTTCCCCCTTTGTTAAAAATTCAAAAACAAGGGTTAAACGGTATTATACCCATTTTCATGTCACTTTACCCCGATGACTTCTCTTACCCCGATGACTTCTCTTTTATCTCTCACTCTCTCTGAGCAAACTACATGAAAAGCACCATCTCTACCAATGCTTCCATACACAATGGCTAGATTCCCAACACTCCAATACTTCTAATTACCGTCTGACCCCTAATTACCAGCGAGATTTGAGACCTAGAGTGACTTTACACAAATCTCAAATGGATTTTTGAGTTTTTTGAGTTTTTTTCTTGCGTGAAGAGGTTGAGGAAGACGCAACATTTTTTTACTGGGGCAACGTCTGATTACCGTCCGACCCCTAATTCCCAACGCTTTTCTGTTTTTTCATTTTTTTTTTATTTTGAGTTTTGTGGTTGTTTGTGTGGAACTGATGGTTGTTTGTGGTGTTTTTGCAGAATTTATTTCTTGGTTTATGGTTGGGATTGATTACTTCGAAGGTGTATAAAAGATATATGAAGCTCCTGCTAAGGTTTGAATCTTTATATTTTTTGTTTCATTTGATTTATTCAGTGGTTTATTCAGGTAGGATTATTTTTCTTTTTCAGGTCGGATTACTTTGTACAGTAGATTTTGTTGCAACAACTTCCTTTTTACTCCCTATTTTGCGTGTATTTAAACAAGACAAAGGACTTTGATTGTGTTGAGCCTCAGCAGGTATAAAGTATTCTTAACAATTTATTTTTATCAAGTATGCTAATTTTTTTCCAATGTATGTTTATGCTTATCAAGTATGCTTATGCGTATTTTTATCCAATGTTTATTTTTATCCAATGATTTGTAGGTTCGTACTGAATACTGCTTCAAATATAACAGTATCCCCTATTCTCGAGCTTTACGCTGACATTCTTATATTTTAAAATATAATTAGGTCGTCTTTTGTAAACTATGGGTGCTATTTTAAAAACATGGATATGAACTTATTGCCTGAGTGAACAATCTGAATTAAAACAAACCTCTGAATTTGAATAATCTTAATTTGAATAGAACAAAAAGTGTTCATATCAGATTTCAGTGGAAAAAAAAACACCCTAATTGTAGGAATGTTCATGTATTAATTAATGCTTTCAAGGGAAGGACGGAACCGTTAAATATTGGTATTGAATATGGGGGGTTTCTAGGATTGGTGCGCAACCAACGTACAGTTTATTCAATGCCTTAATTATGAGTTTTAATTTATCGTACCCCTAAACAGAATGTAACATATGTTATAAAAAATAATTTTTTAATTTTTTTTATGGAATATATCACCAATAATTAAACCAAAGGAGATTGCCGGTTACCTACGATCCTTGCTTACCATAATGTCATTTTGCACATGTTTGGATTAGTAAACATTTTAATTTCTATGAATAACTAATCCATCTTTTCATTTTGTAGTTGATAGTTGACTTCTTTCTCGACATGGAGGACATTACTGTATTTGGCATAGTAAGTTACATGTAGTTCTTCTGTCCCGGGCCTTAAATCATGTTATTTTCAACCTACTAACTATGTTCTTTACTTCTTTTTTTCTTAAAGGTTGATGAAGACGCACAAAATGCGGTAACAACTACCCCCTCTACTCTATTCTTCTGTTTTGCAACTACATGTTTTGCTTTTGACTTTAAACATTGCCTTTTTACTCAGATTCAAAGGTTACACATAAATAATATTGGTGTCGTTATCCATGATGAATCCCGCCGAAATGCTATTCGTTCCATGGTAACATAATGCAACTATTTAGTGTCTTCATGCTTATTAACAATTTCCTTCATTGTTAGTTTATTTTATTTTTTTCCTGTTCCCCTATTTCCAGGGGAATGGAAAAGAAAACGTGGCACCTAATGTGGATAAAAGGGAAAGGGAAGGAGAAGGAATCTTCACAAGTGGTATGTTAAACATTTCAATGGTTATGGCTCTATTTGTTCTCATTATTTTATTATCGCGTTCTTCATTTTTTTCTTTTCTCTTTAATCTACCCGCTTTGTTTTAATTCTGACTATCAATTTTACCTTCGTATTATATAGATACAAAGACCGCGTAAATATACCGGAGGTATTGTTATACGTAATGATGTTCAACTTGATGCTATTTGTGATGTGGTAACTAATCCTCTCTCTTTGTTTTTTCCCTTCACAATTCTTCTAATCAAGTTCTTATTCACATTTCGTTAATGCTGTCGATGTTATTTCATTTACATAGCCGCATCGAAACGACAAAGGCAAAGGGAAAGAGAAAGCAAATGTGGCGCCTATTAGGGTAAATATTTATCATCAACTTTCCACAGTTTTCTTTTTCCACTTCATAAAATCGTACCTTATAATTCTTTCATCCCTTTATATATGCTTTAATTATATCTATAGGCATCTTGGATGGGTAAGGGGAATGTCTCTTATAGAGCGGTATGTTTCTAACATTATCTTTTTTTTTTTTATAATGCTCCCTCTCCTTTTGCATTTACCATGTAGGGTGACCGTAAATGTTAAGTACACCATTCTAAATAATTTACATCTTTAATTTACTATCATGCTATACACCGTACGATTTAAAATATTTACCTCATTTTAAATACCAAACTACTACGACTCTCCATTACTAATATTGCTATATAAGACCATTATTTGAAACCCGTTCATTATTGTCACATTATGTCATGATAATGTTTATTCTTCTTTAGGCACCCTATGTACCCTTAATCTCTAAACGTGCCCTAGCACAACGAACGCGACAGGAACGAGAACGGGAAGTCTGCTTGCCATCACAATCTCTCCCGTCTACTGAACATTTAACACTATGTGAGAACTTAATCTCAAGTCGTGTTCTGGCTCAACGACAACGCCGAGAATGTGAAAGACTTTCTCGCTTTCAATCTTTGTGTGATGTTATGCCTCCAGAACCTACATCTGTCAATCTCCATCACTCTGTACCACAGGCCACCACAAGTGTTGAATATATGGCACCATGTAATAGCTTAACCTCAAAACGTGCGCTTGCCCAACGACAACGACGTGATCGAGAAAGAGAACTTTGGTTAAAAACAACACTAGACAATCGATCATCTACTCAGACTCGCAAGTCAATAACACCAGCTACCCTTGCTAGCATACAACGTTTTCCTAAGCGAGAAAGGGTTTCACAATCGTCCTGCATTGATGCAAGGGTTGAACTCTCTTCAACAATAACTGAGAATTTTATAGAACTGAGAACCCCTGATCAATTGGGCCTTCCTCTACAAAGACTTAGTCCTTTGACTGATAATTTATCAATCCCAGTTGATCAAATTAATATGCCCCCCAATAGTTTTGCCCCGAAACCTCTATCAAGATTTTGACCAAATTGAACTCGACACATTTGTTAATCATGGCGTTCCCTGTGAACCATCTGAAACTTTTCAAAATCTACCTGCCACTGATATAGATAGTGTTGACCGTCTCCCCCAAACTGAAGATAACCACCCTAGGTAAATCTTTTATATATCTTTTATTATTTGGAAATTTATCTAATGCCATTTTTTATATTCCTTAAAACATTTTTTTCATTTTATATTTAGATCCACTCTATCAGGCAATGTTGCAAGTACGAGTACATCTCGAGAATCATATGTCGACTTTAGTAGACATTTTCTTGGCCCTATGACTGTTCTGTGCCCTTATTGTCACGCTTTACATTGGATGGATGAAAGGTTATCTGGCACATCGAAAGTGCGCCCCCTATTTGGAAAGTGTTGTAAACAGGGTCAAGTTTGTTTGCCAAATCTCATTGAACCCCCATCGGAAATTAAACATTTATTTGATGGCAACGATGTTCAATGCAAGTCTTTTCAGAATCATATTAGGGAGTATAATGCTGCTAATGCATTTACGAGTCTAGGTGTCCAGATGGATGATAGAGTCCTCATAGGTAGGGGTCCCACATCTTTCACCATTCATGGTGAGCTACGTCATCGTACCGGGGCCTTATTACCAGAACCACGGCTTGAAGATGAAGCTGCATATGCACAGTTATACATATTGTAACAACCCGCCTAATAAGATACCGGGCGTTCACTCCAATATTAAATTAAAACAGGAGTCACAAATGGATCATCCTTAACATCACTGTCGAAAATCCATTTAATTACTAATATCCTATTAGGTGGCCGTTAAAAACTTTTATCTAACTACTCTTTTTAGCGCACAATTAAAACATTCACAATTAAATGCGTAATGAACTGAAATAGAAAAGAAAGGAACTAAAATAACCGAACACTCGGTCCAAATAATACAACCATATCGAATGCTGTACTGAAGGAATAAATAAATGCAATTGAGCCATGGGCTCGAGTGTTTATACAATATCTCCTATCTAGAGTACAAGGAAAGAAACGTCTACCGATAACCTGCAAGCATCCACAGCTGCTGCAGCAGACGTCTGACTCGAAAGAGTTTCCATCCAGGCGTCCCTGTGTCTGGACACCTATATATATACAATATAGAGAAAGAAAGGAGAGTAGACAAACGGGTCAGAGCCCGAATGTTTTATAAAATATTTTGCAAGTGCATAAATGTTTTATCTTTAGAAAAATAGTTTATCTCATATTTAAATTGCTATCGCACTCTCGTGAGATACCCCTCACCTCTCCTCTAACACTGCACTCCTAGCGCATCCCATAAACTTCCTAGTCAAGCTACCCTGCTAGACTAATCTAACACCCAACCACTATCTAACCTAGATAGTCAAACAGATGTACTAAGGGCTAAACTTCACTTTAATCTCGACGTTATGCCATGTTCGTGCGTGGGGTGTCTCGCGAAGCGAAATCCAAACAAGGAACCCCCCCGATACACTACTATGCAGTAAGGTCGATCTTTGAGATCCGCCAGTCCCTCAGTACAGAAAGATATATATAATATATATACCATAGATATTTAATACTAAGAGCACTAAGGATTAAACTTCTCCCCAGTCTCAACACAGTGCCATATTCGTGCGTGGGGTGTCTCGCGAAGCGAAATCCAAACAAGGAACCCCCCCGATACACTACTATGCGGCACGGTCGATCGTCGGGATTCATTAGACCCTCGGTACCCACTTTATACATATACATACATCTACAATATACTTCCGGATAATATAATTATCTCCCGGACTGAGGATTTCTTGATACATAAAGTATTTATAAATACTTATCCTTTTTATTTCAAAAACTTCCATTTCCCTTCTCATATCCAGGAAATGTATTTAAAAGCCAATTAATTTTCATGAATTTCTTTAATAAATCATATACCTTTTAAAAGCCAGTTTTATTATCATAAAAATGCTTTTCCTTATCAAAATATCCCATTTCCCTTTTTATACTCAGGAAATGTATTCAAAGACATTTTCATTATCATAAAAATGCTTTGATCATAACATATGCTTCCACATCCCTTCTTCCATCCGGTAAGTGTTACCGAAGCCACTTTATATATAATCCATTTCCCTTCCTATATCCAGGAAATGTATATAAAGCAAATCCATTATTATGAACTGCTTTAATAAACGCGTTCTAAGACCGCCCGTCCGGATTTCTCCACTGTGCGCGCCCCTAAATGGCTATCATCTTCCAGGGCCTCCAAGACAACCTGGGATCCTATCGAAAACGTCGGGAAGCGGCCATGAGCCTGCGTGGGAGCCAAGACCACACCCAGAATCTTCCTACCCAGCACAGAAAAATATACAACCATAAGCGCTCCCATGGCCTAGGGACTATATCCACCCTGCATCATTAGCCAGGGGGCCTCACCACAACGCGCGCGACTTCCCTTATGATAGCGATTTAGAGAGGTGTGTATCCTCAATTTTATTAATTATGAAAATCATTTATATTTCCATTTTGAAAATATTCATTTATATATTTTCAAAATCATTTCCATCATCATATATATATACCTAAAACACAGTATATACATATCCTATATATTCTTCGTAGAATATATTTACACGGCCATAGTGGCCTATAGCATCTAGCGATGACCAAGTATCCCAAAGATTCCCTCTAGGAATCGTAATCATGCATTCATAGTTGCATGATTCTAAATCCAAAGTATTTCTTACTTTGTTCAATACTAATTACCTCAATCATTTCTTAAAGGTTTATTTATCCTCAAAATCCTTATTTAGGAATCCCCATAAAAATCCCAAATGGTAATTCAACTCCCCATACTCTTAAAGGGAGAAAACTAGAAATTTTGGCCTAAGCGAATCGATTCGCCCCTTTAGCGAATCGATTCGGGTGGGCGAATCGATTCGGTTCCCAATCCGAATCGATTCGGAAAGTATTCTGCAAACAGGTCTGTAAATGGTGAATCGATTCGGTCTGTACCCGAATCGATTCGGCCCATTGCAGAAACCCAATTCCCCTTAGGCGAATCGATTCGGCCTGTACCCGAATCGATTCGGCCTGTTCGAGGGTCACAGTTTGGGCGATTTCTCAAACTCCAAAATACCCAAAAATCAATCCAAATTCATTTTCATGGTTTCTACTCTACACCAAAATCATCCCAAACATCTACACAATAATTTCTAGCCTTTATTTTTCCAATTTCCGATTTGATTTCCGAGTTGGTACTTTCAACCCGGAGCTGTCATCTTGTAAAAATCATATCAAATCGTAGAAATATCAGAAAAATACGCGGTCAGCGCCCACGCGACCGTATCGAAAAGATATACAACTTTCGTGTTTTAGCCGAAAGCTAAATCACTTCTTTTCCTGGCCAAAAATTCCCCCAAAGGTGACGGGTTACTATTCATCATCACCTCCGAGGAGATTTCCGCAATTAAAGCTTCTCCCAAGCTTTTGTCGCCTCACCCAACGTCCTACAACCTCAACCAAATACAACTACACATATATTAAGGGTTCTAAACATCCTAGAACCCCAAACCACCAATTAATTTGGATTAAAACCTAAGTTCCACAAGTTGAAATATTATTTGGGGTTTAATTGTTTTAACTCCCAAAAACCCGTTTTATCCACGATAACCCACCCCAAAACCATTAGGGTTTGTTTATAACAAACTACGGTATGAGATATTTATGCAAAAAGATAAATAAAGCAAGTAAACACTTGCCTCGTGGATAAAATCCGACGACCTCGAGTCGAATCCGGCGGAGTTGGCCCGAGATCTTCCATTTCTCCCCTCTTTTCTCCTTCCTCTCTCTCTTCTCTCTCTTTTCTTTCTTTCCTCTCTCTCTTTCTTCTTTTCCTTCCCTTCTCCCTCTTCAAATAGGAAGAAAAGGGTTTTTAACCCTTAAAACTCAAAAACGACTCGTTTACCCAATTACGAGTTACTTTTACCTCTAAAATTACCCGAAACTCAATTTCGACAATCGGACACTCTTTTCCGACTATCTCGGACATTCCGAGAATTATGGCGCAGTCGAAATTCCCATCCGAGGTACTTGACCGCAAATCACTATTCCAACCCAAAATAATTAAATGCGGGTTTTCCCATTAAAAATCTTACCCCGTGTCGCTTTACTCAACGACGACATATAATTAAATTATTTCGACCTACATAGTCCCAAAAATAATCACAACGTCCTTCGAAAATTATTAAATCCTCGAAAATCCCAAAAATTACTATTTAGGAAAATTCCCCATATCCCAATTTATATTTAATTAGGGAATTTAATCGTCTCCAAAAGGGCGGGTTATTACACATATACGATCCGGATGTGGCATTGTAAATTAGGGAGCGTAGAAATCCACGTTTACGTACTGATGTCTTCCAAATAATTCAGGGTTCCATGGAGGCGAATAATCCGTTTATATATAAATATCGTCAGGCATTTTCAATATTAGAAGAATCCTCTCGAGCGGGCCAAAACTTTCCAGCATACCTTCATTACAATACTGCAGCAGATCGTAGAAGGTATAATTTGCCGTCGGCCAATGAGATTGTTGTTATTTTGCCTGGCGATGGCCACAATTCCTCTGCAAGGAGAGACATTGTTGTTCGCTTACATGGGGGAAATCAATTGATGAAAATTAGTGAATGTCACCCGACATACCTTCATTTGCATTATGTACTTCTATACCCTCACGGTCAGCTTGGATGGGAGCCTGAAATGAAGATATGGGATGTAGTAAATAATGTTGATCAAGATAATCGACTTACTCAGTTGCATTATTACAGTTATCGTTTGTTTCAACACGGTACTGAGTACTCTACAATATTGAGAGGAGGTAAACTTTCGCAGGAGTTCATTGTGGTTACTTGGGCTTCTACCGAACAAAATGGCTTAACTTATTTCAGACTTAATCACAACACCCTTCGGGCTGAATTATACAAAGATCTTACGGATTTTATATCTGAGGGTGTTGAACCATTGCAAATTGGTAGACGAATGATTTTTCCCTCTTCCTTCATTGGTAGTGCACGAAATATGTTTGAGATCTACCAAGATTCAATGGCCATAACACGATTCCATCAACACCCATATATTTTTCTCACAATGACTGCCAATCCTAAATGGCCTGAAATCACAAAGGAACTATTACCGGGCCAGAATGCGGTTGATCGTCCAGACTTGGTCGCACGTGTATTTGAACTAAAGAGAAAAGCATTAATGAAGGAGATCAAGGATAAAAATGTTTTTGGTAAGAACGTTCCTCACATTTTTACGATCGAATTCCAAAAGCGGGGTTTACCCAACATGCACACTCTTCTTTTCCTTGATAGCCAAAGCAAGATTAAAACATGCGCCCAGGTAGGTAATATCATTTGTGCAGAGTTTCCAGACCCCATCAACACTCCAATGATTTTCCAAACCATTCTTGGTTGTATGGTTCATGGTCCTTGCGGCCCCTTGAATCCTAATTCTCCTTGCATGGAAAATGGAAGATGCACGAAGAAATATCCACGAGCATTTGCAGATGCCACTTCAATGGACAGTAACGGATATCCAATCTATCGTCGTCATGACGATGGTAGGGAATATACAACTTCTAGTGGGAAAAAGGTACGAAACACCGATGTTGTGCCTTATAATCCGTATTTGTCTCGGCTATTCAATTGTCACATCAATGTTGAGGTTTGTGCCGATTTAAGATGCGTTAAATATATTAACAAGTACATATATAAAGCCCATGATCACACGACTATGGTCTTGGGAGCTGTTGATGAAATCCAACAATATTTAGATGCAAGGTACATAGGACCTCCAGAAGCAGCCTGGCGAATTTTTGGTAATCACATGCATCAGGAAAAACCACCTGTTACGCGCTTAGATTTACATTTACGTGGGATGCATCATGTTGTATTCAATCCTGCAGAATCTCCAAGTACGATTGCTGATAGGGCCAGTGTTCAAATGAGTTCGTTAACTGGATTTTTTGCTTTCTGCGCATCGAATGTTTCTGCACGAGCTTACACCTACCAAGAGTTTCTGCAACATTATGTTTGGAGTAATACAACAAAAGTCTGGACTCAAAGGAAAACACACGAGTTTGATATTGGTAGAATGTACTATGCTAGCCCTAATTCAGGTGAAAGATTTTATTTATGATTGCTTTTAACCGTTGTCAAAGGACCTACATCCTTTGAGTGCTTACGCACGGTCAATAATGTCATGCACGATACTTTTAAGTCTGCGTATATTGCAAGGGGATTGCTTGAGGATGATAATGAATGGGTTCTATGTTTACAAGAGGCATCAATAATCCAAACTGGATATGAACTAAGACGTCTTTTTTGTGTTATACTTACACAATGTTTCCCTTTAGCTTACACAACGATAACTTCATCCATTTTTGGAACTAAAGGAATTACTTTTTTCTTGAATGGGGGTACTGGCACTGGCAAAACGTTTTTGTACAATACAATCGCAACCTTTTGTCGTAGTTTGGGTCATACGGTTATTACGGTCACATCATCAGGGATTGCTTCTTTATTATTAGTTGGTGGTCGAACTGCACATTCAACCTTCTGCATTCCATTAGACATTCTTGAAAACTCCAATTGTGGATTTACAAAGCAGTCAATCCATGCTGAGTTATTTAAATCGGCCAAACTTATCATATGGGATGAAGTCCCAATGCAACATAGGCATTGTGTTGAATCTGTTGATCGGACTCTTCAAGATATCTGTAATGTTAAAAAGCCTTTCGGGGGAATAACTGTTGTTTTAGGTGGAGATTTCAGACAAATCTTACCTGTTATCCCAAGAGGAGTTCGTGAGGAAATTGTAGTTGCGTCACTGAGGCGGTCTGCCCTTTGGAAACACATTCATGTTTTGACCTTACATCTAAACATGCGACTCAATCACTTGGAGGCTGAAACTATGCAATTTTCAACATTCTTGAATGAGGTATCACCTTTTATTTTATAGATATGTTCAATATTCTTGATTATACCGACTATGTTAGTTTGACTTTTCCCCCTTTTCATTAGATTAGGTCCAACCCACTTGAAAATGTAACGTTACCTTCGACCATACAAAAGGGTAATGATGTTGAAGATTTAATTGCCAAGGTGTATCCATTGTTGAATGTGGATGGTACAGTTACTCCAAGCTTCCTCACTGAACGGACAATTCTTTCTGCGCGGAATGATGATGTGAGTGCTATAAATAATTTGGCCTTAAATATTTTCCCAGGTGATACAAAAACGTATTTCGGTGCCGACAAATTATGCGATGATGAATCGGGTACAGACGTACATAATCAATGCCCGAACGAGTTTTTGAACTCTCTTAATCCTTCTGGTTTACCCTTATTTAAGTTGGACCTGAAAGTAGGGTGTCCAATTATGTTGTTGCGAAATATTGCGCCGAAAGATGGTCTTTGCAACGGCACACATTTGATCATTACGAAGCTCGGAGAGCATGTCATTGAGGCCCAAATACTAACTGGGGATAAGTGTGGAAATTTAGTCTTTATTCCAAGAGTATCTTTAACTCCGTCATCTGCTGAAATGCCTATCAGAATGACAAGAGGTCAATTTCCAATTCGACTCGCATATGCCATGACAATTAAGAAATCGCAAGGTCAATCTGTAAATTTTGTGGGAATTGACTTGCGCACACCGGTTTTCAGTCATGGGCAGTTGTATGTAGCGTTATCTCGATGCACAAGTTCTAATCGAATAAGCATCCTCCTTCCCGATGATGGTATGCTTTTCACGACAAACATTGTGTACCCGGAAGTGCTCTTATAAACGCCAATGAGATGTATGTCATTAGTTTTTTATGCATAATATCTTTATACATATGACGATTCTATATCAACTTCTAACCATTTTTATCCTTTATTATTAGGACTGGGAGCCGATGGCTAGGCATCAAAAGTGGATAGATTCCCGTAGATTATTTAAATGGGGTTCCCACAACAAGGTACATCGTCTATATGTCGTATATATATCGCTTTTCCATTTCGTGTGTTTTCTTTAATCAATACTAACTATTAATGTTTCTTCCAGATGGTCGTGCACAACCATAATCTCCATTGGAAATACGTAGAACTCGATACAAGGACGTTTTGTAGAGTGATTCAGAGAATGTATCCCAGGAATGCAATGTGATTGCCTATCAATGAGATATTCCTTTTTTGAGGCCTACTTTTGTATAGCCCGCTAGGCCTTTCTTTTACCTTTTTTGTGGCCTACTTTTGTCTAATCCGTAGGTATTTTTGTAAGTGCAAATTGACAAAAGTTGGTTTGTGACTTTCGGATTAATGTATTGTAAAGAACTATAGCATAATTCTAAAATGGGTCAATCATGTCCTTTATCTCACAAGTATTTCAACTTATTCATTTTTATTATTTTTTTGGGCGATGGCTCGAAATTTGTCGTATTGACAGGTATGCTACTCATTCGTTTCCCTTTGTGTTAATATTTCAATGTTAATATTTAAATGACATTTCACACATGTTTTTTTAAGCATACAAATGTCGTTAGGACATACAAATTATGTTATTGATTTTTTGATTTTTGTTTTTGTGCAGTGTAGCAGCCTTGGTAGGATTTGCGATACTTGATGTCGTCTTCGAGCTAATCTTCTTACAATCGCAAAGATAAATCTCTAGGCGTCTTATGCTCCAAATTCTTTAAGCTGTATAACCGAGAAGGTGTTGACTTGATCGGATTGGATAACGCTGCTACTCTATTAGGGGTTGAGAGGAGGCGAATTTATGATATCGTCAACATGAAATTAAGATTTTAAATTGCATGATCAAGGAGGGTTTCCAATTCAAATAATACCAGTGAAGAGAAATTTTCTTCATCTTCTAAAGATTGCAATTGAAATGAGAATTATCTTGAGCTTACTACACACAACTTTATCAAGCTTTTTCTTTGTTCTGATGCAGATTTGATCTCCCTGGATAGTGCTGCAACAGCATTATTGGGTGATATACGTGATCCAACAGCTATGAGAAATATTTCTGTAGCAAAAGTCAGACGTCTCTACGATACGTCTCTACAAATGTGTTCTCATCAATGAATCTCATTGAGAAGGTTCGTGTTCTTGGCTTCTTATCGGTCCACACTAGGCCATCCCAGAATCAATTGTGGTTAGACATTATATTGCAAATGTATCTATGTTTCTTATTTTTTTCATGTTTTTATCTGACATTATGATATGTGGCTGTAATCAATAAAAGCTTCTCCAATCAGGGAATCAAATTCAATTTAGAAGCTGTAGTATCTAATATTCAGAACATATTAGGTATCACTGTCACAAGCATCATACCTACTGCATTTTCTTCTTAGGCTGCTTCTTTCTTCGAGGTTTTCGAGCATCGGAGTTAGAACTTAGGTTACTGTTACTGTTTCTAAAGGAAGATCCGTTGGTGCAATTTGATGTGTTACTAGATGTGGGCATTTCAGGACTGTGCAAGTGTGCTTTCTTCCTGGAGGAGCCTTCAAAACTTAATTTCGCATCAACTGACATTTCAGGCCTGCGTAAATATGGTTTCATACTGACAGGACTTCAACATTTGATTTGTTAGATCGTCGTAAGTAAGGTTTCTTGCTAGACGAGGCTTTAAAACTTGATTTGACATGAACTGAATTTGATTTGTTTGATGGCCGAGGAGGAGGCATTAGAGCACGAGAAGAAATCAACCTCTGCCTCTGGACATACCTTAAATAAAATATCGGAGATGAAACTTTTTGCAAATGTCGTAATTATGAGGTAACATTGTTCATGATTTTAAAGTAGTAGAATTAAAGTAGGGTATATTGATTGTATTTACAGATTGCGCTTTACAGCAGTTAAAGTAGTAGAATTACAATGCACCACTTCAGATACTTGGAGATTCTGTAATTAGTTGTCCCCTATCCAAAACATAAGTTGATTATTTTTTTTCTTTTTGTTTTCTACTAGATCGACTTATTTAAAAAAAAATAGGGGTTTTATGACCATGGGACCTGTTTTAGAACTGAGTTTCTAAGAATTGTAATAGCCATGTATATTTAATAATGCTATATTTCTCAAATACGTGATACTGTATCCACATATTGGTGTCATACTTTCTCAATATTTGCATAGTAGACCTGACCATGCTATACTAATCCACCAATTCGATCAAAGACATATTTAGCTTTTCAAATTGAGCAGCCATGCGTCGATTCAGCCCTGTAAGTAATGTTCGAGGTTTCGGGTTCAACTAATCTTCAATGTCTCTTTTGTTTTTGAGAAGGGCCATTTGTAGAGGATGTTAACACGAGGGAGTTCAAGAATCCAAGAATGAGAATGAGAAAAATTCAGCTACCATACCAGAAGAATCAACTCAAGAAAAATTCATCTATCTTTTGTTGCAAATGGAATCAAAGGTAAAAATTGCATTGATTTAAGTATATTTTCTAGATCAATATACTTATGTTTAAACTGGTCTGAATACGAAAATGAGAGCGATATTGTTAATAAGTAATAAGCACGGTAAACCGTAGTTTTTCAAGGTTAATATATCTTCTTGGAAGTAAATCCATTTTTTATTTGTGTTTTTTTATCTTTTTAACTATCATTGTGTTTTTTGGATGTCTTTTATTGTCTTTAATTGCATGTGCCTTGCTCTATGAAGTGCCAATGCAGCTATTGAAAGTATTCTAATTTTGGTGATCATTCCTCTACTTCTTACTATGTAGGGACTCAATGATTAATTTCACCTGTACGAAGGCTACCGAAAATTTTATTGTAACTACTTTGCTGTCCATATACTGTCAAAGCTCTAAGTGGATCACCCAAGTTAGACAAATCAGAGCTTCTGGAACTGTGGTCACAATGGCATTGTATTTTATTAAACCAACAGTTGCCGATAATCCTTCAGGCCACTTCCATCCGATTTTCATCAAGTTACTTTAGGAGAAAGTATGCAGGACATTTCTAAAAGTGTTGTAACTCCCTATGAAAGTACAGGAATTCGTATGCCATACATTGATCAAGTTCATGAGGTAGTACATGCTTATGGTAAGATTCTTGAATCTGCAACTATGAGCCATCATCATGTTCAATACAGTCCAGGAAATGCTAAAGATAAGCCATCATCAACTATAAGCCATCATCATGATCGTGAGGCGAAGGGGATGAGGCGATGCTATATGTGTATTGGACATGGTAGGAGTAATTTTTATTTCAAACTTTAATCTCAAATCATAAGTAACTCTTTTATAACTCCCAACACTGTCGCAGAACAAGGCTATGCATGATGTTGGCCTCCAAATCCCTTGGCGATGCTCCATCTCATTCTTAGTTGGTCATCACATTCTCTTGCTCATGCAATTGAAGTAGAGATCTACAGGTAGTGTTGTGTCTAAATTTTTTAGTTGTTTTTGCATACTCTGTTTCTTAACAGTTTATTTTTATACATCATATTTTCTTAACTGTTGGCAGTGCTACAATGACAGGTGCTATCAGATGCGGGGTTACTTTGTTTTATGGGCTACAATGACAGTGCTATCATATGGATGAGTAGAAAACTAGGCCCATGATGTCGTCATAAAACAAATCACGTATTATCCAACTTCAATCTTCCTTCCACATCCATTCTCGGATTAAATAAGTGCATGATAGTATCGATAACATTTATGAACGTGGGCCCAACGAACTTTGTCTTTAAATACAAATACATTATTCTGACTTCTTTATGTTTTTTTTAAAATTATGCATTTCCATCAGAGGCATGACGTGGATTTGAGATTTTACTACTGTCGGATGCTCAAGTACATGACTTATCAAATGTTTGACATGTTGATGTGGAACGAATAAGCTAAAGGCAACCTGATGCGCTGGTAAATTTATTTCCCCTTATTGCTCCATATCTTTCCTGATAATTACCTGCTTCATATATGATTTGGATATGTATCTCATTTTGAGTATGGATGGAAAAAGATAAAGACTGTTTAAGGACTGTTTGGCTGAGGTTTTGCTGATTGAAGTAACTGGTTTTAGCCTTTGGGGGAATTTTAGAGGGTTTATAATGGATTGGTTTACTAGGTTTAATAATTTCTTTAAGGTTGAGAATCACAACTTTTAAACCCCATTTGTAACCTCATTACTCAATTACTCTCTCCATGACTAGAAGGAAAAAATTCTAAATGACTAGAAGGCAAAAATTGGGAAAACTTTGGCTATTTGAGTATGCTTTTTCTTAATTGATTTCATCAATTATTTGTGTCTTCATTTGATCACTACATGATTTTATTGCAACTTTGGTTTCTCAATACATCAAACAACTTTTTTACTCTATTTGATATCAGCTTTGCTAACATATTTCAGTATACATTATGTAGGATTATGGTCAATGGAGTAAATGGCTTGAAGAGGATAACATATTTCAGTAAACATTATGGTCAATGCAGTAAACAAGTGACTTGATGAGGATTACTAAGCGAACACGCCGGAGTTGGATGCTGGCAGAACAGGGTGTTGCCTTACCGCACTGCAGGCGGACGTGCGATAGCGTTCGTGGTGGTGCTTCAGGATTCCAATGTTTTGTCGGCAGACCACTGCCGTCCCATTTTTGAGTGAGCTGGAGCGCAGCTATATTATCCACTGAAGTAGCTAGAAGCTACCACTTAGGGGCGAAGCATTAGAGGAGATCCATTCGAACAATTCTATTTTTTTATTTTTATTATATAAGAAGGTGTATCAAGAATAAAAGATGGTGTACAAAGAATAAAATTAGAGGAGATCCATTGGTGCTAAGACGTGTCTGCCTAACGTATGTATACCACGTAAATGGAACCGTATGATTGTTTTGAACTTATGATGTGCAATTATAGCTATTAAATTTTGGCTTTTGAGGTTTTGCAATGGTTTAATGAAGTGTTGTTGTAGTATTTTTATTTCTTAAAAAGGTGAAAAGATGTACAAATAAAGGAAGCCCTGTCCAATTTATCTAACTTATTTACACTTAGTTGGGTTTAAAAAAACTTTTTGACTTAAATTATCGTCGAGTAAATACTTGGGAAAATTTTCACTTTTGGGTGGTGCCTACTGTAGGAGCATGACAATCTGCTATGAGTATTATTTTTGTTGGAATATTTTTTTTTTATTTCTTAAACAAGGTGGAGTTGTATAAATGAAGCAAACTTTTCTCAAATTTTCTAAATTGTTTACACGTTGGTGTGGTAAAAAAGCTGACTCAAATTATACACGATTCAATACTTTGGGGAATGATTTTTTTTTCGTTTTGCAATTATGTACTTTGAAAATTTTCGCCGTGCCTTCAGGCACGGGCATTCCTCTAGTGTATATATATATATCGCATGTACTTTACAAATAAAATTATAACACATCCGCTGATCGCGCAGGGCTTAAAACTAATCGTTAGTAAAGTAGCATCTAAAGATAGTAAAATAAGTGTAATGTCTTGATAATAAAAGTTATAATTAATCAACTGTCAAATAATATAGGAGTGAATCAATAAAAAAATATATATATAACGCCCTTGGTAAAAAAGAGTGCCCACTAAGACGTCTATAGTCATTCCCGCTTCAAAATAAAGGGATTTACTCAATTATGAATAACCTTTTGGCTTTCCAAATCTTACATTTCTCCCAAACGTTAACTTGCAGTATACGTCACGCATATGCATTAAATTTAAGAGAATGCAAAAGGGCTAACTATTTTTTTATATAGCCCCACCCGGAGATTAAAACGTGCAATTTATTAATTAAGATTACTTATTGACGATTGAAGTATACAAGATATTTGCGGATGTTTATGCAATGACATTGGACAAGAACTATACCACAAACTATACTACTTAACAAATTAAAATATCCATGTATCCACAATTATGTGAAATGATAGCTACATATAAAGCTTTATACAACTTTGGCAACGAGGGGTCAACACTTATTTCCTATTCATTAATTCATACAAGTAAGAAGACAAATGGGTTTTAATGACTTTACTTTTTTATCGTTATTTATTAAAACTATAATTAATATTTTTTGAATTATCTTATAATTCAATTTCATTTTCTGGTTTCAATAATTTTTTTTAACTTTTTAAAATAATATTTCTTTATACAACCATATGGCATTAACACATTTACTAGATTTCAGTTTTAATGGTTTTAGGAAAAATCCAATGTTGAAATATATATATATTTAGGTGTAAAATAGGGAATTAGTTATGTATAAGATTTATTTTTTTGTTTTTAAAATTTAACTATCTATAACAACCAATATCCATATCTACTATTTTCAAAATATAATTTTTATGTCGCTACTTATTAACGCATATGATATATATAAATTGTGACTTAGGAAACTTATTAATTTTTGGACTTCTTAAATATTTAACACGTTTATAATTGATTTTAAAAATAGCTTAAATATATTTACACTACTTATATGGCATACTTAGTAACTATTTTGTATTCGATTTTTCAAATAAAAAACTATAATTTGAAATTCCAATTGAAGATATATAATTTATTAAAGACGAGTGGCACAAAGTGGGGCTAACCTTTCCCATTGAAACATACGCCATAGGGTTTTTTCAATAAAATACTCCAAGCAAGTATCCTACATGTTTTGAATCCCAACACCTCCCGATTAAGAGAGTGTTTTTACTCCACAAGACCAAATGTTATTTCTGTTAAGTATTTTATATATTGCCCATAGAATTAAACCATTTGGAATTTGGAAGTATATGCTGAAGTAGATAACTACTAGGCATGTTGTTTAATATCTATCAAATATTAAATTATAAAAACAATATATGTATTATACCTCTAATCCGATAGTATTAGAGGTTAATGAGGAAAAATTAATGTTAACTATTATTATCACTTGACTTTACAATTGCCAAAAGCTGTATCACTTCCTTTCTCTTTCTTTAATTTAATAAGGCCTTTTTGTTTTTTCCACATTTCCCTCCTCTTTTTTAATTGCATATGGTGTCTTTGATTTATCCATCAAGCCATCCATTATGTCTAAACGATATAAAATATCTTTCACATATCAACTTTTCCCTCTTCAAGTCCTTCTTACTCCTGAATTTTTCTTCCCCTCTTTCATATTAGGAATTACAAGACAAATCATGGCAGGGGTTAAGTGTGTAATTACAAACCATCCATTCTCTCTCAGTTATGAGATTTGTAATGTTGTTGTTTTGTTCTTGAGACATGGATAATTATCTTGTGCATCACGATGTATCAAAGAAATTCAGTGTAGGAATTTCTGGCAATAACATCTAATATTTGATCTGGGCAATTCATCAACAAAGTTTTGATGTTTTTTTAAGAATCCCCACCAGGGTGGATCTCTTTAATTTCATTTTTGTTAATAGTTCCTTCTTTTACATTCATTTTGGTACATAGTTCCCTTTAGATCAAAAACACCTAAAGTTTCATCTGATAACCTAGCAGGTTTATTAGTCCCGAATGGACGAAAAGGCTAACCTTCAAACTCGAATTTGAACCCGAGGGTGCAGAAAAATGGGTTGGCCTTAGAGAACCAGATGATCCCCCCTTTGCATCTTTCTCTACCTTCTTCTTCATCTCTTCAATGTAACTATATTGCAAATTTGTACCTAATGTTTTATTCATTCTGATTATTTTTCTCTAACACAACAATATCCTTCCGCTCAGTGTTCTCCAAGGTATTGTTCGGTTTAGTAGAAGGCTTGAGTTTATATTGCTTGTCTCGGTCCAAAGTAGACGCTTCGATGAGATAAACTTTGGGTGTTGAAGAATGGTCTGAGGCAATTGTGACGGTCCCTAGAGGGACAACTGGTGTGTAGTTTGAGTTCAGATTGCATATTTTTTTTAATAATGATGCAAGTTTCATTTTTTTTGTAGTTTCTTTCTATTATTCTTTTTTACTTTTTTGTTCCCTTCCTTTTATAATTACTGAACTCCTACTCCACTACATTTATAGTTTTATTTTGTTTATTGTTAATAATTCTTTTGTTCGACTATTTTTTATCCCAACAAAAATTATATTAAGCCACAAAATGGGTGTGATGTGGGTTAATATCTCACCTAATTAAATGTCAAATATATCCGTAACATAAGATAGTCATCCACTATGTTTGCAATAATTATTTAATAACAATTTAATGGTTTCATTCAACTGATCAGTGGTGTGCGAACAAATCCAAACTAAATTATTTAGTAATATAATTTCTATATAATAAAGCATGTAATTTTGATACCCAATACCTCGTGCTTAAGAAATATAGAAAACCTCCAAGACAATGATGCTCAGAAAAAAATTTATGAGGAAAAGACGTAGAAAAAAAAAAGAAATAGTAATTTGATGCATTTATCAAATAATTTCCATTCCTTCCAATTAAAATTGAAGTATGCAAATTATATAAACTCTCATATGGTAAAAATTATAGGACATTACTTGAACATTCCTCTATAAAAAACACCAACCCAATCATTCTCATATGGTTTAGGGTGCTCAACTTTTAATTAATCTATCTACGATATTGGTCCCGAGTTTACATTTTAACTCAAAAATATTTTAGTTGAGTTCTTGACAGATTTAATAACAGTTTTGCGACAAAAGTAGGTATTGAAAGAGATAGTAGAGAAAGGTATATTTTCTATGTTTTTTATATATCAAATGATCAGCTACAGTCCTTGGTTTATAGAATAGCAGTTCCTAGTTTACAAGAGAAGATGAAACAACAATTTGAATTTTAAATGTGAGCTGTGAGCGTAAACTTGCAATGTAATATTGCTAAAATTGTGCAGCCTTTTACGAACTGTTATTGACTGGTTAACATGCCCCCGCAAGTTGATGGTGAATGTGATTGAAGCATTAAGTTGTCTCGAATGAACTGAAATTTTGTAGATGAAAGTCCTTTGGCGAAGATGTCAGCAAGTTGATCATCCGTAGAAATGAATTGAAGTTGAAGAGCTTTCTTGGCAACTTGATCACAGACACAATGAAAATCAATTTCAACATGTTTGGTGCGTGCATGAAAAACTGGGTTTGCCGAAATATATGTGGCACCAATATTATCACACCAAAGTATGGGAGTTTTTTGAGGGGGAATATTTAGTTAAGTTAGTAATGATTGGAGCCAAATTAATTCAACGGAGACATCGGATAGATCTTTGTATTCGGCCTCAGTGGATGATCACGAAACGGTATTTTGCTTCTTGGATTGCTAAGAAATGATATTAGTGCCAAGAAAAATAGCAAACCCACCTGTGGATTTACGGATCATCAATGCAACCAGCCCAATCGGAATCAGTGAAGGCTTGTAAGTGAAATGAGGATAATTTTGTGAGGTGTAAGCCATATGAGGACGTGTGCTGGAGATAGCGAAGGATTCATTCAACAAGATACCAATGGGTGTCAGTGGGAGAGTGCATGAATTGGAAAGCTTCATTAACAACAGAGGAGATATCAGGGCCATTGAGAGTAAGGTATTGAAGAGAACCAACCGCTTGCCTATAAGGAGTAGGGTCAGGTAAGGATGTTCCATCATTGAGGGAAAGTTTTAGATTTGTTGGAAAGGAAATATTAAGGGGTTTGGAATTTGACGTGCCATGACAAGAAAGAAAATCGGGAATGTACCGTTGTTGAGAGAGTAAGAGTCCGGTATGGGTGGGAAAAATTTCAATACCAAGAAATAGTGGAGAGAGCCAAGAATTTTAAGAGAGAATTCACAACCAAGAGTCGTGATGAGTGATTTAATGATTGAAGGAGTGTTACCGATAATGATGATATCGTCAACATAAATAAGGAGATAAATATTAGAAGAATCGGAGCGATAAATAAAGAGAGAATAATCGGTTTTGGAGCCGATAAAATTTTGAGTAGTGAGAAAATGAGTGATACATTGAAATCATACGCGGGGCGCTTGTTTGAGACCATAAAGAGGTCGATGAAGTTGAAAGAGTTGAGATGGTTTGGTGGGGTCTTGTAAGATAGGTTGTTGTTCCATAAAGACAAATTCATTTGGAAATCCATGAAGAAAGGCGATAAAGATAATGTGATATGATAGGTGTAACTTCTCCTTCATTTTATTTTTGGTAGTTTGATGAGATATTACACCCTTTCAAAATTTTGTTAGATGTTTGAAAACTAACTCCTTTACATCTGACATATTCCTGAGATTAACTGAGAAATTATTGTGTCACACTTCATATTGAGGTGTTTTTGGAATGTTTTATAGTGTGCAAGTTAAAACAAATATACACTAATTTTTATTATTTTTATGTCTGAACCATGTTACCTTAATAGTAGGAGAAGCATATTGAGATACCACCCATTCCCAAGTCATTATCCTATAACCTTTTTAACTTGTTTGGGTGGAGCCATGACCAAATCGGATTCCTAATTGATGGATCTGCAACAGACGATAACTTATCGAACCAAGTTTTGATTAATTTTTTACTATAACTACATAATATGACTCGTAACAAAATGACATGAACGTGGTCCAATCAAAACACAAACCTGATTGGACATGATGTGTAAAATACCAAAGGCTTAGCGAGTTTGAACCTAGTGAAGGTGATTTTGACATGAATTTTCTAACAATGAGTCTAATTACTCTTTGTTGATGATTTATTTTCCAAATATAATTCCTAACGAGTATAATAACTCAAATTTTGTAGTTGCCATATTCTTTTTGGCAAAAACAGTAGATTTATAAGCCACTAGCTGATATGTACAAGTGGTATCTTTATTCACAAGTCTCATACAAACAAGGGTCATATCAAAACCCATGACTTTATGAAAGAGAAATATAACGCTCCCATTCTGTATTTTAAGAATTTAATGTTTGTTTATTGACTCTCACTTCCAAAATACAGTAAAATACTATATTCTTCGACTTATTATACTTGTTGGTATCTTTTGGAGTTTAAGAATTTCATTAGTCTACATAGGATATTTCAATTTTATATTCACGTATTTTCATAATGTTGACATAAATTTGTGGAAATCTTTTTGGAAAAATAATTAGTTGTAATTGACATTTACCCTATAAGGAAAATAATAATTTGTGCACTTAGGGCACATGTTTTGAGTCTCAAAATAGTAAGTACTAGTATGTTGGCCACACGATGCGTAGCCAAGTTTATCAAATTCTATGATTTAAATGAGGTTTAATTCTGAAATAAAAACTAAAAAGCAATATCATTACAAAGTTTTTATAAGAAATTCAATGAACTGTTTAATATTAAAAATATTCTAACCATGACCATGAAAAAATGAAACTACATTTCTTCATATTTCGGTTATCAATTTGATGATACAATCAAAATATTGAAACAAACATCTGAGAAATCACAAAAAAAAAGAAGCTACGTGTAAAATATAAAAAATAATCACCATTATCTCCTCCAATAAATAGAGCAAAGAACGATAAAAACCATGGCTGGTTACAGAGCTAAATAAGAAAGTTTATCCAAATCTACGCAAAACTAAAAATGCAAAGAAACAAATCTGCAAATAATATATTGAAAAAACATGTAAAAATGAATATTATAAGTTTAAACAAACAGTATATTTGACTGGAACTATCAGGCTCTGATTTTTTAGTAGTATTGAAGGAAGAACAAACATAGATAGCATTCCATTTAAAAAAGGTTTTTTTATATATTAAAAGTTATTTTAATTATAAACTATTTTGAAAAACTTTTTTTTATATATTGAAACAGTTTATTTAGAATGTTAATATAAAAAACTATTGAGAAAAAAATGTTATTTTTAAAGTTTGTATAAAACACTCAAAGTCGTTTTATATATAAATATGGAGGGAACCGGACTTTTGGGTTTAATTGCAACAACTGATATTCAAATGGGTGAGTTTGTCGGGTATTATTTTTGAGTGGGTGACCCACAAATTGGTGATAGTTATAAAATATGAATATAAAAAAACAAAAAAAAGGTTTAAACAATTTTTTATAATACAGTCATGTTAAGAAACTGTTTTCCTTAAAAAAAAATCATTTCAACTCTTTTTTTTTAAATTCAACGGTTGTTTTTAAAAACTGTTTATAAAAACTAAAATAATTTTCTATAATAATCAATTTTTTTGTATAATCATATGTTAAAAACAAAACAATATAGTGAGAATATATACTTTTTGCGCAACAAAAAATCAGTTCATACTCTGGGAAAAAAAACACAGCGTAAACATGTTTGTAACGAAAAAAAAAATAGGTGAGCCTGCATTAAATATTATAAAATAAAAAACTGTTAATGTAACTTTTATTTTATTTTATTTTCTGATTTTTTTCACAGCTTAATTTTTTTATTATGTTATTTTTTTTACTGCAATTTGATAGCTAGTGTAAGGGAAAAACATGGGGGTTACAGATTAAATCAAGGGTATAACTGGTAATAAACATGGGTTTTAATAACTAAGTGGACGGAAAGTAAAAAATGGAGGTCACACCTTAAAAAAGTCAATTCTCGGGAGTTAGACTCATTATGAAAAATTAAATGGAGGCCAAAGCTTATATCATTAACGATTTATTTTCGTAAAATGCAAATTCTAAATGTTTGTCATTTACAAGTTTTCTTTATCGTGTCCACGACACTAAGTCGTTATAATTTCTTGAAAATAGACGTTAAAGTATAATTTATTTAAAGTTGATTATGAGTTTAAATAATTATTTAAAAATATAAATATATATAAAATAATAATATAAGTATCTCTAGATGTGATTTGGCCATGTGTTTCAGCATCCTTTTTCTCTCTATCTATTATTCGTACTTATATAATGTGCCAAATAGACATAAAATATAATTATATCTTAAATAAAAAAAAGTCTCTCGGTGTTTAGTGTATACTAATCATAAAACAATCATCTTTACTCAAAAAGTATAACTATGAAGTTAATTTGTAATTTTAAAATAGAGGCATGTTCGTATGTCCCAAACATTTTTCCCATTTTCTTCATTTCATATTAATGTTAGTTTAAATGAAAGATATATATATATATATATATATATATATATATATATATATATATCGCATGCATTTTACAAAAAAAATTATAACACATCCGTGCATCGCGCAGGGTTTAAAACTAGTCGTTAGTAAATAGCGTCTAAAGTTAGTAAAATAATTGTAATGTCTTGAAAATAAAAGTTATATTTAATCAATTGTCAAATAATATAGGAGTGAATCAATAAAAAATATATATAACGCCCCTGATAAAAAAGAGTGCCAACTAAGACGTCCATAGTCATTCCCGCTTCAAAATAAAGCGATTTACTCAATTATGAATAACCTTTTGGCTTTCCAAATCTTACATTTCTCTCAAACGCTAACTTGTTGGTTTTCCACCCATATGCATTAAAGTTAAGATAATGCAAAAGGGCTGACTATTTTGATATGCATTAAAGTTAAGAGAATGCAAAAGGGCTAATTATTTTTATAAATAAGCCTACGCACATCAATTCTACATATCCCTTTGGCCAAGATTTTATTATTGTTTTTTGTGAGTTTAGAGAGCTTGTATGGAGAAAAACAACTATTGCCGTTCAAATGAGGTGAATGTGTCAAACTTCAAGATAGATGAGGACGCCATGCCAAAAGAAGCAGAAATTAAGAATCTCAAAGAAACCAACCAAAATGAAGTTGCTATTGAGATAAAATACAGCTTGCCTGTTAAGAATAAGGGACTCCTGCCCACGTATGACGAAAAATCTAAGATTGAGGCAAAAGATAATGTGCATATTGAAAATAAAGAAAATGAAATGACAGAGAAAAAAGATGGGGTGTATATAAAAAATGTGGATTTGGTTATGGACGAGAATGAAAAAAATGCTACGTTTGGGAAAAAAGATGGCACGAATGGTAAAAAAGACGAGTTGGCTCTGTCCGAAAAATGAAGAAAATTTGAAGGTAGATGAAATGATTGAAAATGAAACTATGAAAAATGAGATAAAAGAGGACAATGACGAATTGAATATTAACAAAGTGGAACCCGTTGAAGTCGGTATTTGATGCGGCAAGGGTGCTTCTATTATCCAAGGCTAGCTTATATATTTATATTTTACATATGTATAAAGTGGTGGGAAATGTAATTGGGTTTGGTGCCAATGATTGAAATGGTGTTCGTGGGATAATAAGTCTTTGAAATGGGTAAGAGCATATTTGTATTTTTGGGCTATTTTTGTTTGGATCTGTTTCAATACATGGATGTTATGAATCTGTGTTCCCATTCTCTAATATTACATGAATTTACTACATGTTAATAACTCTCTCTGCCTCAAGATTTATTTGGTTTGTCTTTTTTAAGCTTTATTTCTTTGTTGGGAACTATTTTCTAATAATGATGCAATCTGCGTATAGTTATTCTTTTACTAATGTCTGAATCAAATTACATAATGCATCATTAATTTTTTGTCACAATCTACCTAGGAAAAAAATAGTTTTGAGATGAAATTTTATAATGTATAAAAAATATATGTGATATTTTTCATTTAGATAAATTGCTTTATCTACCAGCAAAAGCTTACCGCCTAACTCAACTGGATGACATGTCATGCCACTTCAATTTTGTACAAGATGATTTGTCATAATAATTTATCTTCTTTATTTATCTTGTGGGATTGGTTGGAGTTTAATGGACAAAATTTTAATTATAACTAATATTTTCTCTGCTATTCTAATTTTCATTTTAATTTCGAATAAATAATTTTAAAAAATTATAAATTAATCTCTAAATATGAAGAAGACTCAATTAAAATATGACACAATAAGATTTTTATTTTATTTATCTAACAGGATCTCGAACCAATTAAATTCGATCTCGAACTATTTTTTATATAGAAGCTTTGAATATAAAAAAGTTCACAATGAGAACAGAACATTCGTTTGCTTGATATTTCATTTGTTTAGTTCTATATATCCACTATTTGTCACCCCTTGAAACAAACCCCATAGGTTTTTTTTGAAGAAAATACTCCCAGGGAGCGTCCTAGTTGTTTAGAACCCAATACCTCTTGATTAATTGAGTGTTTTCATATCCACAAGACCAAAGGTCATTTGTAGAAATTATTATGTGTATTGCCCATAGACTTATACCGTTCGAAATTTGGAAGGATATGATGCAGTAGATAGTTACTAGGCATGTTGTTTAGTAGCTCTCAAATAGTAGATTCTAAAAATAGTACAACACACATAAGAACGTTTCACAATATATTAATTGCGGATGTTTACGTAAGAACATTACACAAGCACTATACACAATAAAACATTACAAATATGTAAAATCAAACATCCATAGCTATTTATTTTTCACATACGCATAACTATGTGAAAGGGACACTTTACATAAAATTTTATACAACTTTGACATCCATGGCCTTTATTTTCATAAGTTCACAGCCAATAATATTAAAAACACTCCATGTTCACCCATGTGGTGCTTATTATATAGATAGTAATTTCCCGATCGTGTAAAAGTCCATAAATTAGTTCTCCTCTTAAACACTGTCACCTATTGTTGCGGACCAACTTGGATCGATCTCGTTCATCACGTCAATCACCTATAAAAAAATAGTGAAATAAAAATTTATAATGCAATAAAAAATTACGTGAGATAAAAAATAGAAATTAATTTATTTAATATTAATCACATGTTTTACTTGGAATTTTATCTACGGTTATAATAATTTTGCCTTTATCGTGACATCGAGAGCGTGATTAAATATCGTGGTCAAATTCATCACAATGAACATAATAGTAGTAATAATAATAGTAACTAAAATAACAACAACAAATTAATTTAATTAATAGTTATTTTTGCCCGAAAAAATCATACCAGTATATGTAGAAATGAATTTCAGAAGAAATATTCTCTTTGTCGTGATGTGGTGTTCTGCTTGTAGTTTTTGAATGAATTAAAATAGGAAGTATTTCATATATATGCATACAGAGTCTACTATGTCCCCCCAAAAAATTAATAGAAGAAAGCCCACTATGTAAAAAAAGAAAAAAAAAAGAGGAAGAGAAAATTGGCAGAGTCTATTACAATAAACCTTTTGCGCAAAAGTATGAAAAGTACACAGATCAGAAGTTTTGAAAATTATAGAATGACCACATAACTTTAGTGAAACTACAAGATTCATAGAAACTCAATTAATGGTGTATCCATAGTTTAATTGAAGCTGTTATTTATTCAAATGATTGTATGTTTACATGGCTAACTTGCATGGCCTTGGAAGCAGTGGTTAATGACATGGTACTACATAACCCACCACGTGTTAAACGAAGTAATAATATTATTTACACTTTTTTGCAACATATTATTTACACTTTTCTGTAACATATTATTTAAATTTTTTTAAATAAGGAACTGTTATGGGTATTAAAGGGAAAGTTCTACACACATGAAACTAGACACATTTTTTAGACACAATGACATGTCGCATTCGCATTGACTTGTATTTAGGCTCCACGCCAGTGGGACCCATATGCTGCGAAAATATGCAAATGTCACAAGCCAATGTGCCTAAAAAATGTCTAATTTTTGTGTTAATATACAAGTACCCATACTCAAATCAGCCATTAGAGAGAGTCAAAATCTTGTTGCTAATTTGTGAGCACGTGTTCTTTATAGATTGATAGCAATGTAGCTTTGAATGCGTCATCTAATAGGGTTATCTTACAACTTCTGTAATTACTTACATTAACCCCCAAAAGCAAACCGTTATATATTTGGAGCATTCTCCTATATGAAATATTTATTATGCTAATAGTACACTTTAATTAATTCATAGTTGAACAAGTAATTTCATTTTATAGATTTTAATATTTTATTCAACGTCCATGATGTTAGATTGCGCGTGATAATTGGGATTAGAAAAAAAATTGATAGTTTATTGAATATATTATTCAAAGTATTGTGCTTTAGTAATAAATGAAGACATGGATAATAAAACGGGTCGTAGTTCTAAAAATTTCCTCATCAATGTTACTTTTTATGTACACTAGTCATCTAAATATGAGAGTTCACGTTTTTCAAGAAAAAAAATTGAGAGTTTTCCATCTTATTACTTGACCATTATTAATTTTTTCTCCGATTCACTTACATATTTTTTCAAATTAAGGTCCCTCACACGTATATATTGTGACAACCCGCTAACCAAAATAAGGGGTGGCCAGACCAATACTCCAATATAACGGAATCATGGATGGAATCATTCTCAGCATCATAATAAAAATATAGAGTATTCAGGATAACCACCCAATATTTCAGAAAACGGGTTGCCAAAAAATTTGATTTGAAAGTAAATAAATGAAAACCAACAACCCAATTCCTGAAAGATAAGGGAAACCCCAAGACATATAAATAATACAACAAGAGTACAATAGAAAGACCGAATATGTAACCGGTCACTAAACTGATATACCAATAATACACAAGTACAATAAGTTACTTATTACATTACATTAGACATTTACAAAAACTTGGGCCTCTCGCCCGAATAAAAGACTTGATCTTAACTAGAATGATAAACGAAAACGTCTATACCAAATGTATCCCGTAATACCCGCAATGCATCACGGCTCGTCGAAAACATCGGAATAGGAATTCAGATCAGGCATCCTTGCGGCGGAGTACCTGAGCAGAGACAAGATGGATATGCAACAAGAAATGTAACCGGTCAGGGCCCGGTTCTATATGATTACCAGATGAATAAGGAGTATGACAGTTATGAATGATAAATCATGAAGAAAAGGAAATAAGAAGCAACCTATACAATTTAAAACATAAGCTAAGCAGGAACAAAAGTAAGAAGCATTAAACTGAAACTTCATCAAATGTGCCATTTATTTCATATATCTTTTCCTTAGCAGGAAGTATATATGTATAGTCAAAATCTTTTGCTCTTTAAGGCAATTATATCTCAATTTTACCCTTTTGTAAAAATCCTTTCCTTATCAGGAAAATAATAATTTTCAAATGCTCTTTGTGGCGTTTACATGTTCTCTTTATGGCACTCCATCATGCTCTATATGGCATATCAAATACATCAAGTCCCACTTGATTATGAACTATTATATAATATACATATAACGTATTCTAAGACCGCCCGTCCGGGTTTCCCCACTGGGCGCGCCCCTAAATGACCATCATCTTCCAAGGCCTATCATTAGACAACCTGGGCACCTATAACGCAAGACGTCGGGAAGCGGCCATGAGCCTGCGTGGGAGCCAAGACCACACCCGGAATCTTCCTACCCAGCACAGAAAAAAAAACAACCATAAGCGCTCCCATGGCCTAGGACTATATCCACCACCTATCGTGCGGACTTCCCTTAAGATGGTATTTAGAGAGGTGTGTAACATCCATTTATTAATCGTTTCAAAAATTAAGTAAACCATTATTTACCGGTTCATGATTAAGTAAATTATCATTTACTAATATCAATACCATTTCCATTTCATTTCCATTCCACATATATGTTTCATTTTATTTGAAACCATTTCTATTTACTTCTAGTAACAGATAGAATTTATTATCCGGAGCCATACAATAAATTATAACATTGCTACAACCTCAAAAGGAGTAAGCAAATTCTTAATTAACTCCAAACATTCTAGGGTATAAATTTTAGAACCCCAATATCATCATACCTCGAAGGAATAGATAACTCCCAATTTCTTCTCCCAACATACCTTTATGGTGATAATGTAAACCACCAAGATTAACAAAACTTGATTGAGCTTCTAGAACCTCTCAACATACTTTTTGGGGTGATAGTACAAACCTTCAAAACTCGTATAGCTTAATTAAGCTTCCAAGGTCTCCCAAACATAACACTACATCTCCTAGTTTTATAGTAATGAACTAGAAGAAAAGAAGGCCCTATCATTAATAGGCCTAACCCCGGAAAAGTCCCCACATAACCCATTCCTAATGTAGGGTAGACAACTAACTCATCTCACGCTCTAGGACTCTAAGATTACTTCATTCAAGAAGCTTCCTAATCCCTATATTTAAAGAAAAGAATCAAAATTGAGTTATAAAAATTAACTCAAAACAGCAGGAAAACAAATCGATTCGCCCAAAAAGCGAATCGGTTCGGACAACTAAACCAACTTTCTGCAATTGGCCGAATCGATTCGGCCTTAACTCCGAATCGATTCGGGTTATGCAGACCTGTAATTCTCCCTTAGCGAATCGATTCGCCCAAAGGGCCGAATCGATTCGGACCTGCAAATCTGCCAAAAATGGGTACGAAGGGTTATGAACCCTAAATCCTCCAAACTTCAAATATTTTCCTTTTCATACACAACCAACAAAAAAAATCTACCCCAAACTAATATACATGATTATTAACCATCAAAACCCACAATTTCTTCAACATAAATCAAGACTAGGGTTTAAATCCCACAAATTCTACATTTAAGCCATAAATGTAAATACACAACTATCATACAATTTATACATCTTAAATCACATATTAGCAAGTAGAAAACATGCCTTAGGGTTGATATCTCAGATTTATTTGGAGAAGAAGCAATCCCAAATCCTCCATCTTCAATCTCTCTCTCTCATTTCTCAATTTTTCGCTTCTTCTTCTCTCTCTATGCTCAAGACATAAAATGGGGGAAATGAAATAAGGGGCAAGACTAAAATCGTGGCTTAACATAATTCTCCCAACTTAAGTGGTTAACATCACATTAAAATGACTCGCAAATACGCGAATAAGCTAAAACCAGGTAAAAGTGCACGAAACCCAAAAATACAATATGGCACTTATTCTGACTGTCTCGCACCCTCCGAGACTAACTACACCCTCTAAACTGGCACCCAGAAATTTATAAATTATTTTGAGTTCCAAAATCATTTAAACTAAAAGGCCATCTAAAATACATGACACTACAGACATGCAACCTCATGTTATTTACTTTCACCTACAGTAAATATGCATCAAACTAGTAAATATTAACTTTAAATTCATCAAATTAACATTTACTCCAGTCCCCACATTTTATATAATTACCTTATGCGGTAAAATTAGTATAAAATGAGCCTCCCAGAATCGAGGGTTATTACATATATCACCAAATATCATGCTGATATTAAAAAAAAGCGCAAACAAATAAAAAAAATTCCCCAAAATAAATAAAAATAAGTCATGTATATTTTATAAAATCCATTTTATACTTTCCTGAAAATTGGTTATAAATTAAGGAGTACAAACTTTAATGATGAAAAATATATTGTGAATGAGACTGAAAAAGAAGGTTTACCATCATTCCCAATGGGCAAAATTGACAATACCCGTATGTGGAAGGTAAGGGAGCGACTTCGTGCAACACGACCAGCTGGTGATTTATGTCCATTATATCGTTTCACTGCAGGTGTGTACGTGGCACTAATGATGGCCCATATTCAAATTCTGAGGAGAAAAGGACACTCCTATGTAACACCCCAAGATTTTGAGGCTGAGAAATTTAATTTTGGGAAAATTAAATTTAATTAAATTGGAGAATTTTAAAATTTGGGAATTTAAGTCCAAAAATAAAGGACGTTTCAAAGTATTCCGGATGATATTTTTGAGGGTACCATCGATCCCGGAAGGGTCGAGATAGTCAAAATGACTGTCATTGGGTCTTATTTCGGTTCCGGAATGTTTTTAAGTTGTTTTGACTTGAATTGGAGTCAACGAGTCATTTAAAGTGTGTATTAACATTTAAAACTGGGATTTTGTTTTAAAAGGGGTGAAGGCTTACGGATGAAGACATTTCTCATTTGAGAGAAAGAGATAAAAGCCCTAGAGGGAGAAAGAGAAGGGAAGAAGAAGAAAGGAAGAGAGAGAGGAAGAAAAGCTTGGGATTTCCGGCCCAACCGCGACATCGAGGAAGATTCAACCTCTACAAATCTGAGGCAAGTGTTTAATCTTGCTAAATAGCTATTTGTGTATTTCATTTCATAAATTGTGGGGTAAAGAGATGGATTTTTGGGTATTAATGTCAAAACCTAGATTTTAGGTTTAAATCTTGAAATCAATGATTAAATATGGATTTAATGGAATAGAAATGTTTATGATCAACTTTGGGTTGACTTATGGGTTTAAAATCATAAATTGATGAAGGTTTAATTGTTAGAAAAGAAAATTTAGGGTTTAGAATTCGTGGGTTTTGATGAAGAAGATGAGCCCTTCAAAAATTGCAGGTCCGAATCGATTCGCCCCCTCAAGCGAATCGATTCGGTTTGGTAAAAGTAGCAGGTCTTCATTGACCGAATCGATTCGGACCCCAAGCCGAATCGATTCGGGCTATTGCAGAAGCCCAAGTCTTTGGACCCGAATCGATTCGCCTTGGAGGCCGAATCGATTTGCTAGTCCGAATCGATTCGGAACAGGGCCGAATCGATTCGGAAACAGGGCATTTTGAGGTATTTTCTCCATAGTGATTTCAAACCTTTTTTGGTTGGGTTTATTGATTTGGGGCCTTCTCTTATGATGTAAGAGATATGTTCTTGGAGACACATAAGGAGTTTCTCACACATTAGAGTTTTGGGGACTCCTTAGGGTAATTTGGGAGGAATGTATCCATGTATGTATTTGGAGTTATGTATAGAGATTTTGGGAAAACCCTTTGGGATTGAGAATCCTAATTGTAGATTAAAAGTAGGTGTAGATATTAGATGTGATTGTGAGGCTAAGAACTCTTAGAGAGATCTTAGATTAGGGTATTCACAAAAGTGATTGAACCATAGTCGAAATCGAGGGAAATGAGATTATTTGATGAATGAAAGAATGAGCTTGAGGCTTATAGACTATTAGTTATAGGTATACCGATAGTCAAGTGATTACTAGATTCTTTAAGGTACTCAGAGATATAGATGATATGTGTAGTGAAAGATTCCTACACAAACTCTTGGGCGATAGCCCTCATGTTGAATATTTATATAGGTATAGATATATACATATGGTTTTGGGATACTATTCATCATAGGAAAATGATCGAATATGTTTCAAGTATGGGATTATATTCACATATCGAGGTAAATTAAGGGAATTGTCGTGACGGCTTGCATATTGAGGACTATGTATACTTATAGCCAGGTATATGTATCTTATACATATGAACGAGAAGTAGTTTATATATATAGATAAGGATATGTGAATATGTGTTGTTATATATATATCTGTATGTATATAGATATATGGGTATATTTATGTTATGGATAGACATGGTATGGATACTTAAACCTTATACGATGGTTTATTACTTGATCATATGATTGGATCATATGGATTATGTACTATGCATGTAAATGATATATATATATATATACTTATTTGGTTAAGCATACCCCGCTCATGCTATCATTGGGAAGTTGCGCGCATAGAGGGTGAGCATCCTGTCTAGAAAAGCAAGGTGTGGATATTCCCTAGGTCATATTCGTCCCGTGTGTTATTATATGATATATATTTATTTTGGGATGAGACATGATGGGTATGTTTCGTTTCATTGCCGGTTTGGAGCTATGACCGCTTCCCGGGACGTCGTGTGTGTGAGTTTACCACGAGATGGTGTGACAACCCGCTCACCAAAATAAAGGGTGGCCAGCCCAATACTCCAATATAACGGAATCATGGATGGAATCATTCTCAGCATCATAATAAAATATAGAGTATCCAGGATAACCACCCAATATTTCAGAAAACGGGTTGCCAAAAATTTTGATTTGAAGGTAAATAAATGAAAACAAACAACCCAATTCCTGAAAGATAAGGGAAACCCTAAGATATATATATATATATATATATATATATATATATATATATATAATACAACAAGAATACAATAAAAGACCGAATATGTAACCGGTCACTGAACTGATATACCAATAATACACAAGTACAATAAGTTACTTATTACATTACATTAGACATTTATAAAAGCTTGGGCCTCTTGCCCGAATAAAAGACTTGACCTTAGCTAGAATGAAGATGAAAACGTCTATACCAAATGTATCCCGTAATACCCGCATTGCGTCACGGCTCGTCGAAAACATCGGAATAGGAATTCAAATCAGGCATCCTTGCGGCGGAGTACCTGAGCAGAGAAAAGAAGAATATGCAATAGGAAATGCAACCGGTCAGGGCCCGGTTCTATATGATTACCAGATGAATAAAGAGTATGACAGTTATGTACGATAAATCATGAAGAAAGTGAAATAAGAAGCAACCTATACAATTTAAAACATAAGCTAAGCAGGGATAAAAATAAGAAGCATTAAACTAAGAACTTCATCAAATGTGCCAGTTATTTCATACATCTTTTCCTTAGCAGGAAGTATATATTTATAATCAAAATCTTCCTCGTAAAGGCAATTATATCTCAATTTTACCCTTTTGTAAAAATCATTTCCTTATCAGGAAAATAATCATTTTCAAATGCTCTTTGTGGCATTATACGTGCTCTATATGGCACTCCATCATGCTCTATATGGCATATCAAATACATCAAGTCCCACTTGATTATGAACTGTTATATTATATACATATAACGTACTCTAAGACCGCCCGTCCGGGTTTCCCCACTGAGCGCGCCCCTAAATGACCATCATCTTCCAGGGCCTCCAAGACAACCTGGGATCCTATCGAAACGTCGGGAAGCGGCCATGAGCCTGCGTGGGAGCCAAGACCACACCCGAAATCTTCCTACCCAGCACAGAAAAATACAACCATAAGCGCTCCCATGGCCTAGGACTATATCCACCCTGCATTCATTAGCCAGGGGGCTTCACCTATCGTGCGGACTTCCCTTCAGATGGTATTTAGAGAGGTGTGTAACATCCATTTTAATTATCATTAACAAAATCAAGTAAATCATTATTTACCGGTTTCATGATTTTGTAAATTATCATTTACCAAAAATCAATACCATTTCCATTTCATTTCAATGTTTCATTTTATTCGAAACCCTTACTATTTACTTCTAGTAACAGATAGAATTTATTATCCTGAGCCAAACCATAAATTATATCATTACTACAACCTCAAAAGGAGTAAGCAAATTCTTAATTAACTCCAAACATTTTAGGGTATTCATTTTAGAGCCCCAATATCATCATACCTCGAAGGAATAGATAAGCTCTCCATTTATTCTCCCAACATACTTTTATGGTGATAATGTAAACCACCAAGGTTAACATAACTCAATTTGAGCTTCTAGAATCTCTCAACATTCTTTTGGGGGTGATAGTACAAACCATCAAAAATAGTATAGCTTAATTAAGCTTCTAAGGTCTCCCAAACATAACACTACATCTCCTAGTTTTATAATAATGAACTATAAGAAAAGAAGTCCCTATCATTAATAGGCCTAACCCCGGAAAAGTCCCCACATAACCCATTCCTAATGTAGGGTAGACAACTAACTCATCTCACACTCTAGGACTCTAAGTTTACTTCATTCAAGAAGGTTCCTAATCCCTATAATTAAAGAAAAGAATTGAAATTGAGTTATAAAAATTAACTCAAAACAGCAGGAAAACGAATCGATTCGCCCAAGGGCCGAATCGATTCGCCCTAGCGAATCGATTCGCCCAGAAAGAGAATCGGTTCGGACAACTAAACCAACCTTCTGCAATTGACCGAATCGATTCAGCCTTAACTCCGAATCGATTCGGGTTATGCAGACCTGTAATTCTCCCTTAGCGAATCGATTCGCCCAAAGGGCCGAATCGATTCGGACCTGCAAATCTGCCAAAAATGGCTACGAAGGGTTATGAACCCTAAATCCTCCAAACCTCAAACCTCTTCCTTTTCCTACACATCCAACAACAAAAATCTACCCCAAACTAATCTACATGATTATTAACCATCAAAACCCACAATTTCTTCAACATAAATCAAGACTAGGGTTTAAATCCCACAAATTCTACATTTAATCCATAAATGGAAATACACAATTATCATACAATTTATGCATCTTAAATCACATATTAGCAAGTAGAAAACTTGCCTTAGGGTTGATATCTCAAATTTATTTGGAGAAGAAGCAATCCCAAATCCTCCATCTTCAATCTCTCTCTCATTTCTCCATTTTCTCTTCTTCTTCTCTCTCTATGCTCAAGACATAAAATGGGGGAAATGAAATAAGGGGCAAGACCAAAATCGTGGCTTAACATAATTCTCCCAACTTAAGTGGTTAACAACACATTAAAATGACTCGCAAATACGTGAATAAGCTAAAACCAGGTAAAAGTGCCCGAAACCCAAAAATACAATATGGCACTTATTTTGACTGTCTCGCACCCTCCGAGACTAACTACACCCTCTAAACTGGCATCCGGAAATTTATAAATTATTTCGAGTTCCAAAATCATTTAAACCAAAAGGCCTTCTAAAATACATGACACTACAGACATGCAACCTGATGTTATTTACTTTCACAGACAGTAAATATGCATCAAACTAGTAAATATTAACTTTCAATTCATTAAATTAATATTTACTCCAGTCCCCACATTTTATATAATTACCTTATGCGGTAAAATTAGTATAAAATGAGCCTCCCAAAATCGAGGGTTATTACATACCCCCCCCCCCCCCTTAAGAGGGAATTTGGCCCCAAAATTCGGGCATACCCAAATCCGATAAGGGTATACTGCTCTAAACTAGGATTCTATCATCCTAAACAAACTCCTCATCATCGCAACGTCCCCAGACGGGCTCAGACTAAGGTCGACCCCGTCGATCTCCATCAATCATCTTGTTCTCCAGCAGCACAAGGCGCTCTCCACTAACTATCGATTCTAGCTTCCTACAGCGGAACACGATGCCCACATGACTCGACACAATTAGCCAAATCTTCAGAATTATGTTACATCTCACCTCGGGGCACCCATACCGGCTCCAAGTGGCTTAGCTTCAATGATACACAACTATTCCTCGTATCGACGTATCTCATCAAGGCGTATGGCTTAAAAGCCAAATCCCTAAAGAAATATTCTGAGACCACTCCAAGTCCAAGGAACATATTACCCATGGTTCCATCCAACTAGCATACGAATTACTCAACTGACCGCGCTAGGCCACTCACGATACCATGCCTTAGTAAATGATCCATAAGACCACTCCAAAACCTAATGGTTGCATGAAAATCTCCATCCCTACCATTTCTGCTCCCATCTGCTATGTATGCCAAGGCGTACGCTTGTAGTATGCCTTTCAGCATAAGCCAACTTCCTCCCTTTCATCCATCCACTTTAAGGAGGCAGGATATACGCCATTTCCATACGGTTCCCATTACTTCGCGGAAACTCTTGCTAAACCTTCGACACGAATATATAGTCTCGGTCCACCCCATTATAATAGGCACCTCCCACGGTCTTACTATTCCTCCATCGAGAACGGGGCATACTTTTCTACAAGTAGTCCGTCCAAAATGGCCGGGAGTGCAACAGTCTGACCAAACGATTAACCATTTTCTCAAATGGGATCATGACCAGTTCGATGCCGGTAGTCCAATGCAAACGTCTATGAATATCCTTCTTCGTTCCACCACTACTCTTCTTCGCACGAGTAGGTGAAATTATAAATCACAAATCGAAATGCTCTCGCTATAGAGTCTTCTGAGTCATACTCACTTTACAAGGCCTTCCATGCCATTACCATTATCTCTGACGAGTTCTCTACTCGACGCGTCCACTAGCCCAATCGCATTTCCTTAGCGAATGAGAAAATATCCAATCACTAGTTCTTCTGAACCCCGAGCGCCAACTCGATTCCTCCCACAACATACTGCAGCAACTTGTTGCTTATGAGAAGGACCAAATTTCCCTCCCAGGAAGTAGTGCCTTATCTATTTAAGGTGATCACTACCACGATGAATCTTAATCCAAGCATGGGATGTTACTTTACGCAAGTTTAAGCTTGTGCGACGCATAAACAGTGAGTCTATGCCCTAGTATTATTACTCCCCAATCCTGGAAGAACTTACCCATTAAACTCACTCTCGAGCTTACAATCATGGCTGAGGGGTGAGGATCCACCCGTCCTTATTAACTCCCTGGAAATGAAGTTACCAACGTAACATTATTTCTAAGAAATGCCTCATCTCCTTCGGCTGAACCTACCAAACCTCTCGAGACCCCATAAATCTCGTTCCTAGGGATCCAATCCCTGTTAGAGTTAACCCACGACTTATTCGTGGTCAACTCCTAACAACCATCCTAAGCCAACGCCACTTACCCTCAAGGTCGTACATCAAAATAAGGATCCTAAGGTCTATCTATATACATCCTACCTAAATCATAAGCATACAATACTAAAGACATCCCTAGTGCCAAAGACCTTACTCAACTTCCGACATTCGCTCGGGTTCATGCGTGGGACGTCTCACCGAAGCGAAATCCAGACAAGGAACCCTCCCGTTACACTACTACCTCGCATCGTCGGTCCTCGAGATATAACGGTCTGACACACATGATCGGGATCGATAAGTTTAACTTACAATTCTACTAATAAGATTCTACTTCTAGACCTTACCTTAGCATACTATACATGAAATAAGAGAAAGGAAATATGGCATCTCTCCACTCCCAACGTCGTCAAGGTTCACGCGTGGAGCGTCCCGCAAAAGCGGAATCCAAACAAGGAACCCCTCATATGCATTACTACTTAACTTTGTTGGTCGCGGAGATAAGTCATAGCATCTACACACAATGCAAGTAAACAATAGAACACTCAAACCAAGTAACACATATGACACATATACATATAAAAATATCATCACTCACTTCACAACAAGTGAAGAAAAGATAGAACTTCCATACCATGGAAGTCATATAATTACCCTTCGATAATAGCGTAAATACTACTACAAGCTCAATATACACACCCGAGTCTATCGTAGACACAATACTAATAAATCTTATCCTAAGGAATATAGACCACCCACCTATAAGGTAGAATTCCCTCCACAATTTGCCAAGCACTCCGGGTCAATACTAATGGTTCTCAGACTCCATATTCGAGCCTTACACATACTAATATTATCTCCACCAACTCCCTAGCCAGGCACTTTACTCTTGCCCGTGCTCTCCACTCAACGAAGATTAAAATGAGTGGTTCTACACTCCACATCATAGCCGTTATTCCGACTCTGGCTGACAATAATTGCCCATGCAGTCCCTCTTACTCTCTCAGTAAAAGAGGACATGCTCTTAGCCTCCTCTTCCTCAGCTTAATGAAACCTCCCCAGGTGGGTGTCCACCGATGGGTTTCACGATTCTTACTCCATCAGGAGTGTTAACAACACCTTATTCGCCATTGGTCTTTGACCGAACATTTTGTGAACATTCGAGAATCCACCTTCTCCTCCGTCCAATTATCCCAAAGAAACTCGCCATTGCAAGTATCCACCGGGATTCTCTAGGGGCCAAACTTCTGGCACCCACGAATATAGTGACCACATTTTCACCACCTCAACACTTCTTCTATGGGTGAAGGATTTTCCTCCATACTGCTACAGGGCACTTCTCCACTTCAATGTAACATCGCGCGAATTCTCAAGTTTAGTACCACTTCCTACTTCTAGCGGTACTTGGAAAACTACATCAGCTGAAATTTGTAGTCGTAATAGCAAGACAAGAAAGTGCTACAAAAAGGGAGTGACCTCTAAAGCGGTCCTCATCCCTGACTACAACTTACAGTTCTCCACAGACCTTCCCGTAATGCCCTTCTTCAATCGGCTTATTGTTCTCACACGAATACGCAAAAGATGTTATAGATTCTACCACATGGTAGAGGGACGAAATCTCTCAAGTGAAATCAACGATCTTAATCCTAAGGCTTTACATCAAATCAAGAGCAACGCTGGAAACTTAAGGCGTTCACACAGATTCCTAAGGACTCTAGAACCTGAGGCTCTGATACCATCTGTGACAACCCACTCACCAAAATAAGGGGTGGCCAGCCCAATACTCCAATATAACGGAATCATGGATGGAATCATTCTCAGCATCATAATAAAATATAGAGTATCCAGGATAACCACCCAATATTTCAGAAAACGGGTTGCCAAAAATTTTGATTTGAAGGTAAATAAATGAAAACAAACAACCCAATTCCTGAAAGATAAGGGAAACCCTAAGATATATATATATATATATAATACAACAAGAATACAATAAAAGACCGAATATGTAACCGGTCACTGAACTGATATACCAATAATACACAAGTACAATAAGTTACTTATTACATTACATTAGACATTTATAAAAGCTTGGGACTCTTGCCCGAATAAAAGACTTGACCTTAGCTAGAATGAAGATGAAAACGTCTATACCAAATGTATCCCGTAATACCCGCAATGCGTCACGGCTCGTCGAAAACATCGGAATAGGAATTCAAATCAGGCATCCTTGCGGCGGAGTACCTGAGTAGAGACAAGAAGAATATGCAACAGGAAATGCAACCGGTCAGGGCCCGGTTCTATATGATTACCAGATGAATAAAGAGTATGACAGTTATGTACGATAAATCATGAAGAAAGTGAAATAAGAAGCAACCTATACAATTTAAAACATAAGCTAAGCAGGGATAAAAATAAGAAGCATTAAACTAAGAACTTCATCAAATGTGCCAGTTATTTCATACATCTTTTCCTTAGCAGGAAGTATATATTTATAATCAAAATCTTCCTCGTAAAGGCAATTATATCTCAATTTTACCCTTTTGTAAAAATCCTTTCCTTATCAGGAAAATAATCATTTTCAAATGCTCTTTGTGGCATTATATGTGCTCTATATGGCACTCCATCATGCTCTATATGGCATATCAAATACATCAAGTCCCACTTGATTATGAACTGTTATATTATATACATATAACGTACTCTAAGACCGCCCGTCCGGGTTTCCCCACTGAGCGCGCCCCTAAATGACCATCATCTTCCAGGGCCTCCAAGACAACCTGGGATCCTATCGAAACGTCGGGAAGCGGTCATGAGCCTGCGTGGGAGCCAAGACCACACCCGGAATCTTCCTACCCAGCACAAAAAAATAAAACCATAAGCGCTCCCATGGCCTAGGACTATATCCACCCTGCATTTATTAGCCAAGGGGCTTCACCTATCGTGCGGACTTCCCTTAAGATGGTATTTAGAGAGGTGTGTAACATCCATTTTAATTATCATTAACAAAATCAAGTAAATCATTATTTACCGGTTTCATGATTTAGTAAATTATCATTTACCAAAAATCAATACCATTTCCATTTCATTTCAATGTTTCATTTTATTCGAAACCCTTACTATTTACTTCTAGTAACAGATAGAATTTATTATCCGGAGCCAAACCATAAATTATATCATTACTACAACCTCAAAAGGAGTAAGCAAATTCTTAATTAACTCCAAACATTTTAGGGTATTCATTTTAGAGCCCCAATATCATCATACCTCGAAGGAATAGATAAGCTCTCCATTTATTCTCCCAACATACTTTTATGGTGATAATGTAAACCACCAAGGTTAACATAACTCAATTTGAGCTTCTAGAATGTCTCAACATTCTTTTGGGTGTGATAGTACAAACCATCAAAACTAGTATAGCTTAATTAAGGTTCTAAGGTCTCCCAAACATAACACTACATCTCCTAGTTTTATAATAATGAACTATAAGAAATGAAGGCCCTATCATTAATAGGCCTAACCCCGGAAAAGTCCCCACATAACCCATTCCTAATGTAGGGTAGACAACTAACTCATCTCAAACTCTAGGACTCTACGTTTACTTCATTCAAGAAGGTTCCTAATCCCTATAATTAAAGAAAAGAATTGAAATTGAGTTATAAAAATTAACTCAAAACAGCAGGAAAACGAATCGATTCGCCCAAGGGCCGAATCGATTCGCCCTAGCGAATCGATTCGCCCAGAAAGCGAATCGGTTCGGACAACTAAACCAACCTTATGCAACTGACCGAATCGATTCGGCCTTAACTCCGAATCGATTTGGGTTATGCAGACCTGTAATTCTCCCTTAGCTAATCGATTCGCCCAAAGGGCCGAATCGATTCGGACCTGCAAATCTGCCAAAAATGGCTACGAAGGGTTATGAACCCTAAATCCTCCAAACCTCAAACCTCTTCCTTTTCCTACACATCCAACAACAAAAATCTACCCCAAACTAATCTACATGATTATTAACCATCAAAACCCACAATTTCTTCAACATAAATCAAGACTACGGTTTAAATCCCACAAATTCTACATTTAATCCATAAATGGAAATACACAATTATCATACAATTTATGCATCTTAAATCACATATTAGCGAGTAGAAAACTTGCCTTAGGGTTGATATCTCAGATTTATTTGGAGAAGAAGCAATCCCAAATCCTCCATCTTCAATCTCTCTCTCATTTCTCCATTTTCTCTTCTTTTTCTCTCTCTATGCTTAAGACATAAAATGGGGGAAATGAAATAAGGGGCAAGACCAAAATCGTGGCTTAACATAATTCTCCCAACTTAAGTGGTTAACACCACATTAAAATGACTCGCAAATACGCGAATAAGCTAAAACCAGGTAAAAGTGCCCGAAACCCAAAAATACAATATGGCACTTATTTTGACTGTCTCGCACCCTCCGAGACTAACTACACCCTCTAAACTAGCATTCGGAAATTTATAAATTATTTCGAGTTCCAAAATCATTTAAACCAAAAGGCAATCTAAAATACATGACACTACAGACATGCAACCTGATGTTATTTACTTTCACAGACAGTAAATATGCATCAAACTAGTAAATATTAACTTTCAATTCATTAAATTAATATTTAATCCAGTCCCCACATTTAATATAATTACCTTATGCGATAAAATTAGTATAAAATGAGCCTCCCAAAATCGAGGGTTATTACAGATGGGTGTCGTTTAGTCCCACCATGGTGGCCCCAGTATTGCTACGTGAGTCGGGCACTGGGAAGATGATAGCATTGATGCAATCTATCGGCAATACATATAGCCGGGTATATTATGTGCATGGCCTTGTACATCATATGTAGTATGTACACTTGGCTATTGGATTGATGATGGTATATATATACGGTTAGAAATAATACCTATATATATATATATATATATATATATATATATATATATATATATATCCTATAGATGAAAGGATATGGACTTTTGTGAAGTACATCTTAGATGATCATGGTGTACTAGGTTGATGGGGGTTGATGTATCGCACTTAAGGTATTATTCGGTTACATCATCCCAAGGATATTATTGGAGGTTCTTTTATTTTAGCTTATTTGTTTTCTTTCTTTTCTTTTCTTTTTTTTTTCTTTCTTTAGGAGTTATAGTTTAGTAGTAATGGTAGTATTAACTTGTATGTTGAGGATTATGGATCTCTAGGATCGACATTGCCCAGGAGTAGGTAACGAGGTGGTTCTTTGTTTGGATTTCGCTTTGCGAGACACCTCACGCACGAAACGCAGTGCCGTGTCGAGATTTGAGAGAAGTAATTCCATAGGTGGCATCTCGGATCTCTGGTCTTGACCTTGTCAGGAGTAGTGTAACGGGGGGGTTCCTTGTTTGGATTTCGCTTTGCGAGACTCCCCACGCACGAAACGTAGTACAATTTTGGGATTAGAGAGAAGTCTTGCCAATATTCCATGTGCATGTTATTAAGTATATTAATTCTTACGTTTTTAGCCTATATAGGTATATATATATATATGTACATGTATAGGGGTAATGTTTTAAGAATTATGATAATTATAATTCATGAGATTATTAATCGGAATTCATTAAGCCTATTATGGCAAAATTGGTGTAATCATAATCTAATAGGATTAGAAACGGGTGGATCCTTAGATTATGACGGGAAGGTAGCTCTCGTGGATATAGGCTAGGCCTGATAAGTTAGGTTGTCCTAAAATCAATGGGGGTAATTTAACTAAAATTTGAGGACGCGAATAGATGCGCGCCATTAGATGAGAGGTGAGTTGGGGGTCCACGAGAGTGCGGTCTCACATATTTATGAAATTATGTACACCGGTATTTATTATGCACGGTTAACACACTTGCTAAATATTTTACACATTCGGGGCTCTGACCCGTTTTCTTCTCTCTCCTGCTTGTATATATATATATGTATTTCCACAGGTTTCCTACCGCATGGATGCCGGATGACTTTCTATCCAGAGTCTTGGGAGCCGTGACAGATGCGAACTGTTGCGGGATGTATCTTGTAGCCGCTTCCTACTTCTTTAAAATTCTAGGTAGGATTCATGTTGTATACCGGGTTGTATCATATGGATATTTATATACATGTTTATATTTATTCCATTCCAGTTGTTGTATTGGCTGTGACCCGACAGCTTATTCGGGTTCATTTACTTATGGCATTTCATTTATTATAGTTCTTTCCTGCATCTCTCTTATTCATTAGTAGTTTTATAGTGTTGAGTTGTTGTATGTTGCAAGTTTAAATTTTATATAACATCTCGCTTATATGATATCGGGTAGTTAGTCCTATATTATGTACTACCGACAGTTGATGTTGAGACTGGACCATCTGAAACTCCTGATTTAATGTAGTATAGGGCTGGCCACCCGTTATTATTTTAGGCGGGTTGTTGCATCCTATTCAGAGATCATCAATGAGAGTTTGATCGAGTCGGTGGATTCTATAAATCCATTCATGCACGCCCGTGGAGTTTCATTTATGGTGGACAATTGTTCAACAACGGTACGTCTAGGATCGAGGAAGTGGGCCCCACGGTTTTATTACATTCTCACCCAACAGGCGTTGGTGGCAGTGGACAATGGAACTCCCATTAACTAGGATCTCATCAGCAACTTCAAGTCAGATCTAGTGCATGGAGTTGTTGAAGTCTGTGCCCAGCTAAGACCTACTGTTAACATTTTTGTCCCAGTGGATGCTGATTTTGTCCGTCCAGAGCTGCGCCAGGGTAGCAGCTAAATGGCGTTGAGGAAGCTTGGCTCGAGCAGTTAAGGTTTATCTTTTAGGGGTATATGTTTGGCGGAAAAGCTTTCTTTAATCTAGGAGAACAGTTTTTTTATCTTAGTCAAACATTACACCATTATAGAATTGTTGGGTATGTTGTGCTTGCTGAACTTTGAGATAGTGATGTGCACTTTATGTTGGTATTGGTAATTTTACCGTAATAAGAAATAAGAATTTTCTACTAAAAAAAAGATATAAATATATTTATCACACTTTATGCACGTCTAATGGATCATTAATTAGTGAACAAGATGCTTGGGTTAGCGAGATGCCTTAAAAACCAGTTTATGTATAACGTACGTAGTTTGCTTAGTAAAAGGCACTGGAACAAATGCCTCAAGTGAGGTACTATAAACGAAACTGCATTTGAGAGTGGTGGGTGTGCTAGTGAAGAATTTTCAAATGTTACATCTGACAAGGAGAAGTGTCTCGAGACTTTACACTCTAAATTAAATTACATAATGCATAATTAATATTTTTTTCACAATATTTCTAGGAAAAATATTGTTTTTAGAAGAAATTTTCTAATGTATAAAAAATATTTGTGATATTTTTCAATAAGAGAAATGCTTTATGTACCCGCAAAAGCTTACCGCCTAACTCAACCGGCTGACATGGCATGCCACTTCAATTTTGAACAACTTGATTTGTCATAATAATTTATGTTCTTTATTTATCTTGTTGGATGGGTTGGAGTTTAATGGACAAAATTTTAATTATTACTAATTTTTTCTCTGCTATTTTAGTTTTCATTTTAATTTCGAATAAATAATTTTAAAATAATATAAATTAGTTTCTAAATATGAAGAAGACTCAATTAAAATACGATACAATAAGATTTTTATTTTATTTATCTAACACGATCACAAACCAATTAAATTCTATAATGGCCTTCATTTTTATTTAACAAATACAAACGCGACCATTTAAAAATAACACGAGACAACACCAATTCTAATTTTTTTTAAACACGAGCATGAATCAAACAAAATGCAACACAATACGAAATATATATATATATATATATATATATATATTATTTATCTAACACAATTACGAACCAATTAAAACAGAACATGACCTTCACTTTTTTTTCCTAACACTAACACGACCAATTAATAATGAACCGAGGCAACACAAATTCTGATTTTTTTTTAAATGGGAACAAATCAATTAAAATACGACACAATACGAATGATATAATTTTTTCCTAAATAAGAGTTCCCATTATGCCGTTTTTCTTTTAGACATGTTCTTGTTGTAGGCAACATTTATTGTCGCTAGCACGGATCCGCATTATTTAATGGATGTGGGATCGCGCTATCGGCACAAACAAATCGATTTTAAAACTTTTTTTTATTTTGATAAAAACTATTATTTATTTTTTCGATATAATTGTTCTTCTTTTCTCGCTAAAATCTATTTTTTGTTTTAAATGTAGTTTGAAAAATGTTTTTATCTTTAAAAAAAACCTTTTGTTTTTGTCGAAACTGTCTTTTTATCTTCTGTACATTTTTTGCTCCAAAAATGTTTTTCTTTTGTTTTTGTCGTGTCGTGTCATATGTGTCGGTGGCAATACTCTAACATCACTTGTTGCGATACGCTAACAATAACCATTGTCGCGATTGACACATAAAAATCGATGTTCAAATGTCTAAAACTTTTTTTCTTTTTACTTTGGTAAAAAATGTGTTTTTATGTTTCGGTCAAACTATTTTTTTTTTTTTGTTAAAAACTATTTTTGTTTCTTTAAAGTGGTAAAAACAATTTATTTTGCTAAAAATATTTTTTTATTAATTTTTGATTGGTTTTCGTTAAAACTGTTTTTTCCTCTTTTTTTAACACGGCAAGAACTATATATATTTTTAAAAAATGTATTGTGCCTACCGCAACGCTGGTTATTGTCGCTAGCGTGACACCACATTCATAAGATAATTACGAATCAAACACGTCATGTCAGCATATCTCAACCGACACATATGACACGACACAACAATATCAAAAGAGAAAATATTTTTTTTAGCAAAAAGATGTTTGTAACAATAAATAAACAATTTTGACAAAAGCAAAAGATTTTTTTATCAAACAGCTTTTTATTAAAAAATTGCTTTTATGAAAAAAAAAATTTAAATCGATTTGTGGCGCAGACCCACATCCATTAAATGATGCGGATCCGCGCTCGCGTTTGTATTTGGATCGTGATCGTGTTTGTTAAAAAATAGAAGATTCATAATCGCATTGTGTAACTTTTTAATTGGTTTGTGTTAAGTAAAAAAACTGATTTCGTGTCTTTTCGTATTGTATTTTAACACATAATTTTAACATACGTTTTTTTACATATATTTATATCTAACGTGTATTTATGATTTTTGATTGTACTTTTTTTTTAACTTGAAAGTTTTATTTTACAAAAAAAAAATTAATGACTTGGATGAGTTTTTAACTCCCAAATGGGAGTTGTTCGTTGGTTATAAAGCATCATCAGGCCACGCAATAAACATTTCTTTTGGTTTAGGCTTATTTATTTGCATGGGGGCTTGCCAACTCAGTTAGTCATATCAGTCGGTGGGGGTATTCCGGTGCATTTAGCCGGTTCCTATAGCATTCCTCTTTTCAATCAAATACGTCAAATGGATCTATCCATATATCATTTGATTACAGATATGAAGCTTCACTTTTGGAGCATTTTTAATGCCATTATTTTCGTTGATCAATCCCAGCTTTATAATTAGATCAAATTCAATGGGTGAATTGGAAATTTTAAAAAAGTACAATAATATTTATACGAAACAAAATATGTGTGGGCTATCATAACTCATAAGTTAAGATAAATATATATGTGAAATTAGAGCCAAAAATATCATTATCCTTAACAAAACAAAAGGGTCTTAGTATTTGTTTTTTATTGTATGTTTGTATGGTATTTTGAAAGAGCAACAACACGTATTTCTTGAACTTTACATTATTGGAACCAAAAGAAACTATTTTTTTTTATAGTTATGCTATGTCACAAATATATTTTTTGATACAAGGCCATCATGTTGATATTTCCTTGATTCATACATTTTCTATATGATTAGTATAATTAGAGATAATATGATATGATATGTGTAACTTCTCCTTCATTTCGTTTTGGGTAGTTTGATGAGAAATTACACCCTTTAAATTGTTGTTAGATGTTTGAAAACTACTCACTTACAGTTGCTCGTGCAAAGATTAAGGGATCATCAATTATACGCAAAGTTCAAGAAGTGTGGCTTTTGGTTGAAGGAAGTTCAGTTTTTAGGTCATGTTGTGTCCTCCCAAGGTATATCAGTGGATCCGAGCAAAGTAATTGTGGTGAGAGAGTGGGGTCAGCCCACGACACCTACCGAGATCCGTAGTTTTCTGGGTTTGGTGGGATATTACCGTCGGTTTATCAAAGGTTTCTCTAAAATCGCAAGCCCTTTGATCAATTTGACCCGGAAAGGGGTGAGATTTGTTTGGGATAACTCTTGCCAAGCTTCTTTTGATGATCTCAAAGATAGGTTAACCTCGGCTCCAGTCCTTGCATTGCCAAAACCGGGATTGGAATGTCTAGTCTTTACCGTCGCATCTCTTCAAGGATTAGGAGGTGTGCTTCAACAAGAGAGGCGAGCTATCACTTATTCTTCTCACAAGTTAAAGCCTCATGAAAGGAATTATCCGATGCATGACTTAGAGCTTGCCGCGGTTGTCTTAACCTTGAAAATTTGGAAACATTATCTTTTAGGGGAGAAATTTACTCTTTTCACGGACCATAAATCGCTGCAGTATTTATTTTCACAGAAAGAATTGAATATACGTCAGCGCCGATGGTTGGAATTCGTCCATTATCATCCGGGCAAGGCGAACGTAGTGGCGGATGCCATGAGTAGGAGGCCTGAAGGAGAGTTAGCTGATGTATGGAAGGCTAAGTGGAAAGAGCTCAGTCAGGAGGATGCGGTGGTGAGAGCGTTCATGTCAGTGAGGACCGTTACTCCTTCCATTGTGGCAAGGGTGGTAGAATCCCAAGGAAGGGATAGGGGCTGTCAGGATCATATACACCAGTTACTATCTGAGTGAGAGAAATCCTACTCAATAAGTTCAGAGGGAGGATTACGCTTTCATGGAAGACTTATTGTTCAGGAAGAGGGGGATTTGAGAAGGGCGGTAATGGCGGAATCTCACGGGTCATAATTAATGATACATCCTGGTGGGGACAAGATGTATCAAGACATGCGTCGCCAATATTGGTGGCTCAGTATGAAGTGGGATATTTCAGAGTTTGTGTCCCAATGCACTACTTGTCAAATAGTCAAGATCGATCATCAACGATCGACAGGTTTGTTGCAACCATTAGAGATTCCAGTTTGGAAATGGGAAAGCATATCGATGGACTTTATTACGGGCTTACCAAGGTAACAGAAGAGTAATGATTCTATTTGGGTGATTATCGGCCACTTGACTAAGTCGGCACAATTCCTACCCGCGCGTATTAATTATGATACCACTCGCTATGCCCAACTGTTCATCGAGGAGGTTGTTAGACTTCATGGGGTACCTTTAAATATCATTTCCGACCTAGACAAAATCTTTATTTCCCACTTTTGGAAAAGTTTTCAAGAGGCTATGGGGACCGAATTGAAGTTAAGCATTTCTTACCATCCTCAAATAGATGGTCAAATTGAAAGGGTAAACCAAATGTTGGAGGATATGCCCCGGATGTGCATGCTTGACTTCAAAGGTGGTTGGGAACAATACCTTCCCTTGGTTGAGTTTGCCTACAACAACTCATACCAATTTACAATTGGAATGGCGCCCTATGAAGCTCTTTATGGTCGTCCATGTGGGTTGCTCGCTTGTTGGTTGGAAGTGGGTGATAACAAATTTCTTGGACCTGACATGATCCAAGATACTTCTTCTAAAATTGAACTCATTTGGAATCTCATTCAGATAGCCCAAGACCGCCAAAAGAGATATGCCGATGCGGGAAGAAGACACATGGAGTTGGAAATTGGAGACCAAGTCTTGGTGCGTGTGTCACCAATGAAGGGCATTAAGCGTTTCGGGAAGAAAGGAAAGCTTGCGTCGCATTTTCTTGGACCTTTTCTAGTTATTACAAAATTTGGTCCAGTGGCGTATCGACTTGCCTTACTGGAACCCTTGCCACAAATGCACGATGTATTCCATGTCTCCTCCCTAAATAAGTACAAGAGATGCGAAGGTTCCATATGGCACATCCCTTTCGAGGATATCGACTTGCAACCCGACATTTCATATAAATAACAACCGGTTGCTATTCTTGAGCATGGGGAGCGTAAGTTAAGGTCTCGTGTGGTGCCCTTGGTGAGAGTTCAATGGAGTCATCACAATGATAAATAGTCGACTTGGAGATTGAGGATGTCATGCGGGAGAAATATCCGCATCTCTTCTTGTAAGGTACGCTTAAATTTTGGGGACAAAATCCCCTCATAAGGGGGGGAGTATGTATCAACCCTCACTTATGAGAGTCTATTTTATATTTTCTTGATATGAGAAGTAATTACATATAAATGTTGATATATTGAGTAAGTATTGATTTAATGAAGAAAAGTTAATATTTACTAACTTATGGCATATTTACTATATGAGCATGTAAAAATCCTCACGATGAGTCTATTGTGTCATTAGAATTTGAAATGACATTTTTATGTAAAATGCAATCGGAACTTGAAATGATTTATAAAATATCCAAATGATAATTTGGAGGTCGTAGTTGATTTCGGAACGTGCGAGATTGTCAAAATATGTACAATATTGTATTTTGAGGTTTTGGGCATTTTTGACCGATTATACCTAAAATATGCAGTTGCGTGTTACTTTATCGCGGAATTGATCACTTAAGTTAGGATTGTTGACTAAAGGCACGATTTATGTCTTGATTAAGTCACTATTCACCTAATTGTATTTTCGAAACCTAGAGAACTAGAGAGAGGAAAAGAAAGAGTAGAGAAGAGAGAAGAAATTGAAGATTGAGGAGAGAATCTTGCTTCTACCCAAAGAAGATCAGCATTTTCTAGATTGAGGCAAGTTTTCTACTTGCTACATGTGGTTTAAGATAAATGATTTGTTGTGATAATGGTGTATTGATCATGGTAGAACTATTTTAGGGTTTTTGTGTATTTATGGGTTTTGATCAATTCAAAAATGATTTGGATGATTGATGAGGTTTATGGTAGTTGTTAGTAGTATTTATGAAGTGTTGTTGGAAATAAATGATTTGGATTTGAGTGGGGATTGATTTGGAGTTCAAGACTCCATAGCCAAAATTGGCAAAAATCGCAGGGTCGGATCGATTTTGCATGGTCCGAATCGATTCGCCTAGGAGCAGTTTCCAGGTCTAGGTGAACCGAATCGATTCGGCCTAGTCCGAATCAATTCGGCAGTTATGAAGAAACCCAATCTTCCTGACCAAATCGATTCGGTCTGATCCAAATTGATTCGACAATTATGCAGAATCCCATATTTATTGACCGAATCGATTCGGCCAGGCCGAATCGATTCGGAAACCCTGCACTTTTTCAAATTTCTTTCTTTTTAAATTTTAACCCTTTTGCTTAGGATTAGTAATTAGGGACCTTCTTTAATGAAGTAAATATAGGATCCTAGAGTATTAGTTGAGTTTGGCCGATACCCTAGATTAGAATGGATTCATCTAGGGTTCAGTCCAGGGGTGTTCAGAGTAGTGTTCATGCATTACTTCCATCCTATAGGTTTATGTGAATCTAGGAGATTTTAAAGTCAACTTTGGAGACACTAGAAGTTAATGTGAGCTTGGATTAACTTAACGGTCTATTAGAAAGCCAAAAAAAAGGAGGCTTTGTACAATAACTTGGGAGTTTGAATGTTCTTCAAGGTGATTATAATGATGTTAAGCACGTATAGTTCCGGATAACCATAATGCATTTGATAAAATGTAAAATGGACAAAGTAAATGATAATTTAGTAAATCATGAAATGGAAATTAATGAAAAGGTTAAACACACCTCTCTAAATACCATCTTAAGGGACCTTCGTGAGTGAGGTGAAGCCCCCTGGCTAATGAATGCAGGGTGGATATAGTCCTAGGCCATCTGAGCGCTTGTTTATTATTTTCTGCGATGGGTAGGAGATTCCGGGTGTGGTCTTGACTATCCCGCAAGCATATGGCTGCTTCCCGACGTTTTTGATAGGATCCCAAGTTGTCTTATCATAGGCCCTGGAAGATGATGGTTATTAAGGGGCGCGCAGAGTGGGGAAACCCGGACGGGCGGTCTTGGAATCGTTATATATATATACTTATAACTATTCTAATCATCAAGTTGGACTTGATGGGTATAAATGCCATAAAAAGAATAAAACAATGCCATAAAGAGCATAATATATGCCACAAATAGCATATAATGGTGATAAGTGCCATAAAGAGCACATGATAAAACTTGTATTCCTGATAAGGAATGGAAAGATAAAATGAAATGGTGAAAGATGAAAAAGGTTTATGATTATTCTTATTCTATTATATAATTGAATTTCATTTTATAATCATTCAACTGTACTAGTTCATTATAAGCTGTTATCATGTAGAATGTCATCTTTATCGTCCATGCTTAATCATTCATTATTGTCATACTTGGCATTTATCTGGTGATCACATAAAATCGGGACCTGGCCGGTTCTTCTTTCTTGTTGTGTATATATATATATATTATATTCGCTCAGTTGTTCCACCGCAAGGACGCCAGTAATAACTTCCCCATTCCAGTGTCTTTTGAGGAGCCGTGACATATTTGCGGATTTCACGGGATATTTTGTAGACGACTCATTTGTTGTTTTCTAGTTATGTTCGGTTTTTATTCGGGTGTGTGGCCAAACTTTTGTAAATGTATAATCAATGAAATATGTAATTGATTGAACTTGTTGTACGTTGTATGACATTCTGTTAACTGATATTTTAGTCGGTTCTCTTACTGTACACTTGCTATTATTGTATATTGTTTTTTGGGTTTCCACTTTCTTTTTCATGTATGGGTTGTTTAAAACGCTTTCTTTAAATTATAAAACAAAAATTTTTGACAACCCGTTGTCTGGATTATTGAGTGGTTATCTCTTATAATCTTTATGTTGTCACGATGCTGAGAATCATTCCATCAATGTTTCCTTTATTTTTGGAGTATCGGGTTGGTCACCCCTTATTTCGGATACCGGGTTGTCACAGATGGTATCAGAGCATCAGGTTCTAGAGTTCTTAGGATCTATGCGGACTTATCACGTTCTGCCGTAGCGTTCTTTGATATAGAGCCTACTGTTAGGACTGTATTGTTACTCTTGTTTGCGATCCTCTGCAAGATAGATTGTTTTAAACAGTATCCTAACTCTAGTGTTTCTCCATATCAGATGTCGCCTAGGAGAGGTCATCTTGCTCGACGAAATAGAGTTGTATATGAGGACATTGGTCCCCCACCGCCACCACAAGGAACTTTTAGTGCCGCGAATGTAGCGAATATTATGGCTCAAGCGATCAATGCTGCCATGACTGCAGTGACTCAGCAAATGCCGCCAGCTCAACCACGGGCACAAGAGCCACAAGCTCCTATGGGACCTTCTCCATGGGAAAGAGTTAGGGAGTCTTTCCTTAAGGTCCATCCCCCAGAATTTGACGGTGGCTCGAATGTTATAAAGGAAAATCAGTGGAATAAAGACATGCAGCACCATCTTCGCATGGTAGATTGTAGTGAGGAGAAAAAGCAAACCCTTGTTACTTTCAAGCTTGTCGGATCGGCATTACATTGGTGGGAGTCGATGAATACACCAAGACAAAGGGACACGATGTCAATCACTAATTTTTGGGCCTTGTTTGATCGAAAGTACTTCCCTCCCGCAGTTCAAAGGGAGATGCAAAGGAAGCTTTAGGATGCTGTTCAGGGAGATAGATCCGTGGAAGAGTACGAAGAGGATTTCATCCAGCTGGCAAGTTTTGTGCCGGATGAAGTGACTCCAGAAGAGAAAAGAATCTCTAAGTTTGTGGGAGGTTTACATTGGCAGATAAATCAACATATGTATGGAAATCCGGCTTTACAAACCTTTGGGGATGTGTTGAATGCAACACTACTTCATTGCCAAGAGCATAGACTGGTTGTGCAACATAGCAAGAAATCTGTCACGATGGGACAAGGGGGAAGACCTGTAGGTAATGGGATCGGGGGAGGAACCTATTCTTCATCCCAATCTTCGAGGAGTAAGCCTAGAGAAAGGGACCCCCAGTAAGGGGATTTGTCCAAACACCAACGCTTTGGTTGATTTAATATGGGTGGTAACAATAGTAGGCCGGGTCAAGGTGGAAAACCACAACAGCAAGCAGGTAGAGGTGGGAATAGAGGTAGAGGCCAGCAGGGCTGAGGTTCGGGGAAGTTCCAAAACAATCAAGGGCGGAACTAGGAGAATGTGGTGAACAAATTCTTTCAGTGCGGAGAGTTGGAACATATGGGTCGAGTATTATTCGATATGGGTGCGACACACTCTTTTATTTCTAGGAGTTTTGCTCAGAACACCGATTTGATAAAGTCTGCTGAGAATACTTTCACTAGTGTTGAATCCTCAATGGGTGATGGTTCATTGATTTTCTTTATTTGTAAAAACATAGGGATTAATCTTGGTAACTTGTGCTTTGAGGCCGATTTACTCGTCCTTGACATGGTCGGGTATGACGTAATTTTGGGCATGGATTGGTCAATGAAATATCACGCCATAGTGAACTGTTATGGGAAGAGTATAGTCTTCGCCATTCCGGGATAAGAAATGTTCTTGGTTGTTATGCCTTGTATGGAAGGGGGTATGAGTACATATTTATATTTTATTGTGAAGGATGTTTCTAGGGATGTAATTGTTCCCCTGGACTCTATCCCAGTTGTTAGAGATTTTGAGGATGTTTTCCGGGAAATACTGGGATTACCTCTGAGCAGGGATATTGAGTTTGTGATCGATTTAGCGTCAGGAACTCGACCGATTACAAAAGCTCCATATCGCATGGCTCCTCTAGAGATGAGGGATTTAAGAGATCAAATTCAACAGTTGTTGGAGGAGGGATTCATTAGGCGCAGTACGTCACCATGGGGTGCTCCTGTGATGTTTGTAAAGAAAAGAGACGGTTCTCTCCGATTATGTGTGGACTATAGAGAGTTGAATAAAGTCACCAGCCGGAATAAATACCCTTTACCTCGCATTGATGATCTATTTGACCAACTTAGGGGAGCGTTGTACTTCTTTAAGATCGATTTGAGGACAGGGTATCATCAATTGGGGATACGGGAGCGAGATGTATCCAAGACTGCATTTCTGACCAGTTATGGATCCTATGAATTCTTGGTTATGCCCTTTGTACTAACCAATGCCCCGCTGCATTTCCTTGACCAATTTGTTATTGTGTTCATCGATGACATCTTAGACTATTCTCAGACATAATCTGACCATGCTACTCACTTACAGTTGGTCCTGTAAAGATTAATGGATCATCAATTATACACAAAGTTCGAGAAGTTTGGATTTTGGTTGAAGGAAGTTTAGTTTTTGGGTCATGTTGTGTCCTCCCAAGGTATATCAATGGATTCGAGAAAAGTAGTTACGGTGAGAGAGTGGGGTCAGCCCACGACACCTACCGAGATCCGTATTTTTTTGGGTTTGGCGGGATATTACCGTCGGTTTATCAATGGTTTCTCTAAAATCGCAAGCCCTTTGATCAATTTGACCCCGAAAGGGGTGAGATTTGTTTGGGATAACTCTTGCCAAGCTTCTTTTGACGAGCTCAAATATAGGTTAACTTCGGCTCCAGTCCTTGCATTCCCGAAACCGAGATTAGAATATCTAGTCTTCACCGACGCATCTCTTCAAGGATTAGGAGGTGTGCTTCAATAAGATAGGCGGCCTATCGCTTATGCTTCTCGCAAGTTAAAGCCTCATGAAAGGAATTATCCAGTGCATGACTTAGAGCTTTCCGCGGTTGTCTTCACCTTGAAGATTTGGAGACATTATCATTTAGGGGAGAAATTTACTCTTTTCACGGACAATAAATCGCTGCAGTATTTATTTTCATAGAAAGAATTCAATATGCTTCAGCTCCGATGGTTAGAATTCGTGAAAGATTATCAATTTGATATCCATTATCATCCTGGCAAGGCGAACGTAGTGGCAGATGCCTTGAGTAGGAGGACCGGAGGAGAGTTAGATGATGCATGGAAGGCTAAGTATAAAGAGCTCAGTCAGGAGGATGCGGTGGTGAGAGCCTTCATGTCAGTGATGATCGTTACTCCTACCATTGTGGAAAGGGTGGTAGAAGCCCAAGGAATGGATAAAGGCTATCAGGATCTTATACACTGGTTACTGTCCGAGGGAGAGGAATCATACTTAATAAGTTCAGAGGGAGGATTACGCTTTCATGGAAGACTTATTGTTCCGGAAGAGGAGGATTTGAGATGGGCTGTAATGGAGGAATCTCACCGGTTATAATTTACGGTACATCCTAGTGGGGACAAGATGTGTTAAGACATGCATCACCAATATTGGTGGCCCGGTATGAAGCGGGATATTTCAGAGTTTGTGTCCCAAAGCACTACTTGCCAACTAGTCAAGATCGATCATCAACGACCGACATGTTTATTGCAACCATTACAGATTCCAGTATGGAAATGGGAAAGCATATCGATGGACTTTATTATGGGATTACCAAGGTCATAGAAGAGTAATGATTCTAATTGGGTGATTATCGAACACTTGACTAAGTCGGCACACTTCCTACCCGTGCGTACTGATTATGATACCACTCGCTATGCCCAGCTGTTCATCGGGGAGGTTTTTAGACTTCATGGGGTACCTTTAAATATCGTTTCCGACCGGGACAAAATCTTTGTTTCCCACTTTTGGAATAGTTTCCAAGAGGCTATGGGGATCGAATTAAAGTTAAGTACTTCTTATCATCCTCAAACAGATGGTCAAACTGAAAGGGTAAACCAAATTTTGGATGATATGCTCCGGATGTGTATGCTTGACTTCAAAGGTGGTTGGGAACAATACCTTCCCTTGGTTGAATTTGCGTACAATAACTCATTCCAATTTACAATTGGAATGGCGCCCTATGAAGCACTTTATGGTCGTCCATGTAGGTCGCATGCTTGTTGGTTAGAAGTGGGTGATAACAAATTTCTTGGACCTGACATGATCCAAGATACTTCTTCTAAAATTGAACTCATTCGGAATCGCATTCGGATAGCCCAAGACCACCAAAAGAGCTATGACGATGCGGGAAGAAGACACATGGAGTTGGAAATTAGAGACCTATTATTGGTGCGAGTGTCGCCAATGAAGGGCATTGAGCGTTTCGGGAAGAAAGGAAAGCTTGCGTCGCATTTTCTTGGACCTTTTCTAGTTATTACAAAATTTGGTCCAGTGGCGTATCGACTTGCCTTACCGGAACCCTTGCCACAAATGCACGATGTATTCCATGTCTCCTCCCTAAATAAGTACAAGAGATGCGAAGGTTCCATATGGCACATCCCTTTCGAGGATATCGACTTGCAACCCGACATTTCATATAAATAACAACCGATTGCTATTCTTGAGCATGGGGAGCGTAAGTTAAGGTCTCGTGTGGTTCCCTTGGTTAGAGTCCAATGGAGTCATCATAATGATAAATAGTCGACATGGGAGATTGAGGATGTCATGCGGGAGAAATATCCGCATCTCTTCTTGTAATGTACGCTTAAATTTTGGGGACAAAATTCCCTCATAAGGGGGGGAGTATGTAACAACCCTCGCTTATGAGATTCTAATTTATATTTGCTTGCTATGAGAAGTAATTACATACAAAATGTTGATATATGGATTAAGTATTGATTTAATGAATAAAAGTTAATATTTACCAACTTATGGAATATTTACTGTATGAGCATGTAAATATCCTCACGATGAGTCTATTGTGTCATAAGAATTTAAAATGACATTTTGATTTAAAATGGAATCAGAACTTGAAATGATTTATAGAATATCCAAATGATAATTTGGAGGCCATAGTTGATTCCGGAACGTGCGAGATAGTCAAAATATGTACCATATTGTATTTTGAGATTTTTGGCATTTTTGACCGATTATACCTTGAATATGCAGTTGCGTGTTATTTTATGGTGGTATTGATCACTTAACGTGGTATTGTTGACTAAAGGCACGATTTATGTCTTGATTAAGTCACTATTCACCTAATTGTATTTCCTAATCCTAGAGAACTAGAGAGAGGAAAAGAAAGCGTAGAGAAACGAGAAGAAATTGAAGATTGAGGATAGAGTCTTGCTTCTACCCAAAGAAGATCTGCATTTTCTAGATTGAGGTAAGTTTCCTACTTGCTACATGTGGTTTAAGATAAATGATTTGTTGTGATAATGGTGTATTGATCATGGTAGAACTATTTTAGGGTTTTTGTGTATTTGTGGGTTTTGATCAATTGAAAAATGATTTGGATGATTGATGAGGTTTATGGTAGTTGTTAGTAGTATTTATGAAGTTTTGTTGGCAATAAATGATTTGGATTTGAGTGGGGATTGATTTGGAGTTCAAGACTCCATAGACAAAATTGGAAAAAATCGCAGGGCCGAATCGATTTGGCCTGGTCCGAATCGATTCACCCAGGGGCAGTTTCCAGGTCTAGGTGAACCGAATCGATTCTGCAGTTATGCAGAAACCCAATCTTCCTAACCGAATCGATTCACTCTGATCCTAATCGATTCGGCAATTATGCAGAATCCTATATTTCTTGACCGAATCGATTCGGCCAGACCGAATCGATTCGAAAACCCTGCACTTTTTCAAATTTCTTTCTTTTTCAATTTTAACCCTTTTCCTTAGGATTAGTAATTAGGGACCTTCTTGAATGAAGTAAATATAGGATCCTAGAGTATTAGTTGAGTTTGGTCGATACCCTAGATTTGAATGGATTCATCTAGGGTTCAGTCCAGGGGTGTTCAAAGTAGTGTTCATACATTACTTCCATCGTACAGGTTTATATGAATCTAGGAGATCTTAAAGACAAATTTGGAGACTCTAGAAGTTCATGTGAGCTAGAATTAACTTAATGGTCTATTAGAAAGCCAAAAAAAAGGAGGCTATGTACAATAACTTGGGAGTTTGAATGTTCTTCAAGGTTATTATAATAATGTTAAGCACGTATAGTTCCGGATAACCATAATGCATTTGATAAAATGTAAAATGGACAAACAAAATGATAATTTACTAAATCATGAAATGGAAATTAATGAAAAGGTTAAACACACCTCTCTAAATTCCATCTTAAGGGAAGTTCATGCGTAAGGTGAAGCCCCTGGCTAATGAATGCAGGGTGGATATAGTCCTAGGCCATCTGAGCGCTTGTTTATTATTTTCTACGATGGGTAGGAGATTTCGGGTCTAGTCTTGACTATCCCGCAGGCATGTGGCTGCTTCCCGACATTTTCGATAGGATCCCAGGTTGTCTTATCATAGGCCCTGGAAGATGATGGTTATTTAGGGGAGCGTAGAGTGGGGAAACCCGGACGGGCGGCCTTAGAATCGTTATATATATATACTAATAACTACTCTAATCATCAAGTTGGACTTTATGGGTATAAATGCCATAAAAAGAATAAGACAATGCCATTGAGAGCATAATATATGCCACAAATAGCATACAATGGTGATAAGTGCCATAAAGAGCACATGATGTAACTTGTATTCCTGATAATTAATGGAAAGATAAGACGAAATGGTGAAAGATGAAAAAGGTTTATGATTATTCTTATTCTCTTATATAATTGAATTTCATTTTATAATCATTCAACTGTACTAGTTCATTATAAGTTGTTATCATGTAGACTGTCATCTTTATCATCCATGCTTAATCATTCATTATTGTCATACTTGTCATTTATCTGGTGATCACATAAAACCGGGCCCTGACCGGTTCTTCCTTCTTGTTGTGTATATATATATATATATATATATATATATATATATATATATTCGCTCAGGTGTTCCACCACAAGGACGCCAGTAATGTTTTTTGAGGAGCCATGCCATTTTTGCGGATTTCACGGGATATTTTGTAGACGCCTCCTCTGTTGTTTTCTAGTTATGTTCGGGTTTTTATTCGGGGGTGTGGCCCAACTTTTGTAAATGTATAATGAATGAAATACGTAATTGATTGAACTTATTGTACGTTGTATGATATTTTGTTAACTGATATTTTAGTCGGTTCACTTATTCTACACTTGCTATTATTTTATATTGTTTTGGGGGTTTCCACTTTCTTTTTCATGTATGGGTTGTTTAAAATGCTTTCTTTAAATAATAAAACAAAAATTTTTGACAACCCGTTGTCTGAATTATTGAGTGGTTATCTCGTATACTCTTTATGTTGTCACGATGCTGAGAATGATTCCATCAATGATTCCAGTATTTTTGGATTATCGGGCTGGCCACCCCTTATTTCGGATACCGGGTTGTCACATTTATCTTGTTGGATTGATTGGAGTTTAATGGACAAACTTTTAATTAAAACTAATATTTTCTCTGCTATTCTAATTTTCATTTTAATTTCAAATAATTAATTTTAAAATATTATAAATTAATCTCTAAATATGAAGAAGACTCAATTAAAATATGACATAATAAGATTTTTATTTTATTAACTAAGACGATCTCGAACCAATTAAATTCGATCTTGAACTAATTTTTATATAGAAGCCTTGAATATACAAAGTTCACAATGAGAACAACACATTCGTTTGCTTGATATTTCATTTGTTTAGTTCTATATATCCACTGTTTGTCACCCCTTGAATGAAACCCCATAGTTTTTCTTTGAAGAAAATACTCCCAGGGAGCGTCCTAGTTGTTTTGAAGACAACACCTCTTGATTAAGAGAGTGTTTTCATATCCACAAGACCAAAGGTCATTTGTAGAAATTATTATGTGTATTGCCCATAGACTTATACCTTTCGAAATTTGGAAGCATGTGATGCAGTAGATAGTTACAGGGCATGTTGTTTAGTAGCTCTCAAATAGTTGATTCTAAAAATAGTACAACACATATAAGAACGTTTCACAATATATTAATTGCGGATGTTTACGTAAGAACATTACATAAGCACTATACACAATAAAACATAACAAATATGTAAAATCAAACATCCATAGCTATTTATTTTTCACATACGCATAACTATGTGAAAGTGACGCTTTACATAAAGTTTTATACAACTTTGACATCCATGGCCTTTTATTTTCATAAGTTCATAGCCAATAATATTAAAAACACTCCATGTTCACCCATGTGGTGGTTATTACATAGATAGTGATTTCCCGAACGTGTAAAAGTCCATAAATTAGTTCTCCTCTTAATCACCGTCACCCATTGTTGCGGACCAACTTGGATCGATCTCGTTCATCACGTCAATCACCTATAACAAAGAGTGAAATAAAAATTTATAACGCAATAAAAAATTGTGTCTGATAAAATATAGAAATTTATTTATTTAATATTAGTCACATGTTTTACTTGGATTTTTATCTACGGTTATAATAATTTTGCCTTTACCGTGACATCGAGAGCGTGATTAAATATGGTGGTCAGATTCATCACAATGAACAGAATAGTAGTAATAATAATAGTAACTAAAATAACAAAAACAAAGTAATTTAATTAATAGTTATTTTTGTCCAAAAAAATCTTACCAATATATGTAGAAATGAATTTCAGAAGATTTATTATCTTTGTTGTGATGTGGTGTTCTGCTTGTAGTTTTTGAACGAATTCAAATAGGAAGTATTTCATATACATGCGTACAAAGTCTACTATGTCCCCCCAAAAAAATAATAGAAGAAAGCCCACTATGTAAAAAAAGAAAAAAAAAGAGAGGAACAGAAAATTGGCAGTGTCTATTACAATAAACCTTTTGTGCAAAATTATGAAAACTACACAAATCGAAGTTTTGCAAATTATAGAATGACCCATAACTTTAGTGAAACTACAAGATTCACAAAAACTCAATTAATGGTGTATCCATAGTTTAATTCAAGCTGTTATTTATTCAAATGATTGTATGTTTACATGGATAACTTGCATGGCCTTGGAAGCAGTGGTTAATGACATGGTATTACATAATCCACCACGTGTTAAACAAAGTAATATTATTATTTACACTTTTTTGCATCATATTATTTACACTTTTTTGTAACATATTATTTAAATATTTTTAAATAAGGAACTGTTATGGGTATTAAAGGGAAAGTTCTACACACATGAAACTAGACACATTTTTTAGACACAATGATATGTCGCATTTGCATTGACTTGTATTTAGGCTCCACGCCAGTGGGACCCATGTGCTGCGCAAACATGCAAATGTCACAAGCCAGTGTGCCTAAAATATGTCTAATTTATGTGTTAATATACAAGTACCCGTATTCAAATCAGTTATTACAGAGAGTCAAAATCTTGTTGCTAATTTGTGAGGATATGTTCTTTATAGATTGATAGCAATATAGATTTGAATGCGTCATCTAATAGGGTTATCTTACAACTTCTGTAATTATTTACTACATTAACCCCCAAAAACAAACCGTTATATATTTGAAGCATTCTCCTATATGAAATATTTATTATGCTAATAGTACACTTTAATTAATTCATAGTTGAACAAGCAATTTCATTTTTTAGATTTTAATATTTTATTCAACGTGCATGATGTTAGATTGCACATGATAATTGGGATTAGAAAAAAAATTGATAGTTTATTGAATATATTATTCAAAGTGTTGTGCTTTAGTAATAAATGAAGACATGGATAATAAAACGAGTCGTAGTACTAAAAATTTCCTCGTCAATGTTACTTTTTAGGTACACTAGTCATCTAAATATTTGAGTTTACATTTTTCAAGAAAAAAAAATTGAGAGTTTTCCATCTTATTACTTAACCATTATTAATTTTTGCTCCGATTCACTTACAATTTTTTTCAAATTAAGGTCCCTCACACGTATATATCACCAAATGTCATGTTGACATTAAAAAAAATGTGCAAACTAATAAAAAAAATTCCCTAAAATAAATAAAAATAAGTCATGTATATTTTATAAAATCTATTTTATACTTTCCTGAAAATTGGTTATAAATTAAGGAGGACAAACTTTAATGATGAAAAATATATGGTGAATAAGACTGAAAAAGAAGGTTTACCAACATTCCCAATGGGGAAAATTGACAATACCCGTGTGTGGAAGGTAGGGGAGTGAGTTCGTGCAACACGACCAGCTAGTGATTTAGGTCCATTATATCGTTTCACTGCAGGTGTGTACGTGGCACTAATGATGGCCCAGATTGAAATTATGAGGAGAAAAGGACACACCTATTTAGAGATCATCAATGAGAGTTTGACCGAGTTTGTGGATTCTTTAAATCCATTCATGCACGCCCGTGGAGTTTCATTTATGGTGGACAATTGTTTAACAACGGCACGTCTAGGATCGAGGAAGTGGGCTCGTGGTTTGATTACATTCTCGGCCAACAGGCGTTAGTGGAAGTGGGCAATGGTACTCCCATCAACCAAGATCTCATCAGCAACTTCAAGTCAGATCCAGTGCATGGAGCTGTTGAAGTTTGTGCCCAGCTAAGACCTACTGTTGACATTTCTATCCCAATGGATTCTGATTTTGTCCGCCCAGAGCTGCGCCAGGGTAGCAGCTAAATGGCGTTGAAGAGCTTGGCTCGAGGAGTTAAGGTTTTACTTTTAGTGGTATATGTTTGCCGGAAAAGATTTCTTGAATCTAGGAGAACTATTTTTTTTTATCTTAGTCAAACATTACACCATTGTAGAACTGTTGGGTATGTTGTGCTTGCTAAACATTGAGATAGTGATGTGCACTTTCTGTTGGTATTGGTAATTTTACCATAATAAGAAATAAGAATTTTCTGCTAAAAAAAAGATATAAATATATTTGTCACGCTTTATGCACATCTAATGGATCATTAATTAGTGAAGAAGATGCTTGGGTCAGGGTGATGCCTTAAAAATCAGTCCATGTCTAACGTATGTAGTTTGAACAAGTTGATTTGTCATAATAATTTATGCCTCAAGTGAGGTACTATTAACAAAACTGCATTTGAGAGTGGTGGGTGTGCCAATGAAGAATTTTCAAAAGTTACATCTGACAAGGAGAAGTGTCTCGAGACTTTACACTCTACATTAAATTATGTAATGTAGAATTCATATTTTTTTCACAATATTTCTAGGAAAAAAATTATTTTTAGATGAAATTTTGTAATGTATAAAAAATATTTGTGATATTTTTCAATAAGAGAAATGCTTTATGTACCCGCAAAAGCTTACCGACGAACTCAACCGGCTGACATGGCATGCCACTTCAATTTTGAACAAGTTGATTTGTCATAATAATTTATGTTCTTTATTCATCTTGTTGGATGGGTTGGAGTTTAATGGACAAAATTTTAATTATAACTAATTTTTTCTCTGCTATTTTAATTTTCATTTTAATTTCAAATAAATAATTTTAAAATATTATAAATTAATTTCTAAATATGAAGAAGACTCAATTAAAATACGACACAATAAGATTTTTATTTTATTTATCTAACACGATCACGAACCAATTAAATTCGATTATGACCTTCATTTTTATTTACCAAACACAAACGCGACCATTTAAAAATAACACGAGACAACACCAATTCCAATTTTTTTTTAAAAACGAGCATGAATAAAAAAAAACGCAACACAATACGATATATATATATATATATATATATATATATATATATATATATATATATATATATATATATATATAACACAATTACGAAACAATTAAAACAGAACATGACCTTCACTTTTTTTTCCTAACACTAATACGACCAATTAAAAATGAAACGAGGCAACACAAATTCTGATATTTTTTTAAATGGGCACGAATCAATTAAAATACGACACAATACGAATGATATAATTTTTGCCTAAATAAGAGTTCCCATTATGCCGTTTTTCTTTTAAATATGTTCGTGTTGTAGGCAATAATTATTGTCGCTAGCACCGATCCGCAATATTTAATGGATGTGGGATCGCGCCAGCGGCACTAACAAATCGATTTAAAAACTTTTTTTATTTTGATAAAAACTATTATTTATTTTTTCGATTAAATTGTTCTTTTTTTCTCGCTAAAATCTAATTTTTGTTTTAAAACTAGTTTGAAAAATGTTTTTATCTTTGAAAAAAACCTTTTGTTTTTGTCAAAATTGTTTTTTATTCTTCAGTACATTTTTTGCTACAAAAATGTTTTTCTTTTGTTTTTGTCTTATCGTGTCATATGTGTCGGTTGCAATAAGCTAACATCACTTGTTGCGATACGCTAACAATAACCATTGTCGCGATTGACACATAAAAATCGATGTTAAAATGTTTAAAACTTTTTTTTCTTTTTACTTTGATAAAAAATGTGTTTTTATGTTTCGGCCAAACAATTTTTTTTTGTGTTAAAAACTATTTTTTTGTGTTTTTAAACTAGTCAAAAAAATTTATATTGCTAAAAATATTTTTTTATTAATTTTTTATTGGTTTTCGTTAAAACTGCTTTTTCCTCTTTTTTTAACAAGGAAACAACTATATATATTTTTAAAAAATGTATTGTGCCGATCGCGACGATGGTTATTGTCGCTAGCGTGACTCCACATTCATAAGACAATTACCAATCGAACACGTCATGCCAGCATATCTCAACCCATACATATGACACGACACAACAATAACAAAAGAGAAAATAATTTTTTTAGCAAAAAGATGTTTTTAAGAATAAACAAACAATTTTGACAAAAGCAAAAGATTTTTTTATCAAACAACTTTTATTAAAAAAATAGCTTTTATGAGAATAAATACAAAATTTAAAATCGATTTGTGGCGCAGACCCACATCCATTAAACATTAAGTGGATCGTGTGAAAGATTTTATAGGCACAGAAGAGACGGTGGGTACTTTTCCTAAGCCACTTTTGACTCTTGTCCCAAATAATGGTATTTTTCCTAATCAATCCAAATTTGGGGGTTCCCACGGAAGGGAGTCCGTGGAGGGTGGTGAGAGAGTAGGGGCCCAATCATTTTTTTATTATGGAGAAACTAGTGGTGTGGGGAGAGCGGGTAGAGTATATACAGATCACTTTGTTGAGTCGTCGGGGTTGGGAAGCGTGGAGGGATTAGTTAACAAAAATATTGCTCGTATGGAGTCAGGAGAGCGACCAGTAGTTATTTGTGGTAAAAAAATGGCTAAAGATGTAGCTAGTGAGTGTGTAAGTAATTATTGCGGAAATGACTTTTCGAATGTTGATTTGGATGCTTTTCAAGCAGTCGGAGAAGGAAGCAACGGATTTTTTTATACTAAGTTGACTAATTCTAAAATTTGGGTGGATATCGGAATATCTAGGCAGGAATAAGCGTTTGGAGAGGGGAAGGGGGAAGGGGGGAAGAGGACCCGATGGGATGGACAGAGAATTTGTTAGGTTTCAGTAAGATGGTAGGGGTCACCTTCGAGGGGAATGAGAGTAAGGAGAGTTTACTTTTCGAGAAACTAGGAGGTTATGGGAGGACGTAGGTCTTAGTTGTCCACTTTATGCACTTTGTTTGCTTCGGGTGGGGTTATTATTTTGGTGGAGTCCATGATTGTCTTTTCTCTAGTTGGTGTGAGTACGTGGTCTTTCTCTTGCATGTCCAAGTTTGTTGTAGACGGCTTTTTGTGGTGCTTTTCAGGATCGTTTGTCTGGTGGTTGTTCGTATTTTGTGGTGTTTTTGGTTCGTTGTGTGGTGGGGCTGGAAGAATCTATAGGCGCTTGTTGGCATCCTCGGAGTTTTTTTCTTTAGTTAGTGGTTTTCTTTGAGTTGTCATAGGTGGTTGTTGTGTTTTGGTGGAGGCCTTTTATTTTTTATTTTTTTTCTTTCTATTGGTTGTGTTGTATACTCCGTGTATACGGGTTTCGCTCCCTTAAGCGGTTTGGTTTTATATATCATTTACTTATAAACAAAAGTAATATAGATACATATATATATATATATATATATATATATATATATATAATAAGGAGTAGAATATTAGTTACTATTCCTTAAGTTGATAAGCCAATTAGGGTCTAGGATTAAACCAACAATGCAACAATCCAATGGTTGAAATTAAAATACCCCTCTTACCATTTTTGCCCTTAAAATTTTTGATTTCCCCCTCTTTTAACACACACTACTTTATTTCCCCCTTTGTTAAAAATTCAAAAACAAGGGTTAAACGGTATTATACCCATTTTCATGTCACTTTACCCCGATGACTTCTCTTACCCCAATGACTTCTCTTTTATCTCTCACTCTCTCTGAGCAAACTACATGAAAAGCACCATCTCTACCAATGCTTCCATACACAATGGCTAGATTCCCAACACTCCAATACTTATAATTACCGTCCGACCCCTAATTACCAGCGAGATTTGAGACCTAGAGTGACTTTACACAAATCTCAAATGGATTTTTGAGTTTTTTGAGTTTTTTTCTTGCGTGAAGAGGTTGAGGAAGACGCAACATTTTTTTACTGGGGCAATGTCTGATTACCGTCCGACCCCTAATTCCCAACGCTTTTCTGTTTTTTCATTTTTTTTATTTTGAGTTTTGTGGTTGTTTGTGTGGAACTGATGGTTGTTTGTGGTGTTTTTGCAGAATTTATTTCTTGGTTTATGGTTAGGATTGATTACTTCGAAGGTGTATAAAAGATATATGATGCTCCTGCTAAGGTTTGAATCTTTATATTTTTTGTTTCATTTGATTTATTCAGGTAGGATTATTTTTCTTTTTCAGGTCGGATTACTTTGTACAGTAGATTTTGTTGCAACAACTCCCTTTTTACTCCCTATTTGGCGTGTATTTAAACAAGACGAAGGACTTTGATTGTGTTGAGCCTCAGCAGGTATAAATTATTCTTAACAGTTTATTTTTATCAAGTATGCTATTTTTTTTCCAATGTATGTTTATGCTTATCAAGTATGCTTATGCGTATTTTTATCCAATGTTTATTTTTATCCAATGATTTGTAGGTTCGTACTGAATACTGCTTCAAATATAACAGTATCCCCTATTCTCGAGCTTTACGCTGACATTCTTATATTTTAAAATATAATTAGTTCATCTTTTGTAAACTATGGGTGCTATTTTAAAAACATGGATATGAACTTATTGCCTGAGTGAACAATCTGAATTAAAACAAACCTCTGAATTTGAATAATCTGAATTTGAATAGAACAAAAAGTGTTCATATCAGATTTCAGTGGAAAAAAAAACACCCTAATTGTAGGAATGTTCATGTTTTAATTAATGCTTTCAAGGGAAGGACGAAACCGTTAAATATTGGTATTGAATATGGGGGGTTTCTAGGATTGGTGCGCAACCAACGTACAGTTTATTCAATGCCTTAATTATGAGTTTTAATTTATCGTACCCCTAAACAGAAGGTAACATATGTTATAAAAAATAATTTTTTAATTTTTTTTATGGAATTATCACCAATAATTAAACCAAAGGAGATTGCCGGTTACCTACGATCCTTGCTTACCATAATGTCATTTTGCACATGTTTGGATTAGTAAACATTTTAATTTCTATGAATAACTAATCCATCTTTTCATTTTGTAGTTGATAGTTGACTTCTTTCTCGGCATGGATGACATTATTGTATTTGGCATAGTAAGTTACATGTAGTTCTTCTGTCCCGGGCCTTAAATCATGTTATTTTCAATCTACTAATTATGTTCTTTACTTTTTTTTTCTTAAAGGTTGATGAAGACGCACAAAATGCTGTAACAACTACCCCCTCTACTCTATTCTTCTGTTTTGCAACTACATGTTTTGCTTTTGACTTTAAACATTACCTTTTTACTCAGATTCAAAGGTTACACATAAATAATATTGGTGTCGTTATCCATGATGAATCCCGCCTCAATGCTATTCGTTCCATGGTAACATAATGCAACTATTTAGTGTCTTCATGCTTATTAACAATTTCCTTCATTGTTAGTTTATTTTATTTTTTTCCTGTTCCCCTATTTCCAGGGGAATGGAAAAGAAAACATGGCACCTAATGTGGATAAAAGGGAAAGGGAAGGAGAAGGAATCTTCACAAGTGGTATGTTTAACATTTCAATGGTTATGGCTCTATTTGTTCTCATTATTTTATTATCGCGTTCTTCATTTTTTTCTTTTCTCTTTAATCTACCCGCTTTGTTTTAATTCTGACTATCAATTTTACCTTCGTATTGTATAGATACAAAGACCGCGTAAATATACCGGAGGTATTGTTATACGTGATGATGTTCAACTTGATGATATTTGTGATGTGGTAACTAATCCTCTCTCTTTGTTTTTTCCCTTCACAATTCTTCTAATCAAGTTCTTATTCACATTTCGTTAATGCTGTCGATGTTATTTCATTTACATAGCCGCATACTCACAATAACAATGGAAACGACAAAGGCAAATGGAAAGAGAAAGCAAATGTGGCGCCTATTAGGGTAAATATTTATCATCAACTTTCCACAGTTTTGTTTTTCCACTTCATAAAATCGTACCTTATAATTCTTTCATCCCTTTATATATGCTTTAATTATATCTATAGGCATCTTGGATGGGTAAGGGGAATGTCTCTTCTGGAGCGGTATGTTTCTAACATTATCTTATTTTTTTTTAATAATGCTCCCTCTCCTTTTGCATTTACCATGTAGGGTGACCGTAAATGTTAAGTACACCATTCTAAATAATTTACATCTTTAATTTACTATCATGCTATACACCGTACGATTTAAAATATTTACCTCATTTTAAATACCAAACTACTACGACTCTCCATTACTAATATTTCTATATAAGACCATTATTTGAAACCCGTTCATTATTGTCACATTATGTCATGATAATGTTTTTTCTTCTTTTGGCACCCTATGTACCCTTAATGTCTAAACGTGCCCTGGCACAACGAACGCGACAGGAACGAGAACGGGAAGTATTCTTGCCATCACAATCTCTCCCGTCTACTGAACATTTAACACTATCTGAGAACTTAATCTCAAGTCGTGTTCTGGTTCAACGACAACGCCGAGAACGTGAAAGACTTTCTCGCTTTCAATCTTTGTGTGATGTTATGCCTCCAGAACCTACATCTGTCAATCTCCATCACTCTGTACCACAGTCCACCACAAGTGTTGAATATATGGCACCATGTAATAGCTTAACCTCAAAACGTGCGCTTGCCCAACGACAACGACGTGATCGAGAAAGAGCACTTTGGTTAAAAACAACACTAGACAATCGATCATCTACTCAGACTCGCAAGTCAATAACACCAGCTACCCTTGCTAGCATAGAACGTTTTCCTAAGCGAGCAAGGGTTTCACAATCGTCCTGTATTGATGCAAGGGTTAAACTCTCTTCAACAATAACTTAGAATTTTATAGAACTGAGAACCCCTGATCAATTGGGCCTTCCTCTACAAAGACTTAGTCCTTTGACTGATAATTTATCAATCCCAGTTGATCAAATTAATATGCCCCCAATAGTTTTGCCCCGAAACCTCTGTCAAGATTTTGACCAAATTGAACTCGACACATTTGTTAATCATGGCGTTCCCTGTGAACCATCTGAAACTTTTCAAAATCTACCTGCCACTGATATAGATAGTGTTGAACGTCTCCCCCAAACTGAAGATAACCACCCTAGGTAAATCTTTTATATATCTTTTATTATTTGGAAATTTATCTAATGCCATTTTTTATATTCCTTAACACATTTTTTTCATTTTATATTTAGATCCACTCTATCAGGCAATGTTGCAAGTACGAGTACATCTCGAGAATCATATGTCGACTTTAGTAGACATTTTCTTGGCCCTATGACTGTTCCGTGCCCTTATTGTCACGCTTTACATTGGATGGATGAAAGGTTATCTGGCACATCGAAAGTGCGCCCCCTATTTGGAAAGTGTTGTAAACAGGGTCAAGTTTGTTTGCCAAATCTCATTGAACCCCCATCGGAAATTAAACATTTATTTGATGGCAACGATGTTCAATGCAAGTGTTTTCAGAATCATATTAGGGAGTATAATGTTGCTAATGCATTTACGAGTCTAGGTGTCCAGATGGATGATAGAGTCCTCACAGGTAGGGGTCCCACATCTTTCACCATTCATGGTGAGCTACGTCATCGTACCGGGGCCTTATTACCAGAACCAGGGCTTGAAGATGAAGCTGCATATGCACAGTTATACATATACGATCCGGATGTGGCATTGCAAATTAGGGAGCGTAGAAATCCACGTTTACGTACTGATGTCTTCCAAATAATTCAGGGTTCCATGGAGGCGAATAATCCGTTTATATATAAATATCGTCAGGCATTTTCAATATTAGAAGAATCCTCTCGAGCGGGCCAAAACTTTCCAGCATACCTTCATTACAATACTGCAGCAGATCGTAGAAGGTATAATTTGTCGTCGGCCGATGAGATTGCTGTTATTTTGCCTGGCGATGGCCACAATTCCTCTGCAAGGAGAGACATTGTTGTTCGCTTACATGGGGGAAATCAATTGATGAAAATTAGTGAATGTCACCGGACATACCTTCCTTTGCATTATGTACTTCTATACCCTCACGGTTAGCTTGGATGCGAGCCTGAAATGAAGATATGGGATGTAGTAAATAATGTTGATCAAGATAATCGACTTACTCAGTTGCATTATTACAGTTATCGTTTGTTTTAACACGGTACTGAGTACTCTACAATATTGAGAGGAGGTAAACTTTCACAGGAGTTCATTGTGGTTGCTTGGGCTTCTACCAAACAAAATCGCTTAACTTATTTCAGACTTAATCACAACACCCTTCGGGCTGAATTATACAAAGATCTTACGGATTGTATATCTGAGGGTGTTGAACCATTGCAAATTGGTAGACGAATGATTTTTCCCTCTTCCTTCACTGGTAGTGCACGAAATATGTTTGAGATCTTCCAAGATTCAATGGCCATAACACGATTCCATCAACACCCAAATATTTTTCTCACAATGACTGCCAATCCTAAATGGCCTGAAATCACAAAGGAACTATTACCGGGCCAGAATGCGGTTAATCGTCCAGACTTGGTCGCACGTGTATTTGAACTAAAGAGAAAAGCATTAATGAAGGAGATCAAGGATAAAAATGTTTTTGGTAAGAACGTTCCTCACATTTTTACGATCGAATTCCAAAAGCGGGGTTTACCCAACATGCACACTCTTCTTTTCCTTGATAGCCAAAGCAAGATTAAAACATGCGCCCAGGTAGGTAATATCATTTGTGAAGAGTTTCCAGACCCCATCAACACTCCAATGATTTTCCAAACCATTCTTGGTTGTATGGTTCATGGTCCTTGCGGCCCCTTGAATCCTAATTCTCCTTGCATGGAAAATGGAAGATGCACGAAGAAATATCCACAAGCATTTGCAGATGCCACTTCAATGGACAGTAACGGATATCCAATCTAACGTCGTCATGACGATGGTAGGGAATATACTACTTCTAGTGGGAAAAAGGTACGAAACACCGATGTTGTGCCTTATAATCCGTATTTGTCTCGGCTATTCAATTATCACATCAATGTTGAGGTTTGTGCCGGTTTAAGATGCGTTAAATATATTAACAAGTACATATATAAAGCCCATGATCACACGACTATGGTCTTGGGAGCTGTTGATGAAATCCAACAATATTTAGATGCAAGGTACATAGGACCTCCAGAAGCAGCCTGGCGAATTTTTGGTAATCACATGCATCAGGAAAAACCACCTGTTACGCGCTTAGATTTATATTTACCTGGGATGCATCATGTTGTATTCAATCCTGCAGAATCTCCAAGTACGATTGCTGATAGGGCCAGTGTTCAAATGAGTTCATTAACTGGATTTTTTGCTTTCTGCGCATCGAATGTTTCTGCACGAGCTTACACCTACCAAGAGTTTCTGCAACATTATGTTTGGAGTAATACAACAAAAGTCTGGACTCAAAGGAAAACACGCGAGTTTGATATTGGTAGAATGTACTATGCTAGCCCTAATGTAGGTGAAAGATTTTATTTACGATTGCTTTTAACCGTTGTCAAAGGACCTACATCCTTTGAGTGCTTACGCACGGTCAACAATGTCATGCACGATACTTTTAAGTCTGCGTATATTGCAAGGGGATTCCTTGAGGATGATAATGAATGGGTTCCATGTTTACAAGAGGCATCAATCATCCGAACTGGATATGAACTTAGACGTCTTTTTTGTGTTATACTTACACAATGTTTCCCTTTAGCTTACACAACATTTAGCTTACACAACGATAACTTCATCCATTTTTGAAAATAAAGGAACTACTTTTTTCTTGAATGGGGGTACTAGCACTGGCAAAACGTTTTTGTACAATACAATCGTAACCTTTTGTCGTAGTTTGGGTCATACAGTTATTACGGTCGCATCATCAGGGATTGCTTCTTTATTATTAGTTGGTGGTCGAACTGCACATTCAACCTTCTGCATTCCATTAGACATTCTTGAAAACTCCAATTGTGGATTTACAAAGCAGACAATCCATGCTGAGTTATTTAAATCGGCCAAACTTATCATATGGGATGAAGTCTCAATGCAACATAGGCATTGTGTTGAATCTGTTGATCGGACTCTTCAAGATATCTGTAATGTTAAAAATCCTTTCGGGGGAATAACTGTTGTTTTAGGTGGAGATTTCAGACAAATCTTACCTGTTATCCCAAGAGGAGTTCGTGAGGAAATTGTAGCTGCGTCACTGAGGCGGTCTGCCCTTTGGAAACACATCCATGTTTTGACCTTACATCTAAACATGCGACTCAATCACTTGGAGGCTGAAACTATGCAATTTTCAACATTCTTGAATGAGGTATCACCTTTTATTTTATAGATATGTTCAATATTCTTGATTATACCGACTATGTTAGTTTGACTTTTCCCCCTTTTCATTAGATTGGGTCCAACCCACTTGAAAATGTAACGTTACCTTCGACCATACAAAAGGGTAATGATGTTGAAGATTTAATTGCCAAGGTGTATCCATTGTTGAATGTGGATGGTACAGTTACTCCAAGCTTCCTCACTGAACGGACAATTCTTTCTGCGCGGAATGATGATGTGAGTGCTATAAATAATTTGGCCTTAAATATTTTCCCAGGTGATACAAAAACGTATTTCGGTGCTGACAAATTATGCGATGATGAATCGGGTACAGACGTACATAATCAATGCCCGAACGAGTTTTTGAACTCTCTTAATCCTTTTGGTTTACCCTTATTTAAGTTGGACCTGAAAGTAGGGTGTCCAATTATGTTGTTGCGAAATATTGCGCCGAAAGATGGTCTTTGCAACGGCACACGTTTGATCAATACGAAGCTCGGAGAGCATGTCATTGAGGCCCAAATACTAACTGGGGATAAGTGTGGAAATTTAGTCTTTATTCCAAGAGTATCTTTAACTCCGTCATCTGCTGAAATGCCTATCAGAATGACAAGAGGTCAATTTCCAATTCGACTCGCATATGCCATGACAATTAAGAAATCGCAAGGTCAATCTGTAAATTTTGTGGGAATTGACTTGCGCACACCGGTTTTCAGTCATGGGCAGTTGTATGTAGCGTTATCTCGATGCACAAGTGCTAATCGAATAACCATCCTCCTTCCCGATGATGGTATGCTTTTCACGACAAACATTGTGTACCCGGAAGTTCTCTTATAAACGCCAATGAGATGTATGTCATTACTTTTTTATGCATAATATCTTTATACATATGACGATTCTATATCAACTTCTAACCATTTTTATCCTTTATTATTAGGATTGGGAGCTGATGGCTAGGCATCAAAAGTGGATAGATTCCCGTAGATTATTTAAATGGGGTTCCCACAACAAGGTACATCGTCTATATGTCGTATATATATCGCTTTTCCATTTCGTGTGTTTTCTTTAATCAATACTAACTATTAATGTTTCTTCCAGATGGTCGTGCACAACCATAATCTCCATTGGAAATACGTCGAACTCAATACAAGGACATTTTGTAGAGTGATTCAGAGAATGTATCCCAGGAATGCAATGTGATTGCCTATCAATGAGATATTCCTTTTTTGAGGCCTACTTTTGTATTGCCCGCTAGGCCTTTCTTTTACCTTTTTTGTGGCCTACTTTTGTCTAATCCGTAGGTATTTTTGTAAGTGAAAATTGACAAAAGTTGGTTTGTGACTTTCGGTTTAATGTATTGTAAAGAACTATAGCATAATTCTAAAATGGGTCAATCATGTCCTTTATCTCACAAGTGTTTCAACTTATTCATTTTTATTATTTTTTTGGGCGATGGCTCGAAATGTGTCGTATTGACAGGTATGTTAGTCATTCGTATCCCTTTGTGTTAATATTTCAATGATAATATTTAAATGACATTTCACACATGTTTTTTTAAGCATACAAATGTCGTTAGGACATACAAATTATGTTATTGATTTTTTGATTTTTGTTTTTGTGCAGTGTAGCAGCCTTGGTAGGATTTGCGATACTTGATGTCGTCTTCGAGCTAATCTTCTTATAATCGTAAAGATAAATCTCTAGGCGTCTTATGCTCCAAATTCTTTAAGCTGTATAACCGAGAAGGTGTTGACTTGATCGGATTGGATAACGCTGCTACTCTATTAGGGGTTGAGAGGAGGCGAATTTATGATATCGTCAACATGAAATTAAGATTTTAAATTGCATGATCAAGGAGGGCTTTCCAATTCAAATAATACCAGTGAAGAGAAATTTTCTTCATCTTCTAAAGATTGCAATTGAAAGGAGAATTCTCCTGAGCTTACTACACATAACTTTATCAATCTTTTTCTTTGTTCTGATGCAGATTTGATCTCCCTGGATAGTGCTGCAACAGCATTATTGGGTGATATACGTGATCCAACAGCTATGAGAAATATTTCTGCAGCAAAAGTCAGATGTCTCTACGATACGTCTCTACAAATGTGTTCTCATCAATGAATCTCATTGAGAAGGTTCGTGTTCTTGGCTTCTTATCGGTCCACACCAGGCCATCCCAGAATCAATTGTGGTTAGACATTATATTGCAAATGTATCTATGTTTCTTATTTTTTTCATGTTTTTATCTGACATTATGATATGTGGCTGTAATCAGTAAAAGCTTCTCCAATCAGGGAATCAAATTCAATTTAGAAGCTGTAGTATCTAATATTCGGAACATATTAGGTATCACTGTCACAAGCATCATACCTACTGCACTTTCTTCTTAGGCTGCTTCTTTCTTCGAGGTTTTCGAGCATCGGTGTTAGAACTTAGGTTACTGTTACTGTTTCTGAAGGAAGATCCGTTGGTGAAATTTGATGTGTTACTAGATGTGGGCATTTCATGACTGTGCAAGTGTGCTTTCTTCCTGGAGGAGCCTTCAAAACATAATTTCGCATCAACTGACATTTCAGGCCTGCGTAAATATGGTTTCATACTGACAGGCCTTCAACATTTGATTTGTTAGATCGTCGTAAGTAAGGTTTCTTGCTAGACAAGGCTTTAAAACTTGATTTGACATGAACTGAATTTGATTTGTTTGATGGCCGAGGAGGAGGCATTAGGGCACGAGAAGAAATCAGCCTCTGCCTCTGGACATACCTTAAATAAAATATCGGAGATGAAACTTTTTGCAAATGTCGTAATTATGAGGTAACATTGTTCATGATTTTAAAGTAGTAGAATTAAAGTAGGGTATATTGATTGTATTTACAGATTGCGCTTTACAGCAGTTAAAGTAGTAGAATTACAATGCACCACTTCAGATACTTGGAGATTCTGTAATTAGTAGTCCCCTATCCAAAACATAAGTTGATTATTTTTTTTCTTTTTGTTTTCTACTAGATCGACTTATTTAAAAAAAATAGGCGTTTTATGACCATGGGACCTGTTTTAGAACTGAGTTTCTAAGAATTGTAATAGCCATGTATATTTAATAATGCAATATTTCTCGAATACGTGATACTGTATCCACATATTGGTGTCATACTTTCTCAATATTTGCATAGTAGACCTGACCATGCTATACTAATCCACCAATTCGATCAAAGACATATTTAGCTTTTCAAATTGAGCAGCCATGCGTCGATTCAGCCCTGTAAGTAATGTTCGAGGTTTCGGGTTCAACTAATCTTCAATGTCTCTTTTGTTTTTGAGAAGGGCCATTTGTATAGGATGTTAACACGAGGGAGTTCAAGAATCCAAGAATGAGAATGAGAAAAATTCAGCTACCATACCTGAAGAATCAACTCAAGAAAAATTCATCTATCTTTTGTTGCAAATGGAATCAGAGGTAAAAATTGCATTGATTTAAGTATATTTTCTGGATCAATTATATTTCTTATGATATACTTATGTTTAAACTGGTCTGAATACGAAAATGAGAGCGATATAGTTAATAAGTAATAAGCAAGGTTAATATATCTTCTTGGAAGTAAATCCCTTTTTGATTTGTGTTTTTTCATCTTTCTAACTATCATTGTGTTTTTTGGATGTCGTTTATTGTCTTTAATTGCATGTGCCTTGCTCTATGAAGTGCCAATGCAGCTATTGAAAGTATTCTAATTTTGGTGATCATTCCTCTACTTCTTACTATGTAGGGACTCAATGATTAATTTCACCTGTACGAAGGCTACCGAAAATTTTATTGTAACTACTTTGCTGTCCATATACTGTCAAAGCTCTAAGTGGATCACCCAAGTTAGACAAATCAGAGCTTCTGGAACTGTGGTCACAATGGCATTGTATTTTATTAAACCAACAGTTGCCGATAATCCTTCAGGCCACTTCCATCCGATTTTCATCAAGTTACTATAGGAGAAAGTATGCAGGACATTTCTAAAAGTGTTGTAACTCCCTATGAAAGTATAGGAATTCGTATGCCATACATTGATCAAGTTCAAGAGGTAGTACATGCTTATGGTAAGATTCTTGAATCTGCAACTATGAGCCATCATCATGTTCAATACAGTCCAGGAAATGCTAAAGATAAGCCATCATCAACTATGAGCCATCATCATGATCGTGAGGCGAAGGGGATGAGGCGATGCTATATGTGTATTGGACATGGTAGGAGTAATTTTTATTTCAAACTTTAATCTCAAATCATAAGTAACTCTTTTATAACTCCCCACACTGTCGCAGAACAAGGCTATGCATGATGTTGGCCTCCGAACCCCTTGGCGATGCTCCATCTCATTCTTAGTTGGTCATCACATTCTCTTGCTCATGCAATTGAAGTAGAGATCTACAGGTAGTGTTGTGTCTAAATTTTTTAGTTGTTTTGCATACTCTGTTTCTTAACAGTTTATTTTGATACATCATATTTTCTTAACTGTTGGCAGTGCTACAATGACAGGTGCTATCAGATGCGGGGTTACTTTGTTTTATGTGCTACAATGACAGTGCTATCATATGGATGAGTAGAAAACTAGGCCCATGATGTCGTCATAAAACAAATCACGTATTATCCAACTTCAATCTTCCTTCCACATCCATTCTCGGATTAAATAAGTGCATGATAGTATCGATAACATTTATGAACGTGGGCCCAACGAACTTTGTCTTTAAATACAAATACATTATTCTGACTTCTTTATGTTTTTTTTAAAATTATGCTTTTCCATCAGAGGCATGACGTGGATTTGAGATTTTACTACTGTCGGATGCTCAAGTACATGACTTATCAAATGTTTGCCATGTTGATGTGGAACGAATAAGCTAAAGGCAACCTGATGCGGTGGTTAATTTCTTTCCCCTTATTGCTCCATATCTTTCCTGATAATTACCTACTTCATATATGATTTGGATATGTATCTCATTTTGAGTATGGATGGAAAAAGATAAAGACTGTTTAAGGACTATTTGGGTGAGGTTCTGCTGATTGAAGTAACTGGTTTTAGCCTTTGGGGGCATTTTAGAGGGTTTATAATGGATTGGTTTACTAGGTTTAATAACTACTTTAAGGTTGAGAATCACAACTTTTAAACCCCATTTGTAACCTCATTACTCAATTACTCTCTCCATGACTAGAAGGAAAAAATTCTAAATGACTAGAAGGCAAAAATTGGGAAAACTTTGGCTATTTGAGTATGCTTTTTCTTAATTGATTTCATCAATTATTTGTGTCTTCATTTGATCACTACATGATTTTATTGCAACTTTGGTTTCTCAATACATCAAACAACTTTTTTACTCTATTTGATATCAGCTTTGCTAAGATATTTCAGTATACATTATGTAGGATTATGGTCAATGGAGTAAATGGCTTGAAGAGGATAACATATTTCAGTAAACATTATGGTCAATGCAGTAAACAAGTGACTTGATGAGGATGACTAAGCGAACACGCCGGAGTTGGATGCTGGCAGAACAGGGTGTTGCCTTACCGCACTGCAGGCGGACGTGCGATAGCGTTCGTGGTGGTGCTTCAGGATTCCAATGTTTTGTCGGCAGACCACTGCCGTCCCATTTTTGAGTGAGCTGGAGCGCAGCTATATTATCCACTGAAGTAGCTAGAAGCTATCACTTAGGGGCGAAGCATTAGAGGAGATCCATTCGAACAATTCTATTTTTTATTTTTATTATATAAGAAGGTGTATCAAGAATAAAAGATGGTGTACAAAGAATAAAATTAGAGGAGATCCATTGGTGCTAAGACGTGTCTGCCTAACGTATGTATACCACGTAAATGGAACCGTATGATTGTTTTGAACTTATGATGTGCAATTATAGCTATTAAATTTTGGCTTTTGAGGTTTTGCAATGGTTTAATGAAGTGTTGTTGTAGTATTTTTATTTCTTAAAAAGGTGAAAAGATGTACAAATAAAGGAAGCCCTGTCCAATTTATCTAACTTATTTACACTTAGTTGGGTTAAAAAAAACTTTTTGACTTAAATTATCGTCGAGTAAATACTTGGGAAAATTTTCACTTTTGGGTGGTGCCTATTGTAGGAGCATGACAATCTGCTATGAGTATTATTTTTGTTGTAATATTTTTTTTTATTTCTTAAACAAGGTGGAGTTGTATAAATGAAGCAAACTTTTCTCAAATTTTCTAAATTGTTTACACGTTGGTGTGGTAAAAAAGCTGACTCAAATTATACACGATTCAATACTTTAGGGAATGATTTTTTTTTTCGTTTTGCAATTAGGTACTTTGAAAATTTTCGCCGTGCCTTCAGGCACGGGCATTCCGCTAGTGTATATATATATATATATATATATCGCATGTACTTTACAAATAAAATTATAACACATCCGCTGATCGCGCAGGGCTTAAAACTAATCGTTAGTAAAGTAGCATCTAAAGATAGTAAAATAAGTGTAATGTCTTGATAATAAAAGTTATAATTAATCAACTGTCAAATAATATATGAGTGAATCAATAAAAAAAATATATATAACGCCCTTGGTAAAAAAGAGTGCCCACTAAGACGTCTATAGTCATTCCCGCTTCAAAATAAAGGGATTTACTCAATTATGAATAACCTTTTGGCTTTCCAAATCTTACATTTCTCCCAAATGTTAACTTGCAGTATACGTCACGCTTATGCATTAAATTTAAGAGAATGCAAAAGGGCTAACTATTTTTATATATAGCCCCACCTGGAGATTAAAACGTGCAATTTATTAATTAAGATTACTTATTGACGATTGAAGTATACAAGATATTTGCGGATGTTTATGCAATGACATTGGACAAGAACTATACCACAAACTATACTACTTAACAAATTAAAATATCCATGTATCCACAATTATGTGAAATGATAGCTACATATAAAGCTTTATACAACTTTGGCAACGAGGGGTCAACACTTATTTCCTATTCATTAATTCATACAAGTAAGAAGACAAATGGGTTTTAATGACTTTACTTTTTTATCGTTATTTATTAAAACTATAATTAATATTTTTTGAATTATCTTATAATTCAATTTCATTTTCTGGTTTCAATAATTTTTTTTAACTTTTTAAAATAATATTTCTTTATACAACCATATGGCATTAACACATTTACTAGATTTCACTTTTAATGGTTTTAGGAAAAATCCAATGTTGAAATATATATATATTTAGGTGTAAAATAGGGAATTAGTTATGTATAAGATTTATTTTTTTGTTTTTAAAATTTAACTATCTATAACAACCAATATCCATATCTACTATTTTCAAAATATAATTTTTATGTCGCTACTTATTAACGCATATGATATATATAAATTGTGACTTAGGAAACTTATTAATTTTTGAACTTCTTAAATATTTAACACGTTTATAATTGATTTTAAAAATTGCTTAAATATATTTACACTACTTATATGGCATACTTAGTAACTATTTTGTATTCGATTTTTCAAAAAAAAAAACTATAATTTGAAATTCCAATTGAAGATATATAATTTATTAAAGACGAGGGGCACAAAGTGGGGCTAACCTTTCCCATTGAAACATACGCCATAGGGTTTTTTGAATAAAATACTCCAAGCAAGTATCCTACATGTTTTGAACCCCAACACCTCTCGATTAAGAGAGTGTTTTTACTCCACAAGACCAAATGTTATTTCTATTAAGTATTTTATATATTGCCCATAGAATTAAACCATTTGGAATTTGGAAGTATATGCTGAAGTAGATAACTACTAGGCATGTTGTTTAATATCTATCAAATATTAGATTATAAAAAAAATATCTATATTATACCTCTAATCCGATAGTATTAGAGGTTAATGAGGAAAAATTAATGTTAACTATTATTATCACTTGACTTTACAATTGCCAAAAGCTGTATCACTTCCTTTCTCTTTCTTTAATTTAATAAGGCCTTTTTGTTTTTTCCACATTTCCCTCCTCTTTTTTAATTGCATCTGGTGTCTTTGATTTATCCATCAAGCCATCCATTATGTCTAAACGATATAAAATATCTTTCACATATCAACTTTTCCCTCTTCAAGTCCTTCTTACTCCTGAATTTTTCTTCCCCTCTTTCATATTAGGAATTACAAGACAAATCATGGCAGGGGTTAAGTGTGTAATTACAAACCATCCATTCTCTCTCAGTTATGAGATTTGTAATGTTGTTTTTTTGTTCTTGAGACATGGATAATTATCTTGTGCATCACGATGTATCAAAGAAATTCAGTGTAGGAATTTTTTGCAATAACATCTAATATTTGATCTGGGCAATTCATCAACAAAGTTTTGATGTTTTTTTAAGAATCCCCACCAGGGTGGATCTCTTTAATTTCATTTTTGTTAATAGTTCCTTCTTTTACATTCATTTTGGTACATAGTTCCCTTTAGATCAAAAACACCTAAAGTTTCATCTGATAGCCTAGCAGGTTTATTAGTCCCGAATGGACGAAAAGGCTAACCTTCAAACTCGAATTTGAACCCGAGGGTGCAGAAAAATGGGTTGGCCTTAGAGAACCAGATGATCCCCCCTTTGCATCTTTCTCTACCTTCTTCTTCAGCTCTTCAATGTAACTATATTGCAAATTTGTACCTAATGTTTTATTCATTCTAATTATTTTTCTCTAACACAACAATATCCTTCCGCTCAGTGTTCTCCAAGGTATTGTTCAGTTTAGTAGAAGGCTTGAGTTTATATTGCTTGTCTCGGTCCAAAGTAGACGCTTCGATGAGATCAACTTTGGGTGTTGAAGAATGGTCTGAGGCAATTGTGACGGTCCCTAGAGGGACAACTGGTGTGTAGTTTGAGTTCAGATTGCATATTTTTTTTAATAATGATGCAAGTTTCATTTTTTTTGTAGTTTCTTTATATTATTCTTTTTTACTTTGTTGTTCCCTTCCTTTTATAATTACTGAACTCCTACTCCACTACATTTATAGTTTTATTTTGTTTATTGTTAATAATTCTTTTGTTCGACTATTTTTATCCCAACAAAAATTATATTAAGCCACAAAATGGGTGTGATCTGGGTTAATATCTCACCTAATTAAATGTCAAATATATCCGTAACATATGATAGTCATCCACTATGTTTGCAATAATTATTTAATAACAATTTAATGGTTTCATTCAACTGATCAGTGGTGTGCGAACAAATCCAAACTAAATTATTTAGTAATATAATTTCTATATAATAAAGCATGTAATTTTGATACCCAATACCACGTGCTTAAGAAATATAGAAAACCTCCAAGACAATGATGCTCAGAAAAAAATTTATGAGGAAAAGACGTAGAAAAAAAAAAGAGAAATAGTAATTTGATGCATTTATCAAATAATTTCCATTCCTTCCAATTAAAATTGAAGTATGCAAATTATATAAACTCTCATATGGTAAAAATTATAGGACATTACTTGAACATTCCTCTATAAAAAACACCAACCCAATCATTCTCATATGGTTTAGGGTGCTCAACTTTTAATTAATCTATCTACGATATTGGTCCCGAGTTTACATTTTAACGAAAAATATTTTAGTTGAGTTCTTGACAGATTTAATAACAGTTTTGCGACAAAAGTAGGTATTGAAAGAGATAGTAGAGAAAGGTATATTTTCTATGTTTTTTATATATCAAATGATCAGCTACAGTCCTTGGTTTATAGAATAGCAGTTCCTAGTTTACAAGAGAAGATGAAACAACAATTTGAATTTTAAATGTGAGCTGTGAGCGTAAACTTGCAATGTAATGTTGCTAAAATTGTGCAGCCTTTTACGAACTGTTATTGACTGGTTAACATGCCTCCGCAAGTTGATGGTGAATGTGATTGAAGCATTAAGTTGTCTCGAATGAACTAAAATTTTGTAGATGAAAGTCCTTTGGCGAAGATGTCAGCAAGTTGATCATCCGTAGAAATGAATTGAAGTTGAAGAGCTTTCTTGGCAACTTGATCACAGACACAATGAAAATCAATTTCAACATGTTTGGTGCGTGCATGAAAAACTGGGTTTGCCGAAAGATATGTGGCACCAATATTATCACACCAAAGTATGGGAGTTTTTTGAGGGGGAATATTTAGTTAAGTTAGTAATGATTGGAGCCAAATTAATTCAACGGAGACATCGGATAGATCTTTGTATTCGGCCTCAGTGGATGATCACGAAACGGTATTTTGCTTCATGGATTGCTAAGAAATGAGATTAGTGCCAAGAAAAATAGCAAACCCACCTGTGGATTTACGATCATCAATGCAACCAGCCCAATCGGAATCAGTGAAGGCTTGTAAGTGAAATGAGGATAATTTTGTGAGGTGTAGGCCATATGAGGACGTGTGCTGGAGATAGCGAAGGATTCATTCAACAAGATACCAATGGGTGTCAGTGGGAGAGTGCATGAATTGGAAAGCTTCATTAACAGCAGAGGAGATATCAGGGCCACTGAGAGTAAGGTATTGAAGAGAACCAACCGCTTGCCTATAAGGAGTAGGGTCAGGTAAGGATGTGCCATCATTGAGGGAAAGTTTTAGATTTGTTGGAAAGGAAGTATTAAGGGGTTTGGAATTTGACGTGCCATGACAAGAAAGAAAATCGAGAATGTACCGTTGTTGAGAGAGTAAGAGTCCGGTATGGGTGGGAAAAATTTCAATACCAAGAAATAGTGGAGAGAGCCAAGAATTTTAAGAGAGAATTCACAACCAAGAGGCGTGATGAGTGATTTAATGATAGAAGGAGTGTTACCGATAATGATGATATCGTCAACATAAATAAGGAGATAAATATTAGAAGAATCGGAGCGATAAATAAAGAGAGAATAATCGGTTTTGGAGCCGATAAAATTTTGAGTAGTGAGAAAATGAGTGATACATTGAAATCATACGCGGGGCGCTTGTTTGAGACCATAAATAGGTCGATGAAGTTGAAAGAGTTGAGATGGTTTGGTGGGTTCTTGTAAGATAGGTTGTTGTTCCATAAAGACAACTTCATTTGGAAATCCATGAAGAAAGGCAATAAAGATAATGTGATATGATAGGTGTAACTTCTCCTTCATTTTATTTTTGGTAGTTTGATGAGATATTACACCCTTTCAAAATTTTGTTAGATGTTTGAAAACTAACTCCTTTACATCTGACATGTTCCTGAGATTAACTGAGAAATTATTGTGTCACACTTCATATCGAGGTGTTTTTGGAATGTTTTATAGTGTGCAAGTTAAAACAAATATACACTAATTTTTATTATTTTTATGTCTGAACCATGTTGCCTTAATAGTAGGAGAAGCATATTGAGATAACACCCATTCCCAAGTCATTATCCTATAACCTTTTTAACTTGTTTGGGTGGAGCCATGACCAAATCGGATTCCTAATTGATGGATCTGCAACAGACGATAACTTATCGAACCAAGTTTTGATTAATTTTTTACTATAACTACATAATATGACTCGTAACAAAATGACATGAACGTGGTCCAAACAAAACACAAACCTGATAGGACATGATGTGTAAAATACCAAAGGCTTAGCGAGTTTGAACCTAGTGAAGGTGATTTTGACATGAATTTTCTAACAATGAGTCTAATTACTCTTTGTTGACGATTTATTTTCCAAATATAATTCCTAACGAGTCTAATAACTCAAATTTTGTAGTTTCCATATTCTTTTTGGCAAAAACAGTAGATTTATAAGACACTAGCTGATATGTACAAGTGGTATCTTTATTCACAAGTCTCATACAAACAAGGGTCATATCAAAACCCATGACTTTATGAAAGAGAAATATAACGCTCCCATTCTGTATTTTAAGAATTTAATGTTTGTTTATTGACTCTCACTTCCAAAATACAGTAAAATACTATCTTCATCGACTTATTATACTTGTTGGTATCTTTTGGAGTTTAAGAATTTCATTAGTCTACATAGGATATTTCAATTTTATATTCACGTATTTTCATAATGTTGACATAAATTTGTGGAAATCATTTTGGAAAAATAATTAGTTGTAATTGACATTTACCCTATAAGGAAAATAATAATTTGTGCACTTAGGGCACATGTTTTGAGTCTCAAAATAGTAAGTACTAGTATGCTGGCCACACGATGCGTAGCCAAGTTTATTAAATTCTATGATTTAAATGAGGTTTAATTCTGAAATAAAAACTAAAAAGCAATATCATTACAAAGTTTTTATAAGAAATTCAATGAACTGTTTAATATTAAAGAATATTCTAACCATGGCCATGAAAAAATTAAACTACATTTCTTCATATTTCCGGTTATCAATTTGATGATACGATCAAAATATTGAAACAAACATCTGAGAAATCACAAAAAAAAGAAGCTACGTGTAAAATATAAAAAATAATCACCATTATCTCCTCCAATAAATAGAGCAAAGAACCATAAAAACCATGGCTGGTTACAGAGCTAAATAAGAAAGTTTATCCAAATCTACGCAAAACTAAAAATGCAAAGAAACAAATCTGCAAATAATATATTGAAAAAACATGTAAAAATGAATATTATAAGTTTAAACAAACAGTATATTTGACTGGAACTATCAGGCTCTGATTTTTTAGTAGTATTAAAGGAAGAACAAACATAGATAGCATTCCATTTAAAAAAGGTTTTTTTATATATTAAAAGTTATTTTAATTATAAACTATTTTGAAAAACATTTTTTTATATATTGAAACAGTTTATTTAGAATGTTAATACAAAAAACTATTGAGAAAAAAATGTTATTTTTAAAGTTTGTATAAAACACTCAAAGTCGTTTTATATATAAATATGGAGGGAACCGAACTTTTGGGTTTAATTGCAACAACTGATAGTCAAATGGGTGAATTTGTCGGGTATTATTTTTGAGTGGGTGACCCACAAATTGGTGATAGTTATAAAATATGAATATTAAAAAACAAAAAAAAAGGTTTAAACAATTTTTTATAATACAGTCATGTTAAGAAACTGTTTTCCTTAAAAAAAATCATTTCAACTCTTTTTTTTTAAATTCAACGGTTGTTTTTAAAAACTGTTTATAAAAACTAAAATAATTTTCTATAATAATCAATTTTTTTGTATAATCATATGTTAAAAAAAAAACAATATAGTGAGAATATATACTTTTTGCGCAACAAAAAATCAGTTCATACTCTGGGAAAAAAAACACAGCGTAAACATGTTTGTAACGGAAAAAAAAAATAGGAGAGCCTGCATTAAATATTATAAAATAAAAAACTGTTACTGTAACTTTTATTTTATTTTATTTTCTGATTTTTTTCACAGCTTAATTTTTTTATTATGTTATTTTTTTTACTGCAATTTGATAGCTAGTGTAAGGGAAAACATGGGGGTTACAGATTAAATCAAGGGTATAACTGGTAATAAACATGGGTTTTAATAACTAAGTGGACAGAAAGTAAAAAATGGAGGCCACACCTTCAAAAAGTCATTTATCGGGAGTTAGACTCATTATGAAAAATTAAATGGAGGCCAAACCTTATATCATTAACGATTTATTTTCGTAAAATGTAAATTCTAAATGTTTGTCATTTACATGTTTTCTTTATCGTGTCCACGACACTAAGTCGTTATAATTTCTTGAAAAATAGACGTTAAAGTATAATTTATTTAAAGTTGATTATGAGTTTAAATAATTATTTAAAAATATAAATATATATAAAATAATATATATATATATATATATCGCATGCATTTTACAAAAAAAATTATAACACATCCGTGCATCGCGCAGGGTTTTAAACTAGTCGTTAGTAAATAGCGTCTAAAGTTAGTAAAATAACTGTAATGTCTTGAAAATAAAATTTATATTTAATCAATTGTCAAATAATATAGGAGTGAATCAATAAAAAATATATATAAGATGTCCATAGTCATTCCCGCTTCAAAATAAAGCGATTTACTCAATTATGAATAACCTTATGGCTTTCCAAATCTTACATTTCTCTCAAACGCTAACTTGTTGGTTTTCCACCCATATGCATTAAAGTTAAGATAATGCAAAAGGGCTGACTATTTTGATATGCATTAAAGTTAAGAGAATGCCAAAGGGCTAATTATTTTTATAAATAAGCCTACGCACATCAATTCAACATATCCCTCTGGCCAAGATTTTATTATTGTTTTTTGTGAGTTTAGAGAGCTTATATGGAGAAAAACAACTATTGCCGTTCAAATGAGGTGAATGTGTCAAACTTCAAGATAGATGAGGACGTCATGCCAAAAGAAGCAGAAATTAAGAATCTCAAAGAAACCAACCAAAATGAAGTTGCTATTGAGATAAAATACAGCTTGCCTGTTGAGAATAAGGAACTCTTTCCCACGTATGACGAAAAATCTAAGATTGAGGCAAAAGATAATGTGCAGATTGAAAATAAAGAAAATGAAATGATAGAGAAAAAAGATGGGGTGTCTATAAAAAATGTGGATTTGGTTATGGACGAGAATGAAAAAAATGCTACGTTTGGGAAAAAAGATGGCACGAATGGTAAAAAAGACGAGTTGGCTGTGTCCGAAAATGAAGAAAATTTGAAGGTAGATGAAATGATTGAAAATGAAACTATGAAGAATGAGATAAAAGAGGACAATGATGAATTGAATATTAACAAAGTGGAACCCGTTGAAGTCGGTATTTGATGCGGCAAGGGTGCTTCTATTATCCAAGGCTATCTTATATATTTATATTTTACATATGTATAAAGTGGTGGGAAATGTAATTGGGTTTGGTGCCAATGATTGAAATGGTGTTCGTGGGATAATAAGTCTTTGAAATGTGTAAGAGCATATTTGTATTTTTGGGCTATTTTTGTTTGGATCTGTTTCAATACATGGATGTTATGAATCTGTGTTCCCATTCTCTAATATTACATGAATTTACTACATGTTAATAACTCTCTCTGCCTCAAGATTTATTTGGTTTGTCTTTTTTAAGCTTTATTTCTTTGTTGGGAACTATTTTGTAATAATGATGCAATATGCGTGTAGTTATTCTTTTACTAATGTCTGAATCAAATTACATAATGCATCATTAATTTTTTTTCACAATCTACCTAGGAAAAAAATAGTTTTGAGATGAAATTTTATAATGTATAAAAAATATATGTGATATTTTTCATTTAGATAAATTTCTTTATCTACCAGCAAAAGCTTACCGCCTAACTCAACTGGATGACATGTCATGCCACTTCAATTTTGTACAAGATGATTTGTCATAATAATTTATCTTCGTTATTTATCTTGTGGAATTGGTTGGATTTTAATGGACAAAATTATAATTATAACTAATATTTTCTCTGCTATTCTAAATTTCATTTTAATTTGAAATAAATAGTTTTAAAATATTATAAATTAATCTCTAAATATGAAGAAGACTCAATTAAAATATGACACAATAAGATTTTTATTTTATTTATCTAACACGATCTCGACCCAATTAAATTCGATCTCGAACTAATTTTTATATAGAAGCTTTGAATATACAAAGTTCACAATGAGAACAACCTATTCGTTTGCTTGATATTTCATTTGTTTAGTTCTATATATCCACTGTTTATCACCCTTTGAAACAAACCCCATAGTTTTTTTTTTGAAGAAAATACTCCCAAGGAGCTTCCTAGTTGTTTTGATGCAATAGATAGTTACTAGGCATGTTGTTTAGTAGCTCTCAAATAGTAGATTCTAAAAATAGTATAACACACATAAGAACGTTTCACAATATATTAATTGCCGATGTTTACATAAGAACATTACACAAGCACTATAGACAATAAAACATAACAAATATGTAAAATCAAACATCCATAGCTATTTATTTTTTTTTTATTTTTTTTTTCACATATGCATAACTATGTGAAAGGGACGCTTTACATAAAGTTTTATACAACTTTGACATCCATGGCCTTTATTTTCATAAGTTCATAGCCAATAATATTAAAAACACTCCATGTTCACCCATGTGGTGCTTATTATATAGATAGTAATTTACCAAACGTGTAAAACTCCATAAATTAATTCTCCACTTAAACACCGTCACCCATTGTTGCAGACCAACTTGGATCGATCTCGTTCATCATGTCAATTACCTATAACAAAAAGTGAAATAAAAATTTATAATGCAATAAAAAATTACTGTAACAACCCGCCTTTTTGGAGACAATTAAATTCCATAATTAAATATAAATTGGCAATTTCGGGAATTTTCTTAAATAGTAATTTTTGGGATTTTCGAGGATTGAATGATTTTCGATGGGTACTGTAATTATTTTTGGGACTAAATAGGTCAAAATATTTTAATTATATGTCGTCGTTGAGTAAAGGGACACGAGGTAAGATTTTTAATTGGAAAACCCGCATTTATTTATTTTGGGTCGGAATAGTGATTTGCGGTCAAGTACCTCGGATGGAAATTTCGACTGCGCCATGAGTCTTGGAAGGTCCGAGATAGTCGGAAAAGAGTGTCCGATTGTCAAAAATGAGTTTCAGGTAATTTTAGAGGTAAAAGATACTCGTAATTGGGTAAACGAGTCGTTTTTGAGTTTTAAGGGGTATAACCCTTTTCTTTCTTTATAAAGAGAGGGAGATGGAGAAAAAGAGAAAGAAAAGAAAGAGAAGAGAGAGAAGAGAGAGAGGAGGAGAGAAATGGAGATTCAGGCCAAACTCTGTCAGATTCGACTCGAGGACGTCAGATTTTATCCACGAGGCAAGTGTTTACTTGCTTTATTTATCTTTTTTCATAGATATCTCATACCGTAGTTTGGTATAAACAAACCCTAATGGTTTTGGGGTGGGTTATCGTGGATTAACGGGTTTTTGGGATTTAAAACAATTAAACCCCAAATAATATTTCAATTTATGGAACTTAGGTTTTAACCTAAATTAATTGGTGGTTTTGGGTTATAGGATGTTTAAAACCCTTAATATATGTGTATTGTAGTTGGTTCAGGTTGTAGGACGTTGGGTGAGGCGACAAAAGCTTGGGAGAAGCTTTAATGGCCGAAATCGTCTCGGAGAAGATGATGAATAGTAACCCGTCACTTTAGGGGGCCTTTTTGCCTAGGAAAAGAATTGATTTAGCTTTCGGGAAAAACACAAAAGTTGTAGATCTTTTCGACACGTTCGCGTGGGCACCAAACGTGTATTTTTCTGATTTTTCTACGATTTGATATGATTTTTACAAGATGGCAGCTCCGGGTTGAAATCATCAACTCGGAAATCAAATCGGGAATTGGAAAAATTACGGCTAGAATTAATTTCGTAGATGTTCGGGATAATTTTTGGGGTAGTTTAGAAATCCCTAAAATGAAATTGGGTTGTTGGTTAAAGGATTTGAGGGGATTAGTGTTGAGGACCTAGTGTGACCGGTCGATCGCGCCCCTAAGGCCGGTCGACCGCGTCAAGGTGAAAGGGCCTACTGTGTTGTTTCGTAGGCTTATTTACAACCCGCGGTCGACCGGGGGTCTAGGACCGGTCGACCGGTGCCCTGTTTTCAGCCCAAGATTTTGGAGATTTGGATTACTTCTCCTCTTTGAGTTTAAAGTTTAAAGGCCCTCTAAATTAAGGTATTATAGAGGGTTATGTTCTAAAGGACTTGAGGAATTGGGAATATACATATGTATATATTCACTTAGAGTGAATTATTATATTTGGAGATATCCAATAAATCTTTAAGAGTTGATTACGGTAATTATTAGTCATCAAAGTAAGAAAATACTTTGGGTTTAGTATCATGCTTATATGAATGCATGATTGTGATTCCTGGAGGGAATCTTTGGAATTATGGTCATCGCTAGATGATATAGGCCATTATGGTCGGTTATATATTCTAGGAGGAATTTATGGTATATGTATATGCTAGGTGATTAAACTATATATATATATGATATGATGGAAATGATTTTGAAAATATAAAAATGAATATTTTCAAAATGGAAAGGTAAATGAATTTCATAATTGATAAATTATGGTTACACACCTCCCTAAATCGCTATCATAAGGGAAGTTGTGCGCGTTGTGGTGAAGCCTTCCTGGATATTGAGCAGGTTGGATATAGTCCCTAGGCCATATGGGCGGTTATTTGTTTTTCTTCGCTGGTTAGGGGATTCTGGGTGTGGTCCTGACTTTCCCGCAGGCAATATTGCCGCTTCCCGTCATTGGTAGGTTCGCAGGTTGTATTGTATAGATAGGCCCTGGATGATGATAGCCATTTAGGGGCGCGTCCAGTGGAGAAACCCGGAGGGGGGGTCTTTGATTTATTAAAGAAATTCATGATAATGGTTTGGCTTTAATTACATTTCCTGGATATAGGAAGGGAAATGGGATAAAGGTTTGGCTTCGGTAACACTTCCGGATGGAAGAAGGGATGTGGAAGCATATGATATGATCAAAGCATTTTCATGATAATGAAAATGGCTTTGGGTACATTTCCTGAGCATAAAAAAGGAAATGGGATGATATAAAACGGAAAAGCATTTTTATGATAATAAAATTGGCTTTTAAAAGTATATGATTTGTTAAAGCAATTCATGATAATGATTTGGCTTTTATATTTACATTTCCTGAGTATAAAAAGGGAAATGGGAAGTTTTAAGAAAAATAAAAGTATTGATAAATACTTGATATATGAATCCTCAGTCCGGGAGATAGATCCAGATGGTTATGGTAAAATATGATTATATATATATGGATGAATCGAGTACAGAGGGTCTAATGGATCCCAACGATCGTCCTTGCCGCATAGTAGTGTGTCGGGGGGGTTCCTTGTTTGGATTTCGCTTTGCGAGACACCCCACGCACGAATATGGCAATGTGTTGAGACTAGGGAAAAGTTTAATCCTTAGTTCTCTAATATTATAAATGCTTATGATATATATATATATATATATATTTATATATATATATATAGGGACTGGCGGATCTCGACTATCGACTGTGCCGCGTAGTAGTGTATCGGGGGGGTTCCTTGTTTGGATTTCGCTTTGCGAGACACCCTACGCACGAATATGGCATAGTGTTGAGACTGGGGTGAAGTTTATCCCTTAGTACATTGCTTGGACTATCTAGGATTGATAGTGGTTGGGTGATAGACTAGTCTAGCAGGGTATCTTGACTAGTATGTTTAGAGGGATGCGCTAGGAGTGCACTACTAGTGGAGAGGGGCGGGGTATCTCATGGGAGTGCGATACCAAACTTAAATATGAGATAAAACCTTTTTCACAATGATAAGGTATTTATGCACTTGCAAAATATTTTCAAAAGTCGGGCTCTGACCCGTTTATCTACTTTCTTTTTTTGCTATATATATTATATATATAGGTGTCCAGACACAGGGACGCCTGGATGACAATTCTTTCGAGTCAGACGTCAGCTGCAACAGTTGTTGATGCGTGCAGGTCTTTAATAGCCGCTTCCATCGTTGTACTCTAGATAAGAGGTACTGTACAAATATTCGGGCCAATGGTCCAATTGCATTTATTTATTCTTTTAGTACATAATTCGATATGGTTGTATAATTTGAACCGAGTGTTCGGTTATTTTATTTCATTTCATTTTCATTTCAGTTCATTTACGCATTAACTTATGGATGTTTTATTTTAATCGTTAAAAACAGTGGTTAAGTAAAAGTTTTTAACGCTCGCCTAATGGGATATTAGTAATTAAATGGATTTTTGACAGTGATGCTAAGAATGATCCATATGTGACTCCTGTTTTAATATGATATAGGAGTGATCGCCCGGTATTCCATTAGGCGGGTTGTTACAATTACGTGTAATAAAATATAGAAATTAAGTTATTTAATATTAGTCACATATTTTACTTGGATTTTTATCTACGGCTACAATAATTTTGCCTTTATCGTGACATCGAGAGGGTGAGTAAATATCGTGGTCAGATTCATCACAATGAACAGAATAGTACTAATAATAATAGTAACTAAAATAACAACAACAAAATAACTTAATTAATAGTTATTTTTGTCCGAAAAAATCTTACCAGTATATGTAGAAACTAATTTCAGAAGAAATATTCTCTTTGTTGTGATGTGGTGTTCTGCTCGTAGTTTTTGAATGAATTCAAATAGGAAGTATTTCATATACATGCATACAAAGTGTACTATGTCCCCCCAAAAAAATAATAGAAGAAAGTCCGCTATGTAAAAAAAGAAAAAAAAAAGAGAGGAAGAGACAATTGACAAAGTCTATTACAATAAACCTTTTGCCTAAAATTATGAAAAGTACACAGATCAGAAGTTTTGAAAATTATAGAATGACCACATAACTTTAGTGAAACTACAAGATTCACAGAAACTCAATTAATGGTTTATCCATAGTTGAATTCAAGCTGTTATTTATTCAAATGATTGTATGTTTACATGGCTAACTTGCACGGCCTTGGAAGCAGTGGTTAATGACATTGTACTATGGTACTACATAATCTACCACGTGTTAAACAAAGTAATAATTGAGAGAATTGTTTTTTGCAACATATTATTTACAGTCTTTTAAATAAGGAACTGTTATGGGTATTAAAGGGAAAGTTCTACACAGATGAAACTAGACACATTTTTTAGACACAATGACATGTCGCATTTGCATTGACTTGTATTTGGGCTCCATGCAAATGGGACCCATGTGCAGCGTAAACATGCAAATGTCACAAGCTAGTGTGCCTAAAAAATGTCTAATTTCTATGTTAATATACAAGTACCCAGGTTCAACTCAGCCACTAGAGAGAGTCAAAATCTTGTTGCTAATTTGTGAGCACATGTTCTTTATAGATTGATAGCAATGTAGCTTTGAATGCATCATCTAATAGGGTTATCTTACAACTTCTGTAATTACTTACTACATTAACCCACAAAAGTAAACCGTTATATATTTGGAGCAATCTCCTATATGAAATATTTATTATGCTAATAGTACACTTTAATTAATTCATAGTTCAACAAGTAATTTCATTTTATAGATTTTAATATTTAATTCAACGTGCCTGATGTTAGATTGCGCGTGATAATTGGGATTAGAAAAAAAATTGATAGTTTATTGAATAAATTATTCAAAGTGTTGTGCTTTAGTAATAAATGAAGACATGGATAATAAAACGGGTCGTAGTTCTAAAAATTTCCTCATCACTGTTAGTTTTTAGGTACACTAGTCATCTAAATACAAGAGTTTACGTTTTTCAGGAAAAAAAATTGAGAGTTTTCCATCTTATTACTTGATCATTATTAATTTTTGCTCCGATTCACTTACATATTTTTTCAAATTAAGGCCCCTCACAGATATATATCACCAAATATAATGTTCACATTAAAAAAAAGCGCAAACAAATAAAAAAAATTCCCTAAAATAAATAAAAATAAGTCACGTATATTTTATAAAATCTATTTTATACGTTCCAAAAAATTGGTTATAAATTAAGGAGGACAAACTTTAATGATGAAAAATATATTGTGAATGAGACTGAAAAATTAGGGAACAAGATGGTTGTCATAAAAAAACATATAAATATATTTATCACGCTTTATGGACATCTAATGGATCATTAATTAGCGCACAAGATGCTTGGGTCGGGGTGATGCCTTAAAAATCAGTCCATGTCTAATGTATGTAGTTTGCTTAGTAAAAAGCACTAGAACAAAAGCCTCAAGTGAGGTACTATTAACGAAATTGCATTTGAGAGTGGTGGGTGTGCGAGTGAAGAATTTTCAAAAGTTAAATTATGTAATGGAGAATTAATATCTTTTTTCACAATATTTCTAGGAAAAAAAATTGTTTTTAGATGAAAATTTGTAATGTATAAAAAATATTTGTGATGTTTTTCATTCAGATAAATGCTTTATGTACCGGCAAAAGCTTACCGCCTAGCTCAACCGGCTGACATGGCTTGCCACTTCAATTTTGAACAAGTTGATATGTCATAATAATTTATGTTCTTTATTTATCTTGTTGGATGGGTTGGAGTTTAATGGAATTTTTTTTAATTATAACTAATTTTTTCTCTCCTATTTTAATTTTCATTTTAATTTCAAACAAACAATTTAAAATATTATAAATTAATTTCTAAATATGAAGAAGATTAAATTAAAATATGACACAATAAGATTTTTATTTTACTTATCTAACATGATCACTAACCAATTAAATTCGATTATGACCTTCATTTTTATTTACCAAACATAAACGCGACCATTTTAAAATAACACGAGACCACACCAATTCTAATTTTTTTTAAACACGAGCATGAATGAAACAAAATGCAACATAATACGATATATATATATATATATATATATATATATAATAAGGAGGAAGGGTGTTTTTACTATTCAACAAGTTTATAACACATTTCATTGTGAGGATGAATGCCAACAAGGCATGAATGGATGGTTGGGATAGATTTGGCGAAAAATGGAGGGTGCACATCATTCAAGTGAATCTTTTAAAACATTTTGGTCTGCTACACGCTATACAACCATGCTTGCTCATTTACACCATACTTTCCCAGACCTCGAGCCATGCAGCTCTCACCCACCGCACACGTTAATTTCAACCCTTTATTATTTCTCTCTCTTGAAGTCTCAAATATTCTTCAAAACCTTTCTCTCTCACTTTGAACGCAGTTGCCTTTCTTCTAAACTACCAGGGGTTGTTGGGTATGGTGTTTTGTGTGTGCGTGTGTTTGGGTCAGAAGGTTATGAGGAATTGGGTGGGGGTAGACAGATTTGGTGTGTGTGTGTGTTACGCATCTCTTAGGGATAGGATCAAAGGTGAAAAAACCATAGTCTCTTAATGTTTACAAATATTCGGATTTTATATCTATTTTTCGTTTGTTTGTTTAGTGCAGATGTCTCATATCGTTTTTGGATATTGCGGTGTTCAAAGGTGAGAAAAGAATAATTATGTAAGTATTTTTCCTCTCCAAAAAATGGCATATCTTCATCTTATATGATTGTTGATAAAGTTGAAGTGAACAGAATCTATATCACACTGGATTTTGTTTTGGAGAAAAGGTTTTGTTCCATTTCCCCTCATTTCGATTTTTCATCTTTCTATCTGGATAAGCCACCGCCACCGTAAGTCCCTCTCCCTCTCCCCCAAAGATTTTTGTGGTTAGATTTGTATATGTTTTAGATTTTTTTTGTTTGGGTATTCTAGTTTGAACTTTCGGCAGTTTTTCAGTCCAACCTAAAAGATAATTTTTGTTTTTTTTGCCTTTGTCAACATCGTCTCAAGAAGTTTTTCTGTCCAACTTAAATCACCATCGGCCCAGAGCAGTATATTTTGGTTTATGATTGTATTTTATCTGAAATAGAGCACTATGAATTTTTTATACCGACTTTTACCCGATTTTAGCATGCGCATATTTTGAACAACAAATTCCAGAACAAGAAGAGGCTCGAGCAAGAGCAAGCATAGATCTAAAAATGGAGAAATTCTCCAGATTTTTTAATTGGATGAAAGGGATGACCAACCATTTTTTTATGTCGATGCAAGTTTTGTGAGAGAGAACCAAAGACGTAAGAATTAATTTTTTTTTGTTTTTGTTTGATTCTATACAATGGATACTGAAGGCTTAAATTCTTTTGAATTTTTTTGGCTAACGACATAGTAGCATGTGGGATATGGGTTTAGTTTGGATGGGTTCATCTGTCCGGTTTTTCCATGTCAGAATAGGAGAGAGAGGGAGGCGTGGGTTATGAGGGTATATGGCTTTTTTGGTGTTTTTTTATCAGACCTATGCATAGAAAACAGTTGTTAGGAAATATGTTCTTTTAAGCTTTAATATTATTTTTTTTTGTTCATAACTCATTTGTGTTTTGAATTGATTGTGTTGGAGAAGGTGGTATTTAGAAGACTCACTTTTTTTAGAGGTAATATACCCCTTCACCTTTTTTTACTGTTTTTATTCTCTCCAACTACCTGTGTTAATATACCTCTAATATTAGTCACAAATCTTAACATTTGTCCACTCACATTGCGTTTTGTTTGAAATCGTTTAAGCTATGATTCTTGGATGTAAATTTTTGGTGACGGGAGTTCTTCATTTATTTGGGCGATCTCTCTTCATTTATTGTTTGGTGATTGGCGTTCTAATGTTGACCATGTCTTTTGGTGTCGGCGTTCTACTGTTGGCCATGTTTTTTGGTGACCGGTGTTATCCGGTGATGACTTTAAAATTAAATTCTCTTTAAAAATATTTTATTATAAAATAAAAACATTTTTTTATTGAAAATACAAGTTTATAGATGTTTTTTTAAATATATTTATTTTTATTGAAGTTAAAAACGTAAAAATTTAAATTTTGTAAATCTATGAGTATAATTGATGTTTGATATTAAAATGTATCTTAAGGATTGAGTATCCCTACTTTTAGCTCTACAATTATATTATGGGGATGAAATTTCTAGCAGAGAGATGTGAGGTAATTAATGTAATTAATGTAGCCAGGTATCAAACAGTAAGAAAGAGGACAGATTGGGCAACATCTCGCGGAGCCCAAGGCAAGAACACTGCTATAAAGAAAAACTTACACATAAGCATTTTTTAATATAGAAAAAGGACAAGGCTGTCAAAAGGAACCAATGCACGGGGCCTAAGGGAACGAGACTGCTACGGCATTAATGTTTGTCTTGGACTAAGGAAATATTTGTATAGAAAAAAAAAAGAACCTTTAAGTTACATTCTATAGATAAGTATAACTATAGAATTTTGAGAAATGTTGGTAATATCTTGAAGTTTTTTCAAATCACGTGATCGTCTACAGGAAATATCAACAAATTATTTTGACTACCAATGTTATAGATATTTAGATATTTAGATTATTTTGAGTACCAATGTTGAGTTGCAATCCATCTTATTTAAATGAAGTTAGGGTTAGTCATTATTATTTTTTTGAATAGTGTTTTAATGTAGTTTGGGTGGTATTTAAAATATTTTTTGATTAATTACTAATGTAGAAAATTTAAATTTATACATTCACAAAAACTCCTATCTACAATTTCGAGTTGTGAATTAAAGTTTGTCCATGGTGTCATTCAAACCGAATAATTATATATGGTCTTTGTTTAAGTAAATAATCTTTTGAGTTGACCACCAAGAAAAAATATATTTATATTGTGTCAACGTTGAATCTCACACATAAGTGCGGAATAAATTTGTATTCTTAAATATAATTTTATCTTATTATTGTGTCAAAAACTCTTTGATAGAGTGTGCAGAATATTTTAGATTTCTTGAAAATATTTATAATTCTCATTGAATTTTGATTTTGCAAAATAGAGCATAAGAATTTCTCTTCATTTTATTTTGGAGAATTATAAACATCTATTTCGGGTGGAGACTTTTAATTTGCTACCTTTATAAATTATTTTTTTGCTTGGGTAGTAAAAGACATGGGACTCCAAATAAGTTGTTTTCTATGCATTTATGTGATTTCCACAAGCAATAATGATGCTGATAGAACTGTATGTGTGTAGGTGGATTCAGTAAAGGAAATTATCATTTATTAGAAACAAACAATTTTATTTACTTTGTATTATATTTTTTTACTACCATTTGATTTGTTTTAAGTAATGAAAAGTTGCATTTATTTACTATAGGTGAAACATATTAAAGTGGTGGAATGCAACCTTATTGATAGAACTATTATTACTACCACACCGAAAATAGTTTTATTGTCATGGCTACAACATGCACTAGGCTTGGAACATGTAATGGTTACACTAAAATAAATTACATGCATGCTATTGGAACATGCATTTATTAAATGATGAAAATTTTGGCTGACCAGTTTGGTAATATCCATCAAATACTCTCTCGGAATACTGTTTTATTTACATTGCGAAGAATTTAGTTGTAGTTGCACTACGCGTGTTATTGTATTAATATTAGGTGAAAAATCCGACCCTTAAAGACACGATTAATTCGTCGAGTTTTTATTAAAAAAATGGTATCCAATTTTTTTCTTTAATATAAGTAACATCAATTTTTTTACGCTTTATCGAGATTGACCCATCTTGAAAGTTTGTATTTATGTTTGGGTATTTGAGTTGACTTTAGTGGATTGCCCCATGCTAATATTTCTTTTGTGCGTAGAATTACCGACAATTCTATAACGATTGAAACTAATACATTTGATGAATAACAAATTACTAAAATATTTTTACTGTGCCATTACGACGTATTATACGAGGTCCAATATGAACTATTATTATTATTTCGAACTAAATATGACGTATGATCCAATCAATGACGTACACTTTGAAATTTTACATCGTGCCGTCAGGCACGGGCATACACTAGTATATATATATATATATATAACACAATTACGAACTAATTAAAACAGAACATGACCTTCAGTTTTTTTCCTAACACTAACACGACCAATTAAAAATGAAACAAGGCAACACAAATTCTGATTTTTTTTAAATGGGCACGAATCAATTAAAATACGACACAATACGAATGATATAACTTTTGCCAAAATCAGAGTTCCCATTATGCCATTTTTTCATTTTGACATGTTCGTGTCGTAGGCAGCAGTTATTGTCACTGGCACGGATCCGCATCATTTAATGGATGTGGGATCGCGCCATCGGCACTAACAAATCGATTTTAAAAGCTTTTTTATTTTGATAAAAACTATTATTTATTTTTTCGATAAAGTTGTTCTTCTTTTCTCGCTAAAATTGATTTTTTGTTTTAAAATTAGTCTGAAGAATGTTTTTATCCTTAAAAACACTTTTGTTTTTGTCGAAATTGTTTTTTAATCTTCATTACATTTTTTTCTTCAAAAATGTTTTTCTTTTGTTTTTGTCGTGTCGTGTCATATGTGTCGGTTGCGATATGCTAACAATAACCATTGTCGCGATTGACACATAAAAATTGATGTTGATATGTCTAAAACTTTTTTTCGTGGTTAAAACTTTTTTACTTTGATAAAAAAAGTGTTTTTATGTTTCGATCAAACAGTTTTTTTTTGTGTTAAAAACTAAATTTTTTAGTGTTTAAACTACTCAAAACAATGTATTTTGCTAAAAATATTTTTTTTATTAACTTTTGATTGGTTTTCATTAAAACTGCTTTTTTCCTCTTTTTTTAACAAGGCAACAACTATATATATTTAAAAAAAATGTATTTTGCCGATCACGACGCTGGTTATTGTCGCTGGCGTGACTTCACATTCATTAGACAATTACCAAGCGAACATGTCGTGTCAGCAAATCTCAATCGACACATATGACACAACACAACAATAACAAAATATAAAATATTTTTTTAGAAAAAAGTTGTTTGTAACAATTAAAAACAATTTTGACAGAAGCAAAAGATTTTTTTATCAAACAACTTTTAAAAAAGCAGTGATAATCAAAATAAAAAAAAATTAAAATCGATTTGTGGCGCGAACACCGAACCATTAAATGTTGCGGATCCGCGCTCGCCGTTTAATTTGGATCGTGATCGTGTTTGTTAAAAAATAGAATATTCATAATCGCATTGGGTAACTTTTTAATTGGTTTGTGTTAAGTAAAAAAACTGATTTCGTGTCTTGTCGTATTGTATTTTAACACATAATTTTAACATATGCTTTTTTACATAGATTTATATATAACCCGTATTTATGATTTTTCATTGTACTTTTTTTTTTAACTTGAAAGTTTTATTTTACAAAACTCCCAAATGGAAGTTGTTGTTTGGATATAACGAATCATCAGGCCACGCAAGAAACATTTCTCTTGGTTTATGCTTATTTATTTGCATGGGTGCTTGCCAACTCAGTTAGCCACATCAGCCGGTGGGGGTATTCCAGTGCATTTAACCGGTTCCTATAGCATTCCTCTTTTCAATCAAATAGGTCAAATGGATTTATCCATATATCATTGGATTACATATATGAAGCTTCACTTTTGGAGCATTTTAATTCCATTATTTCCGTTGATCAAGCCCAATTTTATAATGAGATCAAATTCAAAGGGTGAATTGGTAATTTTAAAAAAGTACAATAATATTTATACTAAACAAATTATGTTTGGGATATCATAACTCATAAGTTAAGATAAATATATATGTGAAATTATAGCCAAAAATATTATTAGCCTTAACAAAACAAAATGGTCTTAGTGTTTGTTTTTTATTGTGTGTTTGTATGGTATTTTGAAAGAGCAACAACACATATTTCTTTAACTTTACATATATTTGAAACAAAATAAACTATTTTTTTATAGTTAAGCTATGTCACAAATAAACTTTTTGATACAAAGCCATCATGTTGATATTTCCTTGATTCATACGTTTTCTATATGATTAGTAGAATTAGAGAAAATATGATATGATATGTGTAACTTCTCCTTCATTTCGTTCTCGGTAGTTTGATGAGATATTACACCCTTTAAAATTGTTGTTAGATTTATTAAGGTGTTTTTGGAATGTTTTGTAGTGTGGCAGTGAAAACAAATATACACAAATTTTTATTATTTTGATGTCTGAACCATGTTGCCTTAATAGTAGGAGAAGCATAATGAGATACCACCCATTCCCAAGACATTGTCGTATCACCTTTTTAACTGGTTTGGGTGGAGCCATGACCAAATTGGATTCCTAATTGATGGATTTTCAAAAGACGATAACGTATCGAATAAAGTTTTGATTAATTTTTTAATATTGCTACTGTAACAACCCTCACTTTTGAGGTCCTATTTTATATTTAGTTTGCTAGATATAGTGATTAGATATAAAGATGTTGGTATGTGAATTAGGTATTAATTTAAGAAAGAAAAGTTAATATCTACTATGATGTTTCATATTTACCATAAGTAGAGGTGAATTTTGCTATGTCGTGTTTTGAAATGTCATATGAAAAAAAAATGACATTTGGCTTAAAATGAAACCGGAACCTAAAATGAATTATAAAATTTCCAAATGATAATTTGGATGGTGTAGATAGTTCCGGGAGGTTCGAGATAGTCAAATTATGTGCCATTTTGTATTTTGAGGTTCCGGGCACTTTTGACTGGTTGTAGCTCATATGAGTAGTTGTGTATTATTTTACCGCGTATTAATTAGTTAAAGATTGAAAGTGGACCTAAGCCACGATTTATGTCTTGTTTAAGTCACTATTCCCCTAATTGATTTGGTAAACCTAGAGAAAGAAAAAGAAGAAGAAACCTTGGGAGAAAGGGAGAGATTGAAGCTTGGGTGATTGTTCTGGCATACAACTTCATCAAAATCTGAACTTGCAAGCTTGAGGCAAGTTATCTACTTGCTATTTTATGATTTAAGTAGAGTAATTAGCATTGATAGTTGTGGTCATGTATGGATTATGGAAGTTAGGGTTTTTATTTGATTTATGGGCTTTAGATTTTTGGAAGTTGAATTGATATGATTTTGAGGTAAATTATGGTTGGATGATGTATTTATGATCAGTTGGTAGCATTAAAGGATAGGGATTTGAGTCAGTTGAAGTTGGGTAGAATTTGGAGTCAAAGACTCCATAGACAAAACTTGGAATTTCTGTAGAATCGAATCGATTCGGCCTGGCCAAATCGATTCGCTGAGAGACAGTTTCCAAGCCTGAGTCGTCCGAATTGATTCGGCAATTATGCAGAAACTCACTTTTCCTGACCGAATCGATTCGTCTAGTCCGAATCGATTCGCCTTTAAGAACCCTAATCGATTCGGTTAGTCTGAATCGATTCGGAAAGCCTGAACTTTTCCTTTGTTCTTCTTTTCAAATTTTGACCCTTTCTTTAGGATTATGACCTAGGACCCTTCTTGTAAGAAGTAAAAATAGGATTTTAGAGTTTTAGTTGAGTTTGGTCGTTACCCTATAGTTGAGTGGGATCACTTGGGGTTACTTCAGGGGTACTTAAAGTGATGTTTAGGCATCACTTTTCATTTGGTAAATAAATGGGAAAATAGAATTCTAAGCCCATACGTGGAGATATTAGAGGCCTTTTTGAGGTATATTAAACCTTGTGACCTATTAGATTTTGGGAAGTTGTTTAGAGAATACTTCGGGACCTAAACGTATGATGAAATTGAATTAGAAAAATTCAAAGATAATGGTTTCTAGTAAAATGAAACACATGTGATTAATGGTAATGAAAATGAGATTAAATTGGTAATTGTTAAATTACTTAAACACATCTCTCTAAATGCTATCGTAAGGGAAGCTCGCGCATGAGGTGATTTCCCCTGACTATTGAATGCAGGTTGACTATAGTCTTCGTCCATATGCGGGGTTTGTATATGTTTTTCTTCGCTAGTGAGGTAATTCCGGGTGTGGTTATGACTCACTCGTAGGAATATGGCCACTTCCCGATGTGCATTAGGTGCCCAGGTTGCCTTGTATAGATAGGCCCTGGAAGATGATAGTCATTTAGGGGCGCGCCCAGTGGGGAAACTCGAAGGGGCAGTCTTAGAAACGTTATATGTATAAGAATATAACCTTTCTAACTCAAGTGCGACTTGAGATATGTGAATTGCCATAGGAATGAGATGGTAATGATATTCCTGCTAAGGAATGGAAAACGGAAAGATATATTGGAAATTATATTCCTACTAAGGAATGGGAAATGATAAGATATGTGACACGACTCAGAATGTGTCTCTAAAGTGTGTACTCTATAGGTTCAAGTGTAAGCCTGTCGTTCAAGTAATAATCCGACAAGTTGGGTATCGATCCTCAGGGAAAAAGGACAACGAAGTTGTGACGATGGGATAAGACGGAGGAATCCTAACGATGACTCTAAAAAGAAAGGAAAAGATTTGATTTTGTTTTTTGGGATTGATTAAACTAAATGCAATTATGAAATTATGATGAAATATGCAACTAACTAAATTATCTAAATGAAGAATGAAGAAATAAATTGAAACCTTTTGAACCTAAATGAGGAGAAAATAGGATGGAAATACAATCCCCCAACCCTAGTGTAATGTAGTGACAATGTTAATCATAAATTTATCCGACTAATCCGACCCGGAATTTAGGACTCCCAAGCATTACGTATACGAGGTTCAATCCCGCGTCATACCTAATCTGAGGATGGGTAAATCGGTATCGCAATAATTGCATTCAAATTGTACTCTAAATCATCACGAGTACCCAAAGGCAAACGAGATATAAAGATCCACAATTATTATGTAATCATGCGATACGATCAAAATTAATCATTAAATTCATGATGAATGGACGAATGCATGAAATAATAACGTTGCATGTGTAGGAATTCATGATGAAACTACTAGAAGCATGTAAATACGTATTATGAATGCGAAAACAGGTTGAATCGATTACGAAAACTAAGCATGCAAGAACAACAACAAAAATATTGAATCTTGAATTAAAACTTGAAAAACAAACCCTTAACAATTGAATCTTGAAGCAAATAATTCCTTTGATGTTCCTAGATGTTTCTCCTTCTTCCTCTCTGTCAAAAACTGAGTAAAACTACTCCTAATGGCTGCCTCTAAGTTGTTACCTACGTTCCCTATAATATTGGAGTGTTAAAAACCTAATAGGAGACTTGGGATCCAATCAGCATAAAAGGCAAAATTCGCGTATCAGGTACCCCGAACCGATTCGGGTGTACCTGTGAACTGGTTCTCCCCCCCAAACCGGTTTGGCCTGGGGTTCACGAATGTGTGCTGGCCTGGAGTTCAACACTTAGCATTTTTCTGGCTTTTCTCTTCTTTTCTTGGATTTTTCTTCAACTTCAACTTAGCATAATTTTTCAACCGTAGCTCGGATTTGGGTACCGTTTCTTCCATTGTTCTCGTTGCTCCGAGCTCTTCAACTTTCCAGTTGACTTCTCCTTCCGGATCTAGCTGAAAAATTACCAATTTTCCCTTGAACTTGCCTTCTTAGCTTTTCTAGCATTGTCTTGCTTCCTCCTTTGCACTGCTTGCATAATTAACCTGTAAAACCAATAGGAGAAGCACAAAACACGAAATACTCTCCACGAAGGTTAGTAGCATAAATGTGAATCAAATCCATATATGTTACATCACTCGGGCTCACAAAAGTACCGAAATTAGGGGGATAAATATACAATATTTATGCCCAATCAAACCCCCCTAACTTAGAACTTTGCGCGTCCCGAGCAATGTAAAAGAATGAGAGTATGAGTTAAGGAACCATCAAAGACTTTATTGGGATAGAGTACCTCTTTCGCGGGCAAGCGATTGCATTTAGCGCATGCAACAAGCCTTTAAACCTCTAGGTTACCCTAGTAGGACGAGTTGTGTCTCGTGAGGGTTTGTAGTGAATATACCCACAAAATTCGACTCAAAGAAAATTCAAAATATGCAAAAATTGAGCAATTCAAACTTTTCCACAAAATAGTCATCATCAAGTCATACTTACAAGTCTCCAACCGTAGTGCGTGTGTGCGAAGCCTGAAATATAACCACCAATTTCCATCGATTGATCATTACGTTACTTATCCGAAAATTCGTTTTGATTTCAATTTCTCACGGGATGTTCTCACAAACGAATCTCTCGGATTATGGCTATTCTCTCGGTATGCGTGATATAAAGAGTAAATGTAAGGGAAGCAAATTCACGCATACAAGTAGAAAGACGGACATTATACGGTGGCATGATATCATCATTGGATTACGGTTTTGAAAACGGGAACATTGCCTTTATTTCGCGCACTTAGCCTCTTATATTATCTTTCGGTGTCTTAGCTCTCTACGCGGTAATCAATTTTCGCAATTTGGGCTCGGTTAGGACTTTTTTGGGTTAAAGGGTGCCTTGGGTGAAATGAAGGAGGAATGGAAGGCTGGAATTGGAAAAGTCATTAATGATGTTCAATTGTGATTTTTCCGGGCTATTGCTCATTTTTTTTTTCTTTTTTTTTTTGTTTTTGTTGAGCATACTATTTTGTTCTTCTTTCCCCTTATTATGCACATTTTGGACTTGAAATCTGAATTTATCAATTTTCACAATTCCGGCTATTTTCGGTTTTTCGGGTTGTCAAACGAAAGGAAAAATTATTCGGCTCAATTTGGGTTGCAAAGGGTGATTTTTCGCTACTTTTTCTGGCCAAAATTTTGGGTGACAAACGAGGGCCTACTTCATTGTCCAAAATGCCAATTGCGTTACCATATGCGTTTCGAGATGAATTTAAGTTTAGAGACTAATTTGGCACGTTTTTCAAGGCAATATTGCGCACATTTTTCCAAACCGATCAAAATGAAAGAATTGAGATCCTTGACAACTTATTAAGCGCTAAAAAGAACTTTTGAGTTAACAATTAACTTGGATTGATTCAAAATCTCGCAAAACGTGATAGGCTCGAATCTCACCGGGTTTGTTAATCTCCACATTTATTCGTTAAGTCGTCAATTTCCGCACAATTTCCATCTTTGGTCAATTTCGGCTTTTTGTATGTTGGATGTTTACAGTTTGAGACTCCAATTTGACTTTTAATGATATTTTTGAAAAATTTGAATTCCAATTTTTATTTATTTTGAAAAAAATATTTTTGGATTTTTCAAAATTTTATGATTTTTTTGGAAATTTTGGGCATTTTTGAAAATTTGTGAAGTTTTAGAAATACGCACTTGTGACCCCCCCTAACTTAGACTTTTGCATTGTCCACAAGCAAAAAGGACTAAAATCTAATTCAAAGCGAATAATAAGTGCGGAAAAATTAAACAACCAAATGTGAAAAAAATGCAAGCTTGTATTATAACCATGAGAAGCCTGTGTTACATAACAAATGGGGAAACAACTGTGAACAATGTGCAATCCCTACCACAACAAACAATTACACCAAAATTTAAAAACAAGCATAGGTCATGGTGGAGGTGGGTGGGATGTGGAGGGTGCATTCGGATCATATGGGTCATAATAGAAGGGGGGAGGAGGACCGCCGAAGTTGAGCTGGTGAAGGTGGACTTGGAGTTGATACATCATCTGGGTGTCCCTTCGGTAGTCCGCTTGGTCTTGATTGTATTGGTTGATGAACCCGTCGAGACGGGCCTCAACCGCCGAAAGGCGACTATCGAAGTTTGCCCCCGGGGGCTCGAAATCGGAGTCCTCCTCCTCATCCTCAAATTCTTCCTCGTCTACGTCCATCATCGGGTCGTCATGAGATTCCTCGGGCACATCCTCTTCATGAATGGGACGGTCGGGGGTGAGCTACGCGCATTTGGCGTTCGCTTCTAGTGGTGGATTTGCCGCCAATGGGGCGAGGAAGACGAATTTGTTGCCCGGGGTCATCCACTCCCGCTTCCATCAATAGCTCCGTAATGAAACGGGCGTAGGGGAGTGCAACTTTGCCATACTCATCGTAGGCGGCACTGAGGATATCCGCATAGAAGAGTTGGGCAAGGTTGATAGTTCTCTCGGGGTCCAAAAAGTAATAGAGGAAATTTGTGTGACGTAAACGGACCACCGAGTCATTAGTGGTTTGGTGGATGGCCCCAAAAGCAATGAGGTGCGTGAAGCGCACAGTGGCGGCCAAACCACCAATAGGAAAGGACTCGCGCACCCATTCCACCCCGGGTGCCATGCGTGCGATGCATTCTTCTTTGGTATGGGGGGTAGCGTTGTTGGGGTATTGGAAGGGTACGGGGAGGATCACCCCTTTGGCACGCATTTTGCGTGCGATGATGGCCGCCGAGAAGGGAATTGTGATGCCGTCAAGGTACGCCTCGTGAAGCGTGGAGGATTTACGAACCAAGGTCGCATAAAATTGGCGAATGGAGGCATTAACGACGTTATTTCTCGTAGGGGCGAGGAAAGAGCACCACCCGCGGCGAGCAAATAGGGTGGTGACATCGCCCGGAAGGTGGTCCCAATCCACGAAACGTTCAATGTGAATGGGACGCGTATGCGAGAAGTATTGCTCGGCCCAATGACGTTCTTGGACGCATCGAAAGACCCCCTTACCCGGGTCGGCAAGGATGGTGGTATCATCATATTTCTTTGGGCGGAGGTTGGGGCGGCGTTGGCGCGTCATATTGACGGAAAGAGGGAGAGAGAGAGAGATAAAATATGGGAGAGAATATGGGAGAGAATAGAGTGAGGGAGATTGTTTTGGTGTGAGAAATGGAGGAGGGGTGGTGGGGTATTTATAGGTGTGAAGGGGTGGGTTTTTGGTGGCAAATATGAAAGGGTGGGAAGCAGAGGAGGGAAGGGGTGAATTGGGTTGAATTTGGGAAGGAGGGAAGTATTTGGAGGGAAGAAAAATGAAGGGGGAAGAAGGTGAAAAGAATGGAGGGAAGGGAATGAATTTGGAAAAGAAGGGGGGAAGAATCTGTCAGGTACCCCGAACCGGTTCTGATGTACCTGTGAACCGGTTCGCTCCCCCGAACCGGTTCAGGTTGGGGTTCGGGGTAGCAGGCTGGTCCGAACGCTGGAATTCACTCTTCTCTCCATTTCAAAGTTCTCTCTCATCCTCTAACTTGTGCATAAGGCCCCTAAAAACCTTCTAGACCCTAGGGCACCCTACAAATTCCTAGAATTCAACATCATGATATGTAGTAGCTCCCTTAAAATGCGTGCTAACTGATCTCTTTTGTAACTCAGGCTCCTGACTCCTAACTAACCTATTCACAAACGACTCCTATACACACAATTTCACCCCATACGCGTCGGGGGTGCGACGACCTCACGTTCTCAGCTCAATTGATCCCGTAAACGGGATCCGACAACCAAATTGTTTCGACCTCTTCTGCACACGCCTCAAGATATGGCTTTAGGCGTTGTCCATTTACTTTGAACGTGTTTTCCCCTTTTAGATCGTCTAGTTCAACAGCTCCATGGGGAAAAACGTTCTTAACGATGAACGGGTCAGACCATCGTGACCGCAACTTGCCTGGAAAGAGGTGAAGCCTAGAGTTGTATAGAAGAACTTTTTTCCCGGGATGAAACTCCTTTCTTCGAATGATGCTATCCTGAGCAAGTTTCATCCTCTCTTTTGAAATTTTGGCGTTCTCATACGCATCATTGCGTAGTTCTTCTAGCTCATTCAATTGAATCTTACGGGCTTCACCGGCTTTGTCTAAAGCATAATTCAATTGCTTAATTGCCCAATACGCTTTGTGTTCAAGCTCAACAGGAAGGTGGCAAGGTTTGCCATACACAAAACGGAAAGGAGACATGCCAAGTTGATTCTTAAATGCGGTACGATAGGCCCATAGTGCATCGGTCAATCTAAGGCACCAATCTTTCCGGGTAGGATTGACGGTCTTTTCAAGAATGTTCTTGATCTCCCGATTTGCTAGCTCGTCCTGCCCATTCATCTGTGGGTGATATGTCGTCCCAACCTTATGGACGATGCCATACTTTCTCATGAGCTTCTCGAATGGCCTATTGCAAAAGTGCGTGCCATTATCGCTAATTATCACTTCCGGTGCACCGAAGTGAGAAAGTATGTGTTCCTGTAGGAACTTTATCACCACCTTGTTGTCATTAGTCTTCGTAGATATAGCTTCCACCCATTTAGAAACATAGTCTACGGCGACTAGGATGTATAGGAACCCAAAGGACGAGGGGAAGGGACCCATGAAGTCAATACCCCAACAATCAAATATCTCAATGATGAGTATGGGGGTAAGGGGCATCATGTCGCGTCGAGAAATGGCTCCCATTCGTTGGCACCTATTGCATGACTTGCAAGCGTCATTTTCATTTGCATCCAGAAAGATTGTGGGCCAATATAGGCCGCATTGCAGAATTTTAGCGGCCGTTTTTTTCTTCGAGAAATGGCCTCCATATGCTTTCGAATGACAAAACTGGATGACTTTCTGGATCTCGTCATCCGGTACACATCGTCGGATGATTTGGTCGACGCAATATTTAAAGAGTAAAGGATCATCGTAGAAGAACATGCGTGACCAATTAAGAAACCTCTTCTTATCTTGCGGTGTCCAATTGGGAGGGACGGCTCCCGTGACAAGATAGTTCATTATGTCCGCAAACCAGGGATACGAAGAAGTGGAAAATAGTTGCTCATCCGAAAAATGCTCGTCTATGGGTATGGGATCACTAGGTACGTCGGACGAAAGCCGAGATAAATGGTCGGCAACGACGTTTTCTACTCCTTTCTTATCCTTGATGGAGAGATTGAACTCCTGTAGGAGTAGGATCCACCTTATGAGGCGCGGCTTGGCGTCTTTCTTCCCAAGTAGATATTTTAAAGCCGCGTGGTCGGTGAAAACAGTGATGGGAGAACCAATGAGATAGGAACGAAACTTATCGAGGACAAAGACTACCGCTAGCAACTCTTTCTCCGTGGTAGAGTAGTTGAGTTGAGGTCCGGTAAGAGTCCGTCTAGTGTAGTAGATGACATGAGCTTGCTTCTCTTTACGTTGGCCCAAAACATCCCCGATTGCGTAATCGCTTGCGTCACACATAAGTTCGAATGGTAACGACCAATTCGGAACTTGCATGATGGGAGCGGACACTAGCATGTTTTTCAATTTATCAAAGGAGCTTTGGCATGCCTCTGTCCACTCAAATGGTTTGTCCTTCATGAGTAGGTTGCTTAAGGGCCTAGCGATGGCGCTAAAGTCCTTAATGAACCTTCGATAAAACCCCGCGTGGCCCAAGAAAGAGCGCACGTCTTTTAGCGATTTCGGCGGGGGAAGATCAGCTATGACATCTATCTTAGCCCTATCAACCTCTATTCCGTTGGATGAAACAATGTGACCAAGAACTATTCCCTCGGTGACCATGAAATGGCACTTCTCCCAATTCAGCACTAAGTTTTTGTCCACACAACGGGTAAGTACTTTCTCCAACTTGTCCAAACAATGATCGAAAGAGGTGCCAAAAACGCTGAAATCGTCCATGAACACTTCGAGTCCTCTCTCGATCATGTCACTAAATAAGCTCAACATGCACCTTTGAAAAGTTACAGGCGCATTACACAAGCCGAATGGCATACGTTTGTAGGCAAACGTACCAAAAGGGCAAGTGAAGGTCGTCTTCTCTTTGTCAAGTACATCCACTTGAATTTTGTTATATCCGGAATAAACATCAAGGAAGCAATAATAAGGGTGGCCCGCAACTCTCTCAAGCATCTGATCAATGAATGGCAAGGGGAAATGATCTTCCCTAGTTCCCGCATTGAGTTTCCGGTAGTCAATGCAAACGCGCCAACCGGTGGTGGTGCGTTGGGAATCAAGCTCTCCCTTAGCAGTCTCAATCACAGTAATACCCGACTTCTTCGGGACGACTTGAATAGGGCTCACCCATTTGCTGTCCGAAATTGGGTAGATAATCCCGACATCCAATAATTTGATGATCTCGGTTCTCACAACTTCTTTCATGTTGGGGTTCAGTCTCATTTGTATTTCTTTAGAGGGCTTCACATCCTCTTCGAGATGAATCTTGTGAGTGCAAATCAAAGGACTTATCCCCTTCAAATCAGCGATGCACCAACCAAAAGCACTTTGGTGCTTCCTCAGAATTCTCAACAGTTTACCCTCCTACCCTTCATCTAGGCTAGAGGAGATAACAACAGGAAATGTCTCATCCTCTCCTAGGTATGCATATTTAATATGGGAGGGGAGTTTCTTTAGTTCAAGGGTTGGAAATTTTTCACTGGAGGGAGCCATGTGTGTATCCCTCGGAGGTAATTCCTCGAACCTAGAAACCCAATTAACCTCTCTCACGTCCCTGTCCGGCATACTCTCATCGAGTAATTCTCTCAACCTTCCAACCTCCCTCTTGAAGTGGGTATACGCCCCCTCACACTCATAGCTCGTCGTTAAATAGGACTCTAAAGCGTCGCCACCGAAATTTTCCTCAAAGTACTCTTATACTACTTCGTCGATGAGGCTCACCACGTGAAGATCATCTTCCTCCCCTGCATTTTGGCCTATGTGGAAGATGTTAGTATCCAAGGTCATGTTCCCAAAAGTGAGTTGCATTCGCCCATTTCTTGTGTTGATGATTGCATTAGTTGTAGCTAAGAAAGGGCGCCCAAGGATGATGGGAACATGATTGCTCGAGTTAAAGGAGGGCTCCGTGTCCCAAATGACAAAATCTACCGGGAAGTAGAAAGTGTCAACTTGGATGATCACGTCCTCGACTACGCCTCGAGGGATCTTCACTGATCGATCCGCTAATTGGAGAGTGACCTTTATGGGATTGAGGTCGCCCAAATCGAGTTGCCTATAAATGGAGTAAGGGAGTATGTTTACACTTGCCCCCAAGTCAAGTAAGGCTTTCTCAATTCTATTTTCTCCAATGATGCATGATATAGTGGGTGCACCAGGATCTTTGAATTTGGGCGGGAGATCAGTGAGTAGAATGGAGATCACGTTCTGAGCTAGAAATACATTCTTTTTTACCTTCATCTTCCTTTTTACCATCAACAAATCTTTTATAACTTTTCCATAAGCTGGAATTTGTTTGATGGCATCGAGAAAGGGTAAATTTAGGTTTACTTGCTTAAGTACTTCTAGCACTTCATCACGTGGATTCCCTTTTTTAGCGGGAATCAACCTTCAAGGAAATGGTGTTGCGGAGGGTGGTTTAACTACCACCTCAGGCTCACTAGTGTCTTCCTTATCACTCTCGTTCAAGGGGACATCTTCGGCCTCTTTCGTGCCGGGCGAAATCTCCTTATCTTTTGTTGTGTCGTGTGGAGGAGGTGATAAATCAACGACTCTTCCACTACCAAGAGTGGTCACTGCTTGACATTGCTCCTGATGTTCAGTGGATGTGGAGCTAACACTAGTTTGACCTTGGGGAGGTCGTTGGCCTTGGGCAGGGAACTTGCCCTTCTCTTGAACACTCAACGAGGATTGTATCTTTGACAGATTTGCATTAATGTCGCCGATCAGACGATCATATTTGGCATTGGTTTCAGTCTGACTTGTAATGAATTGATTCATGGTATCCTCGAGAGTTCTCCGCTGTGGCGGAATATAATTTCCATGGGGTGGCGGTGCTTGCACATGTCCTTGCATGTGTGGAGCCTGTTGAAATTGTTGTGGTGGAGGAGGGGCAACATGCGAAGAAGGGTTCATTGCGGCATGTTGTTGCCCGTAGCTAAAACCGGGATGATTCTTCCACTAAGGGTTGTATGAATTCCCGTGCGGGGCACCGAAATTACCCTTATAGCCTCCTATACCACTAACTTGCTCTTGCAACATTACTTTGTAGGCGGGTATCGTCGGGCATTCCTCAGTTGAATGTCCCGCCTCACAAATCGCACACACCTTCACGGCGGGGTTCGAAATGGGTCCAGCTAGTCCTTTTCCATATACCTCGCATTGGTCTCCAAATCCTTTCTCAATGGTGTCCAATCGACAATCCGTCATAGAGTTATTATCTACGTGGAATAGGCCGGATGCCGATGGGGCCGTGGTGGGTTGTCGATTTCAATTTTGAGCATTCGGGTCAGAGGTATCCTAAGATTGGGTAGTCTCGACGACATACCTCATGTGAAGATCAGCATCATGGGCATCTAGATCGACAAACGGACCGCTTCCCATAGTTTCAGCAAGTTGTTTGGAGTTAAGATTTAACCCATTATAGATAAAGGAGATGATTTGCGATGGATCAAATCCATGATGGGGGCATGAAGCCACTAACTCGTTGAAACGTTCATAACATCGATGGAATGGCTCATTTTCATGTTGTCTAAACTCTTGAATTTGAGCCTTGATAGAGATTGTTCGATGTGTTGGGAAGAATTTCTTGAGAAACTTAGACTGTAGCTCATTCCAGGATGGAATCGATCTTGGAGGTAAAGACCATAGCCAGGCTTTAGCTTTATCTTTAAGCGAGAAGGGGAAGAGTTTGATGCGGATTACCTCTTGTGTGCAGGTTTGATCATTAAGAGTATCACACACGTCCTCGAATTCCTTTATATGGAGGTATTGCTTTTCAGAATCCATACCGTGGTAATGTGGTAGCGTCTGGATCATCCCATTTTTGAAACAGAACTGCCCGACATTATATGGGAGTATAATGCATCCTGGAGTGACAGTGCGCTCAGGATATAAGAATTCTCTCAACGGGCGGTACGGAAGCTCGTCCTCACCGATAGGTGCATTACTATGTTGCGACATCTCTCTCTCACTTGACGATTCGGCGCTCTCACTGAGTGTGCACGACGTGTGTCCTACGAATGAGAATGGAGTGTTGCTAGAGATTGAGTGTGATGGTGTGGGCGGTGGGATCCAAAACTGTGGGGCGTTCGGAGTGTGGGGACTATCAGGATTATACTCAACAAGTGGATTTTCGTGAATGCTGGTTGGAGTATTATGGGGTGTGGGAGTGGTTTCAGAATTTTGCATTAAAGCTTAGGAGAGAGGATAATTGTGAATCTTTTTGTGGTTTTTATTTTTTATTTTTTTTATTTTTATTTTTTATTTTTTATTTTTTATTTTTTTATTTTATTTTTTTTGGTCAAAGCTTTGGATTAACTCGATCTAATCCTAAGTCTACCTAGTTCCCCGGCAACGGCGCCAAAAACTTGACACGACTCAGAATGTGTCTCTAAAGTGTGTACTCTATAGGCTCAAGTGTAAGCCTGTCATTCAAGTAATAATTCGACAAGTCGGGTATCGATCCTCAGGGAAAAAGGACAACGGAGTTGTGACGATGGGATAAGACGGAGGAATCCTAATGATGACTCTAAAAAGAAAGGAAAAGATTTGATTTTTGTTTTTGGGATTGATTAAACTAAATGCAATTATGAAATTATGATGAAATATGCAACTAACTAAATTATCTAAATGAAGAATGAAGAAATAAATTGAAACTTTTTGAACCTAAATGAGGAGAAAATAGGATGGGAATACAATCCCCCAACCCTAGTGTAATGTAGTGACAACGGTAATCATAAATTTATCCGACTAATCCGACCCGGAATTTAGGACTCCCAAGCATTATGTATACGAGGTTCAAGCCCGCGTCATACCTAATCTGAGGATGAGTAAATCGGTATCGCAATAATTGCATTCAAATTGTACTCTAAATCATCACGAGTACCCAAAGGCAAACGAGATATAAAGATCCAAAATTATTATGTAATCATGCGATACGATCAAAATTAATCATTAAATTCATCGGATTAACGTTATACACATGCAATAACACATCAGGTTGGGTTCATGCATCCCAACCTTTAAAACCTAGCCGGACATGTTAAATGGACGAATGCATGAAATAATAACGTTGCATGTGTAGGAATTCATGATGAAACTACTAGAAGCATGTAAATACGTATTATGAATGCGAAAACAGGTTGAATCGATTACGAAAACTAAGCATGCAAGAACAACAACAAAAATATTGAATCTTGAATTAAAACTTGAAAAACAAACCCTTAACAATTGAATCTTGAAGCAAATAATTCCTTTGATGTTCCTAGATGTTTCTCCTTCTTCCTCTCTATCAAAAACTGAGTAAAACTACTCCTAATGGCTGCCTCTAAGTTGTTACCTACGTTCCCTACAATATTGGAGTGTTAAAAACCTAATAGGAGACTTGGGATCCAATCAGCATAAAAGGCAAAATTTGTGTATCAGGTACCCCGAACCGGTTCGGGTGCACCTGCGAACCGGTTCGCCCCCACAAATCTGTTCGGCCTGGGGTTCGCGAATGTGTGCTGGCCTGGAGTTCAACACTTAGCATTTTTCTGGCTTTTCTCTTCTTTTCTTGGATTTTTCTGCAACTTCAACTGAGCATAACTTTTCAACCGTAGCTCGAATTTGGGTGCCATTTCTTCTAGTGTTCTCGTTGTTCTGAGATCTTCTACTTTTTAGTTGACTTCTCCTTCCGGATATGGCTGCAAAATTACTAATTTGCCCTTGAACTTGCCTTCTTAGCTTTTCTAGCATTGTCTTGCTTCCTCCTTTGCACTGCTTGCATAATTAACCTGTAAAACCAATAGGAGAAGCACAAAACACGAATTACTCACCATGAAGGTTAGTAGCATAAATGTGAATCAAATCCATATATGTTACATCACTCGGGCTGACAACAGTACCGAAATTAAGGGGGGTAAATATACAATATTTATGCCCAATCAATATGGGAAGAAATGAGATTTATTTTATTTATCTTGCTTAATATAATAACTATTGGAAACTTATATAAATGCATTACCACATTTGATGATTTGGTTGTTAGATTATCATTCATATTATCCATGATTTATTGTCCATATCATTCATGTTTCTTACTATTCTGGGAATCATATTTAAATCGGGCCCTGATCCGTTCACTTTTCAGGTTCTTCATGTTGATGTATCCGATCAGGTACTCCTCCGCAAGGGATCCCGTTATGATTTTCTTACTCCTTTGCTTTTGACGAGCTGTATGATCTTGCGGATTATTACAGGATGTTTGTTAGACGCCTTCATTTTTGGACTCTAGATATGATCGGATCTTTCATTCGGGGTAGTGGCCCATCTTTTGTACTTGTTAATGAATGTAGAATGTAAAATATTGAATTGTTGAAACACTTTGATTGTAACTGTGGATGGACAGATTATTCTGTCCTTTTATTGTATGTTGTTTTGGGTATTTACCTACATATTCCCTTGAAATTCCACTTTCATCAGATTTGGCTTGTTTAATTTCTTTCTTAACTCTTTATCAAACCAAAATCTTTGACAACCTGCTTTCTGATTTAAGGAGTGGTTTTCCCGTATACCTATTTTATTGTTATGATGCTGAGGATGATATCCATCCATGATTCCGTCACGTCGAGGTATCGGGCTGGCCACCCCTTATTTCGGAAATGCTGGTTGTCACAGATGTTATCAAAGCATCTGGTTCTAGAGTCTTTTGGATCTTTGTGTACTTGTCACGTTCTACCGTAGCATTTTTGATATAGAGCCAAATGTTAGGACTGCTTTGTTCCTTGTGCTTACGATATTCTGCAAAGTAGAATGTTTTAAGTACAATTCTAACTCTATTATTTCTCCATCTCAGATGCCTCCTAAAAGAGGTTGCCCGGAAAGATGCCATAGGGTTTTAGATGAGGATGTTGGTCCTCCCCCGCCGCCACAAGGAACATTCAATGATGCGGATGTGGCGAATATAATGGCTCAAGCAGTTAATGCGTCCATGACAGCGGTGGCCCAACAAGCACCACAGGCTCAACGAAGAGCGCAAGATGCCCAAGTTCCTACCGGACCTTCTTTGTGGGAGAGAGCTAGAGAATCCTTTCTAAAGGATCAGCTCCCGGAATTTGACGGGAGCTTGAATGTTATAAAGGCGAATCAATGGAAGAAAGATATACAACGCCACCTACGTATGGTGGAGTGTGGTGAGGATAGGAAGCAAGTCCTTGCTACTTTTAAACTGGTTGGGGCCGTATTACACTGGTGAGAGTCCGTGACTACGCCAGAATAGAGGGATACCATGTCGATCTCTGAATTATGAGTTTTGTTCAATCATAAGTACTTTCCTCCCGCAATTCAAGGGGGGATGACAAGGAGGTTGCAGGACCTTATGCAAGGGGAGAGGTGAATAGAGGAATATGAGGAGGAATTCACCCGGTTAGCAAGTTTTGTACCGGATGAAGTGACTCCCGAAGAAAAGAAAGTTTCGAAGTTCATGAGAGGGTTGAACTGGAGAATCCCACAACACTTGCTGGGTAATCCGGATTTACAGACTTTTGGGGAAGTGATGAATGCATCTTTACTACATTGCCAAGAGCATAGATTATTTTTGCCAAGTGGCAAGAAGACTTCCACAGTGGGGGGAGCGGGAAGGCCGGGAGGTAGTGGGATTGGAGGAGGAGTCTTTCCTTCATCCCAACCTTCAATCAGTAAACAGAAAGAAAGGTATCCCCAACAGGGGGACTTGTCGAAGAAGCAGCGTTCCAGTGGGTTTAAGTCGGGGAACCGTAACAATAGGCACGGCCAGGGTGCCCCAAAACAACAAGCAGGTCGTGGTGGTCAGGGAGGTAGAGGCCAGCAAGGCCAAGGTGTGAATCAATTTATAAATATTCATGGTCGAAATGCCGAAAATATGATAGGTCGGTGTTTCCAATGCGGGGAAGCGGGTCATTATAAGAAGGAATGTCCTCAGCTGATTGGGGGACAGTTTCCTCGAGCTCCACAGCAGCCGTATGTTCAGTTCCCTCCATAGGTGCCTAACGCAGTTGCTCCTCCACAATAGGGTCAGTTAAAGTACGGTAGGGTCTATCATATTCGGGATGCTATGCTTTTGCCAGCTCCGCTGGCACCGCCAGCCATTGAGGGTAAGTTCCTTATTGAGGGACATATGGGTCGTGTTTTATTTGATACTGGTGCAACGCATTCGTTCATTTCTAGGAGCTTTGCTCAGACCACTGAGATGATTAAATCTGCTGAAAGAACTTTTACAAGTGTGGATTCCTCTATGGGTGATGGTTCACTCATCTTCTTTGTTTTTAAAAATATAGAAATCTCTCTCGGTAATTTATGTTTTGAGGCCGATTTACTCGTCCTGGACATTGTCGGGTATGACATGATTTTGGGTTTGGATTGGCTTATGAAGTATCATGCTATAGTAAATTGCTACGGGAAGAGTATAGTCTTCGTCGTTCCAGGACAAGAAATGTTCCTAGTAGTTTTACCTCGTTTAGAGGGGAGTACTAGTACTTAGTTGTATTGCATTGTCGAGGAGACTTCTAGGGATGTAGATGTTCCCTTGGATTCTATTCCGGTTGTGAATGACTTTGAGGAGGTTTTTTGGGAAATATCGGGTTTACCTCCTAGCCGTGAGATTAAGTTTGTAATTGATTTAGCGCCGGGAATGAGGCCTATTGCGAGGGATCCATATCGAATGGCTCCTATTGAAATGATGGAGCTACGAGATCAAATTCAAAAGTTATTGGAGCAGGGATTTATTTGGCGTAGCACATCGCCGTGGGGTGCTCCAGTGTTGTTTGTTAAGAAAAGAGATGGTTCTCTCCGGTTGTGTGTGGACTATAGAGAATTGAATAAGGTCACCATTAGGAATTAATACCCTTTACCTCGTATCGATGACTTGTTTGATCAACTTCGAGGAGCGGTATACTTCTCTAAAATCGATTTGAGGACGGGGTATCACCAATTGAGTATAGGGGAGGAGGATGTATCCAAGAATGCTTTTCTAAAAAGGTACGGGTCCTATGAATTCTTGGTTATGCCCTTTGGACTAACCAATTCCCGTGTTGTATTTATGGACCTCATGAATAGAGTGTTTCGGGATTTCCTGGACCAATTTGTAATTGTGTTCATCGATGAAATTTTAGTCTATTATCGAACAGAATCAGATCATGCTAGGCATTTTAGGTTGGTCCTAAAGAGATTACGGGACCATCAACTGTATGCCAAGTTTGAGAAGTGTGGCTTTTGGTTAGAGGAGGTACAGTTTTTGGGTCATGTGGTGATGTCCCAGGGTGTATCAGTGGATCCGGGCAAGGTGGCTGCAGTGAGGGAGTGGGGTCAGCCAATGACACCTACTGAGGTTCGCAGTTTTCTGGGTTTGGCGGGTTATTACCGTCGGTTCATCAAGGGTTTCTCTAAAATTGCTAGCCCTTTGACAAATTTGACCCGGAAAGGGGTGAGATTTATTTGGGATAATTCTTGCCAAGATGCATTTGATGATCTTAAAGAAAGATTGACTTCGGCCCCGGTCCTTGCATTGCCAAAACTGGGATTAGAATATTTAGTATTCACCGATGCATCTCTTCAAGGATTAGGAGGTGTACTTCAGCAAGAGAGACGGGCTATCACTTATGCTTCCCGCAAGTTGAAGCCCCATGAAAGAAACTATCCGGTGCATGACTTAGAACTAGTCGCAGTTGTCTTTTCCTTGAAGATATGGAGGCACTATCTCTTGGGAGAGAAGTTTAGTCTTTTCACGGACCACAAATCGCTGCAATATTTATTTTCACAGAAGGACTTGAATATGCGACAACGCCGATGGTTAGAGTTCGTGAAAGATTATCAATTAGACATTCATTATCATCCCGGTAAGGAGAACGTTGTAGCAGATGCCTTGAGTAGGAAGCCCGATGGAGAATTAGCTGAGGTTTGGAAAGCTAAATGGAAGGAACTCAGTCGGGAGGATGCGGGGGTGAGAGAATTCATGTCGGTGATGACCGTTACTCCTTCTCAAATAAAAGTTATTTAATCAATTGTCAAATAATATTTAATCAACTGTAATGTCTTCATAACAAAAGTTATATTTAATCAATTGTCAAATAATATATGATTGAATTAATTAAAAAAATATATAACGCCCTGATAAAAAAGAGTGCCCACTAAGACCTCTATAGTCATTCCCGCTTTAAAATAAAGCGATTTACTCAATTATGAATAACCTTTTGGCTTTCAAAATCTTACATTTCTCTCAAACGTTAACTTGTTGGTTTTCCACCCATATGCATTAAAGTTAAGAGAATGCAAAAGGGCTAACTATTTTGATATGTATTAAAGTTAAGAGAATGCAAAAGGGCTAACTATTTTTATAAATAAGCCTACGCACATCGATTCTACATATCCCTTTGGCCAACATTTTATTATTGTTCTTTGTGAGTATAGAGAGCTTTGATGGAGAAAAACAACTATTGTCGTTCAAATGAGGTGAATGTGTCAAACTTCAAGATAGATGAGGAGGTCATGCCAAAAGAAGGAGATAATAAGAATCTCAAAGAAACCAACCAAAATGAAGTTGCTATTGAGAATAAGGAACTCATGCCCACATATGAGGAAAAATCTAAGATTGAGGCAAAAGAGGATGTGCATTTTGAAAATAAAGAAAATGAAATCATTTAGAAAAAAAGATGGAGTACCTATAAAAAATGAGGGGTTGGTTATGGAGGAGAATGAAAAAAATGCTATGATTGGGAAAAAAGATGGCGCGACTGATACAAAAGATGAGTTGGCAGTGTCCGAAAATGAAGAAAATTTGAAGGTAGATGAAATGATTGGAAATGAAACTATGAAGAATGAGATCAAAGAGGAAAATGATGAATTGAATCTTAACAAAGAGGAACCCGTTGAAGTCGGTATTCGATGAGGCATGGGTGCTTCTATTATCCAACACTAGCTTATATATTTATATTTTATATATGAATAACGTGGTGGGAAATGTATTTGGGTTTGGTGTCAATGATTGAAATGGTGTTCGTGGGATAATAAATTTTTGAAATGGGTAAGAGCATAGTTGTATTTTTGGGCAATTTTTGTTTGGATCTGTTTCAATACATGGATGTTATGAATCTGTGTTCCCATTCTCTAATATTACATGAATTTACTACATGTTAATAACTTTCTCTCTGACTCAAGATTTATTTGGTTTGTATTTTTTAAGCTTTATTTCTTTGTTGGAAACTTTTTTTTAATAACGATGCAATATGCGTGTAGTTTTTCTTTTACTAATGTCTGAATTAAATTACGTAATACATAATTAATTTTTTTTCACAATCTACCTAGGAAAGAAAATAGTTTTGAGATGAAATTTTAAATTGTATAAAAAATATTTGTGATATTTTTCATTTAGAGAAATTGCTTTATGTACCGGCAAAAGCTTACCCCCTAACTCAACTGGCTGACATGGCATGCCACTTCAATTTATCTTGTTGGATTGATTGGAGTTTAATGGACAAAATTTTAATCATAACTAATATTTTCTTTGTTATTCTAATTTTCATTTTAATTTCAAATAAATAATTTTAAAATATTATAAATTAATCTCTAAATATGAAGAAGACTCAATTAAAATATGACTCAATAAGATTTTTATTTTATTTATCTAACACGATCTCGAACAAATTAAATTACAATATGACCTTCATTTTTATTTACCAAACACAAACACGACCATTTAAAAATAACACCAGACAACATCAATTCCTATTTTTTTAAACATGAGCATGAATAAAATAAAATGCAACACAATATGAAATATACATTTTTTATTTATCTAACACTGTTACGAACCAATTAAAACAGAACATGACCTTCACATTTTTGTACCTAACACTAACACGACCAATTAAAAATGAAACAAGGTAACACAAATTCTTATTTTTATTTAGATGAGCACGAATCAATTAAAATACGATACAATACAAAATATATAATTTTTGCCTAAATAAGAGTTCCCATTATGACATTTTTCATTTAGACATGTTCGTGTTGTAGGCAGCGGTTATTGTCGCCGACGCGGATCCGCATCATTTAATAGATGTGGGATCGCGGTAGTGGCACTAACAAATCGATTTTAAAACATTTTTTATTTTGATAAAAACTGTTATTTATTTATTTTCGATAAAGTTGTTCTTTTTTTCTCCCTAAAATCCATTTTTTGTGTTAAAACTGGTTTAAGAAACGATATTTTCTTTAAAAAAATCTTTTATTTTTGTCAAAATTGTTTTTTATTCATAAGAACGATTTTTGCTAAAAAAAAATTTTCTTTTGTTTTTGTCATGTCGTGTCGTGTCGTGTCATTTGTGTCAGTTGCGATACACTAACATCACGTTTTGCGATCCGCAAACAATAACCAGTGTCGCGATTGACACATAAAAATTGATGTTGACATGTTTCAAACTTCTTTTTCTTGGTTCAAACTTTTTTTTAGTTTGATAAAAAATGTGTTTTTATGTTTCGGTAAAGCTATTTTTTTTTGCGTTAAGAACTATTTTTTGTGTTTAAACTAGTTAAAAAAATGTATTTTGCTGAAAATATTTTTTATTTATTTTTGTTTGGTTTTCGTTAAAACTGCATTTTCCACTTTTTTTAGAACTCAACAACTATATGTATTTTTATAAAATGTATTGTGGCGATCGTGAAACTGGTTCTTATCGCTGGCGTGACCCCACGTTCATAAGACAATTACCAATCGAACACGTCATATCAGCATATCTCAACCGACACATGTGACACGACACAACAAAAACAAAAGAAAAACATTTCTTTTGCAAAAAGATGTTTGTAACAATAAAAAACAAATTTGACAGAAGCAAAATAAAAAAAAAATTAAAATCGATTTGTGGCGCGGAACTAGATCCATTAAATGATTGGGATCTGCGCTCGCTTTTTTACTTGGATCGTGATCGTGTTTGTTAAAAACTAGATGATTCATAATCACATTGTTTAACTTTTTAATTGGTTTGTGTTAAGTAAAAAAATGATTTCGTGTCTTGTCTTATCTAATTTTAAAACATAATTTTGACATATGTATTGTTACATATATTTACATATAACGTGTATTTGTGATTTTTGATTGTACTGTTTTTTTAAGTTGATAGTTATATTTTACAAACAAAAAATTAATGACTTGGATGAGTTTTTAACTCCCAAATGGAAGTTGTTGTTTGGATAAACATCATCATGAGGCCACACAAGAAACATTTCTCTTGGTTTAGGCTTATTTACTTGCATGGGTGCTTGCCAACTCAGTTAGCCACATCAGCCGGTGGGGGTATTCCGATGCATTTATCCGGTTCCTTTACCATTCCTCTTTTTAATTAAATAGGTCAAATGGATCTACCCATATATCATTGGAATACAGATATGAAGCTTCACTTTTCGATCATTTTTTATTCCATTATTTCCGTTGATGAAGCCCAATTTTATAATTAGATCAAATTAAATGGGTGAATTAGAAATTTGAAATAAGTACAATAATATTAATACTAAACAAATTCTGGTTGGGCTATCATAACTTATAAGTTAAGATAAATGTATATGTGAAATTAGAGCCAAAAATATTATGAGCCTTAAGAAAACCAAAGGCTGTCAAAAATTGTTTTTTATTTAGTGTTTGTATGGTATTTTGAAAGAGCAATAACACATATTTCTTTAACTTTACATAAATTTGAAACAAAATCAATTTTTTTTTTGATAGTTATGCTATGTCACAAATATATTTTTTGATACAAACCCATCATTCTGATATTTCCTTAATTCATACTTTTTCTATCTGATTAGTATAATTAAAGATAATGTGATATGATATGTGTAACTTCTCCTTCATTTCATTTTGGATAGTTTGATGAGATATTACACCCTTTCAAATTGTTGTTAGATGTTTGAAAACTAACTCCTTTACTTTTGACTTGTTGTTGAGATTAACTGAGAAATTATTGCGTCACACTTCATATTAAGGTGTTTTTGGAATGATTTATACTGTGGAACTTAAAACAAACGTACACTAATTTTTATTATTTTGATGTGTGAACCATGTTGCCTTAATAGTAGGAGAAGTATATTGAGATACCACCCCTTCCTAAGACATTATCCTATCACTTTTTTAACTGGTTTGGGTGGAGCCATGACCAAATCAGATTCCTAATTGATACATCTGCAACAGACGACAACTTATCGAATCAAGTTTTGATTAATTTTTTACTATAACTACATGATATGACCCGTAACAAAATTATTTGAACATGGTCCAAACGAAATACAAACCTGATTGGACATGATATGTAAAATACCGAAGGCTTAGTGAGTTTGGACTTAGTGAAGGTGATTTTGACACGAATTTGCTAACAATGAGTCTAATTACTCTTTGTTGATGGTTTATTTTCCAAATATAATTCCTAACGAGTCTAAAAACTCAATTTTTGTAGTTTCCATATTCTTTTTGGCGAAAACAGTACATTTATACGAAACTAGCTGATATGTACAAGTGGTATCTTTATGTAATAACCCTCGCTTATGAGACCGTATTTTATAGTAATTACTTAGTATAGTAATTAGAGACCAGTGTTGGGTTATGATTTGAATGTTAATTCAATGTAGAAAAGTTGATATTTATTATGAGATTGCATGCATATCATAATTATGGAAAATATATTGCTATGTCATGCTTATTAATATCATCTGAATTTAAAATGATATTTGGCTTAATAATGAAACCGGAATCTAAATTGAATTTTAAAATGTCCAAATGATAATTTGGAGGTTGCAGTTGGTTCCGGAATGTGCGAAATAGTCAAATAATGTGCCATTTTGTATTTTGTAGTTTTGGGCATTTTTGACTGGTTGTGCCTTAATTATGCTATTGCGTATTATTTTATCGCACTTTTGGTTAATTAAGTGGGGCATTTACCTTAAGTCACGACTTAAGCCTATTAGGTCTTCTAATTTCCCCTAAATCCCTTCCTAAACCTAAGAGAGAAAAGAGAAGTGTAGAGAGAAAGCTTTGGAGATTGAGAGAGATTGCTACTACACCAAGGAATCTGCATATTTGCTGAATCAAGGCAAGTTTTTACTTGCTATTTGTGTCTTGAGATAGATGATTTGTGTGATAATTGTGTATTGATGTTAGTTTATCAAACTTAGGGTTTTATTATGTATATTTTGGGTTTTGATTCACTTAAAGATGATTCATGAGGTTTTAAGATGATCAACAGCATCATTGATATTCTTATAGTGTTGGTATATGAGTTTGGTTTGGAGAAAATTGAGTTTGGGTAGAAAATGGAGTCCAAGGCTCCATAGCCATTTCTTGGCAAAATCGCAGGCCCGAATCGATTCGGCCCCCTGGGCGAATCGATTCGGCTAGGGCCAGTGCTCAGGTCTTGTGGACCGAATCAATTCGGAATTGGACCGAATCGATTCGGCAGTTATGCAGAAACCCAGATTTTTTGACCGAATTGATTCGGCCTCCTGAGCGAATCGATTCGGCTTTTATGCAGAATCTCAAACTTTCTGGCCGAATTCGATTCGGCCAAGGGGGCGAATCGATTCGGTAGCCCTGCACTTTTTCAAATTTTTCCTTTTTATCTTTAACCCCTTTTCTTTAGGATTATTGATTAGGGACCTTCTTAAATGAAGTAAACCTAGGGTTTAGAGTACTAGTTGAGTTGGGTCGACACCCTAGACTCGAAAGGGTTCATCTAGGGTTATTTCAAGGGGGAATTCAAGGTGATGTTTAGGCGTCACTTTTGTCTTGTAGTTTATATCGGTCTAGAATATATTAAGGTCAATTTTGGAGACTTTAGAATTCTATTCGAGTTAGTTTTGACTTGATGGTTTATATTAAAGCCTAAAAGAGGCCTTGAGGATAACTTTGGGGTATGAATTCCTTTTGAGGATGCTATGTCGGTACGAATTACATATAGTCCCGATTTAACTTATACATTTATTTAAAATGGGAAATTTATTAAGGTAAATGATAATTTACATATTCATGTAATGGAAATAAATAAAATGAATGTTACACACCTCTCTAAATACCATCTTAAGGGAAGTCCGCACGATAGGTGAAGCCCCCTGGCTAATGAATGCAGGGTGGATATAGTCCTAGGCCATGGGAGCTCTTATGGTTGTATATTTTTCTGTGCTGGTAGGAACATTCCGGGTGTGGTCTTGGCTACCACGCAGGCTCATGGCCGCTTCCCGACATTTTCGATAGGATCCCAGGTTGTCTTATGTTAGGCCCTGGAAGATGATGGTTATTTAGGGACGCGCACAGTGGGGAAACCCGGACGGGTGGTCTTAGAATCGTTATACTTATATTTATGACTATTCTAATTATCGAGTTGGACTCGATGGAACATTAATTCCATAAAGAGCAATTTTATGCCGCAAAGAGCATGTTATTGAAATTAGTGCCATAAAGAGCACATGATGATAATTATATTCCTGATAAGGAATGGAAAATGAAGATTGATATTGAAATATGATGAAAGATGTTAAAGGCTCATAAGCACTTTTAATTCTGTGTATTATGAATCTCACTCTATGTAGTTCTTCATCCGTTTTAGTTCCCTATATGATGTTAACATGCTAGACTATCATCCATGCTTAATTGTGCATCATTGTCATACCTGTCATTTATCTATTGATCACATATACCCGGCCCTGACCGGTTCTCCATTTCTTGTTGTATCTATATATATATGATCCGTTCAGGTGTTCCACCGCACGGTCTCCAGTAATGACCCTTCCTTCCTATGAATATTGAGGAGCCGTGACTTTGTGCGGGTTTCACGGGATTTTGTGTAGACGCCTCCTTTTATGTTTCTAGTTATGTTCAGTTCATTCGGGCTTGTTGCCCAAACAATTGAAATTGTATAATGAATTTATTATGTAACACTTGGTACTATGTATGTTGTATGGATCGTATTGACCGACGTTTCATTCGGTCCTTTGTATCTTTCGGGTTTTCATATGCGCTTGTGGGGGTTTCCACCCTCTATTTCTATTATGGGTTGTTGAAAATGTTTTCTTTTTACTTCAAATCAAAGTTTTTGATAACCCGTTTTCTGGAATATAGAGTGGTTATTCCTTATACTTTATATATTGTCGTGATGCTGAGGATGATATTATCCATGATTTCCTATTTTAATCGGGGTATAGGGCTGGCCACCCTTTATTTCGGATAGCGGGTTGTCACAGATGGTATCAGAGCATCAGGTTCTAGAGTCTTTAGGATCTATGCGGACTTGTCACGTTCTACCCTAGCGTTCTTTGATATAGAACTTAATGTCAGGACTGCTTTGCTGCCTATGTATGCGATCTTCTGCTAAATAGATTGTCTTATATTATGTTTTAACTCTATCTCGTCTTTATCTCAGATGCCGCCGAAAAGAGGACGTCCCGCTAGACGTAATAGGGTTGTTGAGGATGAGTTTGGTCCTCCACCGTAGCAGGGGAGTATCAGTGCTGCTGAAGTGGCAAATATTGTGGCCCAAGCTGTCAACGCCGCGATGACTGCAGTGGCCCAACAAATGCCACAAGCCCAAGTCAGGGGACAAGAAGCACAAGTTCCCACGGGACCTTCTCAGTGGGAACGGGTTAGGGAATCTTTCCTTAAGGGGCATCCCCCGGAATTTGAGGGAGGTTCGGATGTTATCAAGGCGAACCAATGGAAGAGGGATATGCAGCGCCATCTTAGGATGGTGGAGTGTAGTGAGGAGAAGAAGCAGATTCTCGTTACTTTTAAGCTGGTCGGGCCGACTTTACATTGGTGGGAGTCCATGACGACACCCGAGCAAAGGGATACTATGTCCATCACAAATTTGTGGGTTTTGTTTGATGGGAAGTATTTCCCTCCCGCAGTTCAGAGGGAAATGCAGAGGAAGCTGCAGGATTTGGTTCAAGGGGAGAGGTCAGTTGCTGAGTATGAGGAAGAGTTTACCCGATTAGCCAGTTTTATACCGGATGAAGTAACTCCAGAATCGAAGAGGATCTCCAAGTTTGTGGGAGGTTTACATTGGCGAATAAAACAACATTTGCTGGGTAATCCATCTCTGGTGACTTTTGGTGATGTGATGAATGCCGCTTTGCTCCATTGTCAAGAGCACAGATTGTTTTTGCTAAACAAGAAGAAGGTTGTTACTATGGGTCAAGCGGGGAGGCAGGGAGGAGTTGGGAGCGGAGGGGGAACATTTTCTTCATCCCAATCCTCGGGGAACAAGCAGGTTGAGAGGGATCCTCAGCAGGGGGATCCGTCCAAGCGTCAACGTTTCGGAGGGTTTAATGCTGGTGGTAACAATAATAACAGGCAAGGTCAGGGTGGTCAGCAACCGCAGGGAGGTAGAGGTGGAAATGGTGGTAGGAGCCAACAGGGCCGAGGTGCGGGTCAATTCCGCAATAACCAAGGTAGGAACCAGGATGTTTCGACAATCAAATGTTTTCAGTGTGGGGAGCTGGGCCACTATAAAAGGGCGTGTCCTCAGTTGGTTGGAGGGAATCTTCCTCGGGCCCCACAGCAGCCGAATGTACAGTTTCCGCCTCAAGCGCCTAATCCGGTTGCTCCTCCTCAACAGGGGCAATTGCAGTACGGAAGGGTTTACCATCTTCAGGAGGCTTTGCTTCCTGCAGCTCCTCCAGCACCCCCAGCGATCGAGGGTAAGTTTCTCATTCAGGGGCACTTGGGTCGAATTCTATTTGATACGGGTGCTACACACTCCTTTATTTCTAGAAGTTTTGCTCAGACTACCGGTTTGATAAAATCTGCTGAAAGTACTTTCACTAGCGTCGAATCCTCTATGGGCGATTGCTCATTGATTTTCTTCGTATGTAAAAATGTAGGAATTAACCTTGGTGACTTATGTTTTGAGGCTGACTTACTCGTCCTTGATATGGTCGGGTACGATGTAATTTTGGGTATGGATTGGCTAGTGAGGTACCGTGCTATAGTGAATTATTACGGGAAGAGTATAGTTTTTGCGGTTCCGGGACAAGAGATGTTCCTGGTAGTTATGCCTTGTATGGAAGGGAGCACGAGTGCTTATCTATATTGTATTGCGGAAGATGCATCTAGAGATGTCATGGTTCCCTTAAATTCTCTTCCGATCGTTATAGATTTTGAAGATGTTTTTCGGGAGATACCGGGGTTACCTCCAAGTCGGGAGATCGAGTTTGTGATTGACTTAATGCCGGGAACTCGACCGATCGCCAAAGCTCCTTATCGAATGGCTCCTGTGGAGATGAGGGAGCTGAGAGATCAAATTCAGAAGTTACTGGAGCAGGGCTTTGTTAGGCGTAGTACCTCACCATGGGGTGCTCCAGTATTGTTTGTGAAGAAGAGAGACGGTTCTCTCCGGTTATGCGTGGACTATAGAGAGTTGAATAAAGTCACCATCCGGAATGAATACCCTTTACCTCGCATCGACGACTTGTTTGATCAACTTAGGGGAGCTTCCTACTTCTCCAAGATCGACTTGCGGACGGGGTATCACCAATTGAGGATACGAGAGCAAGATGTATCCAAGACGGCATTTTTGACCCGTTACGGGTCTTATGAATTCTTGGTTATGCCCTTTGGGCCAACCAATGCCCCTGCAGTGTTTATGGACCTTATGAATAGGGTATTTCGGGATTTCCTTGACCAGTTTGTCATTGTATTTATTGATGACATCCTAGTCTATTCTCGGACCGAGACGGATCACGCTGCTCACTTGCGGTTGGTCCTGCAGAGATTGAGGGATCATAAATTGTATGCTAAGTTTGAGAAGTGTGGCTTCTGGTTGAAGGAAGTTCAATTTTTGGGGCATGTGGTGTCGTCCCAAGGCGTGTCTGTGGATCCGAGTAAGGTGATCGCGGTAAAGGAGTGGGGTCAGCCCACGACGCCCACTGAAGTTCGTAGTTTTCTGGGCTTGGCGGGTTATTACCGTCGATTCATTAAGGGCTTTTCTAAAGTTGCTAGTCCATTGACGAATTTGACCCGGAAAGGAGTAAGATTTGTTTGGGACAGTTCATGTCAAGCGGCTTTCGATGAGCTCAAAGATAGACTGACTTCAGCTCGAGTCCTGGCATTGCCAAAGCCGGGATTGGAATATCTCGTCTTCACCGATGCATCTCTTCTGGGGCTAGGAGGTGTTCTTCAACAAGAGAGACAACCCATTGCATATGCTTCTCGTAAGTTGAAGCCTCATGAGAGGAACTATCCGGTACATGATTTGGAATTCGCCGCCGTTGTATTTGCCTTGAAGATATGGAGGCATTACCTCTGGGGGGAAAAGTTTAGTCTTTTCACCGACCACAAATCGCTGCAGTACCTATTCTCCCAAAAGGATTTGAACATGCGCCAGCGCCGTTGGTTGGAGTTTGTGAAAGACTACCAATTTGATATTCATTATCACCCCGGAAAGGCGAACGTGGTAGCAGATGCTTTGAGTAGAAAGCCTGATGGAGACTTAGCTGAGGTGTGGAAAGCTAAGTGGAAGGAACTCAGCCTGGAGGATGCAGGGGTGAGAGCATTCCTTTCCGTGATGACGATTACTCCCACGATTATAGCAAAGGTTGTGGAAGCTCAGAAGAGGGATAAAGTTTGTCAATACCAGACAAGCCAGTTGTTGTCCGAGGGAGTGAAGTCTTACTCAATTGGTTCTGAGGGTGGACTACGCTTCCATGGAAGACTTGTGGTTCCCGATGATGGGGATTTGAGACGCGCAGTTATGGCGGAATCCCATGGGTCCAAGTTCACGGTGCATCCAGGCGGAGATAAGATGTACCAAGATATGCGCCGTTTGTATTGGTGGGCGGGTATGAAGAAGGATATCTCTGAGTTTGTGTCTAAATGCACTACTTGTCAGTTGGTTAAGATTGACCACCAGCGACCGACAGGTTTGTTGCAACCGCTCGAGATTCCCGTGTGGAAATGGGAGAGCATTTCGATGGACTTTGTTACGGGCTTGCCTAGATCGCAAAAGGGTCATGACTCAATTTGGGTGATTGTCGACCGTTTGACTAAGTCGGCACACTTCTTGCCCGTGCGCACTGATTTTGATACCGCTCGTTATGCCCAGTTGTTCATTGAGGAGATCGTTAGACTCCACGGGGTACCTTTGAATATTATCTTCGACTGACATAAAATATTTGTGTCCCACTTTTGGCAGAGTTTCCAGGAAGCAATGGGGACCGAGTTGAAGTTAAGCTCTTCCTATCATCCTCAAACAGATGGCCAGACCGAAAGGGTAAACCAGATGTTGGAGGATATGCTTCGTATGTGCATACTCGACTTTAAAGGCAGTTGGGAACAATATCTTCCGTTGGTTGAGTTTGCTTCCAACAACTCATACCAATTTACCATTGGGATGGCGCCCTATGAGGCTCTGTATGGCAGGCCTTGTAGATCGCCCGCTTGTTGGTTGGAAGTGGGTGATAACAAGTTCCTTGGACCTGAAATGATCCAAGACACTTCTTCGAAGATCGAGCTTATTCGAAATCGCATACGTGTAGCTCAAGACCGTCAAAAGAGCTATGCCGATGCGGGTAGGAGACATATGGAATTAGAGGTTGGAGACCAAGTGTTGGTGCGAGTGTCCCCGATGAAGGGCATCAAACGTTTTGGGAAGAAAGGAAAGCTTGCACCGCGCTTTGTTGGACCTTTCCCTGTAATTGCAAAGGTTGGTTCCGTGGCATACCAACCTGCCTTTCCGGAACCTTTACAACAAGTTCATGATGTATTTCACGTCTCGTCTTTGAAAAAGTACAGAAGGTGTGAAGGTTCCCTTTGGCACATTCCTTTCGAAGATATCGACTTTCAGCCCGATGTTTCTTATGAAGAACAACCGGTTGCTATCTTTGAGTTTGGGGAACGAAAGTTAAGATGTCGGGTGGTGCCTCTAGTGAGAGTCCATTGGAGTCATCATCATGCTAGCGAATCATCTTGGGAACGCGAGGATGAGATGCGGGAGAAATACCCACATCTTTTCTCATGAGGTATGCCTGAATTTTGGGGGCAAAATTCCCTCATAAGGGGGGGAGTATGTAATAACCATCACTTATGAGACCGTATTTTATAGTAATTACTTAGTATAGTAATTAGAGACCATTGTTGGGTTATGATTTGAATGTTAATTCAATGTACAAAAGTTGATATTTATTATGAGATTGCATGCATATCATAATTATGGAAAATATATTGCTATGTCATGCTTATTAATATCATCTGAATTTAAAATGATATTTGACTTAATAATGAGACCGGAATATAAATTGAATTTTAAAATCTCCAAATGATAATTTGGAGGTTGCAGTTGGTTCCGGAATGTGCGAAATAGTCAAATAATGTGCCATTTTGTATTTTGTAGTTTTGGGCATTTTTGACTGGTTGTGCCTTAATTATGCTATTGCGTATTATTTTATCGCACTTTTGGTTAATTAAGTGGGGCATTTACCTTAAGTCACGACTTAAGCCTATTAGGTCTTCTAATTTTCCCTAAATCCCTTCCTAAACCTAAGAGAGAAAAGAGAAGTGTAGAGAGAAAGCTTTGGAGATTGAGAGTGATTTCTACTACACCAAGGAATCTGCATATTTACTGAATCAAGGCAAGTTTTTACTTGCTATTTGTGTCTTGAGATAGATGATTTGTGTGATAATTGTGTATTGATGTTAGTTTAGCAAACTTAGGGTTTTATTATGTATATTTTGGGTTTTGATTCACTTAAAGATGATTCATAAGGTTTTAAGATGATCAATAGCATCATTGATATTCTTATAGTGTTGGTATATGAGTTTGGTTTGGAGAAAATTGAGTTTGGGTAGAAAATGGAGTCCAAGGCTCCATAGCCATTTCTTGGCAAAATCGCAGGCCCGAATCGATTCGGCCCCCTGGGCGAATCGATTTGGCTAGGGCCAGTGCTCAGGTCTTGTGGACCGAATCGATTCGGAATTGGACCGAATCGATTCGGTAGTTATGCAGAAACCCAGATTTTCTGACCGAATCGATTCGGCCTCCTGAGCGAATCGATTCGGCTTTTATGCAGAATCTCAAACTTTCTGGCCGAATCGATTCGGCCAAGGGGGCGAATCGATTCGGTAGCCCTGCACTTTTTCAAATTTTTCCTTTTTATTTTTAACCCCTTTTCTATAGGATTATTGATTAGGGACCTTCTTAAATGAAGTAAACCTAGGGTTTAGAGTAATAGTTGAGTTGGGTCGACACCCTAGACTCGAAAGGGTTCATCTAGGGTTCTTTCAAGGGGGAATTCAAGGTGATGTTTAGGCGTCACTTTTGTCTTGTAGTTTATATCGGTCTAGAATATATTAAGGTCAATTTTGGAGACTTTAGAATTCTATTCGAGTTAGTTTTGACTTCATGGTTTATACTAAAGCCTAAAAGAGGCCTTGAGGATAACTTTGGGGTATGAATTCCTTTTGAGGATGCTATGTCGGTACGAATTACATATAGTCCCGATTTAACTTATACATTTATTTAAAATGGGAAATTTATTAAGGTAAATGAAAATTTACATATTCATGTAATGGAAATAAATAAAATGAATGTTACACACCTCTCTAAATACCATCTTAAGGGAAGTCCGCACGATAGGTGAAGCCCCCTGGCTAATGAATGCAGGGTGGATATAGTCCTAGGCCATGGGAGCGCTTATGGTTGTATATTTTTCTGTGCTGGTAGGAAGATTCCGGGTGTGGTCTTGGCTACCACGCAGGCTCATGGCCGCTTCCCGACGTTTTTGATAGGATCCCAGGTTGTCTTATGTTAGGCCCTGGAAGATGATGGTTATTTAGGGACGCGCACAGTGGGGAAACCCGGACGGGCGGTCTTAGAATCGTTATACTTATATTTATGACTATTCTAATTATCGAGTTGGACTCGATGGAACATTAATGCCATAAAGAGCAATTTTATGCCGCAAAGAGCATGTTATTGAAATTAGTGCGATAAAGAGCACATGATGATAATTATATTCCTGATAAGGAATGGAAAATGAAGATTGATATTGAAATATGATGAAAGATGTTAAAGGCTCATAAGCACTTTTAATTCTGTTTATTATGAATCTCACTCTATGTAGTTCTTCATCCATTTTAGTTCCCTATATGATGTTAACATGCTAGACTATCATCCATGCTTAATTGTGCATCATTGTCATACCTGTCATTTATCTATTGATCACATATACCCGGCCCTGACCGGTTCTCCATTTCTTGTTGTATCTATATATATATGATCCGTTCAGGTGTTCCGCCGCACGGTCGCCAGTAATGACCCTTCCTTCCTATGAATATTGAGGAGCCGTGACTTTGTTCGGGTTTCACGGGATTTTGTGTAGACGCCTCCTTTTATGTTTCTAGTTATGTTCAGTTCATTCGGGCTTGTTGCCCAGACAGTTGAAATTGTATAATGAATTTATTATGTAACACTTGGTACTATGTATGTTGTATGGATGGTATTGACCGACGTTTCATTCGGTCCTTTGTATCTTTCGGGTTTTCATATGCGCTTGTGGGGGTTTCCACCCTCTATTTCTATTATGGGTTGTTGAAAATGTTTTCTTTTTACTTCAAATCAAAGTTTTTGATAACCCGTTTTCTGGAATATAGAGTGGTTATTCCTTATACTTTGTATATTGTCGTGATGCTGAGGATGATATTATCCATGATTTCCTATTTTAATCGGGGTATAGGGCTGGCCACCCTTTATTTCGGATAGCGGGTTGTCACACTTTATTCACAAGTCTCATACAAACAAGGTACATATCAAAACCCACGACTTTATGAAAGAGAAATATAACGCTCCCATTCTATATTGTATGAATTTAATGTTTGTTTATTGAGTCTCACTTCCAAAATACAGTAAAATATTATCTTCTTCGGCTTATTATACTTGTTGGTATCTTTTGGGGTTTAAGAATTTCATTAGTGTACATAGGATATTTCAATTTTAGCTTCACGTATTCTCATAATGTAGACATAAATTTGTGGTAATCTATTTGGAAAAAAAATTAGTTGTAATTGAAATTCACCCTATAAGGAAAATAATAATTTGTGCACTTAGGGTACATATTTTGAGTCTCAAAATAGTAAATACTGGTATGCAGGCCACACGATGCGTAGCCAAGTTTATTAAATTCAAAGATATAAATGAGATTTAATTCTGAAATAAAAACTAAAAAGCAATATCATTACAAAGTTTTTATAAGAAATTCAATGAACTGTTTAATATTAAAGAATATTTTAGCCATGGCCATGAAAAAAATGAAACTACATTTCTTCATATTTCCATCCGTGCATCGCGCAGGGTTTAAAACTAGTCGTTAGTAAATAGCGTCCAAAGTTAGTAAAACAACTGTAATGTCTTCATAATAAAAGTTATATTTAATCAATTGTCAAATAATATATGATTGAATTTATTAAAAAAATATATAATGCCCCTGATAAAAAAGAGTGCGCACTAAGACGTCTATAGTCATTCCCGCTTCAAAATAAAGTGATTTACTCAATTACGAATAACCTTTTGGCTTTCCAAATCATACATTTCTCTCAAACGTTAACATGTTGGTTTTCGACCCATATGCATTAAAGTTAAGAGAATGCAAAAGGGCTAACTATTTTTATATGTATTAAAGTTAAGAGAATGCAGAAGGGCTAACTGTTTTTATAAATAAGCCTACGCACATCAATTCTACATATCCGTTTGGCCAACATTTTATTATTGTTCTTTGTGAGTTTAGAGAGCTTAGATGGAGAAAAACAACTATTGTCGTTCAAATGAGGTGAATGTGTCAAACTTCAAGATAGACGAGGAGGTCATGCCAAAAGAAGGAGAAAATAAGAATCTCAAAGAAACTAGCCAAAATGAAGTTGTTATTGAGAATAAGGAACTCATGCCCACGTATGAGGAAAAATCTAAGATTGAGTTAAAAGTGGATGTGCATATTGAAAATAAAGAAAATGAAATCATTGAGAAAAAGGATGGAGTGCCTATAAAAAATGAGGGGTTTGCTATGGAGGAGAATGAAAAAAATGCTATGATTGGGAAAAAAGATGGCGCGACTGATAAAAAATATGAGTTGGCAGTGTCAAAAAATGAAGAAAATTTGAAGGTAGATGATATGATTGGAAATTAAACTATGAAGAATGAGATCAAAGAGTAAAATGATGAATTGAATCTTAACAAAGAGGAACCCGTAGAAGTCGGTATTTGATGCGGCATGGGTGCTTCTATTATCCAAGGCTAACTTATATATTTATATTTTATATATGAATAAAGTGGTGGGAAATGCATTTGGGTTTGGTGTCAATGATTGAAATGGTGTTCGTGGGATAATAAGTTTTTGAAATGGGTAAGATCATATTTGTATTTTTGAGCAATTTTTGTTTGGATCTGTTTCAATACATGGATGTTATGAATCTGTGTTACCATTCTCTAATATTACATGAATTTACTGCATGTTAATAATTTTCTCTCTGACTCAAGATTTATTTGGTTTGTATTTTTTAAGCTTTATTTCTTTGTTGGAAACTTTTTTTTAATAACGATGCAATCTGCGTGTAGTTATTCTTTTACTAATGTCTGAATTAAATTTCGTAATGCAGAATTTTTTTTTTCACAATCTACCTAGGGAAAAAAATAGTTTTGAGATGAAATTTTATATCGTACAAAAAATATTTGTGATATTTTTCATTTAGAGAAATTGCTTTACGTACCGGCAAAAGCTTACCGCCTAACTCAACTGCCTGACATCGCATGCCACTTCAATTTAGAACAAGATGATTTGTCATAATAATTAGTCTTCTTTATTTATCTTGTTGGATTTATTGGAGTTTAATGGACAAAATTTTAATTATAACTAATATTTTCTCAGTTATTCTAATTTTCATATTAATTTCAAATAAATAATTTTAAAATATTATAAATTAATCTCTAAATATGAAGAAGACTCAATTAAAATATGACACAATAAGATTTTTATTTTATTTATCTATCATGATCTCGAAAAAATTAAATTAGAATATGACCTTCATTTTTATTTACCAAACACAAACACGACCATTTAAAAATAACACGAGACAACATCAATTCCTATTTTTTTCAACATGAGCATGAATAAAATAAAATGCAACACAATATGAAATATACATTTTTTATTTATCTAACACTGTTACGAACCAATTAAAATAGAACATGACCTTCACATTTTTGTATCTAACACTAACACGACCAATTAAAAATGAAACAAGGTAACACAAATTCTTATTTTTATTTAGATGAGCACGAATCAATTAAAATACGATACAATACAAAATATATATTTTTTGCCTAAATAAGAGTTCCCGTTATGCTGTGACAACCCGCTCCAAATAATAACGGGTGGCCAGCCCTATACTATAATAAATCAGGCATCCCAGATGGCACAGTCTCAACATCAACATACAACATTCAAATATAAGGCTAACTACCCGAAATCGTGAAGTGCGAATTGCCAAAATTTTAAACTTTTATTTAACAACAACAAAACCAATTATACACAAAACCAACAATATACATCTATCTATGATGAAAAGTGCATGCTCCGATAATATGAAAGAGTACAATACATTGTACAACAAAAAATCTCATCAATGGAATACCCGAATATGCTGTCGGGTAATAGACAATACAATAATCTGAGAAATGAAATATGAAAGTGTTAATTTACAACACTTGAATACTAACTCAATGTAAAAACTGAATCATAATTTAGATATACAAAGATAGGAGTCGACTAAAGCAAAATACCGCAACTGTCCGCAACTGCCATGGCTCCACGAACCCTGGATGGAGGAACATCAAAGGCGTCCTTGCGGAGGAACACCTGAGGTAACACAATATATACATGGAGGGGGAAAATATAAACGGGTCAGAGCCCGAGTTTTGAAAAATAGTTTATAGCAAGTGTATTAAAATGCATAATGATTATAAATGCATTATTACATGATTTAGTTGGAACCGAACACTCCATAAAAGTTCAACTCACCTCTCATCTAAAGCGCGCACTAAGCGTATGCACGTGTCTCCAAATGGATGTCCGATTCTAATTAGGTAAGAGGGTTCTAACTTAAACCCAAATAAAGTATTTAAGTGAAACCATCTAACCTATTCCCCAAATTTTATATTTATTTCTATTTTCTTTAAGTTATATACATTAACTTTAGGGTAATTGTTACAGTTATCTTTATAATGTTCATTTGTTGAACATATAAAGTTACATGATCAAATCATGTCCACATCATCACAATACATCAACAATCTCATATACTAGAATTTATGTTCTAGTGATGCCCTTATAAGGCATGAAACCATATATAATTATTATATGAGTTATTAGTATCAAGAGTTGAGGACTAAATGTAATAACCCTCTCTTCTGATAGCCCATTTTATATTTATTTACTATGTGAAGTAATTAATTATAAAATGATGGATGTTGAGTAAATATTAATTTAATGTGGAAGGTTAATGTTTACTAAATTGTTGTAAGGTTACCTGATGAGTAGGTAAAAATATCCATGAGGTGATTTATGGTGTCATAAGATATAAAATGACAATTTGGTTTAATACGAAACCGTAACTTAAAACGAGTTATTAAATTTCCAAATGATAATTTGGATGGTGTAGTTAGTCCCGGTAGGTGTGAGACAGTCAAAATAAGTGCCATATTACATTTTGGCATTTCGGGCACTTTTGACTGGTTTTGGCTTAAATGTGTAGTTGCGTATAATTATATCGCGTATTGATCACTTAAGTGGGCTTTTGAGATTTAATCCCCGTTTTATTTCCCACCCATATTCCCATTCTTCCATTTTATACAGTTGAGAGAGAGAGAAGGGAAGAAAGCCTTGGGAGAGAAAGAGAAATTTGGATATTTAAGCTTGGATCATTGGCTACACCAAATCAAATCTGCATGTGCATGATCAAGGCAAGTTATCTACTTGCTATTACCTGATTTAAGTAGAATAATTCGTGTTGATAGTTGTGAATTTGTTGTGTCTAAATCATTTTAGGGGTTTGTTGGATTTTTTGGTATTAACCCTTGGAAATGGATTGGATGATAAATGATGTTAAGGTTAGTAGTTAGAGGTATTTAGGGTGTAGGAATTGCATCAAATGATTTTGGTTGGGGTTAGTTTTGGAGTTGGGTAGAAATTGGAGTTCAAGACTCCATAGCCATTCTTGGCATTTTCACAGGGGCGAATCGATTCGGCCCCTAGGGCGAATCGATTCGCATAGAAGCAGCTTCCCAGGTCTGTGTTTCCGAATCGATTCGGGTTAAGGCCGAATCGATTCGGCAAATGAAGAAACTTGAAATTTTCTACTGAACCGATTCGCTTTCAGAGCGAATCGATTCGCTGGGGCGAATCGATTCGGTCCTTAGGGCGAATCGATTCGGTTCCAGCAGTTTTCGGTCATTTTTCCTTTTAAACTTTTATCCTTCTTCTTTAGGATTAGAATCTAGGAACCTTCTTGAATGAAGTAAACTTAGAGTCCTACAATATTAGTTGAGTTGGTCGCCACCCTAGATTAGAATTGGGTCATCTGGATTTATTCCGGAGAGGTTTAAAGTAATGTTAAAGCATTACTTCTTTTATTAAAATTTTTAGAAGATAGGAAAGTAAATGACCTAACTTGGAGACTTAGAGGCTTATCAAAGTTATACGAACTTTGGAGATTCGTAGGATCGTAATGATCATTTGGACATTTATTTGGGACTTGTAATTTGAGGAATATTAATGATGATATTCGATGGGAATTAGGTTCGCATAAATGAACCCAAATGTGTTTAAAGATGATAGGTTCAACTAAAATGAACCACGTTGTTTAATGATGTTAGGTTTAAATAAAAAGAACCAATCACATGGTTAATGGAAATGGAAATTGTTAATGAATATTGATTATGATGTTGAGATTAAAAATGTAAATATTAATTTACTGTTACACACCTCTCTAAATGACATCATAAGGGATGTTCGCGCGCATGGTGATGCCCCCTGGCAAATGAATGCAGGGTGGATATAGTCCTAGGCCATGTGAGAGTTTGTTATATGTATATTTTTTGTGATGGGTAGGAGATTCCGGGTGTGGTCTTGACTATGCCGCAGGCACATGCCTGCTTCCCGACGTCTTACGTTGTAGGATCCCAGGTTGTCATATGATAGGCCCTGGAAGTTGATGGTCATTTAAGGGCGCGCACAGTGGGGAAACCCGGACGGGCGGTCTTAGAATCGTTATATGTATATGATTATAACTATATTTTCATCAAGTGGGACTTGATGGTTGTTAAACGCCACAAACAGCGTATGATATGTGCCATAAAGAGCACGAAATTGAAATTTATGTGCCATAAAGAGCACTTGATATTAATGATATTCCTATTAAGGAATGGAAAGATAATTAACTATAAAAGTTAATAAGTGAAAGGAAATGATATCTTCTTGATTTAACCAAATAAATGGTTTTATTCCTATTAAGGAATGTAAGAAGGATATGGAAATTGGATTTATGAGGAAAGGTTTTAAACTTAAGTTATTTACTTTTCTTTCTTTTATGTACATGCCATTTCACTTCCTCATTCAGTTAAATTGTAATGTAAGTTTATCATCCTTATTATTCATGCATAACTGTTCATTTCTATCATGCTTTTTATTCTTCTGGTGATCATATAAAACCTTGCACTGACCGGTTTACTTTCCTTGTTGTATATATATGATTGTATCCGCTCAGGTGCTCCACCGCAAGGACGCCCGTTTTGATATTCCCATCCCTTGTTTTCGACGAGCTGTAAGATTTTGCGGGTTATTACAGGTCATTAAATTAGACGCCTCCATTTTGGTATTCTAGATACGATCGGGTCTTTTCTTCGGGCATGTGACCCAAACCTTTGTAATTGATTAGTGAATGTATTATGTAAGATACTTAATTCATTGTAATACCTTGTATGTAGCTGTGGACCGACAACTTATTCGGTCCATTCGTATACATTCATTTTAGTTGTAATATATATATTTTTGTGGAATTCCACTTGCTAATCAGATTGGGTTGTTTAAATTAAATTCTCATAACCGCATTTTAAAATTTTACACTTTTTGGCAACCCATTTTCTGATTTATTGGGTGGTGTTCCCGTATACGCAGTATATATTGCTAATGCTGAGAATGATATCCATCCATGATCCCTGTTACGTTTGAGTATCGGGCTGGCCACCCCTTATCTCAGATCACGGGTTGTCACACTAAACTCCTCTCGATTCTCAACATGGCGATGCATTTTGTGCGTGGGACGTCTCGCCGAGGCGAAATCCAAACAAGGAACCCCCCTGTTACACTACTCCTGATCGTATCGATCCTCGGGTCTCATTATGCCCTCAATGCAAGATGCATGTAACCCAATTGATTATTATCTCATTTTTAATTAATTAATAATCCCAATTCTCAATAGTACATGGCGTTTCATGCGTGGGACGTCTCGCCGAAGCGAAATCCAAACAAGGAACACCCCCGTTACACTAATCCTGACACTGTCGATTTTCGGGATAGGTGATATATATAGAGAAATATGAGCATTAAGGACTAAACTTATCCCCAAGTTCCAACATTACATTGCGGTTCATGCGTGGGACGTCTCGTCGAAGCGAAATCCAAACAAGGAACCCCCCTAATACACTAATCCTGGAAATGTAGGTCGTTGAGGTCCATTATGCCCTTGACCCTCAAATAAAAGCACAAGCAATAATAACCATCCAACCGACCTATAACTCGAAGGACGCAGGCTCACATGCTATCATCTTCCAGCAGCCCATATACGTAGCAAACTGGGGCCACCTGGTGAGGTTCAACGACGCCCACCTCGTGATCTACTCACGCACACGACGTCCGGGAAGCGGTCATAGTTCCTAACCAGCAAGTGAGAGCGTCACATACCCCCGACCTCTCACCCCCAAAATAAATAAATATATATATCAGAAATGTCATTTGCTGACCACAAGGACGACTATGACCTGGGGAATATCCACATTCAGCTTTTCTAGTCAGAATGCTCACCCTCTACGCACGAAACTTCCCAATGATAGCAAGGAGGGGGGTATGCTTAACATTTATATACACCATCATATAAGGTATACATACATCCCACATAATAAAGATATACCATTATATAAGGTATACATGCACATCATTTCCATGTTCATTATACGCCCTTAGGCGAAATAGATTAATGTCATTATTTAGTATATCTCTCTCTTTTGATACACTAACCGTCAAATCTCACACAATAACCCCGCTTAGTATCTGCTACACTAATTCTCACTTGAAGCTCACATGACGCTTCTAATAATGAATTGTCTCACAATTCAATTCATGTTAAGGATATTCTTGATCCTAATAAACCTCAATTTTCATACGCGGTTCTCCATCCATAATATAGTTCAATTCATTTTATGAACCTTTAAAGTTATCGCATTTGGGATTGGATCCTAAGATCCGGCATCTCTAAGTTATTCTCATTCTTAGATCATGAAATTGTTATCATCACCAAATGAAAACCCAAATAAAAGTGGGCTTCCCCACTTAGTAAAATGCCCAAAATCTCCAATCGGTACTCCTCAAATACTAATCTCGCTATTTATAGTATTTTCCACCAAATTGATATAATCTTTTACATTCTCACTTCTCAAAATCAATCACTAAGACTCCCCGACATTTTCATTTAGTCATTTATCACCACATCTTTTATTTCCCATATAAGAGAGATATCCCACCATCTCATTTATTTATCAATTAGCCCCATTTATCGTCTTATGATTCTAAAGTCTATAATCCCTTTACATAATCACTTAATCCTATGATACTCTGATTATGGAAGTCCATACATACAAACCCAAAGCAAAAGGGGATAACTTAAATTCTCAAACTTGAACACAAAACAGGGGACCGGTCCACCGGTGCCCAAACCGCGGTCGACCGCATTTCTTAATTTTGCCTATAATCGAAGACAGTGTGCCTAATTCTAGAGGCGCGGTCGACCGGCCCTCTATACGCGGTCGACCGGCCATACCAGGTACCACGGCCAAACTCCATTTTTACACACTCCAACTTCTCAAAAACCCCCAACATAATTAAATTTAACCACAAATCTTCAACCCAACCATATTTATAACATTAATATACATTCTAAAATACTTAAAAACTAATTTCAATCCTTAAATCCATTTTATACACTACAAATCTAAGATTTTTCCCCCAAAAGTTTGGTTTTAACAATTTAAACCTAAAACCCAAAAATTCAATCCACAAATCATGCAATAATTGATACACGACAATTATTTAGCAAGTTTAATCACTTGCCTCGGGTTCGTAGGGTCTGAATCTTTCTTGAGATCGCGCATTGGTCGGGAATCTCCACTTTTCTCCTCTTTTCTTCTTCCTTTCTCCTTTTCTCTCTTTCTTTCACTGGTGTTCCTCTTTCTCTTAAGTGAGAATTACTTCTCATGTGGCTTTCAAGCCTGAAATCCCAAAATACACATCTTTAAATGATAATACACACTTTAAATGACTCGGTGACTTTAATTCGAGTCAAACGGTCGTAATTTATTTCGGAACCCAAATAGACCCCAAGTACAGTCATTTCGACTTTCTCGACCCTTCCGGACACAATGGTACCCTCAAAATTTCCATTCGAAACACTTTCTAACAACTCTAAATTTTGACCTCAATTGCCGATTTGATTATTCTCCAATAAAATATAATTTATTTCTCCCAAAATAAAATAATTACTGTTCCGAAAGTCTTGGGTTGTTACAAACTTCCCCACTTACAAAAATTTCATCCTCAAAATTTATCTAAGCCTAATTCTCCCAAAGCTCAACTATTCCTAATCTACCCATTATCACTAATCCAACCTCCAAACTTCGAACTTTCCAAGACGAATTAATTTAATTTATCTTATTTTAAGTTGATTATGAATTAAATAAAACCAATTTCCACAACAAGGGCGCTGATACACCCTTTAAATTTGAGCTTTGTGCTCATAGCAATCATAATGTGGCTTTATTTGCCTCCAAAGTTCCACAATTCCAACAATACAAGTAATACTAAAAATTTAATAGAACTAAAATTTGAATGGTCCAAAGAAATAACTCCTCTCAATCTCTAACATTCGCCACTTTCGTGGGCGGGACGTCTCGCAAAAGCGAAATTCAAACAAGGAACCCTCCCAATACACTACTATGTGGCGACGTCGAGGATTGAGAGTTTGTTAAATTCGGACTAGAGTTTGAAAATTATTTGAGTGAAAAATTTAGTTTGGAAGGGCCCGAAGGCTGATAAAAGTTTTATTTTGAAAATAGTTTATTTTGAAAACGGTTTATATATGATAATATAACATAAAATGCCTTATGTCCAACACAAGGTCTTTATAGATCATCATCTATATATAACATGTAGCTCAGAAATATTATCATATTCATAAGCTAATATTTTACCTGCGTCCCATCAAACCACAATCTCAACTTTCAAACATAAACATCATCGTACATCATTTTTACATTAACTACAAGGTTTAAAGCTCTTTATGAGCACCTTGCAAAATCCTCCATCCTTTACAAAATCATAGAATAAGAGCCTATTTTGCTCCGAATTTCCCCTTAGGGTCATTATATACATAATAGGGCTATAGTACGACCCTTACACAAATATCTCACATACGATATTCTCAAAACTCATTTTAGTAATTATCCTATTAATAAAGGAAAAATTACTTACAACAACCATCTCTAGTCCGATTGCCCATCCTCATCAATGGGCTCCCAAACATAGTCCCCTGGTCTAAAGCGACCTCGAATCTGCTGTAGGGGTTGCACTTCCAAAATTTCATCAAAATGTGGTCCCTTACCTCTATTAGAACAATCTCTCTTTTTATGACCTATTTCTTTACAAAAGAAACACTTACCCATAAAATCTTTCTGACCACTCGCATTATCGGCACTCTCTTTGCCAAACTTACTTGATGAAATCGAATCTCCAAAGTTCTTATTCTTTTGAGAACGAAAACGATGTTCGTGACACTTTAATAGTGTCGCATTCACTACTTCAAGGAAAGTCGTTAACCGAGGACTCTCAAACAAAGGTTGTTGGATTTTCCAATCTAAACCTCGAACAAACTTCAATATACGTTTCTCTTTCATATTTACCTCATTTGGTACTAATCTAGGCCATAGAGAAAAATCTTCTTCATATTCTACCACCATCCTATTTCCTTGAAAAATCCCCATACCCTAAGTAGGGGAAGGCAAATACCTCCGATCAAGAAGTTCCCAAAATTCTTTTATAGGTAAAGTATCTCTCTGTTCAGATGTCGTGACAGACTCCCACCATTTAAGAGCTGCACCTGTTAACCTAAAGGTGCCTAAAAACTGTTTATGCATCTCACTACACTCAACCATACGAAGATGCCTATGTATACTATTTTTCCATTGACTTGCAGTCATTGCATCAACTCCATCTGCAAACTCGGGAGGATGCCCCTTACTAAAATATTCCTTCACTCTCTCCCATACGGATAATCCTAAATGGGGTGGGGCTGCTCGAGCGGCAGATTGTTGAGCCATCGTAGAAACGGCAGCAGTAACCCCTTATGCCACAATATTGGCAACATCATCCATAGTCATGTTCCTTTGAGGCATTTGGGGTTGCCCTTTGTTTGCCCTGATTGAACAACCTCCCTTCGGTGGCATCTGAAACAAGAACAATTGTATCAGAACGCTGTAACAATCCTCGCTTTTCGGGAGCCCATTTTATATTTATTTACTATGTTGAGTAGTTGCATATATAAAAAAATGCCGGATGTGGGTAAGTATTAATTTGATGAAATATGTTAATATTTACTAATAAGTTGCATAATTGCCATGTGTGTAAGTAGTTATTACCATGTGATGTTCTATATTGTCATGAAAATTAATATGGAAATTAGAATTATATGAAACCGGAACATAGAATGGCCTATAAAATTTCCAAATGATAATTTGGAGGGTGTAGTTAGTTCCGGAAGGTACGAGACAGTCGAAATGTGTGCCATATTGTATTTTGGGGTTTTGGGCACTTTTGACTGGTTTTAGCATATTGCGTATTAGAAATGATATTATTGCGGTATAGACATTTAAAATTAAAGACTTTTAATATAAGGCCACGTTTTAGTCTTTCCCAAACCTTTCATTTTCTCTTCTTTTCCCTAAGTGTTCTAGCCCTAGAGTGAGAGAGAGAGTGGTAGAAATTTGTGGAGAAAAGGGTGAGATTGAAGATTGGTGGATTGATCTTGCATTCTTCTTCAACCAAGACTGAAATTGAAGCCCCAAGGCAAGTTTTCTACTTGCTATTATATGGTTTAAGATGGGTAACTAGTATGGTTACTTATGTAATGGTTTTGATGAATGTAGTTATGGTTTTTGGTTAGATTTAAGGGTATTAAGGGTAATAATATCTTTGGTGGAGATTAATAGTGGATAGAATTAGAAAAATGTTGATGGAAGCATTTATGATCTTTTAGTATCATTAAATGAGGATTTGTTTGGATTGGTTGATAGTTGGTTTGAGTTTGTATGAAAAATATAGGAAGATAGGTCTAGGTCTGCAATGATAGATCGACCGCGTCTCTCAGACCGGTCGACCGGGCCTTCGGAGGAGGGCACACTGCTTTCTTTCAAAGGCATGAATTTAAGGGCGCGATCGACCGCGGTCCCCCTACCGGTCGACCGGCTCGTCCGAAGTGAGCTTTCTGCCTTTTTCAAAGGCTAAAACTTGAGACGCGGTCGACCGCGGTCTTGGGACCGGTCGACCGGTCCCCTGTTTTCTCAACCAATTTTCTACTTTTGCTTTTAAATTCTTTTATTCCCTTAGGGACTTAGGACTCTTCTTGAATGAAGTAAACCTTTGATTTTAGAGTCCTAGTTGAGTTGGTTGACACCCTAGTGTTGAATGGGTTTCACTTGGGGTTAAGTCCGGGGGAGGGGTTGTCCTAAGTGATGTTCATGCATCACTTCTCTTTGTGCATCCTAATGATAGGGATGGGGGTTGTAGGCCCATACTTGGAGACTTTAGGGGGCTTAATTGAGGTATATAAGACCTTAAGTTCGGGAAATGAATGTGATCCCTTGGATACTTATTCGAAGCATACACTAGGATGAATATTAATGATATATCCTATGATCATGGTTTCAAACAAATGAAACACGTAAATGGTAATGGAAACGAAAAGTATGATTTTTATAGTAAATGCTAATTTACTTAAACACACCTCTCTAAATGCTATCATAAGGTAAGATCGTGCATGAGGTGATGTCCCTTGACTAGTGAATTCAGGGAGACTATAGTCCTCGGCCATATAAGGGTTTATTATATGTATATTTTTCTGCGCTAGTGAGGTAATTTCGGGTGTTGTTATGACTCACTTGCAGGTATATGGCCACTTCCTGACGTGCGTTAGGTACCCAGGTTGCCTTGTTTGATGGGCCCCTGGAAGATGATAGTCATTTAGGGGCGCGCCCAGTGGGGAAACTCGGAGGGGGGGTCTTAGAATCGTTATATGTATAAAAATATAACTTTTCTAAACTCAAGTGGGACTTGAGGGTTGCATATTTCCACTTAAATTGTATGATGATAATTATATGTTCCTGCTAAGGAATATGAATTTGAAAGAAATAAGAAAACGATAATATTGTATTCGTGTTAAGGAGTTGAAACTGGATTAAAGTGGAAATTGGTGAATAGAAGCTTTTAATTTATTAACGCATAATTTCATTCTCTTGCATAGTTTTATCTTAGGCATGTCATTTTAATTGTCTCATTATATTTCATGGTTAGGTTGTTAGATATCTGATGCTCGTTCTCATCATTAACTGTTCATATCTAGCATGCTTTTTGTTCATCTGGGAACTATATAAAAACCGTGTACTGACCCGTTCATTTTTCTATGTTGTGCATATTATTGTATCCGCCCAGGTGCTCCTCCGCAAGGACGCCCGTGTTGATATTCCTTCTCTTTTTCTTTTAAGCGGCTGTAAGAAATTGCGGATATTACAGCATGTTTTGATAGACGCCATAATTTTTTATATCTAGCTATGATCGGGTCTGTCATTCGGGCGAGTGGCCCAAACTTGTAATTGTCTAATGAATGTAATACGTACGTATAAGTGTTGTAATTGCTTTTGTGTAGCTGTGGACCGATAGCCTATTCGGTCCTCCCCTTGTATATATTCGTTTTAGATGTATGTTATATATGTTTCTTTGAATTCCACTCTTTTCTAGAATGGGTTTTTTAAACTGTTTTCTTAATTTAACTTTTAAATCATATAAATTGTTTTGACAACCCATTTTCTGAATTAATGGGTGGTTTTCCCGGATACTCTCACTATATTTGTTGGTGCTGAGAATGATTTACATCCATGATTTCTGTATATGTTGGAGTATCGGGCTGGCCACCCCTTATTTCAGAGTGCGGGTTGTCACAGATGGTATCAGAGCACTGGGTTCTAGAGTACTAGGATCTATATGGACTTGTCACGATCTGCCGTAGCGTTCTTTGATATAGAGCCTAATTATAAGACTACTTTGTTGCTTATTATTGCGATCTTCTGTGAAATAGTTTGTTATGAATAGTATTCTAACACTATTTTCCCTTCGTCTCAGATGCCGCCTAAGAGGGCTGGCCCCGCGAGACGCAATAGAGTTGTAGAAGAGCATGTTGGTCCTCCACCGCCCTAAGGAACTTTTAATGCTGTGGACGTAGCCAATATTGTGGCCCATGCAGTCAATGCTGCCATGACCATAGTAGCTGAACAGATGCCACAAGCTCAACAGCAGGCACAGGATGCTCAAGCACCTACGGGACCTTCTCCGTGGGAAAGAGTAAGGGAGTCCTTTTTAAAGGGCCATCCCCCACGAGTTTGACAGAGGCTCTAATGTTGTTCGAGCAAATCAATGGAAGAAGGATACGCAACGCAAATTATGAATGGTGGATTGTAGTGAGGAAAAGAAGCAAGTCCTTGCTACTTTCAAGATGGTTGGGGCAGCGTTACATTGGTGGAAGTCGATGACTACGCCAGAACAGAGGGACACTATGTCAATCACCGATTTTTGGGTCTTGTACGACCGGAAGTATTTTCCTCCCACGATTCAAAGGGAGATGAGAAGGAGACTTCATGATCTAGTTCAAGGAGAACGATCTATTGCCGAATACGAAGAGGAGTTTACCCGGTTAGCTAGTTTTGTGCGGGAAGAGGTGACTCCGGAGGAAAGAAAAGTCTCAAAATTTATGGGAGGTCTAAACTGGAGAATCCGGCAACATTTGCTGGGTAATCCGGCTTTGCAAACTTTTGGTGAGGTGATGAATGCGGCATTGCTCCATTGCCAGGAGCATCGATTGTTTATACAGAATAGCAGGAAAGCTACAGGAATGGTGCAAGTATGGAAGCCCGAGATGAGTGGGAATGGAGGAGGAGCCTTTTCTTCATCCCAACCTATGAGTAATAAGCAGCGAGACAGGGATACCCAGCAAGGGGATTGGTCGAAAAGACAACGCTTTGGTGGGTTTAATGTTAGTGGTAATGCTAACAGGCAAGGTCAGGGTACCGCGCCACAACAAGCGGGTCGGGGTGGTCAGGGAGGTAGAGGCCATCCGGGCCAAGGTTTTGGGCAGTTCATACATAACAGAGGTCGAGGTCAGGAGAATATGGTGGGGAAGTGTTTCCAATGTGGGGAAGCGGGACATTATAAGAAAGATTGTCCTCAAGTGATTGGGGGACAACCTCCTCGAGTTCCTCAGCAGCTTTATGTTTAGTTTCCTCCATAGGTACCGAATCCAGTTGTCCCTCTGCAGCAGGGTCAACTACAGTATGGGAGAGTTTACCACATTCAAGATGCTATGCTTCCTCCCATTCAGCCAGCGCCGCCAGCTATAGAGGGTAAGTTCCTTATTCAGGGACACATGGGTCGCGTTTTGTTTGATACGGGTGCGACACATTCTTTTATTTCTAGAAGTTTTGCTCAGTCCGCAGAGTTGATAAAATCTGCTGAGAGCACCTTTACTAGTGTTGAGTCCTCAATGGGTGACGGTTCACTCATTTTCTTTATTTGCAAACGCATAGGGATCACTCTTGGAAATTTGTGTTTTGAGGCCGATTTACTCGTCCTAGACATGGTCGGGTATGATGTGATTTTGGACATGGATTGGCTTGTTAAGTATCATGCTATAGTTAATTGTTACAGGAAGAGTATAGTCTTCGCCGTTCCGGGACAAGATATGTTCCTGGTGGTTATGCCTCGTTTAGAGGGAGATACTGGTACTTACTTATATTGTATTGCGGATGAGATTTCTCGGGATGTAGTTGTTCCCTTAGATTCTATTCCTGTTGTTCAAGATTTTGAGGACGTTTTCCGGGAAATACCGGGTTTGCCTCCTAGCCGAGAGATTGAGTTTGTGATTGACTTAGTGCCGGGAACTCGACCGATTGCGCGAACTCCGTATCGTATGGCTCCTGTTGAAATGAGGGAGCTAAGAGATCAAATTCAACAGTTGTTGGAGCAGGGATTTATCAAGCATAGTACGTTGCCGTGGGGTGCTCCTGTGTTATTTGTGAATAAAATAGATGGTTCTCTCCGATTGTGTGTTGACTACAGTGAGTTGAATAAGGTCACCATCCGGAATAAATACCCTCTGCCTCGTATAGATGACTTGTTCGATCATCTCAGGGGAGCAACCTACTTCTCAAAGATAGATTTGAGAACGGGGTATCATCAGTTGAGGATACGGGAGCAAGATGTATCCAAGACTGCTTTTCTGACGAGGTACGGGTCGTAAGAGTTTTTGGTTATGCCTTTTGGACTAACCAATGGCCCTGCCGTATTCATGGATCTTATGAATATGGTATTTTGGGACTTCCTGGACCAGTTTGTTATCGTGTTTATCGATGACATCCTTGTGTATTCTCAAACTGGAGATGATCATGCTACTCATTTGGGGTTGGTCCTGCAAAGGTTAAGGGATCACCAATTGTATGCTAAGTTTGAGAAATGTGGTTTTTGGTTGCGGGAAGTGCAATTTTTGGGACATATCGTGACTTCGCAAGATATATTGGTGGATCCAAGTAAAGTTATTGCGGTGAGGGAGTGGGGTCAGCCCACGACACCTACCAAAATTCGCAGTTTTCTGGGTTTGGCGGGTTATTACCGTCGATTTATTAAGGGATTTTCTAAGATTGCTAGTCCTTTGATAAATTTGACCAGGAAAGGGGTTAGATTTGTTTGGGATGACTCCTGTTAGGCTGCATTCGATGATCTCAAGGATAGATTGACTTCGGCTCCAGTCCTCGCTTTACCCAAGCCGGGGTTGGAATATTTAGTCTTCACCGATGCATCTCTCCAAGGATTGGGAGGTGTGCTTCAGCAGGAGCGACAAGCTATTGCCTATGCTTCCAGGAAGCTCAAGCCTCTTGAAAGAAATTACCCGGTGCATGACTTAGAATTAGCCGCAGTTGTCTTTGCCTTAAAGATTTGGAGGCACTATCTTCTTGGGAAGAAGTTTAGTCTTTTCACGGACCATAAGTCGTTGCAATATTTATTTTCTCAAAAAGATTTGAATATGCGACAGCGACGATGGTTACAGTTCGTGAAAGATTACCAATTTGATATTCATTACCATCCGGGCAAGGCGAACGTGGTGGCAGATGCCTTGAGTAGAAACCCGAGGGTGAACTAGTTGTTGTGTGGAAAGATAAATGGAAAGAGCTCAGTCATGTGGATGCGGTTGCTAAGGCTTTTATGTCCGTGATGACCGTTACTCCCACGAATGTGGCAAGGGTCGTAGAAGCCCAAGGCAGGGATAAAGAATGTCAAGACCACATTCGCCGATTATTGTCGGAGGGAGAGGAGTCCTACTCGGTAAGTTCTGAGGGTGGGCTACGCTTCCATGGAAGGCTTATCGTTCCAGAGGATGGGGATTTGCGATGGGCTGTGATGGCAGAATCTCACGGTTCAAAATTTTCGGTGCATCCGAGAAATGATAAAATGTATCACGATATGCGCCGTCAATATTGGTGGCCGGGTATGAAACGAGATATTTCGGAGTTTGTATCTCAATGCACTACTTGTCAGTTGGTTAAGATCAATCATCAACTACCGGCAGGTTTGTTGTAGCCGTTAGAAATTCCGGTATTGAAATGGGAGAGCATATCAATGGATTTTATCACTGGCTTACCAACGTCACAGAAGGGTAATGATTCTATATGGGTTATCTTGGATCGCTTGACAAAGTCGGCGCACTTCCTTCCGGTCCGTACCGATTATAACACCGCTCGTTACGCTTGGTTGTTCATTGAACAGATCATTAGATTGCATGGGGTGCCTTTGAATATTATTTCCGACAGAGACAAAATCTTTGTTTCCCACTTTTGGCAAAGCTTCCAAGAGGCATTGGGAACTGAATTAAAATTGAGCACTTCCTCATCCTCAGACAGATGGTCAGACTGAGCGGGTTAACCAAATGTTGGAGGATATGCTTCGATTGTGTATGCTTGATTTTAAAGGTAGTTGGGAATAATATCTCCCTTTGGTTGACTGTTGGGATGGCGCCTTATGAAGCCTTGTATGGTAGGCCTTGTAGGTCTCCCACGTGTTGGTTAGAAGTGGGAGATAACAAGTTTCTTAGACCTGAAATTATTCGGGATACTTCTTCTAAGATCGAGCTTATTCGAAATCGTATTCGGATAGCCCAAGATAGACAAAAAAGCTATGTCGATACAGGAAGAAGACATGTGGAGTTGGAGGTTGGAGACCAAGTGTTGGTTCGAGTGTCGCCTATGAAAGGCGTTAAGCGTTTCGGAGAGAAAGGGAAGTTGGCACCGTGATTCGTTGGACCTTTTCCCGTAATTTCTAAGGTGTGTCCAGTGGCGTATCAACTTGTCCTACTGGAACCTTTGCAAAAAATTCACGATGTCTTCCATATCTCCTCTTTGAAAAAGTACAAGAGGTGTGATGGTGCCCTTTGGAACATTCCTTTCGAGGATATAGAGTTACAACCCGATGTTTCTTATGAAGAGCAACCCGTGGCCATATTGGAGAATGGGGAACGTAGATTGAGATCTCGAGTGGTGCCCTTGATTAGAGTACAATGGAGTCATCACAATGTGGAGGAATCTACTTGGGAGCGTGAGGAAGATATGCGGGAAAAATATCCGCATCTTTTTATCCAAGGTACGCTTGAATTTGGGGGCAAAATTCCCTCATAAGGGGGGGAGTATGTAACAACCCTCGCTTTTGGGGAGCCCATTTTATATTTATTTACTATGTTGAGTAGTTGCATATATTAAAAAATGCCGGATGTGGGTAAGTATTAATTTGATGAAATAAGTTAATATTTACTAATAAGTTGCATAATTGCCATGTGTGTAAGTAGTTATTACCATGTGATGTTCTATTTTGTCATGAAAATTAATATGGCAGTTGGAATTATATGAAACCGAAACATAGAATGGCCTATAAAATTTCCAAATGATAATTTGGAGGGTGTAGTTAGTTCCGGAAGGTACGAGAAAGTAGAAATGTGTGCCATATTGTATTTTGGGGTTTTGGGCACTTTTAACTGGTTTTGGCATATTGCGTATTAGAAATGATATTATTGCGGTATAGACATTTAAAATTAAAGACTTTTAATCTAAGGCCACGTTTTAGTCTTTCCCAAACCTTTCATTTTCTCTTCTTTGCCCTAAATGTTCTAGCCCTAGAGTGAGAGAGAGAGAGTGGTAGAAATTCGTGGAAAAAAGGGTGAGATTGAAGATTGGTGGATTGATCTTGCATTCTTCTTCAACCAAGACTGAAATTGAAGCCCCAAGGCCAGTTTTCTACTTTCTATTATATTGTTTAAGATGGGTAACTAGTATGGTTAGTTATGTAATGGTTTTGATGAATGTAGTTATGGTTTTTGGTTAGATTTAAGGGTATTAAGGGTAATAATATCTTTGGTAGAGATTAATGGTGGATAAAAGTAGAAAAATGTTGATGGAAGCATTTATGATCTTTTAGTATCATTAAATGAGGATTTGTTTTGATTGGTTGATAGTTGGTTTGAGTTTGTATGAAAAGTATAGGAAGATAGGTCTAGGTCTGCAATGACCGGTCGACCGCGTCTCTCAGACCGGTCGACCGGGCCTTCGGAGGAGGGCACACTTCTTTCTTTCAAATGCATGCATTTAAGGGCGCGGTCGACCGCGGTCCCCCTACCGGTCGACCGGCTCGTCCGAAGTGAGCTTTATGCTTTCTTTCAAAGGCCAAAACTTGAGACGCGGTCGACCGCGGTCTTGGGACCGGTCGACCGGTCCCCTGTTTTCTCAACCAATTTTCTACTTTTGCTTTTAAATTCTTTTCTTCCCTTAGGGACTTAGGACTCTTCTTGAATGAAGTAAACCTTGGATTTTAGAGTCCTAGTTGAGTTGGTTGACACCCTAGTGTTGAATGGGTTTCACTTGGGGTTAGGTCCGGGGGAGGGGTTGTCCTATGTGATGTCCAGGCATCACTTCTCTTTGTGCATCCTAATGATGTGGATGGGGGTTGTAGGCCCATACTTGGATACTTTAGGGGGCTTAATTGAGGTATATAAGACCTTAAGTTCGGTAAATGAACGTGATCCCTTGGAGACTTATTCGAAGCATACACTAGGATGAATATTAATGATATATCCTATGATCATGGTTTCAAACAAATGAAACACGTAAAGGGTAATGGAAATGAAAAGTATGATTTTTATAGTAAATGCTAATATACTTAAACACACCTCTCTAAATGCTATCATAAGGGAGGCTCGTGCATGAGGTGATGTCCTTTGACTAGTGAATGCAGGGAGACTATAGTCCTCGGCCATATAAGGGTTTATTATATGTATATTTTTCTGCGCTAGTGAGGTAATTCCAGGTGTTGTTATGACTCACTCGCAGGTATATGGCCACTTCCCGACGTGCTATAGGTACCCAGGTTGCCTTGTTTGATGGGCCCCTGGAAGATGAGAGTCATTTAGGGGCGCGCCCAGTGGGGAAACTCGGAGGGGGGGTCGTAGAATCGTTATATGTATAAAAATATAACTTTTCTAAACTCAAGTGGGACTTGAGGGTTGCATATTTCCACTAAAATTGTATGATGATAATTATATGTTCCTGCTAAGGAATATGAATTTGAAAGAAATAAGAAAACGATAATATTGTATTCCTGTTAAGGAGTTGAAACTAGATTAAAGTGGAAATTGGTGAATAGAAGCTTTTAATTTATTAACGCATAATTTCATTCTCTTGCATAGTTTTATCTTAGGCATGTCATTTTAATTGTCTCATTATATTTCATGGTTAGGTTGTTAGATATCTGATGCTCATTCTCATCATTAACTGTTCATATCTAGCATGCTTTTTGTTCATCTGGGAACTATATAAAAATCGGGTCCTGACCCGTTCATTTTTCTATGTTGTGCATATTATTGTATCCGCCCAGGTGCTCCTCCGCAAGGATGCCCGTGTTGATATTCCTACTCTTTTGCTTTTAAGGGGCTGTAAGAAATTGCGGATATTACAGGATGTTTTGCTAGATGCCATCACTTTTGATACCTAGTTATGATCGGGTCTGTCATTCGGGCGAGTGGCCCAAACTTGTAATTGTCTAATGAATGTAATACGTACGTATAAGTGTTGTAATTGCTTTTGTGTAGCTGTGGACCGACAGCCTATTCGGTCCTCCCCTTGTATTTATTCGTTTTAGATATATGTTATATATGTTTCTTTGAATTCCACTCTTTTCTAGAATGGGTTGTTTAAACTGTTTTCTTAATTTAACTTTTAAATGATGTAAATTGTTTTGACAACCCGTTTTCTGAATTAATGGGTGATTTTCCTGGATACTCTCAATATATTTGTTGGTGCTGAGAATGATTTACATCCATGATTTCCGTATATGTCGGAGTATCGGGATGGCCACCCCTTATTTCGGAGTGCGGGTTGTCACAAACGCCTTTCAAATATTTTCGATTCACAGAAAGATATGGACATATGAATGTAATCATCCTAACATTAAGGCCCTATATCAAGAACGCTTACGGAAGATCGTAGTAACGCACACAGATCCTAAAGACACTAGAACCTGATGCTCTGATACCACCTGTGACATCCCGCTCCAAATAATAACGTGTAGCCATCCCTATACTATAATAAATCAAGTATCCCAGATGGCACAGTCTCAACATCAAGATACAACATTCTAATATAAGGCTAACTAACCGAAATCATGAAGTGCGAATTGCCAAAATTTAAAACTTTTATTTAACAATAACAAAACCAATTAGGCACACAACCAACAATATACATCTAACTATGATGAAAAGTGCATGCTCCGATAATATGAAAGAGTACAATACATTGTACAACAAAAAATCTCATCAATGGAATAACCGAATATGCTGTCGAGTAACAGACAATACAATAACCTGAGAAATGAAATATGAAAGTGTTAATTTAAGACACTTGAATACTAACTCAATGTAAAAACTGAATCCTAATCTAGATATACAAAGAAAGGAGTCGACTAAAGAAAAATACCGCAACAGTTTGCAACTGCCACAGCTCCACGAATCCTGGATGGAGGAACATCAACGGCGTCCTTGCGGAGGAACACCTGAGGTAATACAATATATACATGGAGGGGGAAAATATAAATGGGTCAGAGCCCGAGTTTTGAAAAACAGTTTATAGCAAGTGTATTAAAATGCATAAGAATTATAAATGCATTATTACATGATTTAGTTGGAACCGAACACTCCATAAAAGTTCAACTCACCTCTCATCTAAAGCGCGCACTAAGCGTATGCACGTGTCTCCAAATGGATGTCCGATTCTAATTAGGTAAGAGGGTTTTAACTTAAACCCAAATAAAGTATTTAAGTGAAACCATCTAACCTATTCCCCCAATTCTACATTTATTTCTATTTTCTTTAAGTTATATGCATTAACTTTAGGGTAATTGTTACAGTTATCTTTATAATGTTTATTTGTTGAACATATAAAGTTACATGATCAAATCATGTCCACATCATCACAATACATCAACAATCTCATATACTAGAATTTATGTTCTAGTGATGCCCTTATAAGGCATGAAACCATATATAATTATTATACGAGTTATTAGTATCAAGAGTTGAGGACGAAACTCCTCCCGATTCTCAACACGGCGCTGCGCTTCGTGCAAGGGACGGCACCCCGAAGCGAAATCCAAACAAGGAACCCCCTCGTTACACTACTCCTGACCGTATCGATCCTCGGGGCTCATTATGCCCTCAATGCAAGATGCATGTAACCCAATTGATTATTATCCAACTTTTAATTAATTAATAATACCAATTCTCAACAGTACACGGCGTTTCATGCGTGGGACATCTCGCCGAAGTGAAATCCAAACAAGGAACCCCCCCGTTACACTACTCCTGGCACTGTCGATTGTCGGGATATGTGATATATATAGAGAAATATGAGCATTAAGGAGTAAACTTATCCCCAAGTTCCAACATTACACTGCGTTTCGTGTGTGGGACGTCTCGCCGAAGCGAAATCCAAACAAGGAACCCCCCCGATACACTAATCCTGGCAATGTAGGTCGTTGAGGTCCATTATGCCCTTGACCCTCAAATACAAGCACAAGCAATAATAACCATCCAACCGAGATATAACTCGAAGGACACAGGCTCACATGCTATCATCTTCCAGCAGCCTATATACGTAGCAAACTGGGGCCACCTGGTGGGGATCAGCGACACCCACCTCGTGATCTACTCACGCACACGACGTCCGGGAAGCGGTCATAGTTCCTAGCAGGCAAGTGAGAGCGTCACATACCCCCGACCTCTCACCCCCAAAATAAATAAATATATATATCATAAATGTCATTTGCTGACCACAAGGACAACTATGACCTGGAGAATATCCACATCCTGCTTCTCTAGTCGGAATGCTCACCCTCTACGCACAAAACTTCCCAATGATAGCAAGGAGGGGGTATGCTTAACATGTATATACACCATCATATAAGGTATACATACATCCCACATAATAAAGATATACCATTATATAAGGTATACTTGCACATCCTTTCCATATTCATTATACGCCCTTAGGCGAAATAGATTAATATCATTATTTAGTATATCTCTCTCTTTTGATACACTAACCGTCAAATCTCTCACAATAACCCCGCTTAGTATCTGCTACACTAATTCTCACTTGAAGCTCACATGACGCTTCTAATAATGAATTGTCTCAAAATTCAATTCATGTAAAGGATATTCTTGATCCTAATAAACCTCAATTTGCATACACGGTTCTCCATCCATAATATAGTTCAATTTATTTTATGAACCTTTAAAGTTATCCCATTTGGGATTGGATCCTAAGATCCGGCATCTCTAAGTTATTCTCATTCTCAGATCATAAAATTGTTATCATCACCAAATGAAAACCCAAATAAAAGTCGGCTTCCCCACTTTGTAAAATACCCAAAATCTCCAATCGGTAATCCTCAAATACTATTCTCGCTATTTAGAGGATTTTCCACCAAATTGATATAATCTTTTAGATTCTCAGTTCTCAAAATCTCTTTATATAATCACTTAATCCATTGATATTCTGATTATGGAAGTCCATACATACAAACCCAAAGTAAAAGGGGATAACTTAAATTCTCAAACATGAACCCAGAACAGGGGACCGGTCGACCGGTGCCAACCCCGCGGTCGATCGCGTTTCTTAATTTTTCCTATAATCGAAGACAGTGTGCCTAATTCTGGAGGCGCGGTCGACCGGCCCTCTGTACGCGGTCGACCGGCCATACCAGGTACCACGGCCAAACTCCATTTTTACACACTCCAACTTCTCAAAAACACCCATCATAATTACATTTAACCATAAATCTTTAACCCAACAATATTCATAACATTAATATACATTCTAAAATACTTAAAAACTAATTTCAATCCTTAACTCCATTTTATACACTATAAATCTAAGGTTTTTCCCCCAAAAGTTAGGTTTTAACAATTTAAACCTAAAACCCAAAAATTCAATCCACAAATCATGCAATAATTGATACACAACAATTATTTAGCAAGTTTAATCACTTGCCTCGGGTTCATAGGGTCTGAATCTTCCTTGAGATCGCGCATTGGCCGGGAATCTCCACTTTTCTCCTCTTTTCTTCTTACTTTCTCCTTTTCTCTCTTTTTTCTCTCTTTCTTTCTAGGGTTTTCCTCTTTCTCTTAAGTGAGAATTACTTCTCACGTGGCTTTTAAGCCTGAAATCCCAAAATACACATCTTTAAATGATAATACACACTTTAAATGACTCGATGACTTTAATTCGAGTCAAACGGTCCTAATTCATTTCGAAACCCAAATAGACCCCAAGTACAGTCATTTCGACTTTCTCGACCCTTCCGGACACAATGGTACCCTCAGAATTTCCATTCGAAACACTTTCTAACAACTCTAAATTTTGACCTCAATTGCCGATTTGATTATTCTCCCATAAAATATTATTTATTTCTCCCAAAATAAAATAATTATTGTTCCGAAAATCTTGGGTTGTTACATATGCCATTTTTCATTTAGACATGTTCGTGTTGTAGGCAGCGGTTATTGTCGCCGGCGCGGATCCGCATCATTTAATGGATGTGGGATCGCGATAGTGGCACTAACAAATCGATTTTAAAACATTTTTTTTTATTTTGATAAAAACTGTTATTTATTTATTTTCGATAAAGTTGTTCTTTTTTTCTCCCTAAAATCTAATTTTTGTGTTAAAACTCGTTTAAGAAACGCTATTTTCTTTAAAAAAATCTATTATATTTTTCAAAATTGTTTTTTATTCATAAGAACGATTTTTCTAAAAAAATGTTTTTCTTTTGTTTTTGTCATGTCGTGTCGTGTCGTGTCATTTGTGTCAGTTGCGATACACTAACATCACGTGTTGCGATCCGCAAACAATAACCAGTGTCACGATCGACACATATAAATTGATGTTGACATGTTTCAAACTTGTTTTTCTTGGGTCAAACTTTTTTTACTTTGATAGAAAACGTGTTTTTATGTTTCGGTCAAGCTGTTTTTTTTTGGGTTAAGAACTATTTTATGTGTTTGAACTAGTTAAAAAAATGTATTTTGCTGAAAATATTTTTTATTTATTTTTCTTTAGTTTTCGTTAAAACTGCACTTTCCTCTTTTTTTTAGAAGGCAACAACTATATGTATTTTTAAAAAAATGTATTGTGGCGATCGTGACACTGGTTATTAGAGTTGGCATGACCCCACGTTCATAAGACAATTACCAATCGAACACGTCATATCAGCATATCTCAACCGACACATATGACACGACACAACAAAAACATAAAAAACAATTTTGACAGAAGCAAAAGATTTTTTTATCAAACAACTTTTAAAAAACCAGTGATAATCAAAATAGAAAAAGTTTTAAAACCGATTTATGGAGCGAACCCAGATCCATTAAATGATGCGGATCCGCAGTCGCTTTTTTATTTGGATCGTGATCTTGTTTGTTAAAAACTAGATGATTCATAATCGCATTGTGTAACTTTTTAATTGGTTTGTGTTAAGTAAAAAAAAATGATTTCGTGTCTTCTCTTATCTAATTTTAAAACATAATTTTAACATATCTTTTGTTACATATATTTATATATAACGTGTATTTATGATTTTTGATTGTACTGGTTTTTTTAACTTGAAAGTTATATTTTACAAACAAAAAATTAATGACTTGGATGAGTTTTTAACCCCCAAATGGAAGTTGTTGTTTGGATAAATATCATCATCAGGCCACGCACGAAACATTTCTCTTGGTTCAGGCTTATTTACTTGCATGGGTGCTTGCCAACTCAGTTAGCCACATCAGCCGGTGGGGGTATTCCGATGCATTTAGCCAGTTCCTATAGCATTCCTCTTTTTAATCAAATAGGTCAAATGGATCTACCAATATATCATTGGAATACAGATATGAAACTTCACTTTTCGATCATTTTTTATTCCATTATATCCGCTGATCAAGCCCAATTTTATAATTAGATCAAATTAAATGGGTGAATTGGAAATTTAAAATAAGTACAATAATATTAATACTAAACATATTCTGTTTGGGCTATCATAACTTATAAGTTAAGATAAATATATATGTGAAATTAGAGCCAAAAATATTATGAGCCTTAAGAAAACCAAAGGCTGTCAAAAATTGTTTTTTATTTAGTGTTTGTATGGTATTTTGAAAGAGAAATAACACATATTTCTTTAACTTTACATAAATTTGAAACAAAATAAATTGTTTTTTGATAGTTATGCTATGTCACAAATATATTTTTTGATACAAAGCCATCATTATGATATTTCCTTATTTCATAGTTTTTCTGTCTGATTAGTATAATTCAAGATAATGTGATATGATATGTGTAACTTCTCCTTCATTTCATTTTGGGTAGTTTGATGAGATATTACACCCTTTCAAATTGTTGTTAGATGTTTGAAAACTAACTCCTTTACTTCTGACTTGTTGCTGAGATTAACTGAGAAATTGTTGTGTTACACTTCATATTAAGGTGTTTTTGGAATGTTTTATAGTGTGGAACTTAAAACAAATGTAAACTAATTTTTATTATTTTGATGTGTGAACCATGTTGCCTTAATAGTAGGAGAAGCATATTGAGATACCACCCGTTCCCAAGACATTATCCTATCACTTTTTTAACTGGTTTGGGTGGAGCCATGAACAAATCGAATTCCTAATTGATGGATCTGCAACAGATGACAACTTATCGAATCAAGTTTTGATTAATTTTTTACTATAACTACATGATATGACCCGTAACAAAATGATATGAACATGGTCCAAACAAAATACAAACCTGATAGGACATGATATGTAAAACACCGAAGGCTTAGTGAGTTTGGACTTAGTGAAGGTGATTTTGACACGAATTTGCTAACAACGAGTTTAATTACTCTTTGTCGATGGTTTATTTTCCAAATATAATTCCTAACGAGTCTAAAAACTCAATTGTTGTAGTTGCCATATTCTTTTTGGCGAAAACAGTACATTTATACGAAACTAGCTGATATGTACAAGTAGTATCTTTATTCACAAGTCTCATACAGACAAGGTACATATCAAAACACATGATTTTATGAAAGAGAAATATAACGCTCCCATTCTATATTGTATGAATTTAATGTTTGTTTATTGAGTCTCATTTCCAAAATACAGTAAAATGTTATCTTCTTCAGCTTTTTATACTTGTTGGTATCTTTTGGGGTTTAAGAATTTCATTAGTGTACATAGGATATTTCAATTTTATCTTCACGTATTTTCATAACGTAGACATAAATTTGTGGTAATCTTTTTGGAAAAAAAATTAGTTATAATTGAAATTTTCCCTATAAGGAAAATAATGATTTGTGCACTTAGGGCACATATTTTGAGTCTCAAAATACTAAATACTATTATGCAGGCCATACGATGCGTAGCCAAGTTTATCAAATTCAAAGATTTAATGGAGATTTAATTCTGAAATAAAAACTAAAAAGCAATATCATTACAAAGTTTTTATAAGAAATTCAATGAACTATTTAATATTAAAGAATATTTTAACCATGGCCATGAAAAAATGAAACTACATTTCTTCATATTTCCATCCGTGCATCACGCAGGGTTTAAAACTAGTCGTTAGTAAATAGCGTCTAAAGTTAGTAAAACAATTGCAATGTCTTCATAATAAAAAAGAGTGCCCAGTAAGACGTCTATAGTCATTCCCGCTTCAAAATAAAGCGATTTACTCAATTACGAATAACCTTTTGGCTTTCCAAAACATACATTTCTCTCAAACGTTAACTTGTTGTTTTCCACCCATATGCATTAAAGTTAAGAGAATGCAAAAGGGCTAACTATTTTGATATGTATTAAACTTAAGAGAATGCAAAAGGGCTAACTGTTTTGATAAATAAGCCTACGCACATCATTCTACATATCACTTTGGCCAACATTTTATTATTTTTCTTTGTGAGTTTAGAGAGGTTAGATGGAGAAAAACAACTATTGCCGTTCAAATGAGGTGAATGTGTCAAACGTCAAGATAGATGAGGACGTCATGCCAAAAGAAGGAGAAAATAAGAATCTCGGAGAAACCAAACAATATGAAGTTGCTATTGAGAATAAGGAACTCATGCCCGCGTATGAGGAAAAATCTAAGATCGAGGCAAAAGTGAATGTGCATGTTGAAAATAAAGATAATGAAATCATTGAGAAAAAAAAATGGAGTGCCTATAAAAAATGAGGGGTTGGTTACGGAGGAGAATGAAAAAAATGCTATGATTGGGAAAAAAGATGGCGCGACTGATAAAAAAGATGATTTGGCAGTGTCCGAAAATGAAGAAAATTTGAAGGTAAATGAAATGATTGGAAATGAAACTATGAAGAATGAGATCAAAGAGGAAAATGATGAATTGAATCTTAACAAAGAGGAACCCGTTGAAGTCGGTATTTGATGCGGCATGGGGGCTTCTATTATCCAAGGCTAGCTTATATATCTATATTTTATATATGAATAAAGTGGTGGGAAATGCATTTGGGTTTGGTGTCAATGATTGAAATGGTGTTCGTGGGATAATAAGTTTTTGAAATGGGTAAGAGCATATTTGTAATTTTGGGCAATTTTTGTTTGGATCTGTTTCAATACATGGATGTTATGAATCTGTGTTCCCATTCTCTAATATTACATGAATTTACTACATGTTAATAATTTTCTCTATGACTCAAGATTTATTTGGTTTGTATTTTTTAAGCTTTATTTCTTTGTTGGAAACTTTTTTTTAATAACGATGCAATCTGCGTGTTGTTATTCTTTTACTAATGTCTGAATTAAATTACGTAATGCAGAATTAATTTTTTTTCACAATCTACCTAGGAAAAAAAATGGTTTTGAGATGAAATTTTATATCGTATAAAAAATATTTGTGATATTTTTCATTTAGAGAAATTTCTTTATGTACCGGAAAAATCTTACCGCCTAACTCAACTGGCTGAGATGGCATGCCACTTCAATCTAGAACAAGATGATTTGTCATAAAAAATTATCTTCTTTATTTATCTTCTTGGATTGATTGGAGTTTAATGGACTAAATTTTAATCATAACTAATATTTTCTCTGTTATTCTAATTTTCTTATTAATTTCAAATAAATAATTTTAAAATATTGTAAATGAATCTCTAAATATGAAGAAGACTCAATTAAAATATGACACAATAAGATTTTTATTTTATTTATCTAACACGATCTCGAACAAGTTAAATTAGAATATGACCTTCATTTTTATTTTCCAAACACAAACACAACCATTTAAAAATAACACGAGACAACATCAATTCCTATTTTTTTAAACATGAGCATGAATCAAATAAAATGCAACACAATATGAAATATACATTTTTTATTTATCTAACACAGTTACAAACTAATTAAAACAGAACATGACCTTCATATTTTTGTACCTAACACTAATACGACCAATTAAAAATGAAACAGGGTAACCCAAATTCTTATTTTTATTTAGATGAGCACGAATCAATTAAAATACAACTCAATAAAAAAAAAAAAAAAATTTCCTAAATAAGAGTTCCCATTATGCCATTTTTCATACAGACATGTTCGTGTTGTAGGCAACGTTTATTGTCGTCGGCGCGGATCCGCAACATTTAATGGATGTGGGATCGCGGTAGTGGCACTAACAAACCGATTTTAAAACATTTTTTTTATTTTCATAAAAACTGTTATTTATTTATTTTCGATAAAGTTGTTCTTTTTTTCTCCCTAAAATGTATTTTTTGTGTTAAAACAGGTTTAAGAAACGCTATTTTCTTTAAAAAAATCTTTTATTTTTGTCAAAATTGTTTTTTATTCATAAGAACGATTTTTTCTAAAAAAATGTTTTTCTTTTCTTTTCGTCATGTCGTGCCGTGTCATGTCGTGTCATTTGTGTCAGTTGCGATACACTAACATCACGTGTTGCGATCCGCAAACAATAACCAGTGTCGCGATTGACACATAAAAATTGATGTTGACATGTTTCAAACTTGTTTTTCTTGGTTACAACTTTTTTCACTTTGATTAAAAATGTGTTTTTATGTTTCGGTAAAGCTGTTTTTTTTTGGGTTAAGAACAATTTTTTGTGTTTAAACTAGTTAAAAAATGAATTTTGCTGAAAATATTTTTTTATTTGTTTTCATTTGGTTTTCGTTAAAACTGCATTTTCCACTTTTTTAGAAGGCAACAACTATATGTATTTTTGTAAAATGTATTATGGCGATCGTGACACTGGTTCTTATCGCTGGCGTGACCCCACGTTCATAAGACAATTACCAATCGAACATGTCATATCAGCATATCTCAACCGACACATATGACACGACACAACAAAAACAAAAGAAAAAACATTTTTTTTAGCAAAAAGATGTTTGTAACAATAAAAACAATTTTGACAGAAGCAAAAGATTTTTTTATCAAACAACTTTTATAAAAGCAGTGATAACCAAAATAATAAAAATAAATAAATCGATTTGTGGCGCGAAACCAGATCCATTAAATGATGCGGATCCGCGCTCGCTTTTTTACTTGGATCGTGATCGTGTTTGTTAAAAACTAGATGATTCATAATCACATTGTGTAACTTTTTAATTGGTTTGTGTTAAGTAAAAAAATGATTTCGTGTCTTGTCTTATCTAATTTTAAAACATAATTTTAACATATGTATGGTTACATATATTTACATATAACGTGTATTTGTGATTTTTGATTGTACTGTTTTTTTAAGTTGATAGTTATATTTTACAAACAAAAAATTAATGACTTGGATGAGTTTTTAACTCCCAAATGGAAGTTGTTGTTTGGATAAACATCATCATCAGGCCACGCAAGAAACATTTCTCCTGGTTTAGGCTTATTTACTTGCATGGGTGCTTGCCAACTCAGTTAGCCACATCAGCCGGTGGGGGTATTCCGATGCATTTAGCCGGTTCCTATAGCATTCCTCTTTTTAATCAAATAGGTCAAATGGATCTACCCATATATCATTGGAATACAGATTTGGAGCTTCACTTTTCGATCATTTTTTATTCCATTATTAACGTTGAGCAAGCCCAATTTTATAATTAGATCAAATTAAATGGGTGAATTGGAAATTTAAAATAAGTACAATAATATTAATACTAAACAAATTCTGTTTGGGCTATCATAACTTATAAGTTAAGATAAATATATATGTGAAATTAGAGCCAAAAATATTATGAGCCTTAAGAAAACCAAAGGCTGTCAAAAATAGTTTTTTATTTAGTGTTTGTATGGTATTTTGAAAGAGCAATAACACATATTTCTTTAACTTTACATAAATTTGAAACAAAATAAATTGTTTTTTGATAGTTATGCTATGTCACAAATATATTTTTTGATACAAAGCCATCATTCTGATATTTCCTTGATTCATACTTTTTCTATCTGATTAGTATAATTAAAGATAATGCGATATGATATGTGTAACTTCTCCTTCATTTCATTTTGGGTAGTTTGATGAGATATTACACCCTTTCAAATTGTTGTTAGATGTTTGAAAACTAACTCCTTTAGTTCTGACTTGTTGCTGAGATTAACTGACAAATTGTTGCGTCACACTTCATATTAAGGTGTTTTTGGAATGTTTTATAGTGTGGAACTTAAAACAAACGTACACTAATTTTAATTATTTTGATGTGTGAACCATGTTGCATTAATAGTAGGAGAAGCATATTGAGATACCACCCGTTCCCAAGACATTATCCTATCACTTTTTTAACTAGTTTGGGTGGAGCCATGACCAAATCAGATTCCTAATTGATGGATCTGCACCAGACGACAACTTATCGAATCTAGTTTTGATTAATTTTTTTACTATAACTACATGATATGACTCGTAACAAAATGATATGAACATGTTCCAAACAAAATACAAACCTGATACGACATGATATGTAAAATACTGAAGGCTTAATGAGTTTGGACTTAGTGAAGGTGATTTTGACACAAATTTGCTAACAACGAGTCTAATTACTCTTTGTCGACGGTTTATTTTCCAAATATAATTCCTACCGAGTCTAAAAACTCAATTTTTGTAGTTGCCATATTCCTTTTGGCGAAAACAGTACATTTATAAGACACTAGCTGATATGTACAAGTGGTATCTTTATTCGCAAGTCTCATACAAACAAGGGACATATCAAAACCCATGACTTTATGAAAGAGAAATATAACGCTCCCATTCTATATTGTATGAATTTAATGTTTGTTTATTGAGCCTCAATTCCAAAATACAGTAAAATATTATCTTCTTCGGCTTATTATACTTGGTTGTATCTTTTGGGGTTTAAGAATTTCATTAGTGTACATAGGATATTTCAATTTTAGCTTCACGTATTTTCATAATGTAGACATAAATTTGTGGTAATCTTTTTGGAAAAAAAATTAGTTGTAATTGAAATATACCCTATAAGGAAATTAATAATTTGTGCACTTACGGCACATATTTTGAGTCTCAAAATACTAAATACTAGTATGCAGGCCACACAATGCGTAGCCAAGTTTATCAAATTCTAAGATATAAATGAGATTTAATTCTGAACTAAAAACTAAAAAGAAATATCATTACAAAGTTTTTATAAGAAATTCAATGAACAGTTTAATATTAAAGAATATTTTAACCATGGCCATGGAAAAAATGAAACTACATTTCTTCATATTTCCATTCGTGCATCGCACAAGGTTTAAAACTAGTCGTTAGTAAATAGCGTCTAAAGTTAGTAAAACAACTGGAATGTCTTCATAACAAAAGTTATATTTAATCAATCGTCAAATAATATATGATTGAATTAATTAAAAAAAATATATAACGCCCCTGATAAAAAAGAGTGCCCACAAAGACGTCCATAGTCATTCCCGTTTCAAAATAAAGAGATTTACTCAATTACGAATAACCTTTTGGCTTTCCAAATCATACATTTCTCTCAAACGTTAACTTGTTGGTTTTCCACCCATATGCATTAAAGTTAAGAGAATGCAAAAGGGCTAACTGTTTTTATAAATAAGCCTACGCACATCAATTCTACATATCCCTTTGGCCTACATTTTATTATTTTTTTTGTGAGTTTAGAGAGCTTAGATGGAAAAAAACAACTATTGTCATTCAAATGAGGTGAATGTGTAAAACTTCAAGATAGATGAGGAGGTCATGCCAAAAGAAGGAGAAAATAATAATCTCAAAGAAACCAACCAAAATGAAGTTGCTATTGAGAATAAGGAACTCATGCCCACGTATGAGGAAAAATCTAAGATTGAGGCAAAAGTGGATGTGCATATTGAAAATAAAGAGAATGAAATCATTGAGAAAAAAAATGGAGTGCCTATAAAAAATGAGGGGTTGGTTATAGAGGAGGATGAAAAAAATGCTATGATTGGTAAAAAAGATGGCGCGACTGATAAAAAAGATGAGTTGGCAGTGTCCAAAAATGAAGAAAATTGGAAGGTAGATGAAATGATTGGAAATTAAACTATGAGGAATGAGATCAAAGAGTAAAATGATGAATTGAATCTTTACAAAGAGGAACCCGTTGAAGTCGGTATTTGATGCGGCATGGGTGCTGCTATTATCCAAGGCTAGCTTATGTATTTATATTTTATATATGAATAAAGTGGTGGGAAATGCGTTTGGGTTTGGTGTCAATGATTGAAATGGTGTTCGTGGGATAATAAGTTTTTGAAATGGGTAAGAGCATATTTGTATTTTTGGGCAATTTTTGTTTGGATCTGTTTCAATACATGGATGTTATGAATCTGTGTTCCCATTCTCTAATATTACATGAATTTACTACATGTTAATAACTTTCTCTCTGACTCAAGATTTATTTGGTTCATATTTTTTAAACTTTATTTCTTTGTTGGAAACTGTTTTTTAATAACGATGCAATCTGCGTGTAGTTATTCTTTTACTAATGTCTGAATTAAATTATGTAATGCATAATTAATTTTTTTTCACAATATACCTAGGAAAAAAAATAGTTTTAAGATTAAATTTTATATTGTATAAAAAATATTTGTGATATTTTTCATTTAGTGAAATTGCTTTATGTACCGGTAAAAGCTTATCGCCTAACTCAACTGGCTGACATGGCATGCCACTTCAATTTAGAACAAGATGATTTATCATAATAATTTATCTTCTTTATTTATCTTGTTGGATTGATTGGAGTTTAATGGACACAATTTTAATCATAACTAATATTTTCTCTGTTATTGTAATTTTCATATTAATTTTAAATAAGTAATTTTAAAATATTATAAATTAATCTCTAAATATGAAGAAGACTCAACTAAAATTTAACACAATAAGATTTTTATTTTATTTATCTAACACGATCTCGAACAAGTTGAATTAGAATATGACCTTCATTTTTATTTACCAAACACAAACACGACCATTTAAAAATAACACGAGACAACATCAATTCCTATTTTTTTAAACATGAGCATGAATCAAATAAAATGCAACACAATATGAAATATACATTTTTTATTTATGTAACACAGTTAGGAACCAATTAAAACAGAACATGACCTTCACATTTTTGTACCTAACACTAATACGAGCAATTAAAAATGAAACGGGGTAACACAAATTCTTATTTTTATTTAGATGAGCACGAATCAATTAAAATACGACTCAATGCAAAATATATATTTTTTGCCTAAATAAGAGTTCCCATTATGCCATTTTTCATTTAGACATGTTCGTGTTGTAGGCAACGGTTATTGTCGCCGACGCGGATCCGCATCATTTAATGAATGTGGGATCGCGGTAGTGGCACAAACAAATCGATTTTAAAACATTTTTTTATTTTGATAAAAACTGTTATTTACTTATTTTCGATAAAGTTGTTCTTTTTTTCTCCCTAAAATCTATTTTTTGTGTTAAAACTAATTTAAGAAACGCTATTTTCTTTAAAAAAATCTTTTATTTTTGTCAAAATTGTTTTTTATTCATAAGAACGATTTTTGCTAAAAAAATGTTTTTCTTTTGTTTTTGTCATGTCGTGTCGTGTCGTGTCATTTGTGTCAGTTGCGATACACTAACATCACGTGTAGCGATCCGCAAACAATAACCAGTGTCGCTATTGACACATAAAAATTGATGTTGACATGTTTAAAACTTGTTTTTCTTGGTCCAAACTTTTTTTACTTCGATAAAAAATTTGTTTTTATGTTTCGGTAAAGCTGTTTTTTTTTGGGTTAAGAACTACTTTTTGTGTTTAAACTAGTTAAATTTTTTTTTTCTTAAAATATTATTTATTTATTTTTGTTTGGTTTTCGTTAAAACTGTATTTTCCACTTTTTTTAGATGGCAACAACTATATGTATTTTTCTAAAATGTATTGTGGCGATCGTGACTCTGATTATTATCGCTGGCGTGACCCCACGTTCATAAGACAATTACCAATCGAACATGTCATATCATCATATCTCAACCGACACATATGACACGACACAACAAAAACAAAAGAAAAAACATTTTTTTTAGCAGAAAGATGTTTGTAACAATAAAAAACAATTTTAACAAAAGAAAAAGATTTTTTTTATCAAACAACTTTTAAAAAAGCAGTGATAATCAAAATAATAAAAAAATTAAATCGATTTGTGGCGCGAAACCAGATCCATTAAATGATGCGGATCCGCGCTCGCTTTTTTTTTTTGGATCGTGATCGTGTTTTTTTAAAAACTAGATGATTCATAATCGCATTGTGTAACTTTTTAATTGGTTTGTGTTAATTAAAAAATTGATTTCGTGTCTTGTCTTATCTAATTTTAAAACATAATTTTAACATATGTTTTGTTACATATATTTATATATAACGTGCATTTATGTTTTTTGATTGTACTGTTTTTTTTAACTTGATAGTTATATTTTACAAACAAAAAATTAATGACTTGGATGACTTTTTAACTCCCAAATGGAAGTTGTTGTTTGGATAAACATCATCATCAGGCCACGCAAGAAACATTTCTCTTGGTTTAGGCTTATTTACTTGCATGGGTCTTGCCAACTCAGTTAGCCACATCAGCCGGTGGGGGTATTCTGATGCATTTAGCCGGTTCCTATAGCATTCCTCTTTTTAATCAAATAGCTCAAATGGATCTACCCATATATCATTGGAATACAGATATGAAGCTTCACTTTCCGATCATTTTTTATTCCATTATTTACGTTGATCAAGCCCAATTTTATAATTAGATCAAATTAAATGGCTGAATTGGAAATTTAAAAATATTATGAGCCTTAAGAAAACCAAAGGTTGTCAAAAATTGTTTTTTATTTAGTGTTTGTATGGTATTTTGAAAGAGCAATAACACATATTTCTTTAACTTTACATAAATTTGAAACAAAATAAATTGTTTTTTAATAGTTATGCTATGTCAGATATTTCCTTAATTCATATTTTTTCAATCTGAATAGTATAATTAAAGATAATGTGATATGATATGTGTAACTTCTCCTTCATTTCATTTTGGGTAGTTTGAGTAACAACCCGCCTAACGGGATACCGGACGATCACTCCTATATCAAATTCTAAGATTTTAATGAGATTTAATTCTGTAATAAAAACTAAAAAGTAATATCATTATAAAGTTTTTATAATAAATTCAATGAACTGTTTAATATTAAAGAATATTTTAACCATGGCCATGAAAAAATGAAACTACATTTCTTCATATTTCCATCCGTGCATCGCGCAGGGTTTAAAACTAGTCGTTAGTAAGTAGCGTCTAAAGTTAGTAAAACAACTGTACTGTCTTCATAATAAAAGTTATATTTAATCAATTGTCAAATAATATATGATTGAATTAATTAAAAAATATATATAACGCCCCTGATAAAAAAGAGTGCCCACTAAGACTTCTATAGTCATTCCCGCTTCAAAATAAAGCGATTAACTCAATTACGAATAACCTTTTGGCTTTCCAAATCTTATATTTCTCTCAAACGTTAACTTGTTGGTTTTCCACCCATATGCATTAAAGTTAAGAGAATGCAAAAGGCCTAACTGTTTTTATAAATAAGCCTACGCACATCAATTCTACATATCCCTTTGGCCAAAGAGGAACCCGTTGAAGTCGGTATTTGATGCGGCATGGGTGCTTCTATTATCCAAGGCTAGCTTATATATTTATATTTTATATATGAATAAAGTGGTGGGAAATGCATTTGGGTTTGGTGTCAATGATTGAAATGGTGTTCGTGGGATAATAAGTTTTTGAAATGGGTAAGAGCATCTTTGTATTTTTGGGCAATTTTTGTTTGGATCTGTTTCAATACATGGATGTTATGAATCTGTGTGCCCATTCTCTAATATTACATGAATTTACTACATGTTAATAACTTTCTCTCTGACTCAGGATTTATTTGGTTTGTATTTTTTAAGCTTTATTTCTTTGTTGGAAACTTTATTTTAATAACGATGCAATCTGCGTGAAGTTGTTCTTGTACTAATGCCTGAATTAAATAACGTAATGCAGAATTAATTTTTTTCACAATCTACCTAGGAAAAAAATTAGTTTTGAGATGAAATTTTATATTGTATAAAAAATATTTGTGATATTTTTCATTTAGAGCAATTGCTTTATGTACTGGCAAGAGCTTACCGCCTAACTCAACTGGCTGACATGGCATGCCACTTCAATTTAGAACAAGATGATTTGTCAAAATAATGTATCTTCTTTATTTATCTTGTTGGATTGATTGGAGTTTAATGGACAAAATTTTAATCATAACTAATATTTTTTTTGTTATTCTAATTTTCATTTTAATTTCAAATAAATAATTTTAAAATATTATAAATTAATCTCTAAATATGAATAAGACTCAATTAAAATATGACACAATAAGATTTTTATTTTATTTATCTAACACGATCTCGAACAAATTAAATTAGAATACGACCTTCATTTTTATTTACCAAACACATACACGACTATTTAAAAATAACACGAGACAAAATCAATTCCTATTTTTTTGAACATGAACATGAATGAAATAAAATGCAACACAATTTGAAATGTACATTTTTTTATTTATCTAACACTGTTACGGACCAATTAAAACAGAACATGAACTTCACATTTTTGTACCTAACACTAACACGACCAATTAAAAATGAAACATGGTAACACAAATTCTTATTTTTATTTAGATGAGCACGAATCTATTAAAATACGACACAATACAAAATATATACTTTTTGCCTAAATAAGAGTTCCCATTATGCCATTTTTCATTTAGACATGTTCGTGTTGTAGGCAGCGGTTATTGTCGCCGGCGCGGATCCGCGACATTTAATGGATGTGGGATCGCGGTAATGGCACTAACAAATCGATTTTAAAACATTTTTTTATTTTGATAAAAACTGGTATTTATTTATTTTCGATAAAGTTGTTTTTTTTTCTTCCTAAAAACTATTTTTTGTGTTAAAACTAGTTTAAGAAACGCCATTTTCTTTAAAAAAATCTATTATGTTTGTCAAAATTGTTTTTTATTCATAAGAACGATATTTGCTAAAAAAATGTTTTTCTTTTGTTTTTGTCATGTCATGTCGTGTCCTGTCGTGTCATTTGTGTCAGTTGCGATACACTAACATCACGTGTTGCGATCCGCAAACAATAACCAGTGTCGCGATCGACACATATAAATTGATGTTGACATGTTTCAAACTTGTTTTTCTTGGGTCAAACTTTTTTTACTTTGATAAAAAATGTGTTTTTATGTTTCGGTCAAGCTGTTTTTTTTGGGTTAAGAACTATTTTTTATGTTTAAACTAGTTAAAAAAATGTATTTTGCTGAAAATATTTTTTTTTTATTTTTGTTTTGTTTTCGTTAAAACTGCATTTTCCTCTTTTTTTAGAAGGCAACAACTATATGTATTTTTAAAAAATGTATTGTGGCGATCGTGACACTAGTTATTATCGTTGGCGTGACCCCACGTTCGTAAGACAATTACCAATCGAACACGTCATGTCAGCATATCTCAACCGACACATATGACACGACACAACAAAAACAAAAGAAAAACATTTTTTTTAGCAAAAAGATGTTTGTAACAATAAAAAACAATTTTGACAGAAGCAAAAGATTTTTTTGTCAAACAACTTTTAAAAAAGCAGTGATAATCAAAATAAAAAAAGTTTTAAAATCGATTTGTGGCGCCAACCCAGATCCATTAAATGATGCGGATCCGCGCTCGCTTTTTTATTTGGATCGTGATCTTGTTTGTTAAAAACTAGATGATTCATAATCGCATTGTGTAACTTTTTAATTGGTTTGTGTTAAGTAAAAAAAATGATTTCGTGTCTTGTCTTATCTAATTTCAAAACATAATTTTAACATATGTTTTGTTACATATATTTATATATAACGTGTATTTACGATTTTTGATTGTACTGGTTTTTTTAACTTGAAAGTTATATTTTACAAACAAAAAATTAATGACTTGGATGTGTTTTTATCTCCCAAATGGAAGTTGTTGTTTGGATAAACATCATCATCAGGTCACGCAAGAAACATTTCTCATGGTTTAGGTGTGACAACCCGCTCCAAATAATAACGGGTGGCCAGCCCTATACTACATAAATCAGGTATCTCAGATGGTACAGTCTCAACATCAACATACAACACAATAATATATGTCTAACTTGCCGAAATCATTAAGTGCGAATCGTCAAAAATTTAAACTTTTATTTTTTTAACAACAACAACAAAACCAATAATGCACATAACCAACAATATACATCTAACTATGATGTGAAGTGTGCATGCTCCAATAATAAAAGAGTACAATATATTGTACAACAAAATCTCAACAATGAAATACTCGAATATGATGTCGGGTAACAGACAATACAATAATCTGAATAGTGAAATATGAAAGTGTTGATCTATAACACTTGAATACTAACCCAATATACAAACTGAATTCTAATGTAGATGTACAAAGATAGGAATAGACTAAAGAAAATTTCCACAACAGTCCGCTACTGCTACAGCCCACGAATCCTGAATGGCGAATATCAAAGGCGTCCTTGCGGAGGAACACCTGAAGTAGTACAATATATACATGGAGGAAGAAAATATAAGCGGGTCAGAGCCCGAGTTTTGAAAAACAGTTCATAGCAAGTGTATTAAAATGCATAATAATTATAAATGCATTATTACCTGATTTAGCTGGAATCGAACTTTCCATAACAATTCAACTCACCTCTCATCTAAAGCATGCACTAAGCATATGCACGTGTCTCCAAATGGATGTTCGATTGTAATTAGGTAAGAGGATTCTAGCTTAAACCCAAAAGAAGTATTTAAGTGAAAATGTCTAACCTATGTCCCAATCTACATTTACCTCAATTTTCTTTAAGTTAAATGCTTTAACTTTAATGTAATAGTTACAGTTATCTTTATAATGTTCATTTGATTAACATATAAAGTTACATGATCCAATCATGTCCACATCATCAAAATACATCAACAATCTCATTTACTAGAATTTTATATTCTAGTGATGCCCTTATAAGGCATGAAACCATATATATAATTATTTTAGTAATTATATATGAGTTATTATCATCATGAATATAAAGACTAAACTCCTCTCGATTCTCAACACGGCACTGCGTTTCGTGCGTGGGACGTCTCGCCGAAGCGAAATCCAAACAAGGAACCCGCCCGTTACACTACTCCTGACCGTATAAATCCTCGAGGCTCATTATTCCCTCAATTGATGAAGCATGTAACCCAAATTTATTTCCAATTTTAATTAATTAATATTCCCAATTCTCAACAGTACACGGCGTTTCATGCTTGGGATGTCTCGCCGAAGCGAAATCCAAACAAGGAACCCCCTCGTTACACTACTCCGAGCACTGTCGATTGTCGGGATAAGTGATATATATATAAATAATTATGAGCATTAAGGACTAAACTTATCCCCAAGTTCCAACATTACACTGCGGTTCGTGCGTGGGACGTCTCGCCGAGGAGAAATCCAAACAAGGAACCCCCCGAATACACTAATCCTGGCAATGTAAGTCCTTGAGGTCCATTATGCCATTGACACTAAAATACAAGCACAAGCAATAATAACCATCCAACCGAGCAATAACTCGAAGGAGGCAGGCTTACATGCTATCATCTTCCAGCAGCCCATATACGTAGCAAACTGGGGCCACCTGGTGGGGTTCAACGACACCCACCTCGTGATCTACTCACGCACACAACGTCCGGTAGGCGGTCATAGTTCCTAACCGGCAAGTGAGAGCGTCACATACCCCCGACCTTTGAACCCCAAAATAAATAAATAAATATATATATATATATATATATATATATATATCATAAATGTCATTTGCTAACCACAAAGGACGACTATGACCTGGGGAATATCCACATCCTGCTTTTCTAGTCAGAATGCTCACCCTCTACGCACGAAACTTCCCAATGATAGCAAGGAGGGGGTATGCTTAACATGTATATACACCACCATATAAGGCATACATACATCCCACATAATAAAGATATACCCTTTTATATAGGGTATACCTGCAACATCACATTCATTTCCATTATATTCCCATTGGCGAAATTTGATTAACATCATTCTTTAGTATTTTACTATCAATATATACTAACATCCAACCTCTCACATTAACCCCACTTAGTATATGCTATACTAATTCTCGCTTGAAGCTCTCATGTCGCTTCTATGATGAATTGACTCTCAATTCTATTTAAGTTAATGATGTTCTTTTATCCTAATGCACCTCAATTAGCATTTCAAATTGTGTGAGATCTCTCTCGAATCAATCATCAATAAGGATATTTTTGTATCCGTATACACATCAATTAACATTCATACTTCTCTATCTATGATAGGGTTCAATTCATTTTTATGAACCGTTAAAGTTATCACCCTTTTTGGGATTGGATCCTAAGACCCGATATCTCTAAATTATTCTCATTCTTTCCTACGAATGTCAATTAGTATCTCCAAGTAAAGGTGGGCTTCCCCACTTAGAAAATACCAAAATATCTAGTCGGTATTCCTCAAATTTAGTCAATATGACTCCAATCATTTCTTATAAGGGAAACTCGTTAAAAGTCTCCAAAACATACTACCAATATCTCCTATAGAGATCCCCAATCGATAACCTCAAACAAAACGGGATAAAATTCCATTTAGAAAAATAATCCCTCAAAAGCCCAAATTCCGAATCGATTCGGGCCAATTCCGAATCGATTCGGCCTAGGGAATCGATTCGGCCAGGAAGGCGAATCGATTCGGGTCATCAGACCTGGGATTCTGTCTTAGGCGGAATCGATTTGGCTCGAGTCCGAATCGATTCGGTCACTCAGACCTGGGCACCTGCACAATTCCGAATCGATTCGGCTAGGGGGCCGAATCGATTCGGCCCTTCAGGACCTCGAAAATGGCTACTTTTTAAGTAAGACAAAATACCAAAAAATCATTTTAATGGTTTTCTCTCCATTTCTCTTCAACCTAATCACAAATATAACATAAATATTCATCCTAGAATACATATAAACTAATTTCTAACCTCAAATCAACGATCTGCATATTAAATCTAAGATTATACCCAAAAGTTAGGTTTTGTCAATTTTAAACCTAAAACCCAAAATATCAATCCACAAATCATGCAATAAATGTACACAACAATTATTTAGCAAGTTTAATCACTTGCCTCGGGTACGTAGGGTCTGAATCCTCCTTGAGATCGGGTATTTGCCCGAAAATCCTCTTTCTCCCCCTTTTTCTCCTTCCTTTTCTTCTTCTTTTTTTCTCTCTTCTTTCTTTCTTTCTCTCTTTGGAGAATTGTTTCTCCCGTAGGCTAATTTAGGCTAAAACCCAAGATACACTTCTTTAAATGATAATACACACTTTAAATGACCCGATAACTTTAATTCGAGTCAAACGGTCCTAAATTATTTCGGAACCTAAATATACCCCATGTACCGTCATTTCGACTTTGTCGACCCTTCTGGAAACAATGGTACCCTCAGAATTTCCATTCGACACACTTTTTAACGACTCCAAATTTTGACTTTAATTGCCAAATTAATTATTCTCCAATAAAATATTATTTATTTCTCCCAAAATAGATTTATTATTGTTCCGAAAGTCTTGGGTTGTTACATTAGGCTTATTTACTTGCATGGGTGCTTCCCAACTCAGTTAGCCACATCGGCCGGTGGGGGTATTCCGATGCATTTAACCGGTTCCTATAGCATTCCACTTTATAATCAAATAGGTCAAATGGATATATCCATATATCATTGGAATACATATATGAAGATTCACTTTTCGATCATTTTTTATTCCATTATTTCCGTTGATCATGCCTAATTTTATAATAATTGGAAATTTATAATAAGTAAAATAATATTAATACTAAACAAATTATGTTTGGGCTATCATAACTTATAAGTTAAGATAAATATATATGTGAAATTAGAGCCAAAAATATTATGAGCCTTAAGAAAACCAAAGGCTGTCAAAAATTGTTTTTCATTTAGTGTTTGTATGGTATTTTGAAAGAGAAATAACACATATTTCTTTAACTTTACCTAAATTTGAAGCAAAATAAATTGTTTTTTGATAGTTATGATATGTCACAAATATATTTTTTGATATAAAGCCATCATTCTGATATTTCCTTATTTCATACTTTTTCTATCTGATTAGTATAATTCAAGATAATGTGATATGATATGTGTAACTTCTCCTTCATTTAATTTTGGGTAGTTTGATGAGATATTACACCCTTTCAAATTGTGGTTAGATGTTTGAAAACTAACTCCTTTACTTCTGACTTGTTGCTGAGATTAACTGAGAAATTGTTGCGTCACACTTCATGTTAAGGTGTTTTTGGAATGTTTTATAGTGTGGAACTTAAAACAAACGTGCACTATTTTATTATTATTTTGATGTGTGAACCATGTTGCCTTAATAATAGGAGAATCATATTGAGATACCACCCGTTCCCAATACATTATCCTATCACTTTTTTAACTGGTTTGGGTGGGGCCATGACCAAATCGGATTCCTAATTGATGGATCTGCAACAAACGATAACTTATCGAATCAAGTTTTGATTAATTTTTTACTATAACTACATGATATGACCTGTAACAAAATGATATGAACATGGTCCAAACAAAATACAAACCTGATAGGACATGATATGTAAAATACCGAAGGCTTAGTGAGTTTGGACTTAGTGAAGGTGATTTTGACACGAATTTGCTAACAACGATTCTAATTACTCTTTGTCGACGGTTTATTTTCCAAATATAATTCCTAAAGAGTCTAAAAACTCAATTTTTGTAGTTGCCATATTCTTTTTGGCGAAAACAGTACATTTATACGAAACTAGCAGATATGTACAAGTTGTATCTTTATTCCCAAGTCTCATACAAACAAGGAACATATCAAAACCCATGACTTTATGAAAGAGAAATATAACGCTCCCATTCTATATTGTATGAATTTAATGTTTGTTCATTGAGTCTCACTTCCAAAATACAGTAAAATATTATCTTCTTCGGCTTATTATACTTGTTGGTATCTTTTGGGGTTTAAGAATTTCATTAGTGTACATAGGATATTTCAATTTTATCTTCACGTATTTTCATAATGTAGACATAAATTTGTGGTAATCTTTTTGGAAAAAAAAAAGTTGTAATTGAAATTTACCCTATAAGAAAAATAATAATTTGTGCACTTAGGGCACATATTTTCAGTCTCAAGATAGTAAATACTAGTATGCAGGCCACACGATATGTAGCCAAGTTTATAAAATTCTAAGATTTAAATGAGATTTAATTCTGAAATAAAAATTAAAAAAGCAATATCATTATAAAGCTTTTATAAGAAATTCAATGAACTGTTTAATATTAGAGAATATTTTAACCATGGCCATGAAAAAACGAAACTACATTTCTTTATATTTCAATCCGTGCATCGCGCAGGGTTTAAAACTAGTCGTTTGTAAATAGCGTCTAAAGTTAGTAAAGCAACTGTAATGTCTTCATAATAAAAGTTATATTTAATCAATTGTCAAATAATATATGATTGAATTAATTAAAAAAAATATATAACGCCCCTGATAAAAAAGAGTGCTCACTAAGACGTCTATCGTCATTCCCGCTTCAAAATAAAGCGATTTACTCAATTGAGAATATCCTTTTGGCTTTCCAAATCTTACATTTCTCTCAAACGTTAACTTGTTGGTTTTCCACCCATATGCATTAAAGTTAAAAAAATGCAAAAGGGCTAACTATTTCGATATGTATTAAAGTTAAGAGAATGCAAAAGGGCTAACTGTTTTTTATAAATAAGCCTACGCATATCGATTCTACATATCCCTTTGGCCAACATTTTATATTGTTCTTTGTGAGTTTAGAGAGCTTAGATGGAGAAAAACAACTATTGCCATTCAAATGGGGTGAATGTGTCAAACTTCAAGATAGATGAGGAGGTCATGCCAAAAGAAGGAGAAAATAAGAATCTTAAAGAAACCAACCAAAATATAAAAGAGATGAGTTGGCAGGGTCCGATAATGATTGGGAAAAAAGATGGCGCGACTGATAAAAGAGATGAGTTGGCAGGGTTCGATAATGAAGAAAATTTTAAGGTAGATGAAATGATTGCAAATGAAACTATGAAGAATGAGATCAAAGAGGAAAATGATGAATTGAATCTTAACAAAGAGGAACCCATTGAAGTCGGTACTTGATGCGGCATGGGTGCTTCTATTATCCAAGGCTAGCTTATATATTTATATTTTATATATGAATAAAGTGGTGGGAGATGTATTTGGGTTTGCTGTCAATGATTGAAATGGTGTTCGTGGGATAATAAGTTTTTAAAATGGGTAAGAACATAATTGTATTTTTGGGCAATTTTTGTTTGGATCTGTTTCAATACATGGATGTTATGAAACTGTGTTCCCATTCTCTATTATTACATGAATTTACTACATGTTAATAACTTTCTCCCTGACTCAAGATTTATTTGGTTTGTACTTTTTAAGCTTTATTTCTGTTTTGGAAATTTTTTTTAATAACGATGCAATCTGCATGTATTTATTCTTTTACTAATGTCTGAATTAAATTACGTAATGCAGAATTAATTTTTTTTCACAATCTACCTTGGAAAAAAAAGTTTTGAGATGAAATTTTATATTGTATAAAAAATATTTGTGATATTTTTCATTTAGAGAAATTGCTTTATGTACCGACAAAAGCTTACCGCCTAACTCAAGTGGCTGACATGGCATGCCACTTCAATTTAGAACAAGATGATTTGTCATAATAATTTAACTTCTTTATTTATATTGTTGGATTGATTGGAGTTTAATGGACAAAATTTTAATCATAACTAATATTTTCTCTCTTATTCTAATTTTCATTTTAATTTCAAATAAATAATTTTAAAATATTATAAATTAATCTCTAAATATGAAGAGGACTCAATTAAAATATGACACAATAAGATTTTTATTTTATTTATCTAACACGATCTCGAACAATTTAAATTAGAATACGACCTTCATTTTTATTTACCAAACACGGACATGACAATTTAAAAATAACACGAGACAACATCAATTCCTATTTTTTTTAACATGAGCATGAATCAAATAAAATGCAACACAATATGAAATATACATTTTTTTATTTATCTAACACTGTTACGAACCAATTAAAACAGGACATGACCTTCACATTTTTGTACCTAACACTAACACAACCAATTAAAAATGAAACACGGTAACACAAATTCTTATTTTTATTTAGATGAGCACGAATCAATTAAAATACGACACAATACAAAATATATATTTTTTGCCTAAATAAGAGTTCCCATTATGCCATTTTTCATTTAGACATGATCGTGTTGTAGGCAGCGGTTATTGTCGCCGACGCGGATCCGCATATTTTAATGGATGTGGGATCGCGGTAGTGGCACTAACATATCGATTTTAAAACATTTTTTTATTTTGATAAAAACTGTTATTTATTTATTTTTGATAATGTTGTTCTTTTTTTCTCCCTTAAATCTATTTTTTGTGTTAAAACTAGTTTAAGAAACGCTATTTTCTTTAAAAAAATCTATAAAATTTGTCAAAATTGTTTTTTATTCATAAGAATGATTTTTGCTAAAAAAAGGTTTTTCTTTTGTTTTTGTCATCTCGTGTCGTGTCGTGTCATTTGTGTCAGTTGCGATACACTAACATCACATGTTGTGATCCACAAACAATAACCAGTGTCGCGATCGACACATATAAATTGATGTTGACATGTTTCAAACTTGTTTTTCTTGGGTCAAACGTTTTTTACTTTGATAAAAAAACGTGTTTTTATGTTTCGATCAAGCTGTTTTTTTTAGGTTAAGAACTTTTTTTTGTGTTTAAACTAGTTAAAAAAATGTATTTTGCTGAAAATATTTTTTATTTAATTTTGTTTGGTTTTCGTTAAAACTGCATTTTCCTCTTTTTTTTAGAAGGCAACAACTATATGTATTTTTGAAAAATGTATAGTGGCGATCGTGACACTGGTTATTATCGCTGGCGTGACCCCACATTCATAAGACAATTACCAATCGAACATGTCATGTCAGCATATCTCAACCGAGACATATGACACGACACAACAAGAACAAAAGAACAAACATTTTTTTTAGCAAAAAGATGTTTGTAACAATAAAAAACAATTTTGACAGAAGCAAAAGATATTTTTATCAAACAACTTTTAAAAAAGCAGTGATAATCAAAATAAAAAAAGTTTTAAAACCGATTTGTAGCGCCAACCCAGATCCATTAAATGATGCGGATCCGCGCTCGCTTTTTTATTTGGATCGTGATCTTGTTTGTTAAAAACTAGATGATTCATAATCCTATTGTGTAACTTTTTAATTGGTTTGTGTTAAGTAAAAAAAATGATTCCGTGTCTTGTATTATCTAATTTTAAAACATAATAGTAACATATGTTTTGTTACATATATTTATATATAACGTGTATTTATGATTTTTGATTGTAGTATTTTTTTTAACTTGAAAGTTATATTTTACAAACAAAAAATTAATGACTTGGATGTGTTTTTAACTCCCAAATGGAAGTTCTTGTTTGGATAAACGTCATCATCAGGCCACGCAAGAAACATTTCTCTTGGTTTAGGCTTATTTACTTGCATGGGTGCTTGCCAACTCAGTTAGCCACATCAGCCAGTGGGGGTATTCCGATGCATTTAGCCGGTTCCTATAGCATTTCTCTTTTTAATCAAATAGGTCAAATGGATCCATCCATATATCATTGGAATACAGATATGAAGCTTCACTTTTCGATCATTTTTTATTCCATTATTTCCGTTGATCATGCCTAATTTTATAATTAGATCAAATTAAATGGGTGAATTGGAAATTTAAAATAAGTACAATAATATTAATACTATACAAATTCTGTTTGGGCTATCATAACTTATAAGTTAAGATAAATATATATGTGAAATTAGAGCCAAAAATATTATGAGCCTTAAGAAAACCAAAGGCTCTCAAAAATTATTTTTCATTTAGTGTTTGTATGGTATTTTGAAAGAGAAATAACACATATTTCTTTAACTTTACCTTAATTTGAAAAAAAAAATTGTTTTTTGATAGTTATGATATGTCACAAATATATTTTTTGATATAAAGCCATCATTCTGATATTTCCTTATTTCATACTTTTTCTATCTGATTAGTAAAATTCAACATAATGTGATATGATATGTGTAACTTCTCCTTCATTTCATTTTGGGTAGTTTGATGAGATATTACACCCTTTCAAATTGTTATTAGATGTTTGAAAACTAACTCCATTACTTCTGACTTGTTTCTGAGATTAACTGAGAAATTGTTGCATCACACTTCATATTAAGGTGTTTTTGGAATGTTTTATAGTGTGGAACTTAAAACAAACGTGCACTAATTTTTATTATTTTGATGTGTGAACCATGTTGCCTTAATAGTAGGAGAAGCATATTGAGATACCACCCGTTCCCAAGACATTATCCTATCACTTTTTTAACTAGTTTGGGTGGAGCCATGACCAGATCGGATTCCTAATTGATGGATCTGCAACAGACGACAACTTATCGAATCAAGTTTTGTATAATTTTTTACTATAACTAAATGATATGACCCGTAACAAAATGATGTGAACATGGTGGAAACAAAATACAAACCTGATAGGACATGATATGTAAAATACCGAAGGCTTAGTGAGTTTGGACTTAGTGAAGGTGATTTTGACACGAATTTGCTAACAATGAGTCTAATTACTCTTTGTCGACGGTTTATTTTCCAAATATAATTCCTAACGAGTATAAAAACTCAATTTTTGTAGTTGCCATATTGTTTTTGGCGAAAACAGCACATTTATACGAAAGTTACTGATATGTACAACTGGTATCTTTATTCACAAGTCTCATACAAACAAGGTACACATCAAAACCCATGACTTTATGAAAGAGAAATATAACGCTTCCATTCTATATTGTATGAATTTAATGTTTGTTTATTGAGTCTCACTTCCAAAATACAGTAAAATATTATCTTCTTCGGCTTATTATACTTGTCGGTATCTTTTGGGGTTTAAGAATTTGATTAGTGTACATAGGATATTTCAATTTTATCTTCACGTATTTTCATAATGCAGACATAAATTTGTGGTAATCTTTTTGGAAAAACAATTATTTGTAATTAAAATTAACCCTATAAGGAAAATAATAATTTGTGCACTTAGGGCACATATTTTGAGTCTCAAAATAGTAAATACTAATATGCAGGCCACACGATGCGTAGCCAAGTTTATCAAATTCTAAGATATAAATGAGATTTAATTCGGAAATAAAAACTAAAAAGAAATATCATTACAAAGTTTTTATTTTGTTACATATATTTATATAACATGTGTTTTGTTTCATATATTTATATATAACGTGTATTTATGATTTTTGATTGTACTGTTTTTTTTTACTTGATAGTTATATTTTACAAACAAAAAATTAATGACTAGGATGAGTTTTTAACTCCCAAATGGAAGTTGTTGATTGGATAAACATCATCATCAGGCCACGCAAGAAACGTTTCTCTTGGTTTAGGCTTATTTACTTGCATGAGTGCTTGCCAACTCAGTTAGCCACATCAGCCGGTGGCGGTATTCCGATGCATTTAGCTGGTTCCTATAGCATTCCTCTTTTTAATCAAATAGGTGAGACAACCCGCTATCCGAAATATGGGGTGGCCAGCCCAATACCCCGATAAAACAAGAATCATGGATTGATATCATTCTCAACATCACAACAACATAAGAAGTATACAGAATAACCACACTATATTCAAGAAAACGGGTTATCAAAATTTGAGTTGAAATTTAAAAGAAAGCATTTTCAACAACCCATAGTAGAAAAGAGGGTGGAAACTCCCACAAGTATATATATATAGACCCACAATAATAAAGAAAGGACCGAATGAAACATCGGTCAATAGAATTTACACCATTCACATTAATTCTTAGGTGTTACATAGTACATCCATTATACAATTACAACCATATGGGCAACACGCCCGAATAAAGACTGAACATAGCTAGAAACAAAAATGGAGGTGTCTACACAAAATATCACCTGAAACCGGCAAAATGTCACGGCTCCTTGAAAGACTCAGGGGTAGGACGGTCATTACGGGCGACCTTGCGGCGGAACACCTGAACGGATAATATGTACATATACAACAAGAAAGAAGAACCGGTCAGAGGCCGGCTATATGTGATCACCAGATAAATGACAAGTATGACAAGGATGGAATAATTAAGCATGGATGATAAAGATGGTATTCTAGCATGCTAACATCATGTAAGGAACTAAAGTAGTTAAATGGTTATTAAAGTGAAATTCAATTATATAAGGGAAAATAAGTAATCATGAGCCTTTTTCATCTTTCATAATTTTCCTTTTATCTCCTTTCCATTCCTTATCAGGAATACAACTATTATCATGTGCTCTTTAAGGCACTTATCTCAACAGTATGCTCTTTGTGGCATATACTTTGCTCTTTATGGCATTAGTGTTCCATCGAGTCCAACTCGATAATAGAATAGTTATAAACATATATATATATATATATATATATATATATATATATAATGATTCTAAGACCTCCCGTCCGGGTTTCCCCACTGTGCGCGCCCAAAATAACCATCATCTCTCAGGGCCTACATAAGACAACCTGGGATCCTATCGAAACGTCGGGAAGCGGCCATATGCCTGCGGGGTAGTCAAGACCACACCCGGAATCTCCTACCCATCACAGAAAAAAATAAACAAGCGCTCATATGTCCTAGGACTATATCCACCCTGCATTCATTAGCCAGGGGGCTTCACCTCACGCATGGACTTCCCTTAAGATGGTATTTAGAGAGGTGTGTAATATCCATTTTATTAATTTCCAATACATGATTTAGTAAATTGTCATTTACTTTATCCATTTTACATTTTATCAAAAGCATTATGGTTGTGTACTTCACCTAATTCTAATAACCTCGAAGAATATTTAAATTCCCAAGTTATTTCTTCCAAATGTCCCTTTTTGGACTTTATACAAATCATCAAGTAAGATCTAGTTCACATTTACTCCTAAAGTCTCCAAATTCGACCTTAAGATTTCCTAAATTCTTATAAAACTACACGACAGAAGAAATGCCTAAACATTTCTTTAAACTCCCCCCCTTGAAGTGAACCCTAGATGAACCCCTTCGAGTCTAGGGTGTCGACCCAACTCAACTAATACTCCAAGACCCTACATTTAATTCATTTAAGAAGGTCCCTAAGTTCCTATGAAAGAAAAGATTAAAGAATGAAAGTAAGATGTTTGGGAAGAAAATAGGGGACCGGTCGACCGACCCCAATACCACGGTCGACCGCGTCTCAAGATTTGGCCTAAGAAGAAAAGCAGAAAGTTTATTTCGGTAGGACCGGTCGACCGGTCACGGACCGTGGTCGACCGTGCCATAATTTTAAGCCTTTGAAAGAAATGCAGTGTACCCTCTCCCGAAGACCCGGTCGACCGGTCTCAGAACTGCGGTCGACCGGTCTCTACAGACCTAGACCAAGACTCCTCATTTCAAGCAAAACCCAAAGTCAACTCATATTATCACCTACACAACATAAATGCTACTACTACTACCACCATCAATAAACATTCAACTATTCTTAATTGATTCAAAACCAACCAACATACAAACCCTAAACTAGTAAACCATAATCCATACACCATTCTCACACAAATCATTTATCTTAAGCCATAAATAGCAAGTAGTAAACTTGCCTCAATTCAGCAATTACAGATTTTCTTGGTGTAGGAGCAAGAATCCCTCTCAAATCTTCAATCTCTTTTCTTCTCTCTACTCTTTCTCTTCCTCTCTCTAGCTCTCTAGGTTTAGGAAATACAATTAGGTGAATAGTGACTTACCCAAGACATAAATCGTGCCTTTAGTCAAAATCCCAACTTAATTAATCGATATCGTGATAAAATAATACGCAACAGCATATTTAAGGCAAAATCAGTCAAAAATGCCCAAAACCTCAAAATACAATATGGCACATTATTTGACTATCTTGCACGTTCCGGACTCATCTACGGCCTCCAAATTATCATTTGGATATTTTATAATTCATTTGAAGTCCCGGTCTCATTATTAAGCCAAATATCTTTTTAATTCTCATGATATTATAAAACATAACATGGCCATAATTATCTATAGTTACGGTAAACATGAAACCTCATAGAAAATATTAACTTTTCCTCATTAAGTTACTACTCAATTCATAACCCAACATTTTATAATTAATTACCATAACTAGTAAGAAAATAAAAAATATGTTCTCATAAGGGAGGGTTATTACATACTCCCCCCCTTATGAGAGAATTTTGTCCCCAAAATTCAAACGTTCCTTATAAGAAGAGACGCGGATATCTCTCCCGCATGTCATCCTCACGCTCTCACATTGATTCCTTTTCATTGTGATGACTCCATTGGACTCTCACCAAGGTCACCACACAAGACCTTAACCTGCGCTCCCCACACTCAAGAATAGCAATCGGTTGTTCTTCATATGAAACATCAGGTTTCAACTCAATATCCTCAAAAGGGATGTGCCAAAGGGCACCCTCGCATCTCTTGTACTTCTTCAAGGAGGAGACATGGAAGACATCGTGGATTCATTGCAAAGGCTCCGGTAAAGCAAGTTGATACGCCACGGGACCAACTTTCACAATAACTGGGAAGGGTCCAACAAAACGTGGTGCAAGCTTCCCTTTCTTTCCGAAACGCTTAATGCCCTTCATTGGTGACACTCGCACCAAAACTTGGTCTCGAATCTCCAATTCGATATGTCTCCTACCCGCATCAGCATAGCTCTTATGATGGTCTTGAGCTATCCGAATGCGATTTCGAATGAGTTCTATCTTTGAATAAGTGTCCTGGATCATTTCAGGTCCAAGGAACTTGTTATCACCCACTTCCAACCAACAAGAGGGCGAACTACATGGACGACCATACAGAGCTTCATAAGGTGCCATTCCAATAGTAAATTGGTATGAGTTGTTGTAAGCAAACTCAACCAATTGGAGGTATTGTTCCCAACAGCCCTTGAAATTAAGCATGCACATTCGAAGCATATCCTCCAACATCTGGTTTACCCTCTCAGTTTGACCATCTGTTTGAGGATGATAGGAATAGCTTAACTTCAACTCAGACCCCAATGCCTCTTGTAAACTTCACCAAAAGTGGGACACAAATATCTTATCTCTGTCGGGAACAATATTTAAAGGTACCCCATGAAGTCTAACGAGCTCCTCGATAAATAATTGGGCATAGCAAGCGGTATCATAATCCGTACGTACGGGCAAGAAGTGTGCCGATTTAGTCAACCTATCGACAATTACCCAAATTGAATCATGACCCCTCTGTGATCTAGGCAAGCCCGTAATGAAGTCCATCGAAATGCTTTCCCATTTCCACACTGGAATCTCCAACGGTTGTAACAAACCTGTCAACCGCTGGTGGTCGATCTTAAGCAACTGACAAGTAGTGCATTGGGATACAAACTCCGAGATATCCCTCTTCATACCATCCCACCAATACTGACGACGCATATCTTGGTACATCTTGTCCCCACCCGGATGTACCGAAAATTTCGACCCGTGAGATTCCGCCATCACCGCTCATCATAAGTCCCCTTCTTCAGGAACAATAAGTCTTCCATGGAAGTGTATTCCACCCTCAGAACCAATCGAGTATGACTCCGCTCCTTCGGACAATAGTCAGTGTATGTGATCTTCACAACCCTTATCTCTTCCCTGGGCTTCCACAATTCTTGGCACAATCTTAAGTGTAACGGCCATCACAGATATGAATGCTCTTACCACCGCATCCTCCTGACTGAGCTCTCTCCACTTAGCTTTCCACACATCAGCTAAGTCTCCCTCGGACTTCCTACTCAAGGCATCCGCTACTACGTTCGCCTTTCCAGGGTGATAATGGATATCAAATTGGTAGTCTTTCACGAACTCCAACCAACGACGCTGACGCATATTCAAGTCCTTTTGTGAAAATAAATATTGCAGCGATTTATGGTCCGTGAAAAGACTAAACTTTTCCCCCAAGAGATAATGCCTCCATATTTTCAAGGCAAAGACAACTGCGGCAAACTCTAAGTCATGCACTAGATAGTTCCTTTCGTGAGGCTTCAACTTACGAGAAGCGTAAGCAATAGCTTGTATTTCTTGCTGAAGAACACCTCCTAACCCCTGAAGAGATGCATCGGTAAGACTAGATATTCCAATCCCGATTTTGGAAATGCAAGGACTGGAGCGGAAGTCAATCTATCTTTGAGCTCATCAAATGCAGCCTGACAAGAATTGTCCCAAACAAATCTCACTCCCTTTCGGGTCAAATTCGTCATCGGGCTAGCGATTTTTGAAAAACCCTTAATAAATTGAGATAATAACTCGCTAAGCCCAGAAAACTACGAACCTCAGTAGGTGTCGTGGGCTGACCCCACTCTCTAACTGCAATCACCTTGCTAGGATCCACAGATACACCCTAGGATGACACCACATGACCCATAAATTGAACTTCCTTCAACCAAAAGCCACATTTCTCAAATTTTGCATACAATTTGCGATCCCTCAATCTCTGCAGGACCAACCGTAAGTGAGTAAAATGGTCAGACTCTATCTGAGAATAGACTAGGATGTCATCGATGAATACTATAACAAACTGGTCAAGGAAATCCCGAAACACCCTGTTCATAAGATCCATAAATACAGTGGGAGCATTGGTTAGTCCAAAAGGCATAACCAAGAATTCATAGGATCCATAACGGGTCAGAAATGCAGTCTTGGATACATCTTGCTCCCGTATCCTCAATTGATGATACCCCATCCTCAAATCGATTTTGGAGAAGTATGATGCACCCCTAAGTTGGTCAACTAAATCATCGATGCGAGGCAAATGGTATTTATTCTGGATGGTGACTTTATTCAACTCCCTATAGTCCACGCATAACCAGAGAGAACCGTCTCTTTTCTTCACAAACAATACCAAAGGCCCCCATGGTGACGTGCTAAGCTTAATAAACCCCTGCTCCAAAAGCAGCTGAATTTGATCTCTTAACTCCCTCATCTCCACAGGAGCCATTCGATATGGAGCTTTAGCAATCGGTCGAGTCCCCGGCATTAAATCAATCACAAACTCTATCTCCCGACTTGGAGGCAACCTCGGTATTTCCTGAAAAACATCTTCGAAGTCTCTAACAATCGAAAGAGAATTTAGGAGAAACACTACATCTCTAGATGCATCTTTCGCAATACAATATAAATAAGCACTCGTACTCCCTTCCATACAAGGCATAACAACCAAGAACATTTCTTGTCCTGGAACTGCGAAAACTATACTTTTCCCGTAACAATTTACTATCGCATGGTATTTCACTAGCCAATCCATACCCAATATTATGTCATACCCGACCATACCAAGGACGAGTAAATCGGCCTCAAAGCACAAATTACCAAGATTAACCCCTATGTTTTTACAAACAAAGAAAATCAATGAACCATCACCCATAGAGGATTCAACGCTAGTGAAGGTACTCTCAGTAGACTTTATCAAATATGTAGTCTTAACAAAACTCCTAGAGATAAAAGAGTGTGTAGCACCCGTATCAAATAGCACTCGACCCATATGCCCCTGGATAAGAAACTTACCCGCGATCGCTGGCGGTGCCGGAGGGTCTGGGGGAAGCATAGCCTCCTGAATATGGTAGACCCGTCCATACTGTAGTTACCCCTGCTCAGGAGGAGCAATCGGATTCGGTGCGTGGGGCGGAAACTGTACATACGGCTATTGTGGAGCCCTAGGAAGATGCCCTCCAACCAACTGAGGACATGACCTTTTATAATGGCCCAACTCCCCACACTGAAAACATTTATTAGCCGCATTCTCCTGATTCCTACCTTGATTGTTTCTGAACTGTCCCGCACCCCGGCCCTGCTGGCCCCTACCTCCATTTCCACCTCTACCTCCCTGTTGTTGTTGACCGCCTTGACCCGGCCTGTTATTATTATTGCCACCAGCATTAAACCCACCAAAACGTTGGCGTTTGGATGAATCCCTTTAATGGGGATCCCTCTCTTTCTGCTTGTTCCCCGAGGATTGGGAAGAAGAAGATGTCCCCCCTCCTATCCCATTACCTCCCGGTTTAACCACTTTCCCCATCGCTGCAGCCTTCTTATTATTTTGCACAAATAGCCAGGTTTCCAAGCAAATGTTGTTTTATTCTCTAGTGTAAACCTCCTACAAATTTGGAGATCCTATTCGCTTCTGGAGTCACTTCATCCGGCATAAAACTAGCTAGTCGGGTGAACTCCTCTTCGTACTCGGCAACCGATCTCTCCCCTTGTACTAAATCTTGAAGCTTCCTATACATCTCCCTTTGAACTACGGGAGGGAAATACTTTCCATCAAATAAAACCCAAAAATTGGTGATCGACATTGTATCCCTTTGTTTGGGCGTAGTCATCAACTCTGACCAGTGTAAGGCCGATCCGACAAGCTTAAAGGTAACGAGGATCTTTTTCTTCTCCTCACTACATTCCACCATTCTAGGATGGCGCTGCATGTCCTTCTTCCACTGGTTTGCCCTTATCACGTCCGAACCTCCATCGAATTCTGGGGGATAACCCTTTAGGAAAGACTCTCTTACTCGTTCCCACTGAGAAGGTCCCGTAGGAACTAGAGCTTCTTGTCCCCTCGCTTGAGCTTGTGGCATTTGCTGTACCACTGCAGTCATCGCTGCATTGACAGCTTGGGCCACGATATTTTCCACATCAGCGGCACTGATATTCCCCGATGGCGGTGGAGGACCAACCTCATCCTCAACAACCCTATTGCGTCTATCGGGATGCCCTCTCTTAGGCGTCATCTGAGATAGAGAAAAGATAGAGTTAGAATATTATCTAAAACAATCTATCTAGCAGAAGATCGCATTCATGAGCAACAAAATAATCCTAACATTAATTCTATATCAAAGAATGCTACGGTAGAACGTGACAAGTCCGCATAGATCCTAAAGACTCCAGAACCTGATGCTCTGATACCATCTGTGACAACCCGCTATCCGAAATATGTGGTGGCCAGCCCAATACCCCGATAAAACTGTAATCATGGATAGATATCATTCTCAACATCACAAAAATATAAGAAGTATACAGAATAACCACACTGTATTCCAGAAAACGGGTTATCAAAATTTGAGTTGAAATTTAAAAGAAAGCATTTTCAACAACCCATAGTAGAAAAGAGGGTGGAAACTCCCACAATCATATATATATAGACCCACAATAATAAAGAAAGGACCGAATGAAACATCGGTCAATAGAATTTACACCATTCACATTAAGTCTTAGGTGTTACATAGTACATCCATTATACAATTACAACCATATGGGCAACACGCCCGAATAAAGACTGCACATAGCTAGAAACAAAAATGGAGGCGTCTACACAAAATATCCCGGGAAACCCGCAAAATGTCACGACTCCTTGAAAGACTCAGGGGTAGGACGGTCATTACGGGCGACCTTGTGGTGGAACACCTGAACGAATAATATGTACATATACAACAAGAAAGAAGAAGCGGTCAGAGGCCGGTTATATATGATCACTAGATAAATGACAAGTATGACAAGGATGCAATAATTAAGCATGGATGATAAAGATGATATTCTAGCATGCTAACATCATGTAAGGAACTAAAGCAGTTAAATGGTTATTAAAGTGAAATTCAATTATATAAGGGAAAATAAGTAATCATGAGCCTTTTTCATCTTTCATAATTTTCCTTTTATCTCATTTCCATTCCTTATCAGGAATACAACTATTATCATGTGCTCTTTATGTCACTTATCTCAACAGTATGCTCTTTGTGGCATATACTTTGCTCTTTATGGCATTAGTGTTCCATCGAGTCCAACTTGATAATAGAATAGTTATAAAAATATATATATATAACGATTCTAAGACCGCCCGTCCGGGGATCCGCACTGTACGCGCCCCTAAATAACCATCATCTTCCAGGCCTACATAAGACAACCTGGGATCCTATCAAAATGTCGGGAAGCGTCCATATGCCTGCGGGGTAGTCAAGACCACACCCGGAATCTCCTACCCATCGCAGAAAAAAATAAACAAGCGATCATATGGCCTAGGACTATATCTACCAACCATTCATTAGCCAGGGGGCTTCACCTCACGCACGGACTTCCCTTATGATGGTATTTAGAGAGGTGTGTAATATCCATTTTATTAATTTCCATTACATGATTTAGTAAATTGTCATTTACTTTATCCATTTTACATTTTATCAAATGCATTATGGTTGTGTATTTCACCTCATTCTAATAACCTCGAAGAATATTTAAATTCCCAAGTTATTTCTTCGAAATGTCCCTTTTTGGACTTTATACAAATCATCAAGTAAGATCTAGTTCACATTTACTCCTAAAGTCTCCAAATTCGACCTTAAGATTTCCTAAATTCTTATAAAACTACACGACAGAAGAAAGTCCTAAACATTTCTTTAAACTCCCTCCCCCCTTGAAGTGAACCCTAGATGAACCCCTTCGAGTCTAGGGTGTCGACCCAACTCAATTAATACTCTAAGACCCTACATTTAATTCATTTAAGAAGGTCCCTAAGTTCCTATGAAAATAAAAGATTTAAAGAATGAAAGTAAGATGTTTGGGAAGAAAACAGGGGACCGATCGTCCGGCCCCAACACCGCGGTCGACCGCGTCTCAAGATTTGGCCTAAGAAGAAAAGCAGAAAGTTTATTTCGGTAGGACCGGTCGACCGGTCAGGGACCGCGGTCGACCGCACCATAATTTTAAGCCTTTGAAAGAAATGCTGTGTACCCCCTCCTGAAGACCCGGTCGACCGGTCTGAGAAGTGCGGTCGACCGGTTTTTCCAGACCTAGACCAAGACTCCTCATTTCCAGCAAAACCCAAAGTCAACTCATATTATCACCTACACAATATAAATGCTACTACTACTACCACCATCAATAAACATTCAACTATTCTTCAATGATTCAAAATCAACCAACATACAAACCCTAAACTAGTAAACAATAATCCATACACCATTCTCACACAAATCATTTATCTTAAGCCATAAATAGCAAGTAGTAAACTTGCCTCAATTCAGCAATTGCAGATTTTCTTGGTGTAGGAGCAAGAATCCCTCTCAAATCTTCAATCTCTTTTATTCTCTCTACTCTTTCTCTTCCTCTCTCTAGCTCTCTAGGTTTAGGAAATACAATTAGGTGAATAGTGACTTACCCAAGACATAAATCGTGCCTTTAGTCAAAATCCCAACTTAATTAATCGATATCGCGATAAAATAATACGCAACTGCATATTTAAGGCAAAATCAGTCAAAAATGCCCAAAACCTCAAAATACAATATGGCACATTATTTGACTATCTTGCACGTTCCGGAATTAACTACGGCCTCCAAATTATCATTTGGATATTTTACAATTCATTTGAAATCCCGGTCTCATTATTAAGCCAATTATCTTTTTAATTCTCATGATATTATAAAACATAACATGGCCATAATTATCTATAGTTACGGTAAACATGCAACCTCATAGAAAATATTAACTTTTCCTCATTAAGTTAGTACTCAATTCATAACCCAACATTTTATAATTAATTACCATAACTGGTAAATAAATAGAAAATATGTTCTCATAAGCGAGGGTTATTACAATAGGTCAAATGGATCTATGCATACATCATTGGAATACAGATATGAAGCTTCACTTTTCGATCATTTTTTATTCCATTATTACTGTTGATAAAGCCCAATTTTATAATTAGATCAAATTAAATGGGTGAATTGGAAATTTGAAATAAGTACAATAATATTAATACTAAACAAATTGTGTTTGGATTATCATAACTTATAAGTTAAGATAAATATATATGTGAAATTAGAGCCAAAAATATTATGAGCCTTAAGAAAACCAAAGGCTGTCAAAAATTGTTTTTTATTGTGTGTTTGTATGTTATTTTGAAAGAGCAATAACACATATTTCTTTAACTTTACATAAATTTGAAACAAAATAAATTGTTTTTTGATAGTTATACTATGTCACAAATATATTTTTTGATACAAAGCCATCATTCTGATATTTCCTTAATTCATATTTTTTCAATCTGATTAGTATAATTAAAGAAAATGTGATATGATATGTGTAACTTCTCCATCATTTCATTTTGGGTAGTTTGTGTAACAACCCGCCTAACGGGATACCGGGTGGTCACTCCTATATCAAATTAAAACAGGAGTCACATATGGATCATTCTTAGCATCACTGTCGTAAATCCATTTAATTACTAATATCCTATTAGGCGAGCGTTAAAATTTTACTTAACTACTATTTTTAAGCGAAGATAATTAAAACATCCACACCGTTTATACGTAAATGAAACTAAAATGAAATAAAATAACCGAACACTCGGTTCAAATTATATAACCATATCGAATGACGTGTAAAGAATAAATAAAAATAGGTGAACCATTGGCCCGAATATTTACACAATACCTCCTATCTAGATTACAAGGATAGAAGCGTCTATCGAAAACCTGCACGCATCCACAACTATTGCAGCTGACGTCTGACTCGAAGGAAGTGTCATCCAGGCATCCCTGTGTCTAGACACCTATATATATAAAATATAACAAGAAAAGAATAGTAGATAAACGGGTCAGAGTCAGAATTTGAAAATATTTTGCAAGTGCATAAATGCTTTACTTTAGAAAAATAGTTTTATCTCATATTTAAATTGGTATCGCACTCCCATGAGATACCCCTCACCTCTCCTCTAATAGTGCACACCTAACGCACCCTAACAACACATCCTAGTCAAGCTACCCCGCCTAACTAGTCTAATCACCCAGCTACAATCTACCCCAGATAGTCCAAGTGCTAAGGGCTAAATTTCCCTCCATTCTCAACACCGCACTGAGTTCGTACGCGGGGTGTCTCGCAAAGCGAAATCCAAACAAGGAACCCCCCCGATACACAACTACTTGGCAGGGTTAATGGTAGAGATCCATTAGGCCCGTATCACCCATATAAAGTACAAATATATACATATGTTTATATACATGCCACATTCAATTATTATATACGTTTTACCATATACATTCGGATAATATCTCCCGGACTGAGGTTTACCAATTTTAATTTCATCATTATAATACACATCCGGATCAACCTCCCGGACTGAGGTGTATTCTATACTCCTGTCAAAACTTTATATTTCCCTTCTTAAATCTAGGAAATATATTTAAAAGCCAATTCATTAGCATGAATTGCTTTACCATATCGTATAACTTTTTAAAAGCCAGTTTTATTTTCATAAAAATGCTTTTCCGTTTTAAATCATCCCATTTCCCTTTTTACACTCAAGAAATGTACCCAAAGCCATTTTCATTATCATGAAAATGCTTTGATCATATCATATGCTTCCACATCCCTTCTTCCATCCGGGAGTGTTACCGAAGCCAAAATCCTTATCCCATTTCCCTTTTTATACTCAGGAAATGTAAATTAAAGCCAATTTATTATCATAATTTGCTTTAATTAAACTAAGACCGCCCCTCCGGATTTCCCCACTGGATGCGCTCCTAAGTGGCTATCATCTTCCAGGGCCTATCTATACAAGACAACCTCAGAACCTACCAACATCGGGAAGCGGCCATATGCCCTCGAGATAGTCATGACCACACCCAGAATCACCTAACCAGCGCAGTACAAATAATCGCTCATATGTCCTATAGGACTATATCCACCCTGCATTTATTAGCCTGGGGGCTTCACCTCACTTGCGAAACTTCCCTTGTGATAGCGATATAGGGGGTGTGTAATCCATATTTTATTAACTATGAAAATCTTTGCTTTTCCATTTTGAAAATATTCATTTTTATATTTTCAAAATCATTTACGTCATATCATATATATACTTTAATCACATAGTATGTATATATACCATATATTCCTCCCTGAATATATAAGAATGGCCATATTTGCCAAACCATCTATCGATGATCATTAATCCCAAATATTCCTTCAAGGAATCATAATCATGCATTCATATAAGCATGATACTAAACCTAAAGTATTTCCTTACTTTCATAACTAATAAATACCTTAATCATCTTTATGGACATTATTGGATGTCTCCAATTTTACCAATTCACTTTAAGTGAATATACATACATATACATCCCCAAATTATCCTAATTATCTCCTAGGATACACTTAACAGTAATCGATATAATTATGCTTTCTATACGCACAATTATATAGGCCTATATCCCTACTAGAACTGTCCTCGGGATTTATCTCACCCGAACAACCTTAAATATAGTGGGTTAGGGATTTCATTTCCATGAACCCAAAGACTACACTTAGACCAATTAATCATTTAGGGGTCCCCACCCTATTTTAGGAATCCCAACATCTTAACTCATCAATTATTATATTTTCCTCGAAAATATCTTAACTCACCCTAGCCTCCGAATCCCCGCGGAGGCTGGTCGGAATCTCTCCCTTTTCTCCTCTTTTATTCCTCCTCTCTCTCTTTCCTCTCTTTTGTCTTATTTCTTTATTCTTTTCTCCCTATCCCCCTCTTTATATAAGAAGAAAAAGGGTTATACCCCATAAAACCCAAAAATGACTCATTTATCCAATTACGAGTTACTTTTACCTCTAAAATTACCCGAAACTCATTTTCTACAATCATACACTCTTTTCCGACTATCTCGGACATTTCGAGACTCATGGCGCAGTCGAAATTTTCATCCGAGGTACTTGACCGCAAATCACTATTTCAACCCAAAATAACTTTATGCGGTTTTTCTAATAAAAATCTTACCTCATGTCGCTTTACTCAACGATGACATATGATTAAAATATTTTAACCTATCTAGTCCCAAAAATAATCACAACATCCTTCGAAAATCATTTAATCCTCGAAAATCCCAAAAATTACTATTTAAGGAAATTTCCCAAATTTCAATTTATAATTAATTATGGAATTTAGTCGTCTCCAAAAAGGGAGGGTTGTTACATACTCCCCCCCTTACAACGGAATTTCGTCCTCGAAATTCAGGCATAACCTACACCACCAAATCCTAGAATTGCTCCAAATCCTAATACCTCAAGGGAAACGATACTAACCCCACGGTTTCCAACCATATACCACACTACCACCAGGGACATAAAGTGACTCCAATAGAGTCACATAGCACTCATCATTACTAGTGCCTCACGACATATATTTCAACTTTATATACTATGCCCCTTCTATTTCAGGTGGTATATAAACCAACTTACTAAGGTGCCCATACACCTTTCTAACCTGTGCACATTTGCACATTCATAGCGAACGTCTGACACGTAACACTCTCTCCCATTAAGGGTCTACTTTCCTCGGTGTAATACTCACCTATGGGTCCTCCGAACCCATGAAATTTCATTCTCCTTAACTCGGCGCCACTAACTCTAATAAAAATACTAAGGTCTAAGCGTTACTCTAACTACGTGAAACGAGTGTAATCCTAAGTATATCCCCAGTGCCCAAGGCCTCTCTCAACTTCCGACATTTGCCCGGTTTCGTGCATGGGACATCTCACCGAAGCGAAATCCAAACAAGGAACCCTCCCGTTACACTACTCCCTAGCGTAGTCGGTCATAGAGATATAGCGACGTAAGGCACACCAGCGGGACGTCCTAAATCCTACTTACGCTAACCTACAGACGCGTTTCTACTATCTTATCCTTCCGCCCATACGGAAGGAAACGTAATCAATCGAAGTGCCCACTTTCTATAGAAAGTGTAACAAATATTATACCCAAAATTTATCTTCTCAAAATCTGCCTTTTCATTAAGGCTGGTTATTATCCTCAAATCAATTTCTCTAAGTCCAACCTCACCCACCCACTTGTGGCGAGGGGACCACTTTAGTGCTTTTCCATAGAACCATATCTCCATAAGTAAATCATCATCATGTGGGTCATAGCCTATAGTGGTTCATCCACACTATAAGAACTTTTCCACAAAACCAACGTCGTTGCATCCTATAACAGTTCCCCACTCCCGACGCCATTAAGAGTCATGTGTGGAGTGTCTCGCAAAGCGAAATCCAAACAAGGAACCCCTCCACACATTGACACTTGACTTCGTTGGTTATGGAGTTCCGTTATTTCAACATGCAACCGGGATATCCTTATCCCCTAATCCAACAAAAAGGTGGTCTGAACACCTATGTCTAACTAAGAGTCATACCACCCTGCGCTCGCACTCAATTTAAGTCCTTGCGCAATCAATAATGAGCTTAATCTTACAGTTCAATAATAATCTTGTGGGCCTTAAATCATATCGATAAGGTCGCCACACACTCACAACATAAAAATAGAGCCTCTTCTCATCGAGGTTCCATTTACCGATATCAATAAAGGCGTACTCAACTGGTATCAAAGAGAGTACTCAACTGGTATCAAAGAGAGATATCACAACAACAACCTGTTCCCTCCAGGAACTATGGACACAATAGTCTTGCCATCATTAGCCTGCAATCTCTCCGATAATACCATAATCTTATACAATATATACAAAATATAAACACCCGCCACTATGACGAGCGAAAGAAAATAAAATTTCGCTACCGCGGAAAACACATAAGCCTACATTATTATGTTGTCAAGACCGACACAACTCAATTTACACACACTATTCTAAGGCCAACAAACACCACAACTTCATCTCGCCACACTTCTTACTAGAATTTCTTACTCTAGGCCCCGTCTGGGCACCCTAACCTTGTCCTTTATTCCTACCGGGAAGAGCTAACCGTGCCGCTCCGCACTCCACATTACCATTTCAAATAGTGGTCTTCCTGACCATGATAAAGTTGTCAACACCATCAGAATCTATAACCTTACTCCTTACAATCACCTTACTAATCCTCTTAACTTCTTCGTTAAAAGGAAACTCCACTACCGATTCCAACAAATCTCCCCATGTGGATGTCCACTCAGGGGTACCTGAACACACCCACATTCTCCCTACAAGTGAAAATTGTCCTTAAATTTTCAGATCTGGGTATTTCCATACCCTACTCTGAAGCCGAAGCTCCCGAGCCTTCTACTTCCACTAGGTAGTGCCACGCTCACTTAGAACAACCCCAATTTTAATGTACGGTCCCTATCAAAGACCTTTTTTCGAACCCTTATCTCCATGAGGTTGTTCAACTTGAGTACCACTTTCTACCATGGCAGTACTTGTATGCTCATAACCTATACTTTAGTAGTCGTTGCAACAATCCTTAATAATTGCCATAAAGGGAGTGATCTCTACGGCGGTCCTAATCCCCCGATTTCTACCAGTTGCCCCAGCTAAGCCTCACCTCCTGCTGTCCTCCCCGAGGCCCTCTTTGGTCGTTCTTCTTGGATCGGCACATGATCCTAGAATGAGCACGCAAAGGATTACTATAAATCTTATGCTATGATGCTATGGCAGTAGAACGAAGTCCCAGAAGAGAAATCAACAATCCTAATCTTGGGGCTCTATATCGAATCGAGAGCAACGCTAAAAGCGTAGTACGTCCGCACCGATTCCTAAGGATGCTAGAACCTGATGCTCTGATACCATCTGTAACAAACCGCCTAACGGGATACCCGACGATCACTCCTATATCAAATTAAAACAGGAGTCACATATGGATCATTCTTAGCATCACTGTCGAAAATCCATTTAATTACTAATATCCTATTAGGCGAGCGTTAAAATTTTACTTAACTACTCTTTCTAAGCGAAGATAATTAAAACATCCACACAGTTTATACGTAAATGAAACTGAAATGAAATAAAATAACCGAACACTCGGTTCAAATTATACAACCATATCGAATGATGTTCAAAGAATACATAAAAATAGTTGGACCATTGGCCTGGATATTTACACAATACCTCCTATCTAGATTACAAGGATAGAAGCGTCTATCAAAAACCTGCACGCATCCACAGCTGCTGTAGCAGACGTCTGACTAGAAGGAAGTGTCATCCTGGCGTCCCTGTGTCTGGACACCTATATATATATAATATAAAAAGAAAAGAAAATTAGATAAACGGGTCATATCCCGAATTTGAAAATATTTTGCAAGTGCATAAATGCTTTACTTTAGATAAATAGTTTTATCTCATATTTAAATTGGTATCGCACTCCCATGAGATACCCCTCAGCTTTCCTCTAATAGTGCACACCTAACGCACCCTAACAACACATCCTAGTCAAGCTACCCCGCCTAACTAGTCTAATCACCCAGCTACTATCTACCCTAGATAGTCCAAGTTCTAAGGACTAAACTTCCCTCCATTCTCAACACCGCACTGAGTTCGTGCGTGGGGTGTTTCGCAAAGCGAAATCCAAACAAGGAACCCCCCCGATACACAACTACTTGGCAGGGTTAATGGTAGAGATCCATTAGGCCTGTAGCACCCATCTAAGGTACAAATGTATACATATGTATATATACATGCCACATTCAATTATTATATACATTTTGCCATATACATTCAGATAATATCTCCCGGACTGAGGTTTACCAATTTTAATTTCATCTTTATAATACACATCCGGATCAACCTCCCGGACTGAGGTGTATTCTATACACATGTCAAAACTTTCTATTTCCCTTCTTAAATCTAGGAAATATATTTAAAAGCCAATTCATTAGCATGAATTGCTTTACCATATCGTATAACTTTTTAAAAGCCAATTTTATTTTCATAAAAATGCTTTTCCGTGTTAAATCATCCCATTTCCCTTTTTACACTCAAGAAATGTACCCAAAGCCATTTTCGTTATCATGAAAATTCTTTGATCATATCATATGCTTCCACATCCCTTCTTCCATCCGGGAGTGTTACCGAAGCCAAAATCCTTATCCCATTTCCCTTTTTATACTCAGGAAATGTAAATTAAAGCCAACTTATTATCATAATTTGCTTTAATAAAACTAAGACCGCCCCTCCGGGTTTCCCCACTGGATGCGCTCCTAAGTGGATATCATCTTCCAGGGCCTATCTATACAAGACAACCTCGGAACCTACCAACATCGGGAAGCGGCCATATGCCCTCGAGATAGTCATGACCACACCCAGAATCACCTAACCAGCGTAGTACAAATAATCGCTCATATGTTCTATAGGACTATATCCACCCTTCATTCATTAGACTGGGGGCTTCACCTCACTTGCGCAACTTCCCTTGTGATAGCGATTTAGGGTGGTGTGTAATCCATATTTTATTAACAATGAAAATCTTTGCTTTTCCATTTTGAAAATATTCATTTTTATATTTTCAAAATCATTTACGTCATATCATATATATACTTTAATCACATAGTATGTACATATACCATATATTCTTCCCTCAATATATAAGAATGGCCATATTTTCCAAACCATCTATCGATGATCATTAATCCCAAAGATTCCCTCAAGGAATCATAATCATGCATTCATATAAGCATGACACTAAACCTAAAGAATTTCCTTACTTTCAAAACTAATAAATACCTTAATCATCTTTAAGGACTTTATTGGATGTCTCCAATTTTACCAATTCACTCTAAGTGAATATACATATATCTACATCCCCAAATTATCCTAATTATCTCCTAGGATACACTTAACGGTAATAGATATAATTATGCTTTCTATACGCATAATTATATTGGCCTATATGCCTACTAGAAATGTCCTCGGGATTTATCTCACCCGAACAACCTTAAATATAGTGGGTTAGGGATTTCATTTCCATGAACCCAAAGACTACACTTAGACCAATTAATCATTTAGGGGTCCCCACCCTATTTTAGGAATCCCAACATCTTAACTCATCAATTATTATGTTTTCCTCAAAAATATCGTTTAAGGGTTATACATTAAAACCCTCACCCTAGCCTTCTAAATCCCCTTAATTAAAGGACCATACAGTCCTAAAAGGCCCTTTGTTTTATCGCATAATTAACCTCAAAACAAGATGAATTGGAATCTAACCCATCCGAAACGTCGTGGAAAAATTTTCCTTTTTCAACAGGGGTCGATCGATCGACCCTTGGCCGACGATCGATCGAGCCCCCATGATCGATCGATCGATCATGGCGGGCAACTTCTTCCTCGAGAAGCTGTTTCAGCCATTAAAGCTTCTCCCATGCTTTTGTCGCCTCACCCAATGACCTACAACCTTAACCAACTACAAATACACATATATTAAGGGTTCTAAATTTCTCCAATTATCAAATTTTAGGGGTTTATTCGTTTTAACTTCCGAAAACCCATTTTATCCACGAAAACCCAACCCAAAATCGTTAGGGTTTGTTATACCAACAATGATATGAGATATTTATGCTTAAAAATAAATAAAGCAAGTAAACACTTGCCTCGTGGATAAAATCCGATGTCCTCGAGCCGAATCCCCGCGGAGGCTGGTCGGAATCTCCCCCTTTTCTCCTCTTTTCTTCCTCCTCTCTCTCTTCTCTCTCTTTTCACTTATTTCTTTCTTCTTTTCTCCCTATCCCCCTCTTTATATAAGAAGAAAAAGGGTTATACCCCTTCAAACCAAAAAACGACTCGTTTACCCAATTATGAGTTACTTTTACCTCTAAAATTACCTGAAACTCATTTCTGACAATCGGACACTCTTTTTCGACTATCTCGGACATTTCGAGACTCATGGCGCAACCGAAATTTTCATCCAAGTTACTTGATCACAAATCACTATTTCAACCCAAAATAACTTTATGCGGGTTTTCTAATTAAAATCTTACCTCATGTCTCTTTACTCAACGGAGAAATATGATTAAAATATTTCGACCTATATAGTCCCAAAAATAATCACAACATCCTTCAAAAATCATTTAATCCTCAAAAATCCCAAAAATTACTATTTAGGGAAATTTCCCAAATTCCAATTTATAATTAATTATGGAATTTAATCGTCTCCAAAAAGGCCGGGTTGTTACAGTTTGATGAGATATTACACCCTTTCAAATTGTTCTTAGATGTTTGAAAACTAAGTCCTTTACTTCTGACATGTTGCTGAGATTAACTGAGAAATTGTTGCCTCACACTTCATATTAAGGTGTTTTTGGAATGTTTTATAGTGTGGAAGTTAAAACAAATGTAGACTATTTTTTATTATTTTGATGTGTGAACCATGTTGCCTTAATAGTAGGAGAAGCATTTTGAGATACCACCCGTTCCCAAGACATTATCCTATCACCTTTTTAACCAGTTTGGGTGGAGCCATGACCAAATCGGATTCCTAATTGATGGATCTGCAACAGACGATGACTTATCAAATCATGTTTTGATTAATTTTTTACTATAACTACATGATATGACCCGTAACAAAATGACATGAACATGGTCCAAACAAAATACAAACCTGATAGGACATGATATGTAAGATACCGAAGGATTGGCGAGTTTGGACTTAGTGAAGGTGATTTTGACACGAATTTGATAACAACGAGTCTAATTACTCTTTGTCAACGGTTTATTTTCCAAATATAATTCCTAACGAGTCTAATAAATCAATATTTTAGTTGCCATATTCTTTTTGGCGAAAATAGTACATTTATAAGAAACTGGCTAATATGTACAAGTTGTATCTTTATTCACAAGTCCCAAATAAACAAGGTACATATAAAAAACCCCAACTTTATGAAAGCAAAATGTAATGCTCCCATTCTATATTGTATGAATTTAATGTTTGTTTATTGAGTCTCACTTCAAAAATACAGTAAAATATTATCTTCTTCGGCTTATTATACTTTTTGGTATCTTCTGGGGTTTAAAAATTTCATTAGTGTACATAGGATATTTCAATTTTATCTTCACGTATTTTCATAATGTAGACATAAATTTGTGGTAATCTTTTTGGAAAAAAAATTAGTTGTAATTGAAATTTACCCTATAAGGAAAATAATAATTTGTGCACTTAGGGCACATATTTTGAGTCTCAAAATAGTAAATACTAGTATGCAGGCCACACGATACGTAGTCAAGTTTATCAAATTCTAAGATTTAAATGAGATTTAATTCTGAAATAAAAACTAAAAAGCAATATCATTACAAAGTTTTTATAAGAAATTCAATGACCAGTTTAATATTAAAGAATATTCTAACCATGGCCATGAGAAAAATGAAACTACATTTCTTCGTATTTCCATCCGTGCATCCCGCAGGGTTTAAAACTAGTCGTTTGTAAATAGCGTCAAAAGTTAGTAAAATAACTGTAATGTCCCGATAATAAAAGTTATATTTAATCAATTGTCAAATAATATAGGAGTGAATCAATAAAAAATACATATAATGCCCCTGATAAAAAAGAGTGTCAACTAAGACGTCCATAGTTATTCCCGCTTCAAAATAAAGCGATGTACTCAATTAGGAATAGCCTTTTGGCTTTTCAAATCTTACATTTCTCTCAAACGTTAACTTGTTGGTTTTCCACCCATATGCATTAAAGTTAAGTGAATGCAAAAGGGCTAACTATTTTGATATGCATTAAAGTTAAGTGAATGCAAAAGGGCTAACTATTTTTATAAATAAGCCTACACACATCAATTCTACATATCCCTTCGGCCAACATTTTATTATTATTTTTTGTGAGTTTAGAGAGCTTTGATGGAGAAAAATAACTATAGCCGTTCAAATGAGGGGAATGTGTCAAACTTCAAGATAGATGAGGAGGTCATGCCAAATGAAGGAGAAAATTATAATCTCAAAGAAACCAACCAAAATGAAGTTTCTATTGAGATAAAAGACAACTTTCCTGTTGAGAATAAGGAACTCATGCCCACGTATGACGAAAAATCTAAGATTGAGGCAAAAGAGGATGTGCATATTGAAAATGAAGAAAATGAAATGATAGAGAAAAAAGATGGAGAGCTTATAAAAAATGAGGAGTTGGTTATGGAGGAGAATGAAAAAAAAGCTATGGTTGGGAAAAAAGATGGCGCGACTGATAAAAAAGATGAGTTGGCTGTGTCCAAAAATGAAGAAAATTTGAAGATAAATGAAGCGATTGAAAATGAAACTATGAAGAATGAGATGAAAGAGGAAAATGATGAATTCAATCTTAGCAAAGAGGAACCTGTTGAAGTCAGTATTTGAAGCGGCATGGGTTCTGTTATCCAAGCCTAGCTTATATATTTATATTTTATGTATGAATAAAGTGGTGGGAAATGTATTTGGGTTTGGTGCCAATGATTGAAATGGTGTTCGTGGGATAATAAGTCTTTGAAATGGGTAAGAGCATATTTGTATTTTTGGGCTACGTTTGTTTGGATCTGTTTCAGTACATGGATGTTATGAATCTGTGTTCCCATTCTCTAATATTACATGAATTTACTACATGTTAATAACATTCTCTCTACCTCAAGGTTTATTTGGTTTGTGTTTTTTAAGCTTTATTTCTTCGTTGGAAACTTTTACTTAATAATGATGCAATCTGCGTGTAGTTATTCGTATACTAACGTTTGAATCAAATTACGTAATGCAGAATTAATATTTTTTCACAATCTACCGAGGATAAAAAATAGTTTTGAGATGAAATTTTATAATGTATAAAAAATATTTGTGATATTTTACCTTTAGAGAAATGCTTTATGTACCGACAAAAGCTTATTGCCTAACTCAACTGGCTGAGATGGCATGCCACTTCAATTTTGAAGAAGATGATTTGTCGTAATATTTTATCTTATTTATTTGTCTTGTTGGATTGGTTGGAGTTTAATGGACAAAATTTTAATTATAACTAATATTTTCTCTGTATTCTAATTTTCATTTTAATTTTAAATAAATAATTTTAAAATATTATAAATTAATCTCTAAATATGAAGAAGACTCAATTAAAATATGACACAATAAGAATTTTATTTTATTTATCTAACATGATCTCGAACCAATTAAATTAGAATATGACCTTCATTTTTATTTACCAATCACAAACACGACCATTTAAAAATAACACGAGACCACATCAATTCCTATTTTTTTAACCATGAGCATGAATCAAATAAAATGCAACATAATATGAAATATACATTTTTTATTTATCTAACACTCTTACGAACCAATTAAAATAGAACATGACCTTCACATTTTTGTACCTAACACTAACACGACCAATTAAAAATGAAACGAGGTAACACAAATTGTTATTTTTTTTTAGATGAGCACGAATCATTTAAAATACGACACAAAACAAAATATATATTTTTTGCCTAAATAAAAGTTCCCATTATGCCATTTTCCATTTAGACGTGTTCATGTTGTAGGCAACGGTTATTGTCGCTGGCGCGGATCCGCATCATTTAATGGATGTGGGATCGCGGCAGTGGCACTAATAAATCGATTTTAAAACATTTTTTTTATTTTTATAAAAACTGTTATTTATTTATTTTCGATAAAGTTGTTCTTTTTTTCTCCCTAAAATCTTTTTTTTTTTGTTAAAACTAGATTAAGAAACGCTATTTTCTTTAAAAAAAATCTTTTATTTTTGTCAAAATTGTTTTTTATTCATAAGAACAATTTCTGCTAAAAAAATGTTTTTCTTTTGTTTTTTTCTATGTCGTGTCGTGTCGTGTCATTTGTGTCGGTTGTGATACGCTAGCATCACGTGTTGCGATCCGCAAACAATAAACAGTGTCGCGATCGACACATAAAAATTGATGTTGACATGTTTCAAACTTGTTTTTCTTGGTTCAAACTTTTTTTACTTTGATAAAAAATGTGTTTTTATGTTTCGTTCAAGCTGTTTTTTTTTGGATTAAGAACTATTTTTTGTGTTTAAACTAGTTAAAAAAATGTATTTTGCTGAAAATATTTTTTATTTATTTTTGTTTGGTTTTTGTTAAAACTGCATTTTCCTCTTTTTTTTTAGAAGGCAACAACTATATAATTATTAAAAAATGTATTGTGGCGATCGTGACACTGGTTATTATCGCTGGCGTGACCCCACATTCATAAGTCAATTACCAATTGAACACGTCATGTCAGCATATCTCAACCGACACATATGACACGACACAACAAAAACAAAAGAAAAAACATTTTTTTCGCAAAAAGATGTTTGTAACAGAAAAAAACAATTTTGACAGAAGCAAAAGATTTTTTTATCAAACAACTTTTAAAAAAGCAGTGATAATCAAAATAAAAAAAAATTTAAAATCGATTTGTGGTGCGAACCCAAATCCATTAAATGATGCGGATCCGCGCAAGCTTTTTTATTTGGATCGTGATCGTGTTTGTTAAAAACTAGATGATTCATAATCGCATTGTGTAACTTTTTAATTGGTTTTTGTTAAGTAAAAAAAATAATTTTGTGTCTTGTCTTATCTAATTTTAAAACGTAATTTTAACATTTGTTTTGTTACATATATTTATATATAACGTGTATTTATGATTTTTTATTGTACTGTTTTTTTTTTTAACTTGAAAGTTATATTTTACACACAAAAAATTAATGACTTTGATGAGTTTTTAACTCCCAAATGGAAGTTGTTGTTTGGATAAACATCATCATCAGGCCACGCAAGAAACATTTCTCTTGGTTTAGGCTTATTTGCTTACATGGGTGCTTGCCAACTCAGTTAGCCACATCAGCTGGTGGGGGTATTCCGATGCATTTAGCCAGTTCCTATAGCATTACTCTTTTTAATTAAATAGGTCAAATGGATCTATCCATATATCATTGGAATACAGATATGAAGCTTCACTTTTCGATAATTTTTTATTCCATTATTTCCGTTGATCATGCCCAATTTTATAATTAGATCAAATTAAATGGGAGAATTAGAAATTTAAAATAAGTAGAATAATATTAATAGTAAACAAATTATGTTTGGGCTATCATAACTTATAAGTTAAGATAAATATATATGTGAAATTCGAGCAAAAATATTATGAGCTTTAAGCAAACCAAGGGCTGTCAAAAATAGTTTTTTATTTTGTGTTTGTATGGTATTTTGAAAGAGTAATAACACATATTTCTTTAACTTTACATAAATTTGAAAGAAAATTAATTTTTTTTTGATAGTTATGCTATGCCACAAATATATTTTTTGATACAAAGCCATCATTCTGATATTTCCTTAATTCATACTTTTTCTATCTGATTACTATAATTAAAGATAATGTGATATGATATGTGTAACTTCTCCTTCATTTCTTTTTGGGTAGTTTGATTAGATATTACACCCTTTCAAATTGTTGTTAGATGTTTGAAAACTAACTTCTTTACTTCTGACTTGTTGCTGAGATTAACTGAGAAATTGTTGCGTCACACTTCATATTAAGGTGTTTTTGGAATGTTTTATGGTGTGGATGTTAAAACAAATGCACACTAATTTTTATTATTTTGATGTGTGGACCATGTTGCCTAAATAGAAGGATAATCATATTGAGATACGACCCGTACCCAAGACATTATCCTATCACCTTTTTAACTGGTTTGGGTGGAGCCGTGACCAAATCGGATTCCTAATTGATGGATCTGCAACAGATGATACCTTATCGAATCAAGTTTTGATTAATTTTTTACTATAACTACATGATATGACATGAACATGGTCCAAACAAAATACAAACCTCATTGGGCATGATATGTAAAATACTGAAGGCTTAGCAAGTTTGGACTTAGTGAAGGTGATTTTGACACGAATTTGCTAACAACGAGTCGAATTACTCTTTGTCGACGGTTTGTTTTCCAAATATAATTCCTAACGAGTCTAATAACTCAATTTTTTTAGTTGCCATATTCGTTTTGGTTAAATCAAAACATTTATAAGACACTAGCTGATATGTACTATTGGTATCTTTATTCGCAAGTCTCATACAAAACAAGGGACAAATCAAAACCCATGACATTATGAAAGAGGAATTTAACGCTCCCATTCTCTATTGTATGAATTTAATGTTTGTTCATTGAGTCTCACTGCCGAAATACAGTAAAATATTATCTTCTTCGGCTTATTATACTTGTTGGTATATTTTGGGGTTTAAGAATTTCATTAGTTTACATAGGATATTTCAATTTTATCTTCACGTATTTTCATAATGTAGACATAAATTTGTGGTAATCTTTTTGGAAAAAAAATTAGTTGTAATTGAAATTTACCCTATAAGGAAAATAATAAATTGTGCACTTAGGGCACATATTTTGAGTCTCAAAATAGTAATACTAGTATGCATCCCACACGACGCGTAGCCAAGTTTATCAAATTCTAAGATTTAAATGAGATTTAATTTTGAAATAAAAACTAAAAAGCAATATCATTACAAAGTTTTTATAAGAAATTCAATGACCAGTTTAATATTAAACAATATTCTAACCATGGCCATGAAAAAAATGAAACTACATTTCTTCATATTTCCATCCATGCATCCCGCAGGGTTTAAAACTAGTCGTTAGTAAACGGCATCTAAAGTTAGTAAAATAATAGTAATGTCTTCGTAATAAAAGTTATATTTAATCAATTGTCAAATAATATAGGACATAATTAATTAAAAAAATATATAACGCCCCTGATAAAAAAGAGTGCCCACTAAGACGTCCTTAGTCATTCCCGCTTCAAAATAAAGCGATTTACTCAATTACGAATAACCTTTTGGCTTTCCAAATCTTACATTTCTCTCAAACGTTAACTTGTTGGTTTTCCACCCATATGCATTAAAGTTAAGAGAATGCAAAAGGGCTAACTATTTTGATATGTATTAAAGTTAAGAGAATGCAAAAGGGCTAACTGTTTTTATAAATAAGCCTACGCACATCAATTCTACATATCCCTTCGGCCAACATTTTGTTATTGTTTTTTGTGAGTTTAGAGAGCTTAGATGGAGAAAAACAACTATTGCCGTTGAAATGAGGCGAATGTGTCAAACTTCAAGATAGATGAGGAGGTCATGCCAAAAGTAGGAGAAAATAAGAATCTCAACGAAACCAACCAAAATGAAGTTGCTATTGAGATAAAAGACAACTTGCCTGTTGAGAATAAGGAACTCATGCCCACGTATGACGAAAAATCTAAGATTGAGGCAAAAGAGGATGTGCATATTGAAAACGAAGAAAATGAAATGATAGATAAAAAAGGTGGAGTGCCTATAAAAAATGGGGAGTTGGTTATGTAGGAGAATGAAAAAAATGCTATGGTTGGGAAAAAAGATGGCGCGACTGATAAAAAATATGAGTTTACTATGTCCGAATATGAAGAAAATTTGAAGGTAGATGAAACGATTGAAAATGAAACTTTGAAGAATGAGATAAAAGAGGAAAATGATGAATTGAATCTTAACAAAGAGGAACCCGTTGAAGTCGGTATTTGATGCGGCATGGGTGCTTCTATTATCCAAGGCTAGCTTATATATTTAGATTTTATCTATGAATAAAGTGTTGGGAAATGTATTTGGGTTTGGTGACAATGATTGAAATGGTGTTCGTGGGATAATAAGTCTTTGAAATAGGTAAGAGCATATTTGTATATTTGGGCTACGTTTGTTTGGATCTGTTTCAATACATGGATGTTATGAATCTGTGTTTCCATTCTCTAATATTACATGAATTTACTACATGTTAATAACATTCTCTCTGCCTCAAGGTTTATTTGGTTTGTGTTTTTTAAGCTTTATTTCTTTGTTGGAAACTTTTTTTTAATTACGATGCAATCTGCGTGTTGTTGTTCTTCTACTAATATCTGAAACAAATTACGTAATGCAGAATTAATTTTTTTCACACTCTACCTAGGAAAAAAAAAGTTTTAAGATCAGATTTTATACTTGTTAAAAAATATTTGTGATATTTTTCATTTAGAGAAATCACTTTATGTACCGGCAAAATCTTACCGCCTAACTCAACTGGCTGACATGGCATGCCACTTCAATTTAGAACAAGATGATTTGTCATAATAATTTATCTTCTTTATTTGTCTTGTTGGATTGATTGGAGTTTAATGGACAAAATTTTAATTATAACTATAATTTTCTCTGCTATTCTAATTCTCATTTTAATTTCAAATAAATAATTTTAAAATATTATAAATTAATCTCTAAATATGAAGAAGACTCAATTAAAATATGACACAATAAGATTTTTATTTTATTTATCTAACATGATCTCGAACCCATTAAATTAGAATATAACCTTCATTTTTATTTAACAAACACAAACACGACCATTTAAAAATAACACAAAACCACATCAATTCCTATTTTTTAACCATGAGCATGAATCAAATAAAATTCAACACAATATGAAATATACATTTTTTATTTATCTAACACTGTTACGAACCAATTAAAACAGAACATGACCTTCACATTTTTGTACCTAACACTAACACGACCAATTAAAAATGAAACGAGGTAACACAAATTGCTATTTTTTTTAGATGAGCACGAATCTATTAAAATACGACACATTACAAAATATATATTTTTTGCCTAAATAAGAGTTCCCATTATGCCATTTTCCATTTAGACGTGTTCATGTTGTAGGCAGCGGTTATTGTCGCTGGTGCGGATCCGCATCATTTAATGGATGTGGGATCGCGGTAGTGGCACTAACAAATCGACTTTAAAACATTTTTTTTTATTTTGATAAAAACTGTTATTTATTTATTTTCGATAATGTTGTACTTTTTTTCTCCCTAAAATCTATTTTTTCTGTTAAAAGTAGTTTAAGAAACGCTATTTTCTTTAAAAAAATCTTCTATTTTTGTCGAAATTGTTTTTTATTCTTAAGAACAATTTTTGCTAAAAAAATGTTTTTCTTTTGTTTTTGTCATGTCGTGTCATGTCGTGTCATTTGTGTCGGTTGCGATACGCTAACATCACATGTTGCGATCCGCAAACAATAAACAGTGTCACGATCGACACATAAAAATTGATGTTGACATGTTTCAAACGTGTTTTTCTTGGTTCAAACTTTTTTTACTCTGATAAAAAAAGTGTTTTTATGTTTCGTTCAAGCTGTTTTTTTTTTTGGGTTAAGAACTATTTTTTGGGTTTAAACTAGTTAAAAAAATGTATATTGCTGAAATTTTTTTTTATTTATTTTTGTTTGGTTTTCGTTAAAACTGCATTTTCCTCTTTTTTTTAGAACGCAACAACTATATGTATTTTTAAAAAATGTATTGTGGCGATCGTGACACTGGTTATTATCGCTGGCGTGACCCCACATTCATAAGTCAATTACCAATCGAACACGTCATGTCAGCATATCTCAACCGACGCATATGACACGACACAACAAAAACAAAAGATAAAACATTTTTTTAGCAAAAAGATGTTTGTAACAATAAAAAACAATTTTGACAGAAGAAAAAGATTTTTTTATCAAACAACTTTTAAAAAAGCAGTGATAATCAAAATAAAAAAAGTTTTAAAATCGATTTGTGGCGCTAACCCAAATCCATTAAATGATGCGGATCCGCGCTCACTTTTTTATTTGGATCGTGATCGTATTTGTTAAAAACTAGATGATTCATAATCGCATTGTGTAACTTTTTAATTGGTTTGTCTTAAGTAAAAAAAAAAGATTTCGTGTCTTGTCTTTTCTAATTTTAAAACATAATTTTAACATATGCTTTGTTACATATATTTATATATAACGTGTATTTATGATTTTTTATTGTACTGATTTTTTTTAACTTGAAAGTTATATTTTACAAACAAAAAATTAATGACTTGAATGAGTTTTTAATTCGCAAATGGAAGTTGTTGTTTGGATAAACATCATCATCAGGCCACGCAAGAAAATTTCTCTTGGTTTAGGCTTATCTACTTGCATGGGTGCTTGCCAACTCAGTTAGCCACATCAGCTGGTGGGGGTATTCTGATGCATTTAGCCGGTTCCTATAGCATTCGTATTTTTAATCAAATAGGTCAAATGGATCTATCCATACATTATTGGAATACAGATATAGAGCTTCACTTTTTGATCATTTTTTATTCTATTATTTCCGTTGATCAAGCCCAATTTTATAATTAGATCAAATTAAATGGGTGAATTAGAAATTTAAAATAAGTAGAATAATATTAATACTAAACAAATTATGTTTGGGCTATCATAACTTATAAGTTAAGATAAATATATATGTGAAATTCGAGCAAAAATATTATGAGCCTTAAGAAAACCAAGGGCTGTCCAAAATTGTTTTTTATTTTGTGTTTGTATGGTATTTTGAAAGAGCAATAACACATATTTCTTTAACTTTACATAAATTTGAAACAAAATAAATTGTTTTTTGATAGTTATGATATGCCACAAATATATTTTTGGATACATAGCCATCATTATGATATTTCCTTGATTCATACTTTTTCTATCTGATTAGTATAATTAAAGATAATGTGATATGATATGTGTAACTTCTCCTTCATTTCTTTTTGGGTAGTTTGATTAGATATTACACCCTTTCAAATTGTGGTTAGATGTTTGAAAACTAACTCCTTTACTTCTGACTTGTTGCGGAGATTAACTGAGAAATTGTTGCGTCACACTTCATATTTAGGTGTTTTTGGAATATTTTATAGTGTGGAAGTTAAAACAAATGCAAACTAATTTTTATTATTTTGATGTGTGGACCATGTTGCCTAAATAGTAGGATAAGCATATTGAGATTCGACCCGTACCCAAGACATTATCCTATCACCTTTTTAACTGGTTTGGGTGGAGCCATGACCAAATCGGATTCCTAATTGATGGATCTGCAACAGATGATAACTTATCGAATCAAGTTTTGATTAATTTTTTTACTATAACTACATGATATGACCTGTAACAAAATGACATGAACATGGTCCAAACAAAATACAAACCTGATTGGACATGATATGTAAAATACTAAAGGCTTAGCAAGTTTGGACTTAGTGAAGGTGATTTTGACACGAATTTGCTAACAAAGAGTCTAATTACTCTATGTCGACGATTTATTTTCCAAATATAATTCCTAACGAGTCTAATAACTCAATTTTTCCAAATAGTACATTTATAAGACACTAGCTGATATGTTCAAGCGGTATCTTTATTCGCAAGTCTCATACAAACAAGGGACATATCAAAACCCTTGACTTTATGAAAGAGTAATATAACGCTCCCATTCTATATTCTATGAATTTAATGTTTGTATATTGAGTCTCACAGCCGAAATACAGTAAAATATTATCTTCTTCGGCTTATTATACTTGTTGGTATCTTTTAGGGTTTAATAATTTCATTAGTGTACATAGGATATTTCAATTTTATCTTCACCTATTTTCATAATGTGGACATAAATTTGTGGTAATCTTTTTAGAAAAAAAATTAGTTGTAATTGAAATTTACCCTATAAGGAAAATAATAATTTGTGCACTTAGGGCACATATTTTGAGTCTCAAAATAGTAAATACTAGTATGCAGGCCACACGATGCGTAGACAAGTTTATCAAATTCTAAGATTTAAATGAGATTTAATTCTGAAATAAAAACTAAAAAGCAGTATCATTACAAATTTTTTATAAGAAATTCAATGACTAGTTTAATATTAAAGAATATTCTAACCATGGCCATGAAAAAAATGAAACTACATTTCTTCGTATTTCCATCCGTGCATCGCGGATGGTTTAAAACTAGTCGTTAGTAAACAACATCTAAAGTTAGTAAAATAACAGTAATGTCTTCATAATAAAAGTTATATGTAATCAATTGTCAAATAATATAGGACATAATTAATTAAAAAAATATATAACGCCTCTGATAAAAAAGAATGCCCACTAAGACGTCCATAGTCATTCCCGCTTCAAAATAAAGCGATTTACTCAATTACGAATAACATTTTGGTTTTCCAAATCTTACAATTCTCTCAAACGTTAACTTGTTGGTTTTCCACCCATATGCATTAAAGTTAAGAGAATGCAAAAGGGCTAACTATTTTGATATGTATTAAAGTTAAGAGAATGCAAAAGGGCTAACTGTTTTTATAAATAAGCCTATGCACATCAATTCTACATATCCCTTCGGCCAACATTTTGTTATTGTTTTTTGTGAGTTTAGAGAGCTTAGATGGAGAAAAACAACTATTGCCGTTGAAATGAGGTGAATGTGTCAAACTTCAAGATAGATGAGAAGGTCATGCCAAAAGAAGGAGAAAATAAGAATCTCAAAGAAAGCAACCAAAATGATGTTGCTATTGAGATAAAAGACAACTTCCCTGTTGAGAATAAGGAACTCATGCCCACGTATGACGAAAAATCTAAGATTGAGGCAAAAGAGGATGTGCATATTGAAAATGAAGAAAATGAAATGATAGATAAAAAAGGTGGAGTACCTATAAAAAATGGGGAGTTGGTTATGGAGGAGAATGAAAAAAATGCTATGGTTGGGAAAAAAGATGGCGCGACTGATAAAAAAGATGAGTTTGCTGTGTCCGAAAATGAAGAAAATTTAAAGGTAGATGAAACGATTGAAAATGAAACTTTGAAGAATGAGATAAAAGAGGAAAATGATGAATTGAATCTTATCAAAGAGGAACCCGTTGAAGTCGGTATTTGATGCGGCATGGGTTCTTCTATTATCCAAGCCTAGCTTATATATTTATATTTTATACTTGAATAAAGTGGTGGGAAATGTATTTGGGTTTGGTGCCAATGATTGAAATGGTGTTCGTGGGATAATAAGTCTTTGAAATAGGTAAGAGAATATTTGTATTTTTGGGCTACGTTTGTTTGGATCTATTTCAATACATGGATGTTATGAATCTGTGTTTTCGTTCTCTAATATTACATGAATTTACAACATGTTAGTAAAATTCTCTCTGCCTCAATGTGTATTTGGTTTGTGTTTTTTAAGCTTTATTTCTTTGTTGGAAACTTTTTTTTAATAACGATGCAATCTGCGTGTTGTTGTTCTTTTACTATTGTCCGAATCAAATTACGTAATGCATAATTATTTTTTTTTTCACAATCTACCTAGGAAAAAAAAAGTTTTAAGATCAAATTTTATATTGTATAAAAAATATTTGTGATATTTTTCATTTAGATAAATTGCTTTATGTACCGGCAAAATCTTACCGCCTAACTCAACTGGCTGACATGGAATGCCACTTCAATTTAGAACAAGATGATTTGTCATAATAATTTATCTTCTTTATTTGTCTTGTTGGATTGATTGGAGTTTAATGGAAAAAATTCTAATTATAACTATAATTTTCTCTGCTATTCTAATTTTCATTTTAATTTCAAATAAATAATTTTAAAATATTATAAATTAATCTTTAAATATGAAGAAGACTCAAGTAAAATATGACACAATAAGATTTTTATTTATTTATCTAACACGATCTCGAACCAATTAAATTCGATCTCTAACTATTTTTTATATAGAAGCTTTGAATAAACAAAGTGCACAATAAGAACAGCACATTCCTTTGCTTGATATGTCATTTGTTTAGTTCTATATATCCACTGTTTGTCACACCTTGAAACAAACCCCATAGTTTTTTTTTTTTGAAGAAAATACTCCCAGGGATCGTCCTAGTTGTTTTGAACCCAACACCTCTTGATTAATTGAGTGTTTTCATATCCACAAGACCAAAGGTCATTTGTAGAAATTATTATGTGTATTGCCCATAGACTTATACAGTTCAAAATTTGGAAGGATATGATGCAGTAGATAGTTACAAGGCATGTTGTTTAGTAGCTCTCAAATAGTAGATTCTAAAAATAGTATAACACACATAAGAACGTTTCACAATATATTAATTGCGGATGTTTACGTAAGAACATTGCACAAGCACTATACATAATAAAACATAACAATTATGTAAAATCAAACATCCATAGCTATTTATTTTTCACATACGCATAACTATGTGAAAGGGACTCTTTACATAAAGTTTTATACAACTTTGACATCCATGGCCTTTATTTTCATAAGTTCACAGCCAATAATATTAAAAACACTCCATGTTCACCCATGTGGTGCTTATTATATAGATAGTAATTTCCAGAACGTGTAAAAGTCCATAAATTAGTTCTCCTCTTAAACACCGTCACCTATTGTTGCGGATCAACTTGGATCGATCTCGTTCATCACGTCAATCACCTATAAAAAAAAGAGTGAAATAAAAATTTATAATGCAATCAAAAATTACGTGTGATAAAAAATAGAAATTAATTTATTTAATATTAGTCACATGTTTTACTTGGATTTTTATCTACGGTTAGAAATTTTTTGCCTTTATCGTGACATCGAGAGCGTGATTAAAATATCGTGGTCAGATTCATCACAATGAACAGAATAGTAGTAATAATAATAGTAACTAAAATAATAACAAAAAAATAATTTAATTAATAGCTATTTTTGTCCGAAAAAATCTTACCCGTATATGTAGAAATGAATTTCAGAAGAAATATCCTCTTTGTTGTGATGTGGTGTTCTGCTTGTAGTTTTTGAATGAATTAAAATAGGAAGTATTTCATATACATGCATACAGAGTCTACTATGTCCCCCCAAAAAATTAATAGAAGAAAGCCCACTATGTAAAAAAAGAAAAAAATAATAGAGGAAGAGAAAATTGGCAGAGTCTATTACAATAAACCTTTTGCGCAAAATTATGAAAAGTACACAGATCAAAAGTTTTGAAAATTATAGAATGACTACATAACTTTAGTGAAACCACAAGATTCACAGAAACTCAATTAATGGTGTATCCATAGTTTAATTCATGCTGTTATTTATTCAAATGATTGTATGTTGACATGGCTAAGTTGCATGGCCTTGGAAGAAGTGGTTAATGACATGGTACTACATAATCCGCTACGTGTTAAACGAAGTAATAATATTATTTACACTTTTTTGCAACATATTATTTACACTTTTCTGTAACATATTATTTAAAAAAATTTAAATAAGGAACTGTTATGGGTATTAAAGGGAAAGTTCTACACACATGAAACTAGACACATTTTTTAGACACAATGACATGTCGCATTCGCATTGACTTGTATTTAGGCTCCACGCCAGTGGGACCCATATGCTGCGTAAATATGCAAATGTCACAAGCCAGTGTGCCTAAAAAATGTCTAATTTTTGTGTTAATATACAAGTACCCGTACTCAAATTAGCCATTACAGAGAGTCAAAATCTTGTTGCTAATTTGTGAGCACATGTTCTTAATAGATTGATAGCAATGTAGCTTTGAATGCGTCATCTAATAGGGTTATCTTACAACTTCTGTAATTACTTACATTAACCCCCAAAAGCAAACCGTTATATATTTGGAGTATTCTCCAATATGAAATATTTATTATGCTAACAATACACTTTAATTAATTCATAGTTGAACAATTAATTTCATTTTATAGATTTTAATATTTTATTCAACGTGCATGATGTTAGATTGCGCGTGATAATCGGGATTAGAAAAAAAAAATTGATAGTTTATTGAATATATTATTCAAAGTGTTGTGCTTCAGTAATAAATGACGACATGGATAATAAAACGGGTCGTAGTTCTAAAAATTTCGTCATTAATGTTACTTTTTATGTACACTAGTCATCTAAATATGAGAGTTTACGTTTTTCAAGAAAAAAATTTGAGAGTTTTCCATCTTATTACTTCACCATTATTAGTTTTTTCTCCGATTCACTTACATATTTTTTCAAATTAAGGTCCCTCACACGTATATATCACCAAATATCATGTTGACATTAAAAAAAGCGCAAACAAATAAAATAAAATCCCAAAAATAAATAAAAATAAGTCATGTATATTTTATAAAATCTATTTTATACTTTCCTGAAAATTGGTTATAAATTAAGGAGGACAAACTTTAATGATGAAAAATATATTGTGAATGAGACTAAAAAAGAAGGTTTACCGGCATTCCCAATGGGGAAATTTGACAATACCCGTATGTGGAAGGTAGGGGATCGAGTTCGTGCAACACGAACAACTGGTGATTTAGGTCCATTATATCGTTTCACTACAGGTGTGTACGTGGCACTAATGATGGCCCAGATTGAAATTCTGAGGAGAAAAGGACATTCCTATTCAGAGATCATCAATGAGAGTTTGATCGAGTCGGTGGATTCTTTAAATCCATTCATGCATGCAAGTGGAGTTTCATTTATGGTGGACAATTATTAAACAATGGTACGTCAAGGATCGAGGAAGTGGGCCCCACGGTTTGATTACATTCTCACCCAGCAGGCGTTAGTGGCAGTGGACAATGGAACTCCCATCAACTAGGATCTCATCAGCAACTTCAAGTCAGATCCACTGCATTAAGCTGTTGAAATCTGTGCCCAGCTTAGACCTACTGTTGACATTTTTGTCCCAGTGGATGCTGATTTAGTCCGTCCAGAGCTGCGCCAGGGTAGCAACTAAATGGCGTTGAAGAAGCTTGGCTCGAGCAGTTAAGGTTTAGCTTTTGGGGGTATATGTTTGGCGGAAAATCTTTCTTGACTCTAGGAGAACAGTTTTTTTTATCTTAGTCAATCATTACACCATTGTAGAATTGTTGGGTATGTTGTGCTTGCTGAACTTTGAGATAGTGATGTGCACTTTCTGTTGGTATTGGTAATTTTACCATAATAAGAAATAAGAATTTTCTGCTAAAAAAAGATATAAATATATGTGTCACGCTTTATGCACATCTAATGGATCATTAATTAGTGAACAAGATGCTTGGGTTAGGGAGATGCCTTAAAAATCAGTTCATGTCTAACGTATGTAGTTTGCTTAGTAAAAAGCACTGGAACAAATGCCTCAAGTGAGGTACTATTAACGAAACTGCATTTGAGAGTGGTGGGTGTGCTAGTGAAGAATTTTCAAAAGTTACATCTGACAAGAAGAAAAGTATCGAGACTTTACACTCTAAATTAAATTACATAATGCAGAATTAATATTTTTTACACAATATTTCTAGGAAAAAAATAGTTTTTAGATGAAATTTTGTAATGTATAAAAAATATTTGTGATATTTTTCAATAAGAGAAATGCTTTATGTACCCGCAGAAGCTTACCGCCTAACTTAACCGGCTGACATGGCATGCCACTTCAATTTTGAACAACTTGATTTGTCATAATAATTTATGTTCTTTATTTATCTTGTTGGATGGGTTGGAGTTTAATGGACAACATTTTAATTTTAACTAATTTTTTCTCTGCTATTTAAATTTTCATTTTAATTTCAAATAAATAATTTTAAAATATTATAAATTAATTTCTAAATATGAAGAAGACTTAATTAAAATACGACACGATAAGATTTTTATTTTATTTATCTAACACGATCACGAACCAATTAAATTTGATTATGACCTTCATTTTTATTTACCAAACATAAACGCGACCATTTAAAAATAACACGAGACAACACCAATTCCAATTTTTTTTTAAACACGAGCATGAATCAAACAAAATGCAACACAATACGAAATATATATATATATATATATATATATTATCTAACACAATTATGAACCAATTAAAACAGAACATGACCTTCACTTTTTTTTCCTAACACTAACACGACCAACTAAAAATGAAACGAGGCAACACAAATTCTGATTTTTTAAAATGGGAACGAATCAATTAAAATACGGCACAATACGAATGATATAATTTTTGCCTAAATAAGAGTTCCCATTATGCCGTTTTTCTTTTAGACGTGTTCGTGTTGTAGGCAACAGTTATTGTCGCTAGCACGGATCCACATTATTTAATGGATGTGGGATTGCGCTAGCGGCACTAACAAATCGATTTTAAAACTTTTTTTATTCCGATAAAAACTATTATTTATTTTTCGATAAAATTGGTCTTCTTTGCTCGCTAAAATCATTTTTTTGTTTTAAAAGTAGTTTGAAAAATGTTTTTATCTTTAAAAAAAACCTTTTGTTTTTGTCGAAATTGTTTTTTATTCTTCAGTACATTTTTTGCTACAAAAATGTTTTTCTTTTGATTTTGTCGTGTCGTGTCATATGTGTCGGTTGCAATACGCTAACATCACTTGTTGCGATATGCTAACAATAACCATTGTCGCGATTGACACATAAAAATCGATGTTGAAGTGTCTAAAACATTTTTTTCTTTTTACTTTGGTAAAAAATGTGTTTTTATGTTTCGGTCAAACTATTTTTTTTTTGTTAAAAACTTTTTTTTTTTGTCTTTAAACTGGTCAAAACAATTTATTTTGCTAAAACTATTTTACAAATTAATTTTTGATTTGTTTTCGTTAAAACGGCTTTTTCCCCTTTTTTTAACAGGGCAACAACTATATATATTTTTTAAAAATGTATGGTGCCTATCGCGACGCTGGTTATTGTCGCTAGCGTGACACCACATTCATAAGATAATTACCAATCGAACACGTCATGTCAGCATATCTCAACCGACACATATGACACGAGACAACAATAACAAAAGAGAAAATATTCTTTTCAGCAAAAAGATGATTGTGACAATAAACAAACAATTTTGACAAAAGCAAAAGATTTTTTTATCAAACAGCTTTTATTAAAAAAATAGCTTTTATGAAAAAAAAAATTAAAATTAAAATTGATTTGTGGCGCCGACCCACGTCCATTAAATGATGCGGATCCGCGCTCGCATTTTTATTTGGATCGTGATCGTGTTTGTTAAAAAATAGAAGATTCATAATCGGATTGTGTAACTTTTTAATTAGTTTGTGTTAAGTAAAAAAACTGATTTCGTGTCTTGTCGTATTGTATTTTAACACATAATTTTAACATACGCTTTTTTACATATATTTATATATAATGTGTATTTATGATTTTTTATTGTACTTTTTTTTTTAACTTGAAAGTTTTATTTTACAAAAAAAAATAAAAAATTAATGACTTCGATGAGTTTTTAACTCCCAAATGGAAGTTGTTGTTTGGATATAAAGCATCATCAGGCCACGCAAGAAACATTTCTCTTGGTTTAGGCTTATTTATTTGCATGGGTGCTTGCCAACTCAGTTAGTCATATCAGCCGGTGGGGGTATTCCGGTGCATTTAGCCGGTTCCTATAGCATTCCTCTTTTCAATCAAATAGGTCAAATGGATCTATCCATGTATCATTGGATTACAGATATGAAGCTTCACTTTTGGAGCATTTTTAATGCCATTATTTTCGTTGATCAAACCCCGTTTTATAATTAGATCAAATTCAATGGGTGAATTGGAAATTTTAAAAAAGTACAATTATATTTATACGAAACAAATTATGTTTGGGCTATCATAACTCATAAGTTAAGATAAATATATATGTGAAATTAGAGCCAAAACTTTTATTAGCCTTAACAAAACAAAAGGGTCTTAGTATTTGTTTTTTATTGTGTGTTTGTATGGTATTTTGAAAGATCAACAACACATATTTCTTTAACTTTACATATATTGGAACCAAAAGAAACTGTTTTTTTATAGTTATGATATGTCACAAATATATTTTTTGATACAAAGCCATCATGTTGATATTTCCTTGATTCATACATTTTCTATATGATTAGTATAATTAGAGATAATATGATATGATATGTGTAACTTCTCCTTCATTTCGGTTTGGGTAGTTTGATGAGATATTACACCCTTTAAAATTGTTGTTAGATGTTTGAAAACTACTCACTTACAGTTGGTCCTGCAAAGATTAAGGGATCATCAATTATACGCAAAGTTCGAGAAGCGTGGCTTTTGGCTGAAAGGAGTTCATTTTTTAGGTCATGTTGTGTCCTCCCAAGGTATATCAGTGGATCCGAGCAAAGTAGTTGCGGTGAGAGAGTGGGATCAGCCCACGACACCTACCGAGATCCGTAGTTTTCTGGGTTTGGCGGGATATTACCGTCGGTTTATAAAAGGTTTCTCTAAAATCGCAAGCCCTTTGATCAATTTGACCCGGAAAGGGGTGAGATTTGTTTGGGATAACTCTTGCCAAGCTGCTTTTGATGAGCTCAAATATAGGTTAACCTCGACTCCAGTCTGTAACAACCCAGGTTTTCGAGCGACTATTTTATGCTATTTTTGCCTGATGGGCTAATTTTATAAAATAGGAATGTTGGAGTAAATATTATTTCCCGTGAGACTTAGGGATAATATTTACTATGCTTTGTCTATTTACCGTTATGAGAAGGTAAATAGTGTTATATTGTGTATTTTGCGTCGTTATATGTAAAACGACGGTTATAACCTATATTTAAATTTGGGTATAATTAATGAATTAAAATGGAATTGGAACACAAAAATAGTTCACACTTTCCCGAATGCCAAAATTGGGGGTGCGGTTGTTTTTAGAATAGTCGAGATAAGTGCCCAGTTGTAATTTTTGGGATTCGGCCAATTTTAAGGGGTTATGACTCAATTAAGTGGTTACGAGTCATTTTAGTGGTGTATTAACATTTAGGAGTGGGGGTTTATATTTTTAGACCCTTATAAATCCCCCACCCCTTTTCTTTTCTTCATTTGTGTGAGAGAAGCCAAAGGAGAGAGAGAAAGAGTTGGGAGAAGTAGAGAGAAAGAGAGAGTGGAGGATTTTGGGCCGGATTCTGTCGCTACCGGAGGTGTTCCGAGACTAAGAACCTCGAGGCAAGTTTCTTACTTGCTAGATATTGATTTAATGTGATAAATTGCATGTATAGTTAGGTTTTGGAGATTTAACCCATAAATGGGTATTTGTTGATTTTGATGATTAAACCCTTAAATCTTAGTTTTAAATTTGATTTGAGGATATATTATTAGTTGTAAATGGTGTAGGAATGTTTTGGTAGGATTAGATGTTGTTGATGTTGGGCAAAAGCAAAGAATGGAGGTTTTGGGATTTTAGGGTTTACGTAACCCGTCGCCCAAACTGGGCAAAATCTCAGGACCGAATCGATTCGGCCCTATGAGCGAATCGATTCGGATAAGGAGAGGGATACAGGTCTTGCAGACCGAATTGATTCGGATTTAAAGAGAATCGATTCGGCAATTGCAGAAGGTCAGTTTTTGCTCACCGAATCGATTCGGATGTCTAGCGAATCGATTCGCAAGGGCGAATCGATTCGGCCCAAGGGGCGAATCGATTCGGTTCCCCTGTTTTTGTGAGATTTTCTTATTTTGATTTTTAGCCCTTTTTCTTTTAGGTCCAAGGTTTAGGAACCTTCCTTTGGGAAGTAATTAAGAGTCCTAGAGGGTGGTTTTGGGTAGACTAATGCCCTAGGATGATAATGGAACATTTAGGTTTACCCGAGGTATAAGTTGCGTAGGTTGATATCCGAATGATTTAGGAGATTAACCTAGAAATGAAATTGGAAGTTAAAATATTAAGGTTGAGCTTTTGAGAGACACTCCATTATGGAGACTCACTTTGAGGGTTTATGAATTATATAAACTATTCGAGGCTATTTTGAGATTAGTGGCACTTTGGGGTCTTAGGTCATTAATAATATATGACTTATTAAGAATATAGTGCACCTTCTAAAACTTGGTGCCTAATGACTAAATGGATGATTTTTGGAAAAGTAAAATATGAGTTTTCAAAAATGGAAAAAGTAATGTTTTTCATAAATAATAATTTATGGATACACACCTCTCTAAATCGCTATCATAAGGGAAGTCGCGCGCGTTGTGGTGAAGCCCCCTGGCTGATGATGCAGGGTGGATATAGTCCTAGGCCATGGGAGCACTTATGGTTGTATATTTTTCTATGCTGGTAGGAAGATTCCGGGTGTGGTCTTGGCTACCACGCAGGCTCATGGCCGCTTCCCGACGTTTCGATAGGATCCCAGGTTGTCTTGGAGGCCCTGGAAGATGATAGCCATTTAGGGGCGCGCACAGTGGGGAAACCCGGACGGGCGGTCTTAGAATCGTTATATATATATGAATAACTATTCTAAATCAAGTTGGACTTGATGATTAATGGATGCCATATAGAGCATGATGAAGTGCCATATAGCGCACGAGGTAAGGCCATAAAGAGCCTATGATGACAATTATATTCCTGATAAGGAAGATATCTTTACAAAGTGAACAATTGTGATAACTGCCTCTAGAGCATAAAAAGCATGATTATATCTCCTAATAAGGAACAAATTCATGAAATGAATTAGCTTACGATGAAAGTAATTTGGTAAACAATTGATAAAAATGTTGTACCATTTATATGTATACTCCTAAAGATAGAATTAGGAATTGTGCCATTAGATTATTGTTTGGGTTTATGTTTACATTTCTTGAGTAGCTGTAGTTGTGACCTCCCACACTTATGCACACACATGTATTTATTTATTATTTTGTGCTTAGGCTCTAATGCATCTCAACGATCAACCTTGCCTAAGTAGTAGTGTATCGGGGGGGGTTCCTTGTTTGGATTTCGCTTTGCGAGACACCCCACGCACGAATAGGCATAGTGTTGAGACTGGGGAAAAGTTAGCCCTTAGTACTTAGGGTTTACTAGAACATCTCACGATATTGCGTTAGGTTTCTGCTAGATTCAGAGGTGATGAATATTATTGTTATCTGCGAGAGGTTTACGCACTTACTTGCCATGCATTTTGTCACATGGTAATCATATCGAACCCGGCCCTGACCGGTTTCTATATTTCCTTGTTTCTGCATATTCTTTGCCGTTACAGGTGCTCTTCCGCATGGACACCCGTGTTTACATTTCCGTTTCCAGTTGTCATGGAGCTACGGCATATTGCGGATGTTGTAGGATACTTGTAGTAGACGCTTCCCTCTATTGTACTCTAGTTATGTTCAGTACTTTTATTCGGGCGTGTTTGCCCAAGGTATTGCACTCATTTATAATATTGTAAATATTGATTGTATTACTTATCATATCATTTGCATTGGTCTGTGCACCGACAGCTTATTCGGTGATTATTTATTGTGTTGTCATACTTTACTCATCGATTTTTGATACCCACCGTTTTTACAAATGTGATTGTCTAAGTGTTCCTCTTTTGCTTTTAAAATTTTTGTTTATGACAATCCGTTTTCTAAAATGATTGGTGGTTATCTCATACTATTATTTTAATCGACAGTGATGCTAAGAATGGACCATCTATGATTCCTGTAATTATTGGAGTATTGGGCTGGCCACCTATTATTTTAGTAGGCGGGTTGTCACACAGTCCTTGCATTGCCAAAACTGGGATTGAAATGTCTAGTCTTCACCGCCGCATCTCTTCAAGGATTAGGAGGTGTGCTTCAACAAGAGAGGCGGGCTATCGCTTATGCTTCTCGCAAGTTAAAGCCTCATGAAAGGAATTATCCGGTGCATGAATTAGAGCTTACCGCGGTAGTCTTCGCCTTGAAAATTTGGAGACATTATCTTTTAGGGGTTAAATTTACTCTTTTCACGGACCATAAATCGCTGCAGTATTTATTTTCACAGAAAAAATTGAATATGCGTCAGCGCCGATGGTTGGAATTCGTGAAAGTTTATCAGTTTGATATCCATTATCATACGAGCAAGGCAAACATAGTGGTGGATGCCATGAGTAGGAGGCCCGAAGGAGAGTTAGTTGATGTATGGAAGGCTAAGTGGAAAGAGCTCAGTCAGGAGGATGCGGTGGTGAGAGCGTTCATCATCAACGACCGACACGTTTGTTGCAACAATTAGAGATTCATGTACGGAAATGGGAAAGCATATCGATGGACTTTATTATGGGCTTACCAAAGTCATATAAGAGTAATTATGTTAATTGGGTGATTATCGAACGCTTGACACTTCCTACCCGTGCGTACTAATTATGATACCACTCGCTATGCCCAGCTGTTCATCGAGGAGGTTGTTAGACTTCATGGGGTACCTTTAAATATCGTTTCCGATCGGGAAAAAATCTTTGTTTCCCACTTTTGGAATAGTTTCCAAGAGCCTATGGGGATCGAATTGAAGTTAAGCACTTCTTATCATCCTCAAACAGATGGTCAAATTGAAAGGGTAAACCAAATGTTGGAGGATATGCTCCGAATGTGTATGCTTGACTTCAAAGGTGGTTGGGAACAATACCTTCCCTTGGTTGAGTTTGCCTACAACAACTCATACCAATTTACAATTTTAATGGGGCCCTATGAAGCTCTTTATGGTCGGCCATGTGGGTCGCCCGCTTGTTGGTTGGAAGTGGGTGATAACAAATTTCTTGGACCTGACATGATCCAAGATACTTCTTCTAAAATTGAACTCATTCGGAATCACATTCGGATAGCCCAAGACCTCCAAAAGAGAAATGCCGATGCGGAAAGAAGACACATGGAGTTAGAAATTGGAGACCAAGTCTTGGTGCGAGTGTCACCAATGAAGGGCATTAAGCGTTTCGGGAAGAAAGGAAAGCTTGCGCCGCATTTTGTTGGACCTTTTCCAGTTATAGCAAAAGTTGGTCCAGTGGCGTATCAACTTGCCTTACCGGAACCCTTTCAATAAATGCACCATGTATTCCATGTTTCCTCCCTAAATAAGTACAAGAGATGCGAAGGTTCCCTTTGGCATATCCCTTTCGAGGATATCGACTTGCAACCCGACATTTCATATGATGAACAACCGGTTGCTATTCTTGAGCATGGGGAGCGTAAGTTAAGGTCTCTTATGGTGCCCTTGGTGAGAGTCCAATGGAGTCATCACAATGATAAATAGTCGACGTGGGAGCGTGAGGATGTCATGCGGGAGAAATATCCGCATCTCTTCTTGTATGGTACGCTTAAATTTTCGGGACAAAATTCCCTCATAAGGGGGGGAGTATGTATCAACCCTCACTTATGAGAGTCTATTTTATATTTGCTTGCTATGAGAAGTAATTACATATAAAATGTCGATATATGGAGTAAGTATTAATTTAATGAAGAAAAGTTAATATTTACTAACTTATGGCATATTTACTGTATGAGCATGTAAATATCCTCACGATGAGTCTATTGTGTCATAAGAATTTGAAATCACATTTTAATGTAAAATGGAATCGGAACTTGAAATGATTTATAAAATATCCAAATGATAATTTGGAGGTCGTAGTTGATTCCGGAACATGCGGGATAGTCAAAATATGTACCATATTGTATTTTGAGGTTTTGGGCATTTTTGACCGATTATACCTCGAATATGCAGTTGCGTGTCATTTTATCGCGGTATTGATCACTTAAGTTAGGATTGTTGACTAAAGGCACGATTTATGTCTTGATTAAGTCACTATTCACCTAATTGTATTTCCGAAACCTAGAGAACTAGAGAGAGGAAAAGAAAGAGTTGAGAAAAGAGAAGAAATTGAAGATTGAGGAGAGAGTCTTGCTTCTACCCAAAGAAGATCTGCATTTTCTAGATTGAGGCAAGTTTTCTACTTGCTACACGTGGTTTAAGATAAATGATTCGTTGTGATAATGGTGTATTGATCATGGTAGAACTATTTTAGGGTTTTTGTGTATTTGTGGGTTTTGATCCATTCAAAAATGATTTGGATGATTAATGAGGTTTATGGTAGTTATTAGTAGTATTTATGAAGTGTTGTTGGCAATAAATGATATGGATTTGAGTGGGGATTGATTTGGAGTTCAAGACTCCATAGCCAAAATTGGCAAAAATCGCAGGGCCGAATCGATTTGGCCTGGTCCGAATCGATTCACCTAGGGGCAGATTCCAGGTCTAGGTGAACAGAATCGATTCGGCCTGGTCCGAATCAATTCGGCAGATATGAAGAAACCCAATCTTCCTGACCAAATCGATTCGGTCCCATCCAAATTGATTCGACAATTATGCAGCATCCCATATTTCTTGACCGAATCGATTCGGCCAGGCCGAATCGATTCGAAAACCCTGCACTTTTTCAAATTTCTTTCTTTTTCAATTTTAACCCTTTTGCTTAGGATTAGTAATTAGGCACCTTCTTGAATGAAGTAAATATAGGATCCTAGAGTATTAGTTGAGTTTTGTCGATACCCTCGATTAGAATGGATTCATCTAGGGTTCAGTCCAAGGGTGTTCAAAGTAGTGCTCATATATCACTTCCATCGTATAGGTTTATATGAATCTAGGAGATCTTAAAGTCAAATTTGGAGACTCTAGAAGTTAATGTGAGCTAGAATTAACTTAATGGTCTATTAGAAAGCCAAAAAAATGGGGCATTGTACAATAACTTGGTAGTTTGAATGTTCTTCAAGGTTATTATAATGATGTTAAGCACGTATAGTTCCGGATAACCATAATGCATTTGATAAAATGTAAAATAGACAAAGTCATTGATAATTTAGTAAATCATGAAATGGAAATTGATGAAAAGGTTAAACACACCTCTCTAAATACCATCTTAAGGGAAGTTCGTGAGTGAGGTGAAGCCCCCTGCTAATGAATGCAGGGTGGATATAGTCCTAGGCCATCTGAGCGCTTGTTTATTATTTTCTACGATGGGTAAGAGATTTCGGGTGTGGTCTTGACTATCCCGCAGGCATGTGGCTGCTTCCGGACATTTTCGATAGGATCCCAGGTTGTCTTATTATAGGCCCTGGAAGATGATGGTTATTTAGGGGCGCGCAGAGTGGGGAAACCCGGACGGGCGGTCTTAGAATTGTTATATATATATACCTATAACTACTCTAATCATCAAGTTGGACTTGATGGGTATAAATGCCATAAAAAGAATAAAACAATGCCATAAAGAGCATAATATTTGCCACAAATAGCATACAATGGTGATAAGTGCCATAAAGAGCACATGATATAACTTGTATTCCTGATAAGGAATGGAAAGATAAGATGAAATGGTGAAAGATGAAAAAGGTTTATGATTATTCTTATTCTCTTATATAATTGAATTTCATTTTATAATCATTCAACTGTACTAGTTCATTATAAGTTGTTATCATGTAGACTGTCATCTTTATCATCCATGCTTAATCATTCATTATTGTCATACTTGTCATTTATCTCGTGATCACATAAAACCGGGCCCTGAACAGTTCTTCTTTCTTGTTGTGTGTGTGTGTATATATATATATATATATATATATATATATATATATATATATTATATTCGCTCAGGTGTTCCACCGCAAGGACGCCAGTAATGACTTCCCCATTCCAGTGTCTTTTGAGGAGCCGTGACATTTTTGCGGATTTCACGGGATATTTTGTAGACGCCTCCTTTGTTGTTTTCTAGTTATGTTCGGGTTTGTATTGTGGCGTGTGGCCCAACTTTTGTAAATGTATAATGAATGAAATATGTAATTGATTGACCTTATTGTACGTTGTATGACATTTTGTTAACTAATATTTTATTCGGTTCTCTTATTCTACACTTGCTAATATTTTATATTGTTTTGGGGGTTTCCACTTTCTTTTTCACGTATGGGTTGTTTAAAATGCTTTCTTTAAATTATAAAACAAAAATTTTTGACAACCCGTTGTCTGAATTATTGAGTGGTTATCTCGTATACTCTTTATGTTGTCACGATGCTGAGAATGATTCCATCAATGACTCCTGTATTTTTGGAGTACGGTTGGCCACCCCTTATTTCGGATACCGGGTTGTCACATTTAACTTGTTGGATTTATTGGAGTTTAATGGACAAAATTTTAATTATAACTAATATTTTCTCTGCTATTCTAATTTTCATTTTAATTTCAAATAATTAATTTTAAAATATTATAAATTAATCTCTAAATATGAAGAAGACTAAATTAAAATATGACACAATAAGATTTTTATTTTATTTATCTAACACGATCTCGATCCAATTAAATTCGATCTTGAACTAATTTTTATATAGAAGCTTTGAATATACAAAGTTCACAATGAGAATAGCACATTCGTTTGCTTGATATTTCATTTGTTTAGTTCTATATATCCACTGTTTGTCACCCCTTGTAACAAACCCGATAGGTTTTTTTTGAAGAAAATACTCCCAGGGAGCGTCCTAGTTGTTTTGAACCCAAGACCTCTTGATTAAGAGAGTGTTTTCATATCCACAAGACCAAAGGTCATTTGTAGAAATTATTATGTGTATTGCCCATAGACTTATACCTTTCGAAATTTGGAAGGATATGAGGCAGTAGATAGTTACTAGGCATGTTGTTTAGTAGCTCTCAAATAGTAGATTCTAAAAATAGTATAACACACATAAGAACGTTTCACAATATATTAATTGCGGATGTTTACGTAAGAACATTACATAAGCACTACACACAATAAAACATAACAAATATGTAAAATCAAACATCCATAGCTATTTATTTTTCACATACGCATAACTATGTGAAAGTGACGCTTTACATAAAGTTTTATACAACTTTGACATCCATGGCCTTTATTTTCATAAGTTCATAGCCAATAATATTAAAAACACTCCATGTTCACCCATGTGGTGCTTATTATATAGATAGTAATTTCCCGAACGTGTAAAAGTCCATAAATTAGTTCTCCTCTTAATCACCGTCACCCATTGTTGCGAACCAACTTGGATCGATCTCGTTCATCACATCAATCACCTATAACAAAGAGTGAAATAAAAACTTATAATGCAATAAAAAAGTGCGTGTGATAAAATATAAAAAATTATTTATTTAATATTAGTCACATGTTTTACTTGGATTTTTATCTACGGTTATAATAATTTTGCCTTTACCGTGACATCGAGAGCCTGATTAAATATCGTGGTCAGATTCATCACAATGAACAAAATAGTAGTAATAATAATAGTAACTAAAATAACAACAACAAAATAATTTAATTAATAGTTATTTTTGTCCGAAAAAATCTTACCAGTATATCTAGAAATGAATTTCAGAAGAAATATTCTCTTTGTTGTGATGTGGTGTTCTGCTTGTAGTTTTTGAACGAATTCAAATAGGAAGTATTTCATATACATGCGTACAAAGTCTACCATGTCCCCCAAAAAAAATAATAGAAGAAAGCCCACTATGTAAAAAAAGAAAAAAAAAAGAGGGGAACAGAAAATTGGCAGAGACTATTACAATAAACCTTTTGTGCAAAATTATGAAAAGTACACAAATCAGAAGTTTTGAAAATTATAGAATGACCCATAACTTTAGTGAAACTACAAGATTCACAGAAACTCAATTAATGGTGTATCCATAGTTTAATTCAAGCTGTTATTTATTCAAATGATTGTATGTTTACATGGCTAACTTGCATGGCCTTGGAAGCAGTGGTTAATGACATGGTACTACATAATCCACCACGTGTTAAACAAAGTAATAATATTATTTACACTTTTTTGCAACATATTATTTACACTTTTTTGTAACATATTATTTAAATTTTTTAAGTAAGGAACTGTTATTGGTATTAAAGGGAAAGTTAGACACACATGAAACTAGACACATTTTTTAGACACAATGACATGTCGCATTTGCATTGACTTGTATTTAGGCTCCACGCCAGTGGGACCCATGTGCTGCGCAAACATGCAAATGTCACAAGCCAGTGTGCCTAAAAAATGTCTAATTTCTATGTTAATATACAAGTACCCGAATTCGAATCAGCCATTACAGTGAGTCAAAATCTTGTTGCTAATTTGTGAGGACATGTTCTTTACAGATTGATAGAAATGCGGATTTGAATGCGTCATCTAATAGGGTTATCTTACAACTTCTGTACTTACTTACTACATTAACCCCCAAAAACAAACCATTATATATTTGGAGCATTCTCCTATATGAAATATTTATTATGCTAATAGTACACTTTAATTAATTCATAGTTGAACAAGTAATTTCATTTTATAGATTTTAATACTTTATTCAACGTGCATGATGTTAGATTGCACATGATAATTGGGATTAGAAAAAAAAATTGATAGTTTATTGAATATATTATTCAAAGTGTTGTTCTTTAGTAATAAATGAAGACATGGATAAAAAAACGGGGCGTAGTACTAAAAATTTCCTCATCAATGTTGCTTTTTAGGTACACTAGTCATCTAAATATGAGAGTTTACGTTTTTCAAGAAAAAAAAAATTGAGAGTTTTCCATCTTATTACTTGACCATTATTAATTTTTGCTCCGATTCACTTACATATTTTTTCAAATTAAGGTCCCTCACACGTATATATCACCTAATATCATGTTGACATTAAAAAAAAAAAGCGCGAACAAATAAAAAAATTCCCAAAATAAATAAAAACAAGTCATGTATATTTTATATAATCTATTTTATACTTTCCTAAAAATTGGTTATAAATTAAGGAGGACAAACTTTAATGATGAAAAATATATGGTGAATAAGACTGAAAAAGAAGGTTTACCAACATTCCCAATGCGGAAAATTGACAATACCCGTGTGTGGAAGGTAGGGGAGTGAGTTCGTGCAACACGACCAGTTGGTGATTTAGGTCCATTATATCGTTTCACTGCAGGTGTGTACGTGGCACTAATGATGGCCCAAAAGGAAATTATGAGCAGAAAAGGACACTCCAATTTAGAGATCATCAATGAGAGTTTGACCGAGTTGATGGATTCTTTAAATCCATTCATGCATGCCCGTGGAGTTTCATTTATGGTGGACAATTGTTCAGCAATGGCACGTCTAGGATCGAGGAAGTGGGTCCCACGGTTTGATTACATTCTCAACCAGCAGGCGTTAGTGGCAGTGGGCAATGGTACTCCCATCAACCAAGATCTCATCAGCAACTTCAAGTCAGATCCAGTGCATGGAGCTGTTGAAGTTTGTGCCCAGCTAAGACCTACTGCTGACATTTTTGTCCCAGTGGATGCTGATTTTGTTCGTCCAGAGCTGCGCCAGGGTAGCAGCTAAATGGCGTTGAAGAAGTTTGGCTCGAGCAGTTAAGGTTTCGTTTTTAGGGGTATATGTTTGGCGGAAAAGCTTTCTTGAATCTAGGATAACTATTTTTTTATATTAGTCAAACATTACACCATTGTAGAATTGTTGGGTATGTTGTGCCTGCTGAACTTTGAGATAGTGATGTGCACTTCCTGTTGGTAATGGTAATTTTACGGTAGTAAGAAATATGAATTTTCTGGTAAAAAAAATATATAAATATATGTGTCACGCTTTATGCACATCTAATGGATCATTAATTAGTGAACAAGATGCTTGGGTCAGGGTGATGCCTTAAAAATCTGTCCATGTCTAACGTATGTAGTTTGCTTAGTAAAAAGCACTGGAACAAATGCCTCAAGTGAGGTACTATTAACGAAACTGCATTTGAGAGTGGTGGGTGTGCCAGTGAAGAATTTTCAAAAGTTACATCTGACAAGGAGAAGTGTCTCGAGACTTTACACTCTAAATTAAATTACGTAATGCATAATTAATATTTTTTTCACAATATTTTTAGGAAAAAAATTATTTTTAATGAAATTTTGTAATGTATAAAAAATATTTGTGATATTTTTCAATAAGAGAAATGCTTTATGTACCCGCAAAAGCTTACCGCCTAACTCAACTGGCTGACATGGTATGCCACTTCAATTTTGAACAAGTTGATTTGTCATAATAATTTATGTTCTTTATTCATTTTCTTGGATGGGATGGAGTTTAATGGACAAAATTTTAATTATAACTAATTTTTTCTCTGCTATTTTAATTTTCATTTTAATTTCAAATAAATAATTTTGAAATATTATAAATTAATTTCTAAATATGAAGAAGACTCAATTAAAATACGACACAATAAGATTTTTATTTTATTTATCTAACATGATCACGAACCAATTAAATTCGATTATGACCTTCATTTTTATTTACCAAACACAAACGCGACCATTTAAAAATAACACGAGACAACACCAATTCCAAATTTTTTTTAAACACGAGCATGAATAAAAAAAATGCAACACAATACGAAATATATATATATATATATATATATAACACAATTACGAACCAATTAAAACTGAACATGACCTTCACTTTTTTTTCCTAAGACTAATACGACCAATTAAAAATGAAACGAGGCAACACAAATTCTGATTTTTTTTAAATGGGCACGAATCAATTAAAATACGACATAATACGAATGATATAATTTTTGCCTAAATAAGAGGTCCCATTATGCCGTTTTTCTTTTAGACATGTTCGTGTTGTGGGCAACAGTTATTGTCGCTAGCACGGATCCGCATTATTTAATGGATGTGGGATCGCGCTAGCGGCACTAACAAATCGATTTAAAAACTTTTTTTTTTTTTTTGATAAAAACTATTATTTATTTCTTCGATAAAATTGTTCTTCTTTTCTCGCTAAAATCTATTTTTTGTTTTAAAACTAGTTTGAAAAATGTTTTTATCTTTAAAAAAACCTTTTGTTTTTGTAAAAATTGTTTTTTATTCTTCAGTACATTTTTTTCTACAAAAATGTTTTTCTTTTGTTTTTGTCATGTCGTGTCATATGTGTCGGTTGCAATAAGCTAACATCACTTGTTGCGATACGCTAACAATAACCATTGTCGCGATTGACACATAAAAATTGATGTTAAAATGTCTAAAACTTTTTTTTCTTTTTACTTTGATAAAAAATGTGTTTTTATGTTTCGGCCAAACAATTTTTTTTTTGTGTTAAAAACTATTTTTTTGTGTGTTTAAACTAGTCAAAACAATTTATTTTGCTAATAATATTTTTTTTATTAATTTTTGATTGGTTTTCGTTAAAACTGCTTTTTCCTCTCTTTTTAACAAGGCAACAACTATATATATTTTTAAAAAATGTATTGTGCCGATCGCGACGCTGGTTATTGTTGCTAGCGTGACTCCACATTCATAAGACAATTACCAATCGAACACGTCATGTCAGCATATCTCAACCGATACATATGACACGACACAACAATCACAAAAGATAAAATATTTTTCTTAGCAAAAAGATGTTTTCAACAATAAACAAACAATTTTGACAAAAGGAAAAGATTTGTTTATCAAACAGCTTTTATTAAAAAAATAGCTTTTATGAAAATTAAAAAAAAATTAAAATCGATTTGTGGCGCAGACCCAGATCCATTAAACATTAAGTGGATCGTGTGAAAGATTTTATAGGCACAGAAGAGACGGTGGTTACTTTTCCTAAGCCACTTTTAACTCTTGTCCCAAACAATGGTATTTTTCCTAATCAATTTAAATTTGGGCATTCCCACGGAAGGGAGTCCGTGGAGGGTGGTGAGAGAGTAGGGACCCAATCATTTTTTGATTATGGAGAAACTAGTGGTGTGGGGAGAGCAGATAGTGTATATACGGATCACTTTATTGATTCGTCGGGGTTGAGAAGCGTGGAGGGATAAGTCAACAAAAATATTGCTCGTATGGAGTCAGGAGAGCGACCAATAGTTATTTGTGGTAAAAAAATGGCTAAAGATGTAGCTAGTTAGTGTGTAAGTAATTATTGCGGAAATGACTTTTCAAAGGTTGATTTGGATGCTTTTCAAGCAGTCGGAGAAGGAAGCAAGGGATTTGTTTATACTAAGTTGACTAATTCTAAAATTTGGGTGGATATCGGAATATCTAGGCAGGAATAAGCGTTTGGAGAGGGGAAGGGGGAAGGGGGGAATAGGACCTGATGGGATGGACAGAGAATTTGTTAGATTTCAGTAAGATGGTATGGGTCACCTTCGAGGGGAATGAGGGTAAGGCAAGTTTACTTTTCGAGAAACTAGGAGGTTATGGGAGGACGTAGGTATTAGTTGTCCACTCTGTGCACTTTGCTTGCTTCGGGTGGGGTTATTGTTTTGGTGGAGTCCAGGATTGTCTTTTATCTGGTTGGTGTGAGTACGTGGTCTTTCTCTTGCATGTCCAAGTTTGTTATAGACGACTTTTTGTGGTGCTTTTCAGGATCGTTTGTCTGGTGGTTGTTCGTGTTTTGTCGTGTTTTTGGTTCGTTGTGTGGTGGGGGTGGTAGAATCTATAGGCGCTTGTTGGCATCCTCAGAGTTTTTTTCTTGAGTTAGTGGTTTTCTTTGAGTTGTCATAGGTGGTTGTTGTGTTTTGGTGGAGGCCTTTTATTTTTTATTTTTTTTCTTTCTATTGGTTGTGTTGTATACTCCGTGTATATGGGTTTCGCTCCCTTAAGCGGTTTGGTTTTATATATCATTTACTTATAAAAAAAAGTAATATATATATATATATATATCGCATGTACATTACAAATAAAATTATAACACATCCGCTGATCGCGTAGGGCTTAAAACTAATTGTTTCTAAAGTAGCATCTAAAGTTAGTAAAATAAGTTTAATATCTTGATAATAAAATTTATAATTAATCAATTGTCAACTAATATAGGAGTGAATCAATAAAAAATATATATATAACGCCCTTGGTAAAAAAGAGTGCCCACTAAGACGTCTATAGTCATTCCCGCTTCAAAATAAAGGGATTTACTCAATTATGAATAACCTTTTGGCTTTCCAAATCTTACATTTCTCCCAAACGTTAACTTGCAGTATACGTTGTCCACCCATATGCATTAAATTTAAGAGAATGCAAAAGGGCTAACTATTTTTATATATGGCCCCACATGGAGATTAAAACGTGCAATTTATTAATTAAGATTACTTATTCATGATTGAAGTATACAAGATATTTGCGGATGTTTATGGAATGACACTGGACAAGAACTATACCACAAACTATACTACTTAACAAATTAAAATATCCATGTATCCACAATTATGTGAAATGATAGCTACATATAAAGCTTTATACTACTTTGGCAATGAGGGGTCAACACTTATTTCCTATTCATTAATTCATACAAGTAAAAAGACAAATGGGTTTTAATAACTTTCCTTTTTTATCGTTATTTATTAAAACTATAATTAATATTTTTTTAATTATCTTATAATTCAATTTCATTTTCTGGTTTCAATATTTTTTTTTTAACTTTTTAAAATAATATTTCTTTATACAACCATATAGCATTAACATATTTAATACATTTCACTTTTAATGGATTTAGGAAAAATCCAATCTTGAAATAAATATATATTTAGGTGTAAAATAGGGAATTAGTTATGTATAAGATTTATTTTTTTGTTTTTAAAATTTAACTATCTATAACAACCAATATTCATATCTACTATTTTCAAAATATAATTTTTATGTCACTACTTATTAACGCATATGATATATATAAATTGTGACTTAGGAAACTTATTAATTTTTTGACTTCTTAAATATTTAACACGTTTATAATTGATTTCAAAAATAGCTTAAATATATTTACACTACTTATATGGCATACTTAGTAACTATTTTGTATTCGATTTTTCAAATAAAAAACTGTAATTTGAAATTCCAATTGAAGATATATAATTTATTAAAGACGAGTGGCACAAAGTGTGGCTAACCTTTCCCATTGAAACATACGCCATAGGGTTTTTTGAATAAAATACTCCAAGCGAGCATCCTACATGTTTTGAACCCCAACGCCTCTCGATTAAGAGAGTGTTTTTACTCCACAAGACCAAATGTTATTTCTATTAAGTATTTTATATATTGCCCATACAATTAAACCATTTGGAATTTGGAAGTATATGCTGAAGTAGATAACTATTAGGCATGTTGTTTAATATCTATCAAATATTAGATTATAAAAACAATATCTATATTATACCTCTAATCCGATAGTATTAGAGGTTAATGAGGAAAATTTAATGTTAACTATTATTATCACTTGACTTTACAATTGCCAAAAGATGTATCACTTCCTTTCTCTTTCTTTAATTTAATAAGGCCTTTTCGTTTTTTCCACATTTCCCTCCTCTTTTTTAATTGCATCGGGTCTCTTTGATTTATCCATCAAGCCATCCATTATGTCTAAACGATATAAAATATCTTTCACATATCAACTTTTCCCTCTTCAAGTCCTTCTTACTCCTGAATTTTTCTTCCCCTCTTTCATATTAGGAATTACAAGCGAAATCATGGCAGGGGTTAAGTGTGTAATTACAAACCATCCATTCTCTCTCAGTTATGAGATTTGTAACGTTGTTGTTTTGTTCTTCAGACATGGATAATTATCTTCGGCATCACGATGTATCAAAGAAATTCAATGTAGGAATTTCTGGCAATAACATCTATTATTTGATCTGGGCAATTCATCAACAAAGTTTTGATGTTTTTTTTAAGAATCCCCACCAGGGTGGATCTCTTTAATTTCATTTTTGTTAATAGTTCCTTCTTTTACTTTCATTTTGGTACATAGTTCCTTTTAGATAGAAAACACCTAAAGTTTCATCTGATAGCCTAGCAGGTTTATTAGTCCCGAATGGACGAAAAGGCTAACCTTCAAACTCGAATTTGAACCTGAGGGTGCAGAAAACTGGGTTGGCCTTAGAGAACCAGATGATCCCCCCTTTGCATCATTCTCTACCTTCTTCTTCAGCTCTTCAATGTAACTATATTACAAATTTGTACCTAATGTTTTAGTCATATTCTGATTATTTTTCTCTAACACAACAATATCCTTCCGCTCAGTGTTCTCCAAGGTATTGTTCGGTTTAGTAGAAGGCTTGAGTTTATATTGCTTGTCTCGGTCCAAAGTAGACGCTTCGATGAGATCAACTTTGGGTGTTGAAGAATGGTCTGAGGCAATTGTGACGGTCCCTAGAGGGACAACTGGTGTGTAGTTTGAGTTCAGATTGCATATTTTTTTTAATAATGATGCAAGTTTCATTTTTTTTGTAGTTTGTTTCTATTATTCTTTTTTACTTTGTTGTCCCCTTCCTTTTATAATTACTGAACTGCTACTCCACTACATTTATAGTTTTATTTTGTTTATTGTTAATAATTCTTTTGTTCGACTATTTTTTATCCCAACAAAAATTACATTAAGCCACAAAATGGGTGTGATTTGGGTTAATATCTCACCTAATTAAATGTCAAATATATCCGTAACAGAAGATAGTCATCCACTATGTCCGCAATAATTATTTAATAACAATTTAATGGTTTCATTCAACTGATCAGTGGTGTGCGAACAAATCCAAACTAAATTATTTAGTAATATAATATCTATATAATAAAGCATGTAATTTTTATACCCAATACCTCGTGCTTAATAAATATAGAAAACCTCCAAGACAATGATGCTTAGAAAAAATTTTATGTGGAAAAGACGTAGAAAAAAATAGAGAAATAATAATTTGATGCATATATCAAATAATTTCCATTCCTTCCAATTAAAATTGAAGTATGCAAATTATATAAACTCTCATATGGTAAAAATTATAGGACATTACTTGAACATTCCTCTAGAAAAAACACCAACCCAATCATTCTCATATGGTTTAGGGTGCTCAACTTTTAATTAATCTATCTACGATATTGGTCCCGAGTTTCCATTTTAACTGGAAAATATTTTAGTTGAGTTCTTGACAGATTTGATAACAGTTTTGCGAACAAAGTAGGTATTGAAAGAGATAGTACATAAAGGTATATTTTGTATGTTTTTTATATATCAAATGATCAGCTACAGTCATTGGTTTATTGAATAGCAGTTCCTAGTTTACAAGAGAAGATGAAACAACAATTTGAATTTTAAATGTGAGCTGTGAGCGTAAATGTGCAATGGAATGTTGCCGAAATTGTACAGCCTTTTACGAACTGTTATTGACTGGTTAACATGCCCCCGCAAGTTGATGGTGAACGTGATTGAAGCACTAAGTTGTCTCGAATGAACTGAAATTTTGTAGATGAAAGTCCTTTGGCAAAGATGTCAGCAAGTTGATCATCCGTAGAAATGAATTGAAGTTGAAGAGCTTTCTTGGCAACATGATCACGGACACAATGAAAATCAATTTCAACATGTTTGGTGCGTGCATGAAAAACTGGGTTTGCCGAAAGATATGTGGCACCAATATTATCACACCAAAGTATGGGAGTGTTTTGAGGGGGAATATTTAGTTCAGTTAGTAATGATTGGAGACAAATTAATTCAACGGAGACATCGGATAGATCATTGTATTCGTCCTCAGTGGATGATCGGGAAATGATCTTTTGCTTCTTGGATTGCTAAGAAATGATATTAGTGCCATGAAAAATAGCAAACCCACCTGTGGATTTACGATCATCAATGCAACCAGCCCAATCAGAATCAGTGAAGGCTTGAAAGTGAAATGAGGATAATTTTGTGAGGTGTAGGCCATATGAGGACGTGTGCTGGAGATAACGAAGGATTCATTCAACAAGATACCAATGGGTGTTAGTGGGAGAGTGCATGAATTGGAAAGCTTCATTGACAACAAAGGAGATATCAGGGCCATTGAGAGTAAGGTATTAAAGGGAACCAACCGCTTGTCTATAAGGAGTAGGGTCGGGTAAGGATGTGCCATCATTGAGGGAAAGTTTTAGATTTGTGGGAAAGGGAGTATTAAGGGGTTTGGAATTTGACGTGCCATGACAAGAAAGAAGATCGAGAATGTACCGTTGTTGAGAGAGAAAGAGTCCGGTAGGGGTGGGAAAAATTTCAATACCAAGAAATAGTGGAGAGAGCCAAGAGTTTTAAGAGAGAATTCAGAACCAAGAGTCGTGATGAGTGATTTAATGATAGAAGGAGTGTTACCAATAATGATGATATCGTCAACATAAATAAGGAGATAAATAATAGAAGAATCGGAGCGATAAATAAAGAGCGAATAATCAGTTTTCGAGCGGATAAAATTTTGAGTAGTGAGAAAATGAGTGATACGTTGAAATCATACGCGGGGCGCTTGTTTGAGACCATAAAGAGGTCGATGAAGTTGAAAGATCTGAGATGGTTTGGTGGCGTCTTGTAAGACAGGTTGTTTTCCATAAAGACAACTTCATTTGGAAATCCATGAAGAAAGGCAATAAAGATAATGTGATATGATAGGTGTAACTTCTCCTCCATTTCATTTTTGGTAGTTTGATGAGATATTACACCCTTTCAAATTTTTGTTAGATGTTTGAAAACTAACTCCTTTACATCTAACATGTTCCTGATATTAACTGAGAAATTATTGCTTCACACTTCGTATTGAGGTGTTTTTGGAATGTTTTATAGTGTGGAAGTTAAAACAAATATACACTAATTTTTATTATTTTGATGTCTGAACCATGTTGCCTTAATAGTAGGAGAAGCATATTGAGATACCACTCGTTCCCAAGTCATTATCCTATAACCTTTTTAACTTGTTTGGGTGGAGCCATGACCAAATCGGATTCCTAATTGATGGATCTGCAACAGACGATAACTTATCGAACCAAGTTTTGATTAATTTTTTACTATAACTACATGATATGACTCGTAACAAAATGACATGAACATGGTCCAAACAAAATACAAACCTGATAGGACATGATGTGTAAAATACCGAAGGCGTAGCGAGTTTGGACCTAGTGAAGGTGATTTTGATATGAATTTTCTAACAATGAGTCTAATTACTCTTTGTTGACGATTTATTTTCCAAATATAATTCCTAACGAGTCTAATAACTCAAATTTTGTAGTTGCGATATTCTTTTTGGCGAAAACAGTAGATTTATAAGACACTAGCTGATATGTACAAGTGGTATCTTTATTCACTAGTCTCATACAAACAAGGGTCATATAAAAACCAATGACTTTATGAAAGAGAAAAATAACGCTCCCATTCTATATTTTATGAATTTAATGTTTGTTTATTGAGTCTCACTTCCAAAATACAGTGAAATATTATCTTCTTCGACTTATTATACTTGTTGGTATCTTTTGGAGTTTAAGAATTTCATTAGTCTACATAGGATATTTCAATTTTATATTCACGTATTTTCATAATGTTGACATAAATTTGTGGAAATCTTTTTGGAAAAAAAATTAGTTGTAATTGAAATTTACCCTATAAGGAAAATAATAATTTGTGCACTTAGGGCACATGTTTTGAGTCTCAAAATAGTAAGTACTAGTATGCTGGCCACACGATTCGTAACCAAGTTTATCAAATTCTAAGATTTAAATGAGGTTTAATTCGGAAATAAAAACTAAAGAGCAATATCATTACAAACTTTTTATAAGAAATTCAATGAACAGCTTAATATTAAAAAATATTCTAACCATGGCCATGAAAAAAGGAAACTACATTTCTTCATATTTTCGGTTATCAATTTGATGATACGAATCAAATATTGAAACAAACATCTGAGAAATAACATACAAAAGAAGCTACATGTAAAATATAAAAAACAATCACCATTGTAACAACCCTCCCTTTTGGAGACAATTAAATTCCATAATTAAGTATAATTTGGAATTTGGAGAATTTCTCGAAATAGTAATTTTTGGGATTTTCGAGGATTTAATAATTTTCGAAGGGTGTTATAAATTATTTTGGGACAATATAGGTCGAAGTAATTTAATTATATGTTACCTTGGAGTATAGCGACAAAAGAGGTAAGATTTTGAGTAGAAGACCGCACTTAATTATTTTGGGTTAGAATAGTGATTTGCGGTCAAGTACCTCGGATGGAAATTTCGACTGCGCCATGAGTCTCGGAATGTCCGAGATAGTCGGTAAAGAGTGTCCGATTGTCGAAATTAAGTTTCGGGTGATTTTAGAGGTAAAAGTAACTCGTAATTGTGTAAACGAGTCGTTTTGGGGTTTTAAGGGTTTAAACCCTTTTTCTTTCTTTATAAAGAGGGAGAGAGGGAGAAAAGAGAAAGAAAAGAGAGAAGAGAGAGAGGAAGGAGAAAAGAGGGGAGAAAAGGGAGATTCAGACCAAACTCCGCCGGATTCGACTCGAGGACGTCGAATTTCATCCTCCAGGCAAGTGTTTACTTGCTTTATTTACTTTTGTGCAATAATCTCATATCATAGTTAGTAAAAATATGATTTTGGGGTTAGAACCCTTAAAATAAAATTGGGAAAACTTAGATATGAGTTTACATATTGATGTAATGTAAACTCTTAATGATTTCTAGTATTAAAACCATGTTAATGGAGTAATAAATGGAATTGAAATGGGAGAAATGTCAAATCTAGGGTTTCGGGGTTTTGAGATCCAAAACCTAAGAAAATAGTTTAATACCCCAAATTAATTGATGTGTTAGTTGAAAAATATTGATTGGATGTTGGTTGAGTTGTTGGATGAGGTTAGAGACAACAAAAATGGGGAAAAATGGAGTTTGGGAGTTTGGGGAAGACAATGAATAGTGAACCCGTAGCCTTTGGGGTCATTTTCGGATATGAAGATAAATGATTTAGCTCTTGGCCAAAACACAAAAGCTGTATATCTTTTCGATACGGTCGCGTGGGCGCCAACCGCGTATTTTTCTGATTTTTCCTTGATTTGATATGATTTTTACAAGAGGGCAGCTCCGAGTTGAAATCACCAACTCGGAAATCAAATTGGGAATTGGAAAAACACAGGCTAGGATAAGCCGTGTAGATGTTTTGGATGATTTTTAGGGTAGTTTAGAAACCCCGAAAATGAATTTGGGGTTGTTGGATTAAGGATTTGAGGAATTAAAGTTTTGAGGACTTGGTGTGACCGGTCGACCGCGCCCCTAAGGCCGGTCGACCGCGTCAAGGGAGAAGGGCCTACTGCTTTGTTTCGTAGGCTTATTTACAACCCGCGGTCGACCGGAGGACTAGGACTGGTCGATCGGTGTCCTGTTTTCAACTCAATATTTTGGAGATTAGGATTACTTCTCCTCTTTGAGTTTAATGTTTAAGGGCCCTCTAAATTAGAGTATATTAGAGGGTTATGTCCTAAAGGACTTGTGGATTTGGAAACATATATATATATATATATATATATATGTATATTCACTTAGAGTGAATTAATATATTTGGAGATATCTAATAAATCCTTAGGAGATGATTAAGGTAATTATTATTTGTCGAAGTAAGGAAATACTTTGGATTTAGAATCATGCTAATATGAATGCATGATTATGATTCCTGGAGGGAATCTTTGGGATTATTGGTCATCGCTAGATGCTATGGGCCACTATGGCCGTTTATATATATTCTAGGAAGAATATATATCGGATATGTATATACTATGTGATTTAGGTATATATATATGTTATGATGCAAATGATTTTGAAAATATAAAAATGAATATTTTCAAAATGGTAAATATATAATTTTCATAATTGATAAAATATGGATTACACACCTCTCTAAATCGCTATCATAAGGGAAGTTGCGTACATATGTTGAAGCCCCCTGTCTAATGAATGCAGGGCGGATATAGTCATATAGGCTATATGAGCATTTGTTGATATATATTTTTCTGCGCTGGTTAGGAGATTCCGGGTGTGGTCTTGACTATCCCGCAGGCACATGACCGCTTCCCGACGTCTTGCGATGTAGGATCCCAGGTTGTCTTGATGATAGGCCCTGGAATACGATAGCCATTTAGGGGCGCGCACAGTGGGGAAACCCAGATGGGCGGTCTTAGAACGCGTTATATTAAAGCAATTCATGATAGTGGATTGGCTTTAATTACATTTCCTGGATATAGGAAGGGAAATGGGTTATATGTTTAGCTTCGGTAACACTCCCGGATGGAAGAAGGGATGTGGAAGCATATGATATGGTAAAAGCATTTTTATGATAGTAAAAATAGCTTTTAAATACATTTCCTGAATGTAAAAAGGGAAATGGGATATTTCGAAACAGAAAAGCATTTTTATGATAATAAAACTGGTTTTAAAAAGTATATGTTATGATAAAGCAATTCATGCTAATGAATTGGATTTTAAATACATTTCATGGATATGAGAATGGAAATGGAAAGTTTTGAAATAAAAATGATAAATACGTTGTGTATAGAATACACCTCAGTCCGGGAGGTAGATCCAGATGAGTATTATTAAGATGATGATAAGTAAACCTCAGTCCGGGAGATATTATCCGGATGTATTTGTAGATGTATATATATATATATATATATATATATATATATATATATATATATATATACGTAATTATACATTTGTGCGTCCTACGGGACCAATGGATCTCTACCATTAACCCTTCCAAGTAGTAGTGTATCGGGGGGGGGTCCTTGTTTGGATTTCTCTTTGCGAGACACCCCACACACGAACTTAGTGCAGTGTTGAGAATGGAGGGAAGTTTGGCCCTTAGCACTTGGACTGTCTAGGGTAGATAGTAGATGGGTAAATTAGACTAGTTAGGCCGGGATAGCTTGACGAGGGTATGTTGTTAGGTTGCGTTAGGTGTGCACTACTAGAGGAGAGGTGAGGGGTATCTCATGGGAGTGCGATACCAATTTAAATATGAGATAAAACTATTTTTCTAAAAATAAAGCATTTATGCACTTGCAAAATATTTTCAAAATTCGGGCTCTGGCCCGTTTATCTACTTTCCTTTCGTTCTATATATTATATATATATAGGTGTCCAGATACATGGACGCTTGGATGGAAATTCTTTCGAGTCAGACGTCTGCTGCAGCAGCTGTGGATGCTTGCGGGTTCTCGGTAGACGCTTCTTTCCTTGTACTCTAGATAGGAGGTATTGTACAAACATTCGGGCCAATGGTCCAACTGATTTTATTAATTCTTTGCATGATATTCGATATGGTTGTATAATTTGAACCTAGTGTTCGGTTATTTTAGTTCATTTCATTTTCCTTTTAATTTCATTTACGCATTAAATTGTGGATGTTTTATTTTAATCGTTAAAAAGAGTAGTTAAGTAAAAAATTTTAACGCTCGCCTAATAGGACATTAGTAATTAAATGGATTTTCAACAGTGATGCTAAGAATGATCCATATGTAACTCCTGTTATAATTTGATATAGGAGTGATCGCCCGGTATCCCATTGGGCGGGTTGTTACAGATGGTATCTGAGCATCAGGTTCTAGTGTCCTTAGGAATCTCTGCGGACGTACTACGCTTTCAGCGTTGCTCTCGATTTGTTATAGAGCCCCAGGATGAGGATTGTTGATTTCCCTTGTGAGATTTCGTTCTCCTGCCATGCTTGAAGATTATAGAAATCTTTTACGCACTCGTTGAGAATCGTGTGCGGAGCTCGGAGGGCAGCAGGAGTTGGAGTTTAGCTGGGGAAGCTGGTAGAAGTTGGGGACGAGGACCTTAGTAGAGGCCACTCTCCTTATGGAATATGCTAAGGATTGTTGCAACGAGTACTAAAGTATAGTAGTTATGAGCAACCAAGTACTACTGTGGTAGAAAGTGGTACTCAAATTGCATTACCCCGTGGAGATAAGGATTCCAAAGGGATCTTACGGATAGTTTTAACTGTGAGTCCCCATGATTCGGCTGGAAGGAGAAGAATTCAATTTCGTAATTATTCACATAAGGGTCGGCCAAAGACCGACAATGAATAAAGAACATTATTGAGAAGTGAACTTTGTACCGAGGTGAGGAAGGTACAATGAATAATGAGCCCTTTCCAGGAAGGATAGGCTCACTAGAGAAGTGTTGTTAACACTTACGGAGAATGTGGGTGTGTTCAGGTTCCCCTGAGGTGACATCCACATGGGGAGATTTGTTGAAATAGGATTGTTGGAACCGGTGGTGGAGTTTCCTTTTAACAAAGAAGTTAAGAGGATGAATAAGGTGATTGTAAGGAGCGAGGTTATATAGTCTGATGGTGTTGACGACCTTATCATGGTCAGGAAAGCCAGTGATGAAAATGGTATTGTTGAGTACGGAGCCACACGGTTAGTCCTTTCCCAGTAGGAATAAAGGACAAGGTTAGGGTTCCCAGGGGGGGCCTAGAGTTAATAAATTCTAGTAAGAGGTGTGGCTTGATGAAGCTGTGGCGTTCGATAGCCCTAGACTCGTGTGTGCAATTTGAGCTTTGTATTCGGTCTCGATAACATAATAATGTAGGCTTGTGTGTTTTTCGCGATAGCGGAATTTTGTTTTCTTTCACTCGCCATAGAGGCGGGTGATTATATGTTGTATATATACGAATGATGTATATTTTATATTCGGAGCGATAGCAGGCTAAGAATGGCAAGTCTATCGTGTCCAAAGTTCCTAGAGGGAACATATTGTGGTTGCGGTGTCTCACCTGGATACAGGTTGAGTAGACCTTTGTTATTATGGATTGATGGAACCTCGATGAGCAGAGGCTTCCTTATTTTGGTTTGTATATGTGGCAACCTTATAGATATAATTTAAGGCCCACACGATCATTGTTGAGCTGTAAGATTTAGCTCAGTAATGGTTTGCGCGAAGACTTAGAATTAGCGCGAGAGCTTGGTGATGTGACTCTTAGTTAGAGATAGGAGTTCAAATCACCTTTTGTTGATAAGGGATAGGATTGCCCCGGTTGCATGTCTGAAATAACGGGACTCCGTGACCGACGAAGTCAAGTGTTAATGTGTGGAGGGGTTCCTTGTTTGGATTTCTCTTTGTGAGACACTCCACACATGACTCTTAACGGCGTCGGGCGTGGAGAGCTGTTATAGGATGAAAGGATGGGGGTTAGTCTTATAGTGTGGATTAACCACTATAGACTATGAGCCCTGTGATGATGGTACGCTTATGGAAATATTGTGCTATGGAAAAGCACTAAAGTGGTCATCTCGCCACAAGTAGTTGGGTGGAGTATGACTTAGAGAAATTGATTTGAGGATGATAGCCAGGCCTTATTAAGAAGGAAAATTTGGAGGAAATCTGTGATCGGTGTGTTCTAAGAAGTGTTCCTACATAGAGTAGGCACTTTGATTAGTTAGGTTTCCTTTTGTATGGGCGGAAGGATAAGATAGTAGGAATGCATTTGTAGGTTAATTTAGTAAGATTTAGGACGTCCCGCCGGTGTGCCTTAGGTCGTTATATCTCGATAACCGACAACGCGAGGGAGTAGTGTAACGGGAGGGTTCCTTGTCTGGATTTCACTTTGGCGAGACATCCCACGCACGAAACCAAGAAAATGTCGGGAGTTGAGAGAGGCCTTGGGCACTAGGGATATAATTAGGATATTCGTTTCGCTTAGGTAAGGTAACGCATAGATAGTAGCATTATAGGAGGTAGGCTCGATAGAGTTAGTGATGCCGAGGTTAGGAGTTTGGACTTTCCCGGGTCGGGAGGACCCATAGATGAGTATTACACCAAGGAAAGAGACCCTTATTGGGAGAGAGTGTAACGCGTCGAACGTTCACTATGGTTGTGCAGATGTGCACAAGTTAGGAAGGTGTATGGGCGCCTTGGTAAGGTGGTTTGGTATACCGCCTAGTTAAGATAGGTGTAGTATATAAGGTTGAAAATCATGCCGAGAGGCATCATAGTGGACGTGTATTAAGTGACGTATTAGAGTCACTTTATGATTGCGGTAGCCGCATAGTGTATGGTTAGGAACCATTAGGTTAGTATCTTTCCCTTGAGGTTTTAGGATTTGTAGTAATCCTAGTTAGAGGGTGTAAGTTGTATCTGAATTTGGAGGACGAAATTCCATTGTAAGGGGGGGAGTATGTAACAACCCGCCCTTTTGGAGACAATTAAATTCCATGATTAAGTATAATTTGGAATTTGGAGAATTTCTCGAAATAGTAATTTTTGGGATTTTCGAGGATTTAATAATTTTCGAAGGGTGTTATAAATTATTTTGGGACTATCTAGGTCGAAGTAATTTAATTATATGTCGTCGTGGAGTATAGCGACAAAAGAGGTAAGATTTTGAGTAGAAGACCGCACTTAATTATTTTGGGTTAGAATAGTGTTTTGCGGTCAAGTACCTCGGTTGGAAATTTCGACTGTGCCATGAGTCTCGGAATGTCCGAGATAGTCGGAAAAGAGTGTCCGATTGTCGAAATTATGTTTCGGGTGATTGTAGAGGTAAAAGTAACTCGCAATTGGGTAAACGAGTCGTTTTTGGGTTTTAAGGGGGAGAGAGGGAGAAAAGAGAAAGAAAAGAGAGAAGAGAGAGAGGAAGGAGAAAAGAGGGGAGAAAAGGGTGATTCGGACCAAACTCCGCCGGATTCGACTCGAGGACGTCGGATTTCATCCTCCAGGCAAGTTTTTACTTGCTTTATTTACTTTTGTGCATCAATCTCATATCATAGTTGGTAAAAATATGATTTTGGGGTTAGAACCCTTAAAATAAAATTGGGAAAACTTAGTTATGAGTTTACATATTGATGTAATGTAAATTCTTAATTTTTTCTAGTATTAAAACCATGTTAATGGAGTAATAAATGGAATTGAAATGGGAGAAATGTCAAATCTAGGGTTTTGGGGTTTTCAAATCCAAAACCAAAGAAAATAGTTTAATACCCCAAATTAATTGATGTGTTATTGAAAAATATAGATTAGATGTTGGTTGAGTTGTTGGATGAGGTTAGAGACAACAAAAATGGGGAAAAATGGAGTTTGGGAGTTTGGGGAAAATAATGAATAGTGAACTCGTAGCCTTTGAGGTCCTTTTCGGACATGAAGATAAATCATTTAGCTCTTGGCCAAAACCTGAAAGTTGTAGATCTTTTCGATACGGTCACGTGGGCGCCGACCGCGTATTTTTCTTATTTTTCCTTGATTTGATAAGATTTTTAGAAGAGGGCAGCTCCGGGTTGAAATCACCAACTCGGAAATCAAATCGGGAATTGGAAAAATACAGGCTAGGATAAGCCGTGTAGATGTTTTGGATGATTTTTAGTGTAGTTTAGAAACCCCGAAAATGAATTTGGGGTTGTTGGATTAAGGATTTGAGGAATTAAAGTTTTGAGGACCTGGTGTGACCGGTCGACCGCGCCCCTAAGGCCGGTCGACCGCGTCAAGGAGGAAGGGCCTACTGCTTTGTTTCGTAGGCTTATTTACATCCCGCGGTCGACCGGGGGTCCAGGACTGGTCGACCGGTGCCCTGTTTTCAACTCAAGATTTTGGAGATTAGGTTTACTTCTCCTCTTTGAGTTTAAAGTTTAAGGGACCTCTAAATTAGAGTATATTAGAGGGTTATGTCCTAAAGGACTTGTGGATATGGGAACATATATATATATATATGTATATTCACTTAGACTGAATTATTATATTTGGAGATATCCAATAAATCCTTAAGAGATGATTAAGGTAATTATTATTTGTCGAAGTAAGGAAATACTTTGGATTTAGAATCATGCTAATATGAATGCATGATTATGATTCCTGGAGGGAATCTTTGGGATTATTGGTCATCGCTAGATGCTATGGGCCACTATGGCCATTTATATATATTCTAGGAAGAATATATAGGATATGTATATAATGTGTGATTTAGGTATAAATATATGTTATGATGTAAATGATTTTGAAAATATAAAAATGAATATTTTCAAAATGGTAAATAAATGATTTTCATAATTGAGAAAATATGGATTACACACCTCTCTAAATCGCTATCATAAGGGAAATTGCGTACATATGGTGAAGCCCCCTGGCTAATGAATGCAGGGTGGATATAGTCCTATAGGCCATGTGAGCGTTTGTTGATATATATTTTTCTGCGCTGGTTAGGAGATTACGGGTCTGGTCTTGACTATGCCGTAGGCACATGGTCGCTTCCCGACCTCTTGCGATGTAGGATCCCAGGTTGTCTTGATGATAGGCCCTGGAAGATGATAGCCATTTAGGGGCGCGCACAGTGGGGAAAGCCGGACGGGCGGTCTTAGAACGCGTTATATTAAAGCAATTAATGATAATGGATTGGCTTTAATTACATTTCCTTGATATAGGAAGGGAAATGGGTTATATTTTTAGCTTCGGTAACACTCTCGGATGGAAGAAGAGATGTGGAAGCATATGATATGGTAAAAGCATTTTTATGATAATAAAAATGGATTTTAAATACATTTCCTGAATATACAAAGGGAAATGGTATATTTTGAAATAGAAAGAAATTTTTATGATAATAAAACTGGCTTTTAAAAAGTATATGTTGTGATAAAGCAATTCATGCTAATGAATTGGCTTTTAAATATATTTCCTGGATATGAGAAGGGAAATGGAAAGTTTTGAAATAAAAATAATAAATACGTTGTGTATATAATACACCTCAGTCCGGGAGGTAGATCCAGATGAGTATTATTAGGATGATGATAAGTAAACCTCAGTCCGGGAGATATTATCCGGATGTATTTGTAGATGTATATATATATATATACGTAATTATACATTTGTGCATGCTACGGCCCCAATTGATCTCTACCATTAACCCTGCCAAGTAGTAGTGTATCGGGGGGGTTCCTTGTTTGGATTTCGCTTTGCGAGACACCCCACGCACGAACTTAGTGCAGTGTTGAGAATGGAGGGAAGTTTGGCCCTTAGCACTTGGACTATCTAGGGTAGATTGTAGACGGGTAAATTAGACTAGTTAGGCAGGGATAGCTTGACTAGGGTATGGTGTTAGGATGCGTTAGGTGTGCACTACTAGAGGAGAGGCGAGGGGTATCTCATGGGAGTGCGATACCAATATAAATAATAGATAAAACTATTTTTCCAAAAATAAAGCATTTATGCACTTGCAAAATATTTTCAAAATTCGGGCTCTGACCCGTTTATCTACTTTCCTTTCTTTCTATATATTATATATATATATTTGTCCAGACACAGGGACGCCTGGATGGAAATTCTTTCGAGTCAGACGTCTGCTGCAGCAGCTGTGGATGCTTGCGGGTTCTCGGTAGGCGCTTCTTTCCTTGTACTCTAGAAATGAGGTATTGTACAAACATTCGGGCCAATGGTCCAACTGATTTTATTTATTCTTTGCACGATATTCGATATGGTTGTATAATTTGAACCGAGTGTTCGGTTATTTTAGTTCATTTCATTTTCCTTTTAATTTCATTTACGCATTAAATTGTGGATGTCTTATTTTAATCCTTAAAAAGAGTAGTTAAGTAAAAGTTTTTAACGCTCGCCTATTAGGATATTAGTAATTAAATGGATTTTCGACAGTGATGCTAAGAATGATCCATATGTAACTCCTGTTATAATTTGATATAGGAGTGATCGCCCGGTATCCCATTAGGCGGGTTGTTACATATCTCCTCCAATAAATGGAGCAAAGAACCATAAAAACCATGGCTGGTTACAGAGCTAAATAAGAAAGTTTATCCAAATCTACACAAAACTAAAAATGCAAATAATAAATTGAAAAAACATCTAAAAATGAATATTATAAGTTTAAACAAATAGTATATTTGACTGGAACTATCAGGCTCTGATTTATGAGTAGTATTGAAGGAAGAACATACATAGATAGCATGGCATTTAAAAAAGGTTTTTTTATATATTAAAAGTTATTTTAATAATAAACTATTTTGAAAAACTTTTTTTTTATATATTGAAACAGTTTATTTAGAATGTTAATATAAAAAACTATTGAAAAAAAAAATTATTTTTAAAGTTTGTATAAAACACTCAAAGTCGTTTATATGTAAATATGGAGGGAACCGAACTTTTGGGTTTAATTGCAACAACTGATAGTCAAATGGGTGAGTTTGTCGGGTATTATTTTTAAGTGGATGACCCACAAATTGGTGATAGTTATAAAATATGAATATAAAAAAACAAAAAAGAAGGTTTAAACATTTTTTTTATAATACAGTCATGTTAAGAAACTGTTTTCCTTAAAAAAAATAATTTCAACTCTTTTTTTTTAAATTCAACGGTTGTTTTTAAAAATTGTTTATAAAAACTAAAATAAAAAACTGTTACTCTAACTTTTATTTTATTTTATTTTCTGATTTTTTTCACAGCTTAATTTTTTTATTATGTTATTTTTTTTACTGCAATTTGATAGCTAGTGTAAGGGAGAAACATGGGGGTTACATATCAAAGCAAGGGTATAACTGGTAATAAACATGGGTTTTAATAACTATGTGGACGGAAAGTAAAAAATGGAGGTCACACCTTAAAAAAGTCAATTCTCGGGAGTTAGACTCATTATCAAAAATTAAATGAAGGCCAAACCTTATATCATTAACGATTTATTTTCGTAAAATGCAAATTCTAAATGTTTGTCATTTACATGTTTTCTTTATCGTGTCCACGACACTAAGTCGTTATAATTTTTTGAAAAATAGACCTTAAAGTATAATTTATTTAAAGTTGATTATGAGTTTAAATCAGTATTTAAAAATATAAATATTTATAAAATAATAATATAAAAATGGTATCTCTAGATGTGATTTGGCCATGTGTTTCAGCATCCTTTTTCTCTCTATCTATTATTAATACTTATATAATGTACCAAATAGACATAAAATACAATTATATCTTAAATAAAAAAAAAGCCTCTCGGTGTTTAGTGTATACTAATCATAAAATAATCATCTTTACTCAAAAAGTATAACTATGAAGTTAATTTGTAATTTTAAAATAGAGGCATGTTCGTAAGTCCCAAACATTTTCCCATTTTCTTCATTTCATTCTAATGTTAGTTTAAATGAAACAATAATATATATATACATATATCGCATGTATTTTACAAAACAAATTATAACACATCCGTGCATCGCGCAGGGTTTAAAACTAGTCGTTGGTAAATAGCGTCTAAAGTTAGTAAAATAACTGTAATGTCTTGAAAATAAAAGTTATATTTAATCAATTGTCAAATAATATCGGAGTGAATCAATAAAAAATATATATAAAAAAGAGTGCCAACTAAGACATCCATAGTCATTCCCGCTTCAAAATAAAACTATTTACTCAATTATGAATAACCTTTTGGCTTTCCAAATCTTACATTTCTCTCAAACGCTAACTTGTTGGTTTTCCACCCATATGCATTAAAGTTAAGAGAATGCAAAAGGGCTAACTATTTTGATATGCATTAAAGTTAAGAGAATTCAAAAGGGCTAACTATTTTTATAAATAAGCCTACGCACATCAATTCTACATATCCCTTTGGCCAACATTTTATTATTGTTTTTTGTGAGTTTAGAGAGCTTATATGGAGGAAAACAACTATTGTCGTTCAAATGAGGTGAATGTGGCAAACTTCAAGATAGATGAGGAGGTCATGCCAAAAGAAGGAGAATTAAGAATATCAAAGAAACCAACCAAAATGAAGTTGCTATTAAGATAAAAGACAACTTACCTGTTGAGAATAAGGAACTCTTACCCATGTATGACGAAAAATCTAAGATAGAGGAAAAAGAGAATGTGCATATTGAAAATAAAGAAAATGAAATGACAGAGAAAAAACATGGAGTGTCTATAAAAAATGAGGAGTTGGTTATGGAGGAGAATGAAAAAAATGCTACGGTTGGGAAAAAAGATGGCACGACTGATAAAAAAGACGAGTTGGATGAGTCCGAAAATGAACAAAATTTGAAGGTAGATGAAATGATTGAAAATGAAACTATGAAGAATGAGATAAAAGAGGACAATGATGAATTTAATATTAACAAAGTGGAACCCGTTGAAGTCGGTATTTGATGCGGCATGGGTGCTTCTATTATCCAAGGCTGGCTTATATATTTATATTTTACATATGTATAAAGTGGTGGGAAATGTAATTGGGTTTGGTGCCAACGATTGAAATGGTGTCCGTGGGGTAATAAGTCTTTGAAATGGGTAAGAGCATATTTGTATTTTTGGGCTATTTTTGTTTGGATCTGTTTCAATACATGGATGTTATGAATCTGTGTTCCCATTCTCTAATATTACATGAATTTACTACATGTTAATAACTCTCTCTGCCTCAAGATTTATTTGGTTTGACCTTTTTAAGCTTTATTTCTTTGTTGGAAACTATTTTTTAATAATGATGCAATCTGCGTGTAGTTATTCTTTTACTAATGTCCGAATCAAATTACATAATGCAGAATTAATTTTTTTTCACAATCTACCTAGGAAAAAAAATAGTTTTGAGATGAAATTTTTTAATGTATAAAAAATATATGTGATATTTTTCATTTAGATAAATTGCTTTATCTACCAGCAAAAGCTTACCGCCTAACTCAACTGGATGACATGGCATGCCACTTCAATTTTGAACAAGATGATTTGTCATCTTGTGGGATTGGTTGGAGTTTAATGGACAAAATTTTAATTATAACTAATATTTTCTCTACTATTCTAATTTTCGTTTTAATTTCAAATAAATAATTTTAAAATATTATAAATTAATCTCTAAATATGAAGAAGACTCAATTAAAATATGACACAATAAGATTTTTGTTTTATTTATCTAACACGATCTCGACCCAATTAAATTCGATCTCGAACTAATTTTTATATAGAAGCGTTGAATATACAAAGTTCACAATGAGAACAACATATTCATTTGCTTGATATTTCATTTGTTTAGTTCTATATATCCACTGTTTGTCACCCCTTGAAACAAACCCCATAGTTTTTTTTTGAAGAAAATACTCCCAGGGAGCGTCCTAGTTGTTTTGAACCCAACACCTCTTGATTAAGAGAGTGTTTTCATATCCACAAGACCAAAGGTCATTTGGAGAAATTATTATGTATATTGCCCGTAGACTTACACCGTTTGAAATTTGGAAGGATATGATGCAATAGATAGTTACTAGGCATGTTGTTTAGTAGCTCTCAAATAGTAGATTCTAAAAATAGTATAACACACATAAGAACTTTTCACAATATATTAATTGTGGATGTTTATGTAAGAACAATACACAAGCATTAGAGACAATAAAACATAACAAAGATGTAAAATCAAACATCCGTAGGTATTTATTTTCTTTTATTTTTTTTTCACATATGCATAACTATGTGAAAGGGATGCTTTACATAAAGTTTTATACAACTTTGACATCCATGGCCTTTATTTTCATAAGTTCATAGCCAATAATATTAAAAATACTCCATGTTCACCCATGTGGTGCTTATTATATAGATAGTAATTTCCCAAACGTGTAAAACTCCATAAATTAGTTCTCCACTTAAACACCGTCACCCATTGTTGCAGACCAACTTGGATCGATCTCGTTCATCACGTCAATCACCTATAACGAAAAGTGAAATAAAAATTTATAATGCAATAAAAAATTACGTGTGATAAAATATAGAAATTAAGTTATTTAATATTAGTCACATATTTTACTTGGATTTTTATCTACGGTTACAATAATTTTGCCTTTATCGTGACATCGAGAGCGTGATTAAATATCGTGGTCAGATTCATCACAATGAACAGAATAATACTAATAATAATAGTAACTAAAATAACAACAACAAAATAACTTAATTAATAGTTATTTTTGTCCGAAAAAATCTTACCAGTATATGTAGAAACGAATTTCAGAAGAAATATTCTCTTTGTTGTGATGTGGTGTTCTGCTCGTAGTTTTTGAATGAATTCAAATAGGAAGTATTTCATATACATGCATACAAAGTGTTTTATGTACCCCCCAAAAAATAATAGAAGAAAGTCCACTATGTAAAAAAAGAAAAAAAAATAGAGGAAGAGACAATTGGGAGAGTGTATTACAATAAACCTTTTGCGTAAAATTATGAAAAGTACACAGATCAGAAGTTTTGAAAATTATAGAATGACCACATAACTTTAGTGAAACTACAATATTTTCAGAAACTCAATAAATGGTTTATCCATAGTTGAATTCAAGCTGTTATTTATTCAAATGATTGTATGTTTAAATGGCTAACTTGCACGACCTTGGAAGCAGTGGTTAATGACATGGTACTATGGTACTACATAATCTACCAGGTGTTAAACAAAGTAATAATTGAGAGAATTGCTTTTTGCAACATATTATTTACATTCTTTTAAATAAGGAATTGTTATGGGTATTAAAGGGAAAGTTCTACACACATGATACTAGACACATTTTTTAGACACAATGACATGTCGCATTTGCATTGACTTGTATTTGGGCTCCACGCCAATGGGACCCATGTGCAGCGTAAACATGCAAATGTCACAAGCTAGTGTGCCTAAAAAATGTCTAATTTCTGTCTTAATATACAAGTACACGGGTTCAAATCAGCCATTAGAGAGAGTCAAAATCTTGTTGCTAATTTGTGAGCACATGTTCTTTATAAATTGACAGCAATGTAGCTTTGAATGCGTCATCTAATAGGGTTATCATTTTAATTCATAGTTCAACAAGTAATTTCATTTTAGATATTTTAATATTTAATTCAACGTGCATGATGTTAGATTGAGCGTGATAATTGGGATTAGAAAAAATAATTGATAGTTTATTGAATATATTATTCAAAGTGTTGTGCTTTAGTAATAACTGAAGACATGGATAATAAAATGGGTCGTAGTTCTAAAAACTTCCTCATCAATGTTAGTTTTTAGGCACACTAGTCATCTAAATATGAGAGTTTACGTTTTTTAGGAAAAAAAATTGAGAGTTTATATCTTATTACTTGATCATTATTAATTTTTGCTCCGATTCACTTCCATATTTTTTCAAATTAAGGTCCCTCACACGTATATATCACCAAATATAATGTTGACATAAAAAAAAAGCGCAAAAAAATAAAAAAAATTCCGTAAAATAAATAAAAATAAGTCACGTATATTTTATAAAATCTATTTTATACGTTCCTGAAAATTGGTTATAAATTAAGGAGGACAAACTTTAATGATGAGAAATATATTGTGAATGAGACTGAAAAAATTAGTGAACAAGATGGTTGTCGTCAAAAAACGTATAAATATATGTATCACGCTTTATGCACATCTAATGGATCATTAATTAGTGAACAAGATGCTTGGGTCGGGGTGATGCCTTAAAAATCAGTGCATGCCTAATGTATGTAGTTTGCTTAGTAAAAAGCACTAGAACAAAAGCCTCAAGTGAGGTACTATTAACGAAATTTCATTTGAGAGTGGTGGGTGTGCGAGTGAAGAATTTTCAAAAGTTACATGTGACAAGGAGAAGTGTCTCGAGACTTTACACTCTAAATTAAATTACTTAATGCTGAATTAATATCTTTTTTCACAATATTTCTAAGAAAAAAATTAGTTTTTAGATGAAATTTTGTAATGTATAAAAAAATATTTGCGATATTTTTCAATCAGATAAAGGCTTTATGTACCGGCAAAAGCTTACCGCCTAACTCAACCGGCTGACATGGCTTGCCACTTCAATTTTGAACAAGTTGATTTGTCATAATAATTTATGTTCTTTATTTATCTTGTTTGATGGGTTGGAGTTTAATGGACAAAATTTTAATTATAACTAATTTTTTCTCTCCTATTTTAATTTCAAATAAACAATTTTAAAATTTTATAAATTAATTTCTAAATATGAAGAAGATTAAATTAAAATATGACACAATAAGATTTTTATTTTATTTATCTAACATGATCACGAACAAATTAAATTCAATTATGACCTTCATTTTTATTTACCAAACACAAACGCGACCATTTAAAAATAACACGAGACCACACCAATTCCAATTTTTTTAAACATGAGCATGAATCAAACAAAATGCAACACAATACGAAATATATATATATAAAATAAGGAGGAAGGGTGTTTTTACTGTTCAACAAGTTTATAACACATTTCATTGTGAGGATGAATGCCAACAAGGCATGAATGGATGGTTGGGATAGATTTGGCGAAAAGGGGTGCACATCATTCAAGGGAATCTTTTAAAACATTTTGGTCTGCTACACGCTATACAACCACGCTTGCTCATTTACACCTTACTGTCTCAGACCTCGAGCCATGCAGCTCTCACCCACCGTACACTTTAATTTCAACCCTTTATTGTTTCTCTCTCTTGAAGTCTCAAATATTCTTCAAAACCTTTCTCTCTCACTTTGAACGCAGTTGCCTTTCTTCTAAACTACCAGGGGTTGTTGGGTACGGTGTTTTGTGTGTGCGTGTGTTTGGGTCAGAAGGTTATGAGGAATTGGGTGGGGGTAGACTGATTTGGTGTGTGTGTGTTACGCATCTCTTAGGGATAGGATCAAAGGTGAAAAAACCATAATCTCTTAATGTTTACAAAAATTCTAATTTTATATCTATTTTTTGTTTCTTTTTTTAGTGCAGATGTCTCATATCGTTTTTGGATATTGCGGTGTTCAAAGGTGAGAAAAGAATAATTATGTAAGTATTTTTCCTCTCCAAAAAATGGCATATCTTCATATTATATGATTGTTGATAAAGTTGAAGTGAACATAACCTATATCACACTGGATTTTGTTTTGGAGAAAAGGTTTTGTTCCATTTCCCCTCATTTCGATTTTTCATCTTTCTATCTAGATAAGCCACCGCCACCGTAAGTCCCTCCCCCTCTCCCTCACAGATTTTTGTGGATAGATTTGTATATGTTTTAGATTTTTTTGTTTGGGTATTTTAGTTTGAACTTTCGGCAGTTTTTCAGTCCAACCTAAAAGATATGTTTTGTTTTTTTTGCCTTTGTCAACATCGGCTCAAGAAGTTTTTCTGTCCAACCTAAATCACCATCGGCCCAGAGTAGTATATTTTGGTTTATGATTGTATTTTATCTGAAACAGAGCACTATGAATTTTTTAAACGGACTTTTACCCGATTTTAGCATGCGCAGATTTTGAACAACAAATCCCAGCACAAGAAGAGGCTCTAGCAAGAGCAAGCATAGATCTAAAAATGGAGAAATTCTCCAGATTTTTGAACTGGATGAAAGAGATGACCAACCATTTTTTTATGTCGATGCAAGTTTTGTGAGAGAGAACCAAAGACGTAAGAATTATTTTTTTTTGTTTTTGTTTGATTCTATACAATGGATACTGAGGGCTTAAATTCTTTTAAATATTTTTGGCTAACGACTTAGTAGCATGTGGGATATGGGTTTAGTTTGGATGGGTTCATCTGTCCGGTTTTTCAATGTCAGAATAGGAGAGAGAGGGAGGCATGGGTTATGAGGGTATATGGGTTTTTTGGTGTTTTTTTATTAGACATATGCATAGAAAACAGTTGTTAGGAAATATGTTCTTTTAAGCTTTAATATTATTTTATTTTTGTTCATAACTCATTTGTGTTTTGAATTGATTGTGTTGGAGAAGGTGGTAGTTAGAAGACTCACTTTTTTTAGAGGTAATATACCCCTTCACCTTTTTTTACTGTTTTTATTCTCTCCATCTACCTGTGTTAATATACCTCTAATATTAGTCACAAATCTTAACATTTGTCCACTCACATTGCGTTTTGTTTGAAATCGTTTAAGCTATGATTCTTGGATGTAAATTTTTGGTGACGGGAGTTCTTCATTTATTTTGGCGATCTCTCTTCATTTATTGTTTGGTGACTGGCGTTCTAATGTTGACCATGTCTTTTGGTGTCGGCGTTCTACTGTTGGCCATGTTTTTTGGTGACCGGTGTTATCCGGTGATGACTTTAAAATTAAATTCTCTTTAAAAATATTTTATTATAAAATAAAAACATTTTTTATTGAAAATATTAGTTTATAGTTGTTTTTCTAAATATATTTATTTTTATTGAAGTTAAAAACGAAAAAATTAAAATTTTGTAGGTCTACGAGTATAATTGATGTTTGATATTAAAATGTATTTAAGCATTGAGTATCTCTACTTTTAGCTCTGCAATTATATTATGTGGATGAAATTTCTGGCAGAGAGATGTCAGGTAATTAATGTAATTAATGTAGCCAGGTATCAAACAATAAGAAATAGGACAGATTGGACAACATCTCGCGGAGCCCAAGGCAAGGACACTGCTATATAGAAAAACTTACACATAAGCATTTTTTAATATAGAAAAAGGACAAGGCTGTCAAAAGGAACCAATGCGCGGGGCCTAAGGGAACGAGACTCCTACATCATTAATGTTTGTCTTGGACTAAGGAGATAATTGTATAGAAAAAAAAACCTTTAAGTTACATTCTATAGATAAGTATAACTACAGAATTTTGAGAAATGTTGGTTATATCTTAAAGTTTTTTCAAATCACGTGATCGTCTACAGGAAATATCAACAAATTATTTTGACTACCAATGTAATAGATATTTAGATTATTTTGAGTACCAATGTTGAGTTGCAATCCATCTTATTTAAATGTAGTTTGGGTTAGTGATTATTATTTTTTTGAATAGTGTTTTAATGTAGTTTGGGTGGTATTTAAAATATTTTTTTATTAATTACTAATGTAGAAAATTTAAATTTAGACATTCACAAAAACACCTATCTACAATTTCGAGCTGTGGATTAAAGTTTGTCCAAGGTGACATTCAAACCGAATAATTATTTATGGTCTTTGTTTAAGTAAATAATCTTTTGAGTTGACCACCAATAAAAAATATATTTATATTGTGTCAACGTTGAATCTTACATATAAGTGCGGAATAAATTTGTATTCTTCAATATAATTTTATCTTATTATTGTGTCAAAAACTCTTTGATAGAGTGTGCACAAAATTTTAGATTTCTTGAAACTATTTATAATTCTCATTTAATTTTGTTTTTGCAAAACAGAGCATAAGAATTTCTCTTCATATTATTTTGGAGAATTATAAACATCTATTTCGGGTGCAGACTTTTAATTTGCTACCTTTATTAATTATTTTTTTGCTTGGGTAGTAAAAGACATGGGACTCCAAAAAAGTTATTTTTTATGCATTTATGTGATTTCCATAAGCAATAGTGATGCTGATAAAACTGTATGTGTGTAGGTGGATTCAATAAAGGAAATTATCATTTATTAGAAATAAACAATTTTATTTACTTTGTATTATATTTTTTTACTACCATTTGATTTGTTTTAAGTAATGAAAAGTTGCATGTATTTACTATAGGTGAAACATATTAAAGTGGTGGTATGCAACCTTATTGATAGAACTATTATTACTACCACACCGAAAATAGTTTTGTTGTCATGGCTACAACATGCACTAGCCTTGGAACATGTAATGGTTATACTAAAATAAATTACATGCATGCTATTGGAACATGCATTTATTAAATGATGGAAATTTTGGCTGACCAGTTTGGTAATATCCAGCAAATACTCTCTCGGAATACTGTTTTATTTACATTGCGAAGAATTTAGTTGTAGTTGCATTACGCGTGTTATTGTATTAATATTAGGTGAAAAATCCGACCCCTAATGACACAATTAATTCGTCGAGTTTTTATTAAAAAAATGGTGTCCAATTTTTTTCATTAATTTAAGTAACATCATTTTTTTTACGCTTTATGGAGATTGACCCACCTTGAAAGTTTGTATTTATTCTTGGGTAATTGAGTTGACTTTAGTGGATTGCCCCATGCTAATATTTCTTTTGTGCGTAAAATTACCGACTATTCTATAACGATTAAAACTAATACATTTGATGAATAACAAATTACTATAATATTTTTACTATGCCATTACGACGTATTATACGAGGTCCAACATGAACTATTATTATTGTTGCGAACTAAATACGACTTATGATCCAATCAACGACGTACAACTTGAAATTTTACATCGTGCCGTCAAGCACAGGCATACACTAGTATATATATATATATTTATCTAACACAATTACGAACCAATTAAAACAGAACATGACCTTCACTTTTTTTCCTAACACTAACACGACCAATTAAAAATGAAACGAGGCAACACAAATTCTGATTTTTTTTTAAAAAGGCACGAATCAATTAAAATACGACACAATACGAATGATAAAATTTTTGCCTAAATCAGAGTTCCCATTATGCCATTTTTCATTTTGACATGTTCGTGTCGTAGGCAGCAGTTATTGTCGCTGGCACAGATCCGCATCATTTAATGGATGTGGGATCGCGCTAGCGGCACTAACAAATCGATTTTAAAAGTATTTTTTATTTTGATAAAAACTATTATTTATTTTTTCGATAAAGTTGTTCTTCTTTTCTCGCTAAAATCTATTTCTTATTTTAAAATTAGTCTGAAAAATGTTTTTATCTTTAAAAAAACTTTTGTTTTTGTCGAAATTGTTTTTTATTCTCCAGTACTTTTTTTTCTACAAAAATGTTTTTCTTTTGTTTTTGTCGTGTCGTGTCGTATGTGTCGGTTGCGATACGCTAACAATAACCACTGTCGCGATTGACACATAAAAATTGATGTTGATATGTCTAAAACTTTTTTTTCTTGGTTAAAACTTTTTTACTTTGATAAAAAAAGTGTTTTTATGTTTCGGTCAAACATTTTATTTTTGTGTTAAAAACTATATTTTTTAGTGTTTAAAGTACTCTAAACAATATATTTTGCTAAAAATATTTTTTTATTAATTTTTGATTGGTTTTCATTAAAACTGTTTTTTTCCTCTTTTTTTAACAAGGCAACAACTATATATATTTAAAAAAAATGTATTTTGCCGATCGCCACGCTGGTTATTGTCTCTGGCGTGACTACACATTCATAAGACAATTACCAAGCGAACACGTCATGTCAGCATATCTCAACCGACACATATGACACGACACAACAAAAACAAAAGAACAAAACATTTTTTTAGCAAAAAGATATGTGTAACAATAAAAAACAATTTTGACAGAAGCAAAAGATTTTTTTATCAAACAACTTTTAAAAAAGCAGTGATAATCAAAATAAAAAAAAAAATCGATTTGTGGCGCGAACACAGAACCATTAAATGATGCGGATCCGTGCTCGCCTTTTAATTTGGATCGTGATCGTGTTTGTTAAAAAATAGAAGATTCATAATCGCATTGTGTAACTTTTTAATTTGTTTGTGTTAAGTAAAAAAACTGATATCGTGTCTTGTCGTATTGTATTTTAACACATAATTTTAACCTATGCTTTTTTACATACATTTATATATAACGTGTATTTATGATTTTTCATTGTACTTTTTTTTAACTTGAAAGTTTTATTTTACAAAACTCCCAAATGGAAGTTGTTGTTTGGATATAACGCATCATTAGGCCACGCAAGAAACATTTCTCTTGGTTTGGGCTTATTTATTTGCATGGGTGCTTGCCAACTCAGTTAGCCACATCAGCCGGTGGGGGTATTCCGGTGCATTTAACTGGTTCCTATAGCATTCCTTTTTTCAATCAAATAGGTGAAATCGATCTATCCATATATCATTGGATTACAGATATGAAGATTCACTTTTGGAGCATTTTTAATTCCATTATTTCTGTTGATCAAGCCCAATTTTATAATTAGATCAAATTCAAAGGGTGAATTGGAAATTTTAAAAAAGTAAAATAATATTTATACTAAAAAAAATTATGTTTGGGCTATCATAACTCATAAATTAAGATAAATATATATGTGAAATTAGAGCCAAAAATATTATTAGCCTTAACAAAACAAAATGGTCTTAGTATTTGTTTTTTATTGTGTGTTTGTATGGTATTTTGAAAGAGCAACAACACGTATTTCTTTAACTTTACATATATTTGAAACAAAAGAAACTATTTTTTTATAGTTAAGCTATGTCACAAATATATTTTTTGATACAAAGCCATCATGTTGATATTTCCTTGATTCATACGTTTTCTTTAGGATTAGTAGAATTAGAGAAAATATGATATGATATGTGTAACTTCTCCTTCATTTCGTTTTCGGTAGTTTGATGAGATATTACACCCTTTAAAATTGTTGTTAGATTTATTAAGGTGTTTCTGGAATGTTTTGCAGTGTGGCAGTTAAAACAAATATACACAAATTTCTATTATTTTCATGTCTGAACCATGTTGCCTAATAGTAGGAGAAGCATAATGAGATACCACCCGTTCCCAATACATTATCGTATCACCTTTTTAACTGGTTTGGGTGGAGCCACGACCAAATTGGATTCCTAATTGATGGATCTTCAAAAGACGATAACGTATCGAATAAAGTTTTGATTAATTTTTTAATATAGCTACTGTAACAACCCTCACTTTTGAGGTCCTATTTTGTATTTAATCTTCTAGATATAGTGATTAGATATAAAGATGTTGGTATGTGAAGTAGGTATTAATTTAAGAAAGAAAAGTTAATATCTACTATGATGTTGCATATTTACCGTAAGTAGAGGTGAATTTTGCTATGTTGTGGTTTGTAATGTCATATGGAAAGAAAATGACATTTGGCTTAAAATGAAACCGGAACCTAAAATGAATTATAAAATTTCCAAATGATAATTTGGATGGTGTAGATAGTTCTGGGAGGTTCGAGATAGTCAAATTATGTGCCATTTTGTATTTCGAGGTTCCGGGCACTTTTGACTGGTTGTAGCTCATATGAGTAGTTGCGTATTATTTTACCGCGTATTAATCACTTAAAGATGGAAAGTGGACCTAAGCCACGATTTATGTCTTGTTTAAGTCACGATTCCCCTAATTGATTTGGTAAACCTAGAGAAAGAAAGAGAAGAAGAAACCTTGGGAGAAAGGGAGAGATTGAAGCTTGGGTGATTGTTCTTGCATACAACTTCATCAAAATCTGAACTTGCAAGCTTGAGGCAAGTTAACTACTTGCTATTTTATGATTTAAGTAGAGTAATTATCATTGATAGTTGTGGTCATGTATGGATTATGAAAGTTAGGGTTTTTATTTGATTTGTGGGCTTTAGATCTTTGGAAGTTGAATTGATATGATTTTGAGGTAAATTATGGTTGGATGATGTATTTATGATCAGTTGGTAGCATTAAAGGATAGGGATTTAAGTTGGTTGAAGTTGGGTAGAATTGGAATCAGAGACTCCATAGACAAAACTTGAAATTTCTGCAGAACCGAATCGATTCGACCTGGCCGAATCGATTCGCTGAGAGACAGTTTCAAAGCCCGAGTCGTCCGAATTGGTTCGGCTCATCCGAATCGATTCGGCAATTATGCAGAAACTCACTTTTCTTGACCGAATCGATTCGGCTAGTCCGAATCGATTCGACTTTAAGTCCCCAAATCGATTTGGTTAGTCCGAATCGATTCGGACAACCTGAACTTTTCCTTTGTTCTTCTTTTCAAATTTGGACCCTTTCTTTAGGATTATGACCTAGGACCCTTCTTGTAAGAAGTAAAAATAGGATTTTAGAGTTTTAGTTGAGTTTGGTCGTTACCCTATAGTTGAGTGGGATCACTTGGGGTTACTTCAGGCGTACTTAAGGTGATGTTTAGGCATCGCTTTTCATTTGGTAAATTAATGGGAAAATAGAATTCTAAGCCCATACGTTGAGATTTTAGAGGCCTTTTTGAGGTATATAAAACCTTGTGACCTATTAGATTTTGGGAAGTTGTTTAGAGAATACTTCGGGACCTAAACGTATGATGAAATTGAATTAGAAAAATTCAAAGATAATGGTTTCAAGTAAAATGAAACACATGTGATTAATTGTAATGAAAATGAGATTAAATTGGTAACTGTTAAATTACTTAAACACACCTCTCTAAATGCTATCATAAGGGTTGCTCGCGCATGAGGTGATGTCCCCTGACTATAGTCCTCGTCCATATGCGGGGTTTGTATATGTTTTTCTGCGCTAATGAGGTAATTTCGGGTGTGGTTATGACTCACTCGTAGGCATAGGGCCACTTCTCGATGTGCATTAGGTGCCCAGGTTGCCTTGTATAGATAGGTCCGGGAAGATGATAGTCATTTGGGGGCACGCCCAGAGGGGAAACTCGGAGGAGCGGTTTTAAAAACGTTAAACGTATAAGAATATAACCTTTCTAACTCAAGTGGAACTTGAGATATGTGAATTGCCACAGGAATGAGATGGTAATGATATTCCTCCTAAGGAATGGAAAACGGAAAGATATAATGGAAATTATATTCCTACTAATGAATGGGAAATGATAAGATATGGGAAGAAATGAGATTTATTTTATTTATCTTGCTTAATATAATAACTGTTGGAAACTTATATAAATGCATTACCACATTTGATGATTTAGTTGTTAGATTCTCATTCATATTATCCATGATTTATTGTCCATATCATTCATGTTTCTTACTCTTCTTGGAATCATATTTAAATCGGGCCCTGATCCGTTCACTTTTCAGGTTCTTCATGTTAATGTATCCGATCAGGTACTCCTCCGCAAGGGCACCCGTTATGAGTTTCTTACTCCTTTCCTTTTGACGATGTATGATCTTGTGGATTATTACATGATGTTTGTTAGAAGCCTTCATTTTTGGACTCTAGATATGATCGGGTCTTTCATTCGGGCTAGTTGCCCATCTTTTGAACTTATTAATGAATGTGGTATGTAAAATATTGAATTATTGAAACACTTTGATTGTAACTGTGGATGGACAAATTATTCGGTCCTTTTATTGTATGTTGTTTTGGGTATTTACCTACATATTCCCTTGAAATTCCACTTTCATCAGATTTGGGTTGTTTAATTTCTTTCTTAACTCTTTATCAAACCAAAATTTTTGACAATCTGCTTTCTGATTTATGGAGTGGTTTTCCCGTATACCTATTTTATTGTTATGATGCTGAGGATGATATCTATCAATGATTCCGTCACGTCGAGGTATCGGGCTGGCCACCCCTTATTTCAGAAATGCTGGTTGTCACAGATGGTATCAAATCATCTGGTTCTAGAGTCTTTTGGATCTTTGTGTACTTGTCACGTTCTACCCTAGCATTTTCGATATAGAGCCTAATGTTATTTCTCCATCTCAGATGCCGCCTAAAAGAGGTTGCCTGGCAAGACGCCATAGGGTTTTAGATGAGGATGTTGGTCCTCCCCCGCCGCCACAAAGAACATTCAATGCTGCGGATGTGGCGAATATAGTGCTCAAGCATTTAGTGCGGCCATGATAGCAGTGGCCCAACAAGCGCCACAGGCTCAACGAAGAGCGCAAGATGCCCAAGTTCCTACCGGACCTTCTTTGTGGGAGAGAGCTAGGGAATCTTTTCTAAAGGTTCAGCTCCCGGAATTTGATGGGAGCTCGGATGTTATAAAGGCGAATCAATGGAAGAAAGATATACAACGCCATCTACGTATGGTGGAGTGTGGTGAGGAGAGGAAGCAAGTCCTTGCTACTTTTAAACTGGTTGGGGCCGCATTACACTGGTGGGAGTCCGTGACTACGCCAGAACAGAGGGATACCATGTCGATCTCTGAATTATGGGTTTTATTCAATCATAAGTACTTTGCTCCCGCAATTCAAGGGGAGATGATAAGGAGGTTGCAGGACCTTGTGCAAGGGGAGTGGTCAATAGCGGAATATGAGGAGGAATTCACCCGGTTAGCAAGTTTTGTACCGGATGAAGTGACTCCCGAAGAAAAGAAAGTTTTGAAGTTCATGAGAGGGTTGAACTGGAGAATCCGGCAACACTTGCTGGGTAATCCGGCTTTACAGACTCTTGGGTAAGTGATGAATGCATCTTTACTACATTGCCAAGAGCATAGATTATTTTTGCTAAGTGGCAAGAAGACTTCCTTAGTGGGGGGAGCGGAAAGGCCGGGAGGTAGTGGGATTGGAGGAGGAGTCTTTCCTTTATCCCAACCTTCAATCAGTAAATATAAAGAAAGAGATCCCCAACAGGGGGACTTGTCGAAGAAGCAGCGTTCTAGTGGGTTTAATTTGGGGAGCCATAACAATAGGCACGGCTAGGGTGCCCCACAATAACAAGCAGGCCGTGGTGGTCAGGGAGGTAGAAGCCAGCAAGGCCAAGGTGTGAATCAGTTTAGAAATAATCGTGGTCGAAATGACGAAAATATGATAGGTCGGTGTTTCCAATACGGGGAAGCGGGTCACTATAAGAAGGACTGTCCTCAGCTGATTAGGGGACAGTTTCCTCAAGCTCCACAGCAGCCGTATATTCAGTTCAGTCCATAGGTGCCTAACCCAGTTGCTCCTCCACAACAGGGTCAGTTACAGTACGGTAGGGTCTATCATATTCGGGATGCTATGCTTTCACCAGCTCCGCCGGCACCGCCAGCCATTGAGGGTAAGTTCCTTATTCAGGGACATATGGGTCGTGTTTTATTTGATACTGGTGCAGCGCATTCATTCATTTCTAGGAGCTTTGCTCAGACCACTGAGTTGATTAAAGCTGCTGAAAGAACTTTTACTAGTGTGGAGTCCTCTATGGGTGATGGTTCACTCATCTTCTTTGTTTTTAAAAATATATAAATATCTCTCGGTAATTTATGTTTTGATGCTGATTTACTCGTCCTGGACATTGTCGGGTATGACATGATTTTGGGTATCGATTGGCTTATGAAGTATCATGCTATAGTAAATTTCTTCGGGAAGAGTATAGTCTTCGTCGTTCCGGGACAAGAAATGTTCCTAGTAGTTTTACCTCTTTTAGAGGGGAGTACTAGTACTTATTTGTATTGCATTGACGAGGAGACTTCTAGGGATGTAGATGTTCCCTTGGATTCTATTCCGGTTGTGAATGACTTTGAGGAGGTTTTCCGAGAAATACCGAGTTTGCCTCCTAGATGTGAGATTGAGTTTGTAATTGATTTAGAGCCGGGAACGAGGCCTATTGCGAGGGATCCATATCGAATGGCTCCTATTGAAATGAGGGAGCTATGAGATCAAATTCAGAAGTTATTGGAGCAGGGATTTATTTGGCGTAGCACATCGCCGTGGGGTGCTCCAGTGTTGTTTGTTAAGAAAAGAGATGGTTCTCTCCGGTTGTGTGTGGACTATAGAGAATTGAATAAGGTCACCAACCGGAATAAATACCCTTTACCTCGTATCGATGACTTGTTTGATCAACTTCGAGGAGCGGTATACTTCTCCAAAATCGATTTGAGGACGGGGTATCACTAGTTGAGGATACGGGAGGAGGATGTATCCAAGAATGCTTTTCTAAAAAGGTACGGGTCCTATGAATTCATGGTTATGCCCTTTGGACTAATCGATTCCCCTACTATATTTATGGACCTCATGAATAGACTGTTTCGGGATTTCCTGGACCAATTTGTTATTGTGTTCATCGATGACATTTTTGTCTATTATCGAACGGAATCAGATCATGTTATGCTTTTAAGGTTGGTCCTAAAGAGATTACGGGACCATCAACTGTATGCCAAGTTCGAGAAGTGTGCATTTTGGTTACAGGAGGTACAGTTTTTGGGTGATGTGGTGATGTCCCACGGTGTATTAGTGGATCCGGGCAAGGTGGCTGCGGTGCGGGAGTGGGGTCAGCCAATGACACCTAGCGATGTTCGCAGTTTTCTGGGTTTGGCGGGTTATTACCGTCGGTTCATCAAGGCTTTCTATAAAATTGTTAGCCCTTTGACAAATTTGACCCGGAAAGGGGTGAGATTTATTTGGGATAATTCTTGCCAAGCTGCATTTGATGAGCTTAAAGAAAGATTGACTTCGGCCCTGGTCCTTGCATTACCAAAACTGTGATTAGAATATTTAGTCTTCACCGATGCATCTCTTCAAGGATTAGGAGGTGTACTTCAGCAAGAGAGACGGGCTATCGCTTATGCTTCCCACAACTTGAAGCCCCATGAAAGAAACTATCTGGTGCATGACATAGAACTAGCCGCAATTGTCTTTGCCTTGAAGATATGGAGGCATTATCTCTTGGGAGAGAAGTTTACGCTTTTCACGGACCACAAATCGCTGCAATATTTATTTTCACAGAAGGACTTGAATATGTGACAGCGCCGATGGTTAGAGTTCGTGAAAGATTATCAATTTGACATTCGTTATCATCCGGGTAAGGCGAATGTTATAGCATATGCCTTGAGTAGGAAGCCCGATGGAGAATTAGCTGAGGTTTGGAAAGCTAAATGGAAGGAACTCAGTCAGGAGGATGCGGTGGTGAGAGCATTCATGTCGGTGATGACTGGTACTCCTTGTCAAATAAAAGTTATTTAATCAATTGTCAAATAATATTTAATCAATTGTCAAATAATATTTAATCAATTGTCAAATAATATTTAATCAACTGTAATGTCTTTATAATAAAAGTTATATTTAATCAATTGTCAAATAATATATGATTGAATTAATTAAAAAAATATATCATGCCCCTGATAAAAAAGACTGCCCACTAAGACGTCTGTAGTCATTCCCCCTTCAAAATAAAGCGATTTACTCAATTACGAATAACCTTTTGGCTTTCCAAATCTTCCATTTCTCTCCAACGTTAATTTGTTGGTTTTCCACCCATATGCATTAAAGTTAAGAGAATGCAAAAGGGCTAACTATTTTGATATGTATTAAAGTTAAGAGAATGCAAAAGGGATAACTGTTTTTATAAATAAGCCTACGCAAATCGATTCTACATATCCCTTTGCCCAACATTTTATTATTGTTCTTTGTGAGTTTAGAGAGCTTAGATGGAGGAAAACAACTATTGCCATTCAAATGAGGTGAATGTATCAAACTTCAAGATAGATGAGGAGGTCATGCCCAAAGAAGGAGAAAATAAGAATGTAACAACCCGCCTAATGGGATACCGGGCGATCACTCCTATATTAAATTATAACAGGAGTTACATATGGATCATTCTTAGCAACACTGTCGAAAAACCATTTAATTACTAATATCCTATTAGGCGAGCGTTAAAAACTTTTAATTAACTACTCTTTTTAACGATTAATATAAAACATCCACAATTTAATGCGTAAATGAAATAAAAAAGAAAATGAAATGAACTAAAAATAACCGAACATTCGGTTCAAATTATACAACCATATCGAATAACGTGCAAAGAATAAATAAAATCAGTTGGACCATTGGCCCGAGTGTTTGTACAATACCTCCTATCTAGAGTACAAGGAAAGAAGCGTCTACTGAGAACCCGCAAGCATCCACAGCTGCTGCAGCAGACGTCTGACTCCAAAGAATTTCCATCCAGGCATCCATATGTCTGGACACCTATATATATATAATATATAGAAAGAAAGGAGAGTAGATAGACGGGTCAGAGCCCGAATTTTGAAAATATTTTGCAAGTGCATATATGCTTTATTTTTTTTAGAAAAATAGTTTTTATCTCATATTTAAATTGGTATCGCACTCCCATGAGATACCCCTCACCTCTCCTCTAACAGTGCACTCCTAGCTCATCCCTCTAAACATCCTAGTCAAGCTACCATGCTAAACTAGTCTAATGCCCAACCACTACCTACCCTAGATAGTCCAACAGATGTACTAAGGGCTAAATTTCAGTCTAATCTCGACGCTATGCCATGTTCGTGCGTGTGGTGTCTCGCGAAGCGAAATCAAAACAAGGAACCCCCCCGATACACTACTATGTGGCAAGGTCGATCATCGAGATCCGCCAGTCCCTCAGTACAGAAAGATATATATAATATATATATACCATAAACATTTATAATATTAGAGCACTGAAGATTAAACTTCTCCCCAGTCTCAACACAGTGCCATATTCGTGCGTGGGGTGTCTCCCGAAGCGAAATCCAAACAAGGAACCCCCCGGATACACTACTATGCGGCACGGTCGATCGTCGGGATCCATTAGACCCTCGGCACTCGATTCATCCATATATGCATATACATATTTTACCATAACCATCCGGATCTATCTCCCGGACTGAGGGTTCATATATAAAGTATTTATCAATACTTTCGTTTTCTCAAAATTTCCCATTTCCCTTTTTATACTCAGGAAATGTAAATATAAAAGACAATTCATTATCATGAATTGCTTTAACCAATCATATACTTTTAAAATCCAGTTTTATTATCATAAAAATGCTTTTCCGTTTGATATCATCCCATTTCCCTTTTTACACTCAGGAAATGTATTCAAAGCCATTTTCATTATCATGAAAATGCTTTGATCAAACCATGCTTCCATATTCCTTCTTCCATCTGGGAGTGTTACCGAAGCCAAACCTTTATCCCATTTCCCTTTTTATACTCAGGAAATGTAAATTAAAACCAATCCATTATCATGAATTGCTTTAATAAATCTAAGACCGCCCCTCTGGGTTTCCCCACTGGACGCACCCCTAAATGGCTATCATTTTCCAGGGCCTATCTATACAAGACAACCTGGGAACCTACCAACGCCGGGAAGCGGCCCTATTGCCTGCGGGAAAGTCAGGACCACACCCGGAATCCCCTAACCAGCGCAGTAATACAATGCCTATATGGCCTAGGGACTATATCCAACCTGCTCAACAGCCAGGAAGGCTTCACCACAACGCCCGCAACTTCCCTTATGATAGCGATTTAGGGAGGTGTGTAACCATAATTTATTAATTATGAAAACCATTTATCTTTCCATTTTGAAAATATTCATTTTTATATTTTCAAAATCATTTCCATCATATCATATATATATACTTTAATCACCTAGTATATACATATACCATATATTCCTCCTAGAACATATAACCGGCCAAAATGGCCTATATCATCTAGCGATGACCATAATCCCAAAGATTCCCTCCAGGAATCTCAATCATGCATTCATATAAGCATGATACTAAGCCCAAAGTATTTTCTTACTTTGATGACTAATAATTACCTTAATCAACTCTTAAAGGTTTATTGGATATCTCCAAGTTTAATAATTCACTCTAAGTGAATATATACAAATATATATATTCCCAATTCCTCAAGTCCTTTAGGACATAACCCTCTAATATACTTTAATTTAGAAGGCCCTTAAACTTTAATCACAAAGGGGAGAAATAATAACAATCTCCAAAATCTTGGGCTGAAAACAGGGCACCGGTCGACCGGTCCTAGACCCCCGGTCGACCGCGGGTTGCAAATAAGCCTACGAAACAAAGCAGTAGGCCATTTCTTCTTGACGCGGTCGACCGGCCTTAGGGGCGCGGTCGATCGGTCACACCAGGTCCTCAAAACTTTAATTCCTCAAATCCTTAATCCAGCAACCCAAATTCATTTTCGGGGTTTCTAAACTACCCCAAAAATTAACCCGAACATCTACGACATTAATTCTAGCCGTAATTTTTCCAATTCCCGATTTGATTTCCGAGTTGATGATTTCAACCCGGAGCTGTCATCTTGTAAAAATCATATAAAATCGTAGAAAAATCAGAAAAATGCGTGCTCGGCGTCCACGCGACCGTATCGAAAAGATCTACAACTTTCGTGTTTTGGCCGAAAGCTAAATCATTTATCGTATTGTCCGAAAATGACCCCAAAGGCTACGGGTTACTATTCATTATCTCTCCCAAAATCCCAAACTCCATTTTTCTCCATTTTTGTTGTTTCTGACCTCACCCAACAACTCAATAAACATATAATCTATGTTTTACAACTAACACATCAATTATTTTGGGGTATTAAATCATTTCTCTTAGTTTTAAACCCTAAAACCATAAAAACCCCAACTTAACCTTTAAACCCATTTTATACTCCATTAACATGGTTTACACTACATCAATGTGTAAACCCAAAATCAACTTTTACCCAATTTATTTTAAGGATTCTAACCCCAAAATAATATTTATACCAATTGTGATATGAGAGGAATGCACAAAATGAAATAAAGCAAGTAAACACTTGCCTGGAGGATGAAATCCGACGACCTCGAGTCGAATCCGGCGGAGTTTGGCCCGAATCTCCCTTTTCTCCCCTCTTTTCTCCTTCCTCTCTCTCTTTTCTCTTCTTTCTTCTCTTTTCTCCCTCTCTCCCTCTTTATAAAGAAAGAAAAATGGTTTAAACCCTTAAAACCCAAAAACGACTCGTTTACCCAATTACGAGTTACTTTTACCTCTAAAATTATCCGAAACTCATTTTCGTCAATCGGACACTCTTTTTCGACTATCTCGGCCATTCCGAGAATTATGGCGCAGTCGAAATTCCCATCCGAGGTACTTGACCGCAAATCACTATTCCAACCCAAAATAAATAAATGCGGGTTTTCCAATTAAAATTCTTACCTCTTGTCGCTTTACTCAATGACGACATATAATTAAAATATTTCGACCTATATAGTCCCAAAAATAATTACATCACCCATCGAAAATCATTCAATCCTCGAAAATCCCAAAAATTATTATTTAGGAAAATTTCCCAAATTCCAATTTATATCCAATTATGGAATTTAATGGTCACCAAAAAGGACGTGTTGTTACAAAGAATCTCAAAGAAATGAACCAAAATGAAGTTTCTTTTGAGAATAAGGAACTCATGCCCACGTATGAGGAAAAATCTAAGATTGAGGCAAAAGTGGATGTGCATATTTAAATATAGAAAATGAAATCATTGGGAAAAAAGATGGAGTGCCTATAAAAAATGAGGGTATGGTTATGGAGGAGAATGAAAAAAATGCTATGACTGGGAAAAAAGATGCGCGACTGATAAAAAAGATGAGTTGGCAGTGTCCGAAAATGAAGAAAATTTGAAGGTAGATGAAATGATTGGAAATGAAACTAGGAAGAATGAGATCAAAGAGGAAAATGATGAATTGACTCTTAACAAAGAGGAACCCGTTGAAGTCAGTATTTGATGCGGCATGGGTGCTTCTATTATCCAATGGTAGCTTATATATTTATATTTTATATATGAATAAAGTGGTGGGAACTGTATTTGGGGTTGGTGTCAATGATTGAAATGGTGTTCGTGGGATAATAAGTTTTTGAAATGGGTAAGAGCATACTTGTATTTTTGGGCAATTTTTGTTTGGATCTATTTCAATACATGGATGTTATGAATCTGTGTTCCCATTCTCTAATATTACGTGAATTTAGTACATGTTAATAAGTTTCTCTCTGACTCAAGATTTATTTGGTTTGTATTTTTTAAGCTTTATTTCTTTGTTGGAAACTTTTTTTTAATAACGATGCAATCTGCGTGTAGTTATTCTTTTACTAATGTCTGCATTAATTTACGTAATGCAAAATTAATTTTTTTTCACAATCTACCTAGGAAAAAAAATAGTTTTTAGATGAAATTTTATATTGTATGAAAAATATTTGTGATATTTTTCATTTAGAGAAATTGCTTTACGTATCGGCAAAAGCTTACCGCCTAACTCAACTGGCTGACATGGCATGCCACTTCAATTTAGAACAAGATGATTTGTCATAATAATTTATCTTATTTATTTATCTTGTTTGATTGATTGGAGTTTAATGGACATAATTTTAATCATAACTAATATTTTCTCTGTTATTCTAATTTTCATTTTAATTTCAAATAAATAACTTTAAAATATTATAAATTAATCTCTAAATATGAAGAAGACTCAATTAAAATATGACACAATAAGATGTTTATTTTATTTATCTAACACGATCTCGGACAAATTAAATTAGAATACGACCTTCATTTTTATTTACCTAACACAGACACGACCATTTAAAAATAACACGAGACAACATCAATTCCTATTTTTTTAAAACATGAGCATGAGTCAAATAAAATGCAACACAATACGAAATATACATTTTTTTATCTAACACTGTTACGAACCAATTAAAACAGAACATGACCTTCACATTTTTGTACCTAACACTAACACGACCAATTAAAAATGAAACAAGGTAACACAAATTCTTATTTTTATTTAGATGAGCACGAATCAATTAAAATACGACACAATACATAATATATATCTTTTGCCTAAATAAGAGTTCCCATTATGCCATTTTTCATTTAGACATGTTCGTGTTGTAGGCAGCGGTTATTGTCGCCGGCGTGGATCCGCATCATTTAATGGATGTGGGATCGCGGTTGTGGCACTAACAAATCGATTTTAAAACATTTTTTTATTTTGATAAAAACTGTTATTTATTTATTTTCGATAAAGTTGTTTTTTTTTCTCCCTAAAATATATTTTTTGTGTTAAAACAAGTTTAAGAAACGCTATTTTCTTTAAAAAAATCTATTATATTTGTCAAAATTGTTTTTTATTCATATGAACGATTTTTGCTAAAAAAATGTTTTACTTTTGTTTTTGTCAAGTCGTGTCGTGTCGTGTCATTTGTGTCAGTTGCGATACACTAACATCACGTGTTGCGATCCGCAAACAATAACCAATGTCGCGATCGACACATATAATTTGATGTTGACATGTTTCAAACTTGTTTTTCTTGGGTCAAACTTTTGTTACTTTGATAAAAAACGTGTTTTTATGTTTCGGTCAAGCTGTTTTTTTTTTTGGGTGAAGAACCATTTTTTGTGTTTAAACTAGTTAAAAAAATATATTTTGCTGAAAATATTTATTTATTTATTTTTGTTTGGTTTTCGTTAAAACTACATTTTCCTCTTTTTTTTAGAAGGCAACAACTATATGTATTTTTAAAAAATGTATTGTGGCGATCGTGACACTAGTTATTATCGCTGGCGTGACCCCACGTTCATAAAACAATTACCAATCGAACACGTCATGTCAGCATATCTCAATCGACACATATGACACGACACAACAAAAACAAAAGAAAAAAACATTTTTTTTAGCAAAAAGATGTTTGTAACAATAAAAACAATTTTGACAGAAGCAAAAGATTTTTTTATCAAACAACTTTTAAAAAAGCAGTGATAATCGAAATAAAAAAAGTATTAAAACCGATTTGTGGCGCCAACCCAGATCCATTAAATGATGCGGATTCGTGCTCGCTTTTTTATTTGGATCGTGATCTTGTTTGTTAAAAACTAGATGATTCATAATCGCATTGTGTAACTTTTTGATTGGTTTGTGTTAAGTAAAAAAAATGATTTCGTGTCTTGTCATATCTAATTTTAAAACATCATTTTAACATATGTTTTGTGACATATATTTACATATAACATATATTTATGATTTTTGATTGTACTGGTTTTTTTTAACGTCAAAGTTCTATTTTACATACAAAAAATTAATGACTTGGATGTGTTTTTAACTCCCACATGGAAGTTGTTGTTTGGATAAACATCATCATCAGGCCACGCAAGAACCATTTCTCTTGGTTTAGGCTTATTTACTTGCATGGGTGCTTGCCAACTCAGTTAGCCACATCAGCCGGTGGGGGTATTCCGATGCATTTAGTCGGTTCCTATAGCATTCCTCTTTTTAATCAAATAGGTCACATGTATCTATCCATATATCATTGGAAATAGATATGAAGCTTCACTTTTCAATCATTTTTTATTGCATTATTTTCGTTGATCATGCCCAATTTTATAATTAGATCAAATTAAATGGGTGAATTGGAAATTTAAAATAAGTACAATAATATTAATACTAAACAAATTCTGTTTGGGCTATCATAACATATAAGTTAAGATAAATATATATGTGAAATTAGAGACAAAAATATTATGAGCCTTAAGAAAACCAGAGGCTGTCAAAAATTGTTTTTTATTTAGTGTTTGTATGGTATTTTGAAAGAGCTATAACACAAATTTCTATAACTTTACATAAATTTGAAACAAAATAAATTGTTTTTTGATAGTTATGCTATGTCACAAATATATTTTTTGATACAAAGCCATCATTATGATATTTCCTTATTTCATACTTTTTCTATCTGATTAGTATAATTCAAGATAATGTGATATGATATGTGTAACTTCTCCTTCATTTCATTTTGGGTAGTTTGATGAGATATTACCCCCTTTCAAATTGTTGTTAGATGTTTGAAAACTAACTCCTTTACTTTTGACTTGTTGCTGAGATTAACTGAGAAATTGTTGCGTCACACTTCATATTAAGGTGTTTTTGGAATGTTTTATAGTGTGGAACTTAAAACAAACATGCACTAATTTTTATTATTTTAATGTGTGAACCATGTTGCCGTAATAGTAGGATAAGCATATTGAGATACCACCCGTTCCCAAGACATTATCCTATCACTTTTTTAATTGGTTTGGGTGGAGCCATGACCAAATCGGATTCCTAATTGATGGATCTGCAACAGACGACAACTTATCGAATCAAGTTGTGATTAATTTTTTACTATAACTACATGATATGACCCGTAACAAAACGATATTAACATGGTCCAAACAAAATACAAACCTGATAGGACATGATATGTAAACTACCGAAGGCTTAGTGAGTTTGGACTTAGTGAAGGTGATTTTGACACGAATTTGCTAACAACGAGTCTAATTACACTTTGTCGACAGTTTATTTTCCAAATATAATTCCTAACGAGTCTAAAACCTCAATTTTTGTAGTTGCCATATTCTTTTTGGCAAAAACAGTACATTTATACGAAACTAGCTGATATGTACAAGTGGTATCTTTATTCACAAGTCTCATACAAACAAGGTACATATCAAAACCCATGACTTTATGAAAGAGAAATATAACGCTCCCATTCTATATTGTATGAATTTAATGTTTGTTTAATGAGTCTCACTTCCAAATACAGTAAAATATTATCTTCTTCGGCTTATTATACTTGTTGGTATCTTTTGGGGTTTAAGAATTTTATTAGTGTACATAGGATATTTCAATTTTATCTTCCCGTATTTTCATACTGTAGACATAAATTTGTGGTAATCTTTTTGGAAAAAAAATTAGATGTAATTGAAATTTACCCTATAAGGAAAATAATAATTTGTGCACTTAGGGCACATATTTTGAGTCTCAAAATAGTAAATACTAGTATGCAGGCCACACGATAGCCAAGTTTATAAAATTCTAAGATTTAAATGAGATTTAATTCTGAAATAAAAACTAAAAAGCAATATCATTATAAAGTTTTTATAAGAAATTCAATGAACTGTTTAATATTAAAGAATATTTTAACCATGGCCATGAAAAAATGAAACTACATTTCTTCATATTTCCATTCGTGCATTGCGCAGGGTTTAAAACTAGTCGTTTGTAAATAGCGTCTAAGGTTAGTAAAACAGCTGTAATGCATTCATAATAAAAGTTATATTTAATCAATTGTCAAATAATATATGATTGAATTAATTAAAAAAATATATAACGCCCCTAATAAAAAAGAGTGCCCACTAAGACGTCTATAGTCATTCCCGCTTCAAAATAAAGCAATTTACTCAATTACGAATAACCTTTTGGCTTTCCAAATCTTACATTTCTCTCAAACGTTAACTTGTTGGTTTTCCACCCATATGCATTAAAGTTAAGAGAATGCAAAAGGGCTAACTATTTTGATATGTATTAAAGTTAAGAGAATGCAAAAGGGCTAACTATTTCTATAAATCAGCCTACGCACATCGATTCTACATATCCCTTTGGCCAACATTTTATTATTTTTCTTTGTGAGTTTAGAGAGCTTAGATGGAGAAAAACAACTATTGCCGTTCAAATGAGGTGAATGTGTCAAACTTCAAGATAGATGAGGAGGTCATGCCAAAAGAAGGAGAAAATAAGAATCTAAAAGAAACCAACCAAAATGAAGTTGCTATTGAGAATAATGAACTCATGCCCACGTATGAGGAAAAATCTAAGATTGAGGCAAAAGTGAATGTGCATATTGAAAATAAAGAAAATGAAATCATTGAGAAAAAAAATGGAGTGCCTATAACAAATGAGGGGTTGGTTATGGAGGAGAATGAAAAAAATGCTGTGATTGGGAAAAAAAATGGCGCGACTGATAAAAAAGATGAGTTGGCAGTGTCCGAAAATGAAGAAAATTTGAAGGTAGATGAAATGATTGGAAATGAAACTAGGAAGAATGAGATCAAAGAGGAAAATGATGAATTGACTCTTAACAAAGAGGAACCCGTTGAAGTCAGTATTTGATGCGGCATGGGTGCTTCTATTATCCAATGGTAGCTTATATATTTATATTTTATATATGAATAAAGTGGTGGGAACTGTATTTGGGGTTGGTGTCAATGATTGAAATGGTGTTCGTGGGATAATAAGTTTTTGAAATGGGTAAGAGCATACTTGTATTTTTTGGCAATTTTTGTTTGGATTTGTTTCAATACATGGATGTTATGAATTTGTGTTCCCATTCTCTAATATTACATGAATTTAGTACATGTTAATAACTTTCTCTCTGACTCAAGATTTATTTGGTTTGTATTTTTTAAGCTTTATTTCTTTGTTGGAAACTTTTTTTTAATAACGATGCAATGTGCGTGTAGTTATTCTTTTACTAATGTCTGAATTAAATTACGTAATACAAAATTAATTTTTTTTCACAATCTACCTAGGAAAAAAAATAGTTTTGAGATGAAATTTTATATTGTATAAAAAATATTTGTGATATTTTTGATTTAGTGAAACTTCTTTATGTACCCACAAAAGCTTACCGCCTAACTCAACTGGCTGACATGGCATGCCACTTCAATTTAGAAGAAGACGATTTGTCATAATAATTTATCTTATTTATTTATCTTGTTTGATTGATTGGACTTTAATGGATAAAATTTTAATCATAACTAATATTTTCTCTGTTATTCTAATTTTCATTTTAATTTCAAATAAATAATTTTAAAATATTATGAATTAATCTCTAAATGTGAAGAAGACTCAATTAAAATATGACACAATAAGATGTTTATTTTATTTATCTAACACGATCTCGGACAAATTAAATTAGAATACGACCTTCATTTTTATTTACCTAACACAGACACGACCATTTAAAAATAACACGAGACAACATCAATTCCTATTTTTTTAAAACATGAGCATGAATCAAATAAAATGCAACACAATACGAAATATACATTTTTTTATCTAACACTGTTACGAACCAATTAAAACAGAACATGACCTGCACATTTTTGTACCTAACACTAACACGACCAATTAAAAATGAAACAAGGTAACACAAATTCTTATTTTTATTTAGATGAGCACGAATCAATTAAAATACGACACAATACAAAATATATATCTTTTGCCTAAATAAGAGTTCCCATTATGCCATTTTTCATTTAGACATGTTCGTGTTGTAGGCAGCGGTTATTGTCGCCGACGCGGATCCGCATCATTTAATGGATGTGGGATCGCGGTTGTGGCACTAACAAATCGATTTTAAAACATTTTTTTTTTTGATAAAAACTGTTATTTATTTATTTTCGATAAAGTTGTTTTTTTTTTCTCCCTAAAATATATTTTTTGTGTTAAAACTAGTTTAAGAAACGCTATTTTCTTTAAAAAAATCTATTATATTTGTCAAAATCGTTTTTTATTCATATGAACGATTTTTGCTAAAAAAATATTTTACTTTTGTTTTTGTCAAGTCGTGTCGTGTCGTGTCATTTGTGTCAGTTGCGATACACTAACATCACGTGTTGCGATCCGCAAACAATAACCAATGTCGCGATCGACACATATAAATTGATGTTGACATGTTTCAAACTTGTTTTTCTTGGGTCAAACTTTTTTTACTTTGATAAAAAAAGTGTTTTTATGTTTCGGTCAAGCTGTTTTTTTTTTTTTGGGTTAAGAACTATTTTTTGTGTTTAAACTAGTTAAAAAAATATATTTTGCTGAAAATATTTATTTATTTATTTTTGTTTGGTTTTCGTTAAAACTGCATTTTCCTCTTTTTTTTAGAAGGCAACAACTATATGTATTTTTAAAAAATGTATTGTGGCGATCGTGACACTAGTTATTATCGCTGGCGTGACCCCACGTTCATAAAACAATTACCAATCGAACACGTCATGTCAGCATATCCTAACCGACACATATGACACGACACAACAAAAACGAAAGAAAAAAAACTTTTTTTTTAGCAAAAAGATGTTTGTAACAATAAAAAACAATTTTGACAGAAGCAAAAGATTTTTTTATCAAACAACTTTTAAAAAAGCAGTGATAATCGAAATAAAAAAAAGTATTAAAACCGATTTGTGGCGCCAACCCAGATCCATTAAATGATGTGGATCCGCGCTCGCTTTTTTATTTGGATCGTGATCTGGTTTGTTAAAAACTAGATGATTCATAATCGCATTGTGTAACTTTTTGATTGGTTTGTGTTAAGTAAAAAAAATGATTTCGTGTCTTGTCTTATCTAATTTTAAAACATCATTTTAACATATGTTTTGTGACATATATTTATATATAACGTGTATTTATGATTTTTGATTGTACTGGTTTTTTTTAACGTCAAAGTTCTATTTTACATACAAAAAATTAATGACTTGGATGTGTTTTTAACTCCCACATGGAAGTTGTTGTTTGGATAAACATCATCATCAGGCCACGCAAGAACCATTTCTCTTGGTTTAGGCTTATTTACTTGCATGGGTGCTTTCCAACTCAGTTAGCCACATCAGCCGGTGGGGGTATTCCGATGCATTTAGTCGGTTCCTATAGCATTCCTCTTTTTAATCAAATAGGTCACATGGATCTATCCATATATCATTGGAAATAGATATGAAGCTTCACTTTTCGATCATTTTTTATTGCATTATTTTCGTTGATCATGCCCAATTTTATAATTAGATCAAATTAAATGGGTGAATTGGAAATTTAAAATAAGTACAATAATATTAATACTAAACAAATTATGTTTGGGCTATCATAACTTATAAGTTAAGATAAATATATATGTGAAATTAGAGCCAAAAATATTATGAGCCTTAAGAAAACCAGAGGCTGTCAAAAATTGTTTTTTATTTAGTGTTTGTATGGTGTTTTGAAAGAGCCATAACACAAATGTCTATAACTTTACATAAATTTGAAACAAAATAAATTGTTTTTTGATAGTTATGCTATGTCACAAATATATTTTTTGATACAAAGCCATCATTATGATATTTCCTTATTTCATACTTTTTCTATCTGATTAGTATAATTCAAGATAATGTGATATGATATGTGTAACTTCTCCTTCATTTCATTTTGGGTAGTTTGATGAGATATTACACCCTTTCAAATTGTTGTTAGATGTTTGAAAACTAACTCCTTTACTTTTGACTTGTTGCTGAGATTAACTGAGAAATTGTTGCGTCACACTTCATATTAAGGTGTTTTTGGAATGTTTTATAGTGTGGAACTTAAAACAAACATGCACTAATTTTTATTATTTTAATGTGTGAACCATGTTGCCTTAATAGTAGGAGAAGCATATTGAGATACCAACCGTTCCCAAGACATTATCCTATCACTTTTTTAATTGGTTTGGGTGGAGCCATGACCAAATCGGATTCCTAATTGATGGATCTGCAACAGACGATAACTTATCGAATCAAGTTGTGATTAATTTTTTACTATAACTACATGATATGACCCGTAACAAAATGATATGAACATGGTCCAAACAAAATACAAACCTGATAGGACATGATATGTAAAATACCGAAGGCTTAGTGAGTTTGGACTTAGTGAAGGTGATTTTGACACGAATTTGCTAACAACGAGTCTAATTACACTTTGTCGACGGTTTATTTTCCAAATATAATTCCTAACGAGTCTAAAAACTCAATTTTTGTAGTTGCCATATTCTTTTTGGCAAAAACAGTACATTTATTCGAAACTAGCTGATTTGTACAAGTGGTATCTTTATTTACAAGTCTCATACAAACAAGGTACATATCAAAATCCATGACTTTATGAAAGAGAAATATAACGCTCCCATTCTATATTGTATGAATTTAATGTTTGTTTAATGAGTCTCACTTCCAAATACAGTAAAATATTATCTTCTTCGGCTTATTATACTTGTTGGTATTTTTGGGGTTTACGAATTTTATTAGTGTACATAGGATATTTCAATTTTATCTTCCCGTATTTTCATACTGTAGACATAAATTTGTGGTAATCTTTTTGGAAAAAAAAATTAGATGTAATTGAAATTTACCCTATAAGGAAAATAATAATTTGTGCACTTAGGGCACATATTTTGAGTCTCAAAATAGTAAATACTAGTATGCAGGCAACACGATAGCCAAGTTTATAAAATTCTATGATTTAAATGAGATTTAATTCTTAAATAAAAACTAAAAAGCAATATCATTATAAAGTTTTTATAAGAAATTCAATGAACTGTTTAATATTAAAGAATATTTTAACCATGGCCATGAAAAAATGAAACTACATTTCTTCATATTTCCATCCGTGCATTGCGCAGGGTTTAAAACTAGTCGTTTGTAAATAGCGTCTAAGGTTAGTAAAACAGCTGTAATGCATTCATAATAAAAGTTATATTTAATCAATTGTCAAATAATATATGATTGAATTAATTAAAAAAATATATAACGCCCCTGATAAAAAAAGTGCCCACTAAGACGTCTATAGTCATTCCCGCTTCAAAATAAAGCAATTTACTCAATTACGAATAACCTTTTGGCTTTTCAAATCTTACATATCTCTCAAACGTTAACTTGTTGGTTTTCCACCCATATGCATTAAAGTTAAGAGAATGCAAAAGGGCTAACTATTTTGATATGTATTAAAGTTAAGAGAATGCAAAAGGGCTAACTATTTTTATAAATGAGCCTACGCACATCGATTCTACATATCCCTTTGGCCAACATTTTATTATTTTTCTTTGTGAGTTTAGAGAGCTTAGATGGAGAAAAACAACTATTGCCGTTCAAATGAGGTGAATGTGTCAAACTTCAAGATAGATGAGGAGGTCATGCCAAAAGAACGAGAAAATAAGAATCTAAAAGAAACCAACCAAAATGAAGTTGCTATTGAGAATAATGAACTCATGCCCACGTATGATGAAAAATCTAAGATTGAGGCAAAAGTGAATGTGCATATTGAAAATAAAGAAAATGAAATCATTGAGAAAAAAATGGAGTGCCTATAAAAAATGAGGGGCTGGTTATGGAGGGAAATTAAAAAAATGCTGTGATTGGGAAAAAAAAATGGCGTGACTGATAAAAAAGATGAGTTGGCAGTGTCCGAAAATGAAGAAAATTTGAAGGTAGATGAAATGATTGGAAATGAAACTATGAAGAATGAGATCAAAGAGGAAAATGATGAATTGAATCTTAACAAAGAGGAACCCGTTGAAGTCAGTATTTGATGCGGCATGGGTGCTTCTATTATCCAAGGGTAGCTTATATATTTATATTTTATATATGAATAAAGTGGTGGGAACTGTATTTGGGGTTGGTGTCAATGATTGAAATGGTGTTCGTGGGATAATATGCTTTTGAAATGGGTAAGAGCATACTTGTATTTTTTGGCAATTTTTGTTTGGATTTGTTTCAATACATGGATGTTATGAATTTGTGTTCCCATTCTCTAATATTACATGAATTTTGTACATGTTAATAACTTTCTCTCTGACTCGAGATTTATTTGGTTTGTATTTTTTAAGCTTTATTTCTTTGTTGGAAACTTTTTTTTAATAACGATGCAATGTGCGTGTAGTTATTCTTTTACTAATGTCTGAATTAAATTACGTAATACAGAATTAATTTTTTTTCACAATCTACCTAGGAAAAAAATAGTTTTCAGATGAAATTTTATATTGTATAAAAAATATTTTTGATATTTTTGATTTAGTGAAACTTCTTTATGTACCGACAAAAGCTTACCGCCTAACTCAACTGGCTGACATGGCATGCCACTTGAATTTAGAACAAGAAGATTTTTCATAATAATTTATCCTCTTTATTTATCTTGTTGGATTGATTGGAGTTTAATGGACAAAATTATAATCATAACTAATATTTTCTCTGTTATTCTAATTTTCATATTAATTTCAAATAAATAATTTTAAAATATTATAAATTAATCTCTAAATATGAAGAAGACTCAATTAAAATATGACACAATAAGATTTTTATTTTATTTATCTAACACGATCTCGAACAAATTAAATTAGAATATGACCTTCATTTTTATATAACAAACACAAACACGACCATTTAAAAATAACACGAGACAACATCAATTCCTATTTTTTTAAACATGAGCATGAATAAAATAAAATGCAACATAATATGAAATATACATTTTTTATTTATCTAACACTGTTACAAACCAATTAAAACAGAACACGACCTTCACATTTTTGTACCTAACACTAACACGACCAATTTAAAATGAAACACGGTAACACAAATTCTTATTTTTATTTAGATGAGCACGAATCAATTAAAATACGACACAATACAAAATATATATTTTTGGCCTAAATAAGAGTTCCCCTTATGCCATTTTTCATTTAGACATGTTCGTGTTGTAGGCAGCGGTTATTGTCGCCGGCGCGGATCTGCATCATTTAATGGATGTGGGATCGCGGTAGTGGCACTAACAAATCGATTTTAAAACATTTTTTTCTTTTGATAAAAGCTGTTATTTATTTATTTTCGATAAAGTTGTTCTTTTTTTCACCCTAAAATATATTTTTTGTGTTAAAACTAGTTTAAGAAACGCTATTTTCTTTAAAAAAATCTATTATATTTGTCAAAATTGTTTTCTATTCATAAGAACGATTTTTGCTAAATAACTGTTTTTATTTTGTTTTTGTCATGTCGTGTCGTGTCGTGTCATTTGTGTCAGTTGCGATACACTAACATCACGTGTTGCCATCCGCAAACAATAACCAATGTCGCGATTGACACATAAAAATTGATGTTGACATGTTTCAAACTTGTTTTTCTTGGCTCAAACTTTTTTTTACTTTGATAAAAAATGTGTTTTTATGTTTCGGTAAAGCTATTTTTTTTTTTGGTTATGAACTATTTTTTGTGTTTAAACTAGTTAAAAAAATGTATTTTGCAGAAAATATTTTTTAATTATTTTTGTTTGATTTTCGTTAAAACTGCATTTTCCACTTTTTTTAGATGCCAACAACTATATGTATTTTTATAAAATGTATTGTGGCGATCGTGACACTGGTTCTTATCGCTGGCGTGACCCCACGTTCATAAGACAATTACCAATCGAACACGTCATATCAGCATATCTCAACCGACACAAATGACACGACAACCCAAAAACAAAAAAAAAATCATTTTTTTTAGCAAAAAGATGTTTGTAACAATAAAAAACCATTTTGACAGAAGCAAAAGATTTTTTTATCAAAGAACTTTTAAAAAAGCAGTGATAATCAAAATAAAAAAAAAATTAAATCGATTTGTGGGGCGAAACCTGGCCCATTAAATGATGCGGATCCGTGCTCGCTTTTTTATTTGGATTGTCATCGTGTTTGCTAAAAACTAGATGATTCATAATCTCATTGTGTAACTTTTTAATTGGTTTGTGTTAAGTAAAAAAATGATTTTGTGTCTTGTCTTATCTAATTTTAAAAAGATAATTTTAACATATGTTTTGTTACATATATTTATATATAACATATATTTATGATTTTTGATTGTACTGTTTTTTTTTAACTTGATAGCTATATTTTACAAACAAAAAATTAATGACTTGGATGAGTTTTTAACTACCAAATGGAAGTTGTTGTTTGGATAAACATCATCATCAGGCCACGCAAGAAACATTTCTCTTGGTTTAGGCTTATATACTTGCATGGGTGCTTGCCAACTCAGTTAGCCACATCAGCCGGTGGGGGTATTCCGATGCATTTAGCCGGTTCCTATAGCATTCCTCTTTTTAATGAAATAGGTCAAATGGATCTACCCATATATCATTGGAATACAGATATGAAGCTTCACTTTTCGATCATTTTTTATTCCATTATATCCGTTGATCAAGCCCAATTTTATAATTAGATAAAATTAAATGGGTGAATTGGAAATTTAAAATAAGTACAATAATATTAATACTAAACAAATTCCGTTTGGGCTATCATAACTTATAAGTTAAGATAAATATATACGTGAAATTAGAGCCAAAAATATTATGAGCCTTCAGAAAAGCAAGGGCTGTCAAAAATGGTTTTTTATTGTGTGTTTGTATGGTATTTTGAAAGAGCAATAACACATATTTCTTTAACATTGCATAAATTTGAAACCAAAATAAATTGTTTTTTGATAGTTATGTTATGTCACAAATATATTTTTTGATTCAAAGCCATCATTCTGATATTTCCTTAATTCATACTTTTTCTATTTGATTTGTATATTTAAAGATAATGTGATATGATATGTGTAACTTCTCCTTCATTTCATTTTTGGTAGTTTGATGAGATATTACACCCATTCAAATTGTTGTTAGATGTTTGAAAACTAACTCCTTTACTTTTGACTTGTTGCTGAGATTAACTGAGAAATTGTTGCGTCACACTTAATATTAAGGTGTTTTTGGAATGTTTTATAGTGTGGACCTTAAAACAAACGTACATTAATTTTTAATATTTTGATGTGTGAACCATGTTGCCTTAATAGTAGGAGAAGCATATTGAGATACCACCCATTCCCAAGACATTATCCTGTCACTTTTTTAACTGGTTTGGGTGGAGCCATGACCAAATCGGATTACTAATTGATGGATCTGCAACAGAAGACAACTTATCGAATCAAGTTTTGATTAATTTTTTACTATAACTACATGATATGACCCGTAACAAAATGATATGAACATGGTCCAAACAAAATACAAACCTGATAGGACATGTTATGTAAAATACCGAAGGCTTAGTGAGTTTGGACTTGGTGAAGGTGATTTTGACACGAATTTGCTAACAACGAGTCTAATTACTCTTTGTCGACGGTTTATTTTCCAAATATAATTCCAAACGAGTCTAAAAACTCAATTTTTTTAGTTGCCATATTCTTTTTGGCGAAAATAGTACATTTATACGAAACTAGCTGATATGTACAAGTGGAATATTTATTCACAAGTCTCATACAAACAAGGTTCATATCAAAACCCATGACTTTATGCAAGAGAAATATAACGCTCCCATTCTATATTGTATGAATTTAATGTTTGTTTATTGAGTTTCACTTCCAAAATACAGTAACATATTATCTTTTGTGGTTTAAGAAATTCATTAGTGTACATAGGATATTTCAATTTTATCTTCACGTATTTTCATAATGTAGACATAAATTTGTGCAAATCTTTTTGGAAAAAAAATTAGTTGTAATTGAAATTTACCCTATAAGGAAAATAATAATTTGTGCACTTAGGGCACATATTTTGAGTCTCAAAATAGTAAATACTAGTATGCAGGCCACACGATGCGTAGCCAAGTTTATCAAATTCTAAGATTTAAATGAGATTTAATTCTGAAATAAAAACTAAAAAGCAATATCATAACAATGTTTTTATAAGAAATTTAATGAATTATTTAATATTAAAGAATATTTTAACCATCGCCATGAAAAAATGAAACTACATTTCTTCATATTTCCAGCCATGCATCGCGCAGGGTTTAAAACTAGTCGTTAGTAAATAGCATCTAAAGTTAGTAAAACAACTGTAATGTCTTCATAATAAAAGTTATATTTAATCAATTGTCAAATAATATATGATTGAATTAATTAAAAAAACATATAACGCCCCTGATAAAAAGGAGTGCCCAGTAAGATGTCTATAGTCATTCCCGCTTCAAAATAAAGCGATTAACTCAATTACGAATAGCCTTTTGGCTTTCCTAATATTACATTTCTCTCAAACGTTAACTTGTTGGTTTTCCACCCATATGCATTAAAGTTAAGAGAATGCAAAAGGTCTAACTGTTTTTATAAATAAGCCTACGCACATCGATTCTACATATCCCTTTGGCCAACATTTTATTATTGTTCTTTGTGAGTTTAGAGAGCTTAGATGGAGAAAAACAACTATTGTCGTTCAAATGAGGTGAATGAGTCAAACTTCAAGATAGATGAGGAGGTCATGCCAAAAGAAGGAGAAAATAAGAATCTCAAAGAAACCAACCAAAATGAAGTTGCTATTGAGAATAAAGAACTCATGCCCACGTATGAGGAAAAATCTAAGATTGAGGCAAAAGAGGATGTGCATATTGAATATAAAGAAAATGAAATCATTGAGAAAAAAGATGGAGTGCCTATAAAAAATGAGGGGTTGGTTATGGAGGAGAATGAAAAAAATGCTATGATTGGGAAAAAAGATGGCGCGACTGATAAAAAAGATGAGTTGGCAGTGTCCGAAAATGGAGAAAATTTGAAGGTAGATGAAATGATTGGAAATGAAACTATGAAGAATGAGATCAAAGAGGAAAATGATGAATTGAATCTTAACAAAGAGGAACCCGTTGAAGTCGGTATTTGATGCGGCATGGGTGCTTCTATTATCCAAGGCTAGCTTATATATTTATATTTTATATATGAATAAAGTGGTGGGAAATGCATTTGGGTTTGGTGTCAATGATTGAAATGGTTTTCGTGGGATAATAAGTTTTTGAATGGGTAAGAGCATATTTGTATTATTGGGCAATTTTTGTTTTGATCTGTTTCAATACATGGATGTTATGAATCTGTGTTCCCATTCTCTAATATTACATGACTTTACTACATGTTAATAACTTTCTCTCTGACTCAAGATTTATTTGGTTTGAATTTTTTAAGCTTTATTTCTTTGTTGGAAACTTTTTTTTAATAACGATGCAATGTGCGTGTAGTTATTCTTTTACTAATGTCTGAATTAAATTACGTAATGTAGAATTAATTTTTTCTCACAATCTACCTAGGAAAAAAAATTGTTTTGAGATGAAATTTTATATTGTATAAAAAATATTTGGGATATTTTTGATTTAGTGAAACTTCTTTATGTACCGACAAAAGCTTACTGCCTAACTCAACTGCCTGACATGGCATGCCACTTCAATTTAGAACAAGATGATTTGTCATAATAATTTATCCTCTTTATTTATCTTGTTGGATTGATTGGAGTTTAATGGACAAAATTTTAATCATAACTAATATTTTCTCTGTTATTCTAATTTTCATATTAATTTCAAATAAATAATTTTAAATTATTATAAATTAATCTCTAATTGTGAGGAAGACTCAATTAAAATATGACACAATAAGATTTTTATTTTATTTATCTAACACGATCTCGAACAAATTAAATTAGAATATGACCTTCATTTTAATTACCAAACACAAACACGACCATTTAAAAATAACACGAGACAACATCAATTCCTATTTTTTTTTAAACATGAGCATGAATAAAATAAAATGCAACATAATATGAAATATACATTTTTTATTTATCTAACACTGTGATGAACCAATTAAAAAAGAACATGACCTTCACATTTTTGTACCTAACACAAACACGACCAATTAAAAATGAAACACAGTAACACAAATTCTTATTTTTATTTAGATGAGAACGAATCAATTAAAATACGACACAATACAAAATATATATTTTTTGCCTAAATAAGAGTTCCCCTAATGCCATTTTTCATTTAGACATGTTCGTGTTGTAGGCAGCGGTTATTGTCACCGGCGCGGATTCGCATCATTTAATGGATGTGGGATCGCGGTAGTGGCACTAACAAATCGATTTTAAAACATTTTTTTATTTTGATAAAAACATTTATTTATTTATTTTCGATAAAGTTGTTCTTTTTCTCACCCTAAAATATATTTTTTGTGTTAAAACTAGTTTAAGAAACGCTATTTTCTTTAAAAAAATCTATTATATTTGTCAAAATTGTTTTCTATTCATAAGAACGATTTTTGCTAAAAAAATGTTTTTCTTTTGTTTTTGTCATGTCGTGTCGTGTCATTTGTGTCAGTTGCGATACACTAACATCACGTGTTGCGATCCGCAAACAATAACCAATGTCGCGATTGACACATAAAAATTGATGTTGACATGTTTCAAACTTGTTTTTCTTGGCTCAAACTTTTTTTTACTTTGATAAAAAATGTGTTTTTATGTTTCGGTAAAGCTATTTTTTTTTTTGGTTAAGAAATATTTTTTGTGTTTAAACTAGTTAAAAAAATGTATTTTGCTGAAAATATTTTTTATTTATTTTTGTTTGGTTTTCGTTCAAACTGCATTTTCCACTTTTTTTAGAAGCCAACAACTATATGTATTTTTATAAAATGTATTGTGGCGATGGTGACACTGGTTCTTATCGCTGGTGTGACCCCACGTTCATAAGACAATTACCAATCGAACACGTCATATAAGCATATCTCAACCGACACATATGACAAGACACAACAAAAACAAAAAAAATACATTTTTTTTAGCAAAATGTTTGTAACAATAAAAAACAATTTTGACAGAAGCAAAAGATTTTTTTATCAAACAACTTTTAAAAAGGCAGTGATAATCAAAATAAAAAAAAATAAATCGATTTGTGGGGCGAAACCAGGTCCTTTAAATGATGCGGATCTGTGCTCGCTTTTTTATTTGGATCGTCATCGTGTTTGTTAAAAACTAGATGATTCATAATCTCATTGTGTAACTTTTTAATTGGTTCGTGTTAAGTAAAAAAAATGATATCGTGTCTTGTCTTATCTTATTTTAAAACTTAATTTTAACATATGTTTTGTTACATATATTTACATATAACATATATTTATGATTTTTGATTGTACTGTTTTTTTTTTTAACTTTATAGTTATATTTTACAAACAAAAAATTAATGACTTGGATGAGTTTTTAACTCCCAAATGGAAGTTGTTGTTTGGATAAACATCATCATCAGGCCATGCAAGAAACATTTCTCTTGGTTTAGGCTTATATACTTGCATGGGTGCTTGCCAACTCAGTTAGCCACATCAGCCGGTGGGGGTATTCCGATGCATTTAGTCGGTTCCTATAGCATTCCTCTTTTTAATCAAATAGGTCAAATGGATCTACCCATATATCATTGGAATACAGATATGAAGCTTCACTTTTCGATCATTTTTTATTCCATTATTTCCGTTGATCAAGCCCAATTTTATAATTAGATCAAATTAAATGGGTGAATTGGAAATTTAAAATATGTACAATAATATTAATACTAAACAAATTCCGTTTGGGCTATCATAACTTATAAGTTAAGATAAATATATACGTGAAATTATAGCCAAAATTATTATGAGCCTTAAGAAAACCAAGGGCTGTCAATTTTTTTTTTTACTGTGTGTTTGTATGGTATTTTGAAAGAGTAATAACACATATTTCTTTAACACTACATAAATTTGAAACGAAATAAATTGTTTTTTGATAGTTATGTTATGTCACAAATATATTTTTTGATACAAAGCCATCATTCTGATATTTCATTAATTCATACTTTTTCTATTTGATTTGTATATTTAAAGATAATGTGATATGATATGTGTAACTTCTCCTTCATTTCATTTTTGGTAGTTTGATGAGATATTACACCTATTCAAATTGTTGTTAGATGTTTGAAAACTAACTCCTTTACTTCTGACTTGTTGCTGAGATTAACTGAGAAATTGTTGCGTCACACTTCATATTAAGGTGTTTTTGGAATGTTTTATAGTGTGGACCTTAAAACAAACGTACACTAATTTTTAATATTTTGATGTGTGAACCATGTTGCCTTAATAGTAGGAGAAGCATATTGAGATACCACCCATTCCCAAGGCATTATCCTGTCACTTTTTTAACTGGTTTGGGTGGAGCCATGACCAAATCGGATTACTAATTGATGGATCTGCAACAGACGACAACTTATCGAATCAAGTTTTGATTAATTTTTTACTATAACTACTTGATATGACCCGTAACAAAATGATATGAACAAGGTCCAAACAAAATACAAACCTGATAGGACATGATATGTAAAATACCGAAGGCTTAGTGAGTTTGGACTTAGTGAAGGTGATTTTGACACGAATTGCTAACAACGAGTCTAATTACTCTTTGTCGACGGTTTATTTTCCAAATATAATTCCTAACGAGTCTAAAAACTCAATTTTTGTAGTTTCCATATTCTTTTTGGTGAAAATAGTACATTTATACGAAACTAGCTGATATGTACATGTGGTATCTTTATTCACAACTCTCATACAAACAAGGTACATATCAAAACCCATGACTTTATGAAAGAGAAATATAACGCTCCCATTCTATATTGTATGAATTTAATGTTTGTTTATTGAGTCTCACTTCCAAAATACAGTAAAATATTATCTTCTTCGGCTTATTATACTCGTTGGTATCTTTTGTGGTTTTAGAATTTCATTAGTGTACATAGGATATTTCAATTTTATCTTCACGTATTTTCATAACGTAGACATAAATTTCTGGTAATCTTTTTGGAAAAAAAATTAGTTGTAATTGAAATTTACCCTATAAGGAAAATAATAATTTGTGCACTTAGGGCATATATTTTGAGTCTCAAAATAGTAAATACTAGTATGCAGGCCACACGATGCGTAGCCAAGTTTATCAAATTCTAAGATTTAAATGAGATTTAATTCTGCTATAAAAACTAAAAAGCAATATCATTACAATGTTTTTATAAGAAATTCAATGAACTGCTTAATATTAAAGAATATTTTAACCATGGCCATGAAAAAATGAAACTACATTTCTTCATATTTCCATCCGTGCATTGCTCAGGGTTTAAAACTAGTCGTTAGTAAATAGCGTCTAAAGTTAGTAAAACAACTGTAATGTCTTTATAATAAAAGTTATATTTAATCAATTGTCAAATAATATATGATTGAATTAATTAAAAAAACATATAATGCCCCTGATAAAAAAGAGTGCCCTGTAAAACGTCTATAGTCATTCGTGCTTCAAAATAAAGCGATTTACTCACTTACGAATAACCTTTTGGCTTTCCAAATCTTTCATTTCTCTCAAACGTTAACTTGTTGGTTTTCCACCCATATGAATTAAAGTTAAGAGAATGCAAAAGGGCTAACTATTTTGATATGTATTAAAGTTAAGAGAACGCAAAAGGGCTAATTGTTTTTATAAACAAGCCTGCGCACATCGATTCTACATATCCCTTTGGCCAACATTTTATTAATGTTCTTTGTGAGTTTAGAGAGTTTAGATGGAGAAAAACAACTATTGCCGTTGAAATGAGGTGGATGTGTCAAACTTCAACATAGATGAGGAGGTCATGCCAAAAGAAGGAGAAAATAAGAATCTCAAAGAAACCAACCGAAATGAAGTTGCTATTGAGAATAAGGAACTCATGCCCACGTATGAGGAAAAATCTAAGATTGAGGCAAAAGTGGATGTGCATTTCGAAAATAAAGAAAATAAAATCAGAGAGAAAAAAGATGGAGTGCCTATAAAAAATGAGGGGTTGGTTATGGAGGAGAATGAAAAAAATGCTATGATTGGGAAAAAAGATGGAGCGATTGATAAAAAATATGAGTTGGCAGTGTCCGAAAATTAAGAAAATTTGAAGGTAGATGAAATGATTGGAAATGAAACTATGAAGAATGAGATCAAAGAGGAAAATGATGAATTGAATCTTAACAAAGAGGAACCCGTTGAAGTCGGTATTTGATGCGGCATGGGTGCTTCTATTATCCAAGGATAGCTTATATATTTATATTTTATATATGAATAACATGGTGGGAAATGTATTTGGGTTTGGTGTCAATTATTGAAATGGTGTTCGTGGGATAATAAATTTTTGAAATGGATAAGAGCATATTTGTATTTTTGGGGAATTTTTGTTTGGATCTGTTTCAATACATGGATGTTATGAATCTGTGTTCCCATTCTCTAATATTACATGAAATTACTACATGTTAATTACTTTCTCCCTGACTCAAGATTTATTTTGTTTGTATTTTTTAAGCTTTATTTCTTTGTTGGAAACTTTTTTAATAACGATGCAATCTGCGTGTAGTTATTCTTTTACTAATGTCTGATTTAAATTACGTAGTGCAGAATTAATTTTTTTACACAATCTACCTAGGAAAAAAAATAGTTTTGAGATGAAATTTTATATTGTATAAAAAATATTTGTGATATTTTTCATTTAGAGAAATTGCTTTATGTACCGGCAAAAGCTTACTGCCTAACTTAATTGGCTGACATGGCATGCCACTTCAATTTAGAACAAGATGATTTGTCATAATAATTTATCTTCTTTATTTATCTTCTTGGATGTGACACCCCGCCTAATTAATCCTGGGTGATCAGTCCTAAATGAAGTTAGAACAGGTTTCTCATTTGGTCCATTCTTAGCATCACTCTCGTTTTATTAAATTACTAACCACCTAAGTGAGAAAAATTAGACTGGTGCCAATTTTTTTTTATCTTTCATAATAAAACTAAAAAAAACCATGCGGGAAATAAAACAATATAACAATCACGGATAACTGAATTTCATCCACAAGTAAGAATATAATTGACCGAGTAAACCAACGGTCCAAATAACAAATCCCATAAAGACAAGAATAAAAATCCCAACAAGTCTAAAACAAATAAATGGAAAGTGAACGACATGCTCGAATAACTAATAATGAGTCTCTACATTATGAATGAAAGAAAGAGGCGTCTATCAAAGGTCCCGCAACATCCACATGTGCTGCAGCAACGGATAGCCTGGAATCGAGTCAAGTCTGGCGTCCCTGTGGCTGGACACCTAAAAGGTTTTTAAAAAGTTTTTATAGCAAGGGTTAGTACCCAAAACATTTGAAAACATTTACCAAATGATTAACTTGCAGTAATAATAAATATGCATGCTCTTCATATTAGTTAGTGTCGCACTCTCTTGAGAACTTCCTTGCCCCTCCTCTAATGTGCACCACTAACGCTTTAATTATCACCTACTTATCTATCTCATGACTAGATAATTATTAAAGTCTCCTTATACTCCTCCCTACTCTAATTTGAGTAAAATGTGATTATGATTTTTAAGTTATTAGTAACATCAACTTAATTAATCATTATCCTTCTTGATTCATATAACATCTCTACTCGTTATACATATACAACAACTCATACTTGTATTTATTTAGCCCGTATATAATAATCACCTAATTATATACTTAGAATTTATTGCAGCATTCACACACATACTGGAATACATAAAACACTAACATCCACCCGAGTAAAAGTACTCCCCGGATATAATTTCTCTAAAGTGCTAGTACACTAGGTATATTCACATATCCTAGTTATCCAAGTTAGAATCGCTCACTAACTTGGTTTAGTATACGATTGGAGGCGGTCATATTCCTTCCCGGGAAGTGAGATGCCCCTCACCCCCTGTAACGGACGCTATGACCAGGGAATCTACTCGCCCTACTCCTCAAGCTAGGGGATTCATCCACTGCGCGTAACCTCCCCCTATAGCAGTAGAGTATAATAATATCTAACCACTGATATTAAGGCATACACTATATATATACACAATCACACACCGTATATATATATACATATATAAAAATGTTCCAGCTACACCGTGTACTAAACCCGTGACACAAGCCTATTCCATTTTTATTATGAGGTTTTTACCCAACTTGAATCATTAATTAATTTGCACATTAATAATTTCAGTTACTTTTGATGTTGCCCTCACCATTTAATTGGACTCAATCTCATAGCCCGAATTAACCTCACCCGAGTCTAAATCCCGACTCTAAATTACTTAGTCCATTACTAAATGAAATAATATACTTCGATGTCGCTCAACCAATTTTGACGTAACACCCAATTTATACTCCCATCTTCTAATTAATTTCTCCACAATTAATCAGATTTAAATCATGCATTAATATTTTTCTCAATAATTAATCACATAACAACTTTTATATAAATCTCTCCCTATATAAACAAAACTGGGCGAACTGTCAGTTTCTGCCGACCGTCGATCGATCGACTTCATGGCGTCGATCGATCGATCGAACATGTACTCGTCTTCTTCGCGAAGACAGACAGCCATGGGCGAAAATCTGGAAGCCCTAATTTCCTTCTACACTGAAACTAAATCCTTTTTAGCATTTGTACGTATTAGGGATTTCCAGAACAGTCATCAACATCAATAATTCGTCCATTAACTCAAATTTCTAAATTTGGAGAAAGTTTCATCATAAACCCTAAGCCATTTATACCCCAAATCTCTTCATCAAATTCGTTCCCAAATATTCAGATATCATTCTACCAGATATGCATTAACCCACCATTATCAGATTTTACAAGAATCATCACTTAATTTCGTAAATCAGAATTGTTGTTTTCCAAAATCCCGTGTTCATCCCATTAACAACCAAAAACGAATTTCTACTTATTTACTACACATGAATATGAATCGAAAACAGATTTAATGCTATTGCAAGTTATCCACTTTCCTTAAGGTTCGTAGAGTCTGAATTGGAGCTAAATCCCAAGGTTGAAGATGACCTTTGTTGGCTCTCTTTTGGTCCCCAATTGGCTTGGCTGCTGCTAGGGTTTCCTAACCCTTTAGTGCCTCTTCTTAATTAAACACAGCCATCCTAAATCTTCCTTTTATCAGGTTAATAATTCAATTCATGTTTTTTGACTAATGGGCCAAGCCCAAGTGACCCAAATGCCCCCGAGTGGGCCCGGCTATGTCTAAAAACGTCCCGTGACCCGTTTACTACCCCCGGGTACACTTTTCCGACTATCTCGGCCCATCCGGACTCAACTGTACCCTCAGAATTTGCATCCGAATTAATTTATAAAATACTTATCACCCACCCAATATAGTCTATACCGACTTTTGGATGTGATAAGTACGTACCTCGTCATTAACACTCGAAATGACTTAAATAGGTTATTACTATACACTCAGTAATTTAATTTGCCTAAATATTAACCATTCACTCTCCGATTAATATTAAAATTTATTTTACCATAATTAATTCATTAAATCACAACACACTAGTAATTTGAATTTCCGAATTAATTAAATTCTAAATGTACTAAAACTACGGGGTGTTACATACTCCCCCCCTTATAAAGGAATTTCGTCCTCGAAATTAGATCGTACCTGCGTTGAAAAGTTCTGGATATTGTTCCCACATATCCTCCTCTCGCTCCCAGGTAGACTCGTCAGCATTGTGATGACCCCACTGTACTCTGACCAATGGAACAACCTTGGATCGTAATTTCCGCTCACTATGATCCAGAATTGCTACCGGCCTCTCCTTATACGAGATGTCTGGCTGTGAGTCGATCTCCTCGAGTGGAATGTGCCAAAAGGCTCTCTCGCTCCTTCGATATTTCTTCAGCGATGCCACATGGAATACATCGTGTATCCGCTGAAGATGTTTTGGTAACCCAAGCTTATACGCCACCGGTCCCACCCTCTCAATAATAGGGAAAGGTCCTACGTATCGCGGTGCTAAGTTACCCTTCTTGCCGAACCTCATCACCCCTTTCATAGGGGATACCCGGACTAACACCTGGTCCCCAACCTCTAGCTCCACATGTCTTCGAGAAGCATCAGCATAACTCGTCTGCCTGTCCTGATCTATTCGAATCCTTCCTCGAATCAACTCTATCTTGGCAGATGTCTCCTGGACAATCTCCGGCCCCAAGAGTTTGTTGTCCCCCACCTCTAACCAACAAGCGGGTGAACGACAAGGTCTCCCGTATAGTGCCTCAAATGGTGCCATTCCAATCGTGAATTGGTAAGAGTTGTTATACGCAAACTCTACCAAAGGAAGATATTTCTCCCACCCTCCCCCGAAGTCCAAAATGCACATTCTGAGCATGTCCTCCAGCATCTGATTAACTCTCTCAGTCTGTCCGTCAGTCTGTGGGTGATACGCTGTACTCAAGCGCAACTCCGTGCCCATTGCCTCCTGAAAGCTCTGCCAAAAGTGGGCAACAAAGATTTTGTCTCGGTCGGATACGATATTTATCGGCACTCCATGCAACTTAACAATCTCTGCTATGAATAGCTGTGCATAACGCATCGTCTCAAAGTCTGTGCGTACCGGCAAAAAGTGGGCTACCTTAGTCAACCGATCCACAATAACCCATATGGAGTTGTGACCCCTCTGCGATACCGGTAACCCTGTGATGAAGTCCATGGAGATGCTCTCCCACTTCCACACGGGAATGTCTAACGGCTGTAGCATCCCTGATGGTCTCTGGTGGTCAACTTTCACAAACTCCGCTATGTCCCGTTTCATCCCTGCCCACCAATACTGCCTCCTCATATCTTGGTACATTTTATCCCCACCGGGATGTACCACAAATTTCGAACCATGGGATTCTGTCATAATGGCGTGCTTCAAATCCTCATCCTCTGGCACCATTAACCTCCCATTAAAACGTAGGCCTCCTTCTGAGCTAATCGAGTAACCCTCCGCTCCCTCAGCTAACAACTGGCCCACCCTATTCCGACAATTTTGATCCTCTGCCTGAGCCTTCACAACCCGCATAATGATCTCGGGTGTGATGGACAAAGCCGACATGCAAGCCTTGGCTACGTCGTCCTCATATTGAAGCTCTCTCCACTTCGCTTTCCATACCTCCGATATCTCCCCAGTCGGCCTTCGGCTCAATGCGTCTGCTACTACATTGGCCTTACCAGGATGATACTGGATATCAAACTAGTAGTCCTTCACGAATTCTAGCCACCGCCTTTGTCTCATATTCAGATCCTTCTGTGTGAAGAGATACTGAAGTGACTTGTGATCCGTGAATAAAGTAAACTGCTCTCCTAGAAGATAATGCCTCCATATCCTCAAGGCAAAAACGACCGCTGCCAACTCTAGGTCGTGAGTGGGGTAATTCCTCTCGTGGGGCTTTAGCTTCCTGGAAGCATAAGCTATAGCCCTTTCCTCCTGCTGGAGCACACCCCCAAGACCCCGTAAGGATGCGTCTGTGTAAACCCGATACTCTAGCCCTCCCTTTGGCAATGCCAGCACGGGTGCAGATGTCAACTTGTCCTTTAGCTCGTCGAACGCTAATTGACAACTATCATCCCACTTGAAAGGTACCCCTTTCCGAGTCAGATTCGTCAAAGGTCCTGCAATCTTAGAGAATACTTTAATGAATCGCCTGTAGTAACCGGCCAAACCCAGAAAACTACGCACCTCGGTCGGTGTCGTGGGCTGTCCCCACTCCCTCACCGCCGACACCTTATCCGGATCCACTGCAATACCCTGATCTGACACGACGTGACCAAGAAACTGTAGCTGCTATAGCCAGAATCCACACTTCTCGAATTTGGCATAGAGCTGATGATCCCTCAGTGTCTGTAAAACCATGCGCAAATGTTCTGCGTGCTCCTCCTCGGTACACGAGCAGATTAGGATGTCATCAATGAACACGATGACAAACTGATCTAGATACTCCCTGAAAACCCTGTTCATGAGGTCCATGAACACTGCTGGTGCATTGGTGAGCCCGAGGGCATCACCCTGAACTCATACGATCCATACCGCGACAAGAAAGCGGTCTTAGGAACATCCTCAAAGTTCCTTACTATGGGAATAGAGTCTAAAGGGACTACCACAGTTTGTGAGGTTTCCTCCTCAATGTAATATTATTGAGTGTGCGACCCTCCCTCAGGAAGCGGCATTGCTATCAGGAACATCTCCTGTCCCGGAATGGAGAACACGATTGTCCTCACATAACCATCCACCGTAGCCCGGTAACCTGCCAACCAATCTATGCCCAAGATGACATCATACTCCTCCATATCTAACACTAAGAGGTCTGCTGCTAAAACTAAGCCTTCCAATCAAAATGTCCACTCCCCGACAAATCGAGCGAATCAAAGCCCCGCTGCCTACTGGTGATTCTACGCTCATATGGAGGCTACCCGCTGCCTCTAAATACCCATCCCGTTTAGCAAAATTAGATTTAATGAATGAATGCTCCCATGTTAAAATTATGCTACATACATGACCATGAATGAAAACATACCCTCAACTACTGGCGGCGCCTGCTGTGCCGGAGGATTGGGGACATTCCGGACATTATACACACGCCCGTAGTGTATCTGCCACTGATGCTTTGGGGTGGGTGGAGTTGGTGCGACCGGTGGTATTTGCCCCTGTTGCCCCTGATGGTTACCCTGCTGACGGCTTCTGCCCCTCTGCGGGCACTCCCTCTTGAAGTGTCCTGGCTGGCGACAGACATAACAGAGCTTCTGCACGTCTCCCTGTCGTTGGCCCTGACGTGGCTGGCCTTGCCGGCCTCCCCGAGTGTTCCCTTGGCCCTGACGGCCTTGAGGAACCTGCTGCTGCTGTTTAGGGTCTGGCTGTCCCTGCCTGGACCCCTGTCCTCCCGGTTGGAACCCACCAGGCTTAAATCTCTTTGCCTGATTCCCTTGCTGAATAAATTGTGGCTGAGTACTACTAGTGCAACCACCCGTAACCGCCTTTCCCTGATGGCTCGGTTCACCTGCTCTCTTATTCCCCTTCGTATGGGCACGATGATCCCGACAAAGTACGAGGGAGGCATTAACGACATCTGCATAAGTCATTAACGTCGAATTCCCAATCAAATGCTGCCTGATCCTCCAGGCTAAGCCATTCATGAACCTTCACCTCTTCCACTCCTCATTGCTCACCTCATTTGGTACAAAGCTTGCCAAACGGGTGAACTCTTCTCATAATCTGCCACTGACCGGTCACCCTGTATTAACTCCTGAACTTCCTTCGCATCTCCGCCTCTACCGCTGGTGGAACGTGGTTACGGTCGAACCGCACCCCGGATTCGGGTACCGCCATGAAATCTCGCTCTTCAGTGGTGGTCACTGACTCCCACCATTGTAGGGCTCCCTCCGACAGACGAAAGGAAGCAAGCTTCTGCTTCTGTACATCGGCACATTCCAGCATGCGCAGATGGCGCTGAATATTCTTCTTGCAGTCACAAGCCTCCACCACATCGATGCTCCCCTGAAACTCAGGTGGGTGACCCTTCTGAAAGGTCTCCCTAACTCGCTGCCAAGATGGTGGTCCTATTGGAGCCTGAACTGCTGGAGCCATTTGAGGCGGTGCCTGGGGCTATGGAAAATGAGCTGCCATAGCTTGCATCGCTGTCTCAACTTCCTGGGCCACTATCACTGCCACTTTAGTAGGAGAAATCAGCTCGGGTGGGGGTGGTGGTGGCGGTACCTGTGGCTCCTGACGAGCCTCCCTCACCTCATCTCTAGCCTCAGCCCTCTCCGCACTCTGTCTCTTTGGCGGCATATGAAATAGATTGAATTTTATAAGTACACAATTTATACAAAAATTACTAGCAGGAATACGATATCTCACAAGCGGAAAATATAATCAACAATCGTAATAATAGGGCTCTATAACAACCGAACACTACGCTAAAACGTAGAAAGCCGTACAGATCCTAAGGACACTAGAACCTGATGCTCTGATACCATCTGTGACACCCCGCCTAATTAATCCCGGGTGATCAGTCCTAAATCAAGTTAGAACAGGTTTCTCATTTGGTCCATTCTTAGCATCACTGTCGTTTTATTAAATTACTAACCACCTAAGTGAGAAAAATTAGACTGGTGCCAATTTTTTTTTTATCTTTCATAATAAAACAAAAAAAACCCATGCGGAAAATAAAACAATATAACAGTCACAGATAACTGAATTTCATCCACAAGTAAGAATATAATTGACCGAGTAAACCAACGGTCCAAATAACAAATCCCATAAAGACAAGAATAAAAATCCCAACAAGTCTAAAACAAATAAATGGAAAGTGAGCGACATGCTCGAATAACTAATAATGAGTCTCTACATTATGAATGAAAGAAAGAGGTGTCTATCAAAGGTCCCGCAACATCCACATGTGCTGCAGCAACGGATATCCTGGAATCGAGTCAAGTCTGGTATCCCTGTGGCTGGACACCTAAAAGGTTTTTAAAAAGTTTTTATAGCAAGGGTTGGTACCCAAAACATTTGAAAACATTTAGCAAATGATTAACTTGCAGTAATAATAAATATGCATGCTCTTCATATTAGTTAGTGTCGCACTCTCTTGAGAACTTCCTTGCCCCTCCTCTAATGTGCACCACTAACGCTTTAATTATCACCTAGTTATCTATCTCATGACTAGATAATTATTAAAGTCTCCTTATACTCCTCCCTACTCTAATTTGAGTAAAATGTTATTATGATTTTTAAGTTATTAGTAACATCAACTTAATTAATCATTATCCTTCTTGATTCATATAACATCTCTACTCATTATACATATACAACAACTCGTACGTGTATTTATTTAGCCCGTATATAATAATCACCTAATTATATACTTAGAATTTATTGCAGCATTCACACACATACTGGAATACATAAAACACTAACATCCATCCGAGTAAAAGTACTCCCCGGATATAATTTCTCTAAAGTGCTAGTACACTAGCTATATTAACATATCCTAGTTATCCAAGTTAGAATCGCTCACTAACTTGGTTTAGTATACGATTGGAGGCGGTCATATTCCTTCCCGGGAAGTGAGATGCCCCTCACCCCCTCTAACGGACGCTATGACCTGGGAATCTACTCGCCCTACTCCTCAAGCTAGGGGATTCATCCACTGCGCGTAACCTCCTCCTATAGCAGTAGAGTATAATAATATCTAACCACTGATATTAAGGCATACACTATATATATATACTATCACACACCGTATATATATATACATATATAAAAATGTTCCAGCTACACCGTGTACTAAACCCGTGACACAAGCCTATTCCATTTTTATTATGAGGTTTTTACCCAACTTGAATCATTAATTAATTTGCACATTAATAATTTCAGTTACTTTTGATGTTGCCCTCACCATTTAATTGGACTCAATCTCATAGCCCGAATTAACCTCACCCGAGTCTAAATCCCGACTCTAAATTACTTAGTCCATTACTAAATGAAATAATATACTTCGATGTCGCTCAACCAATTTTGACGTAACACCCAATTTCTACTCCCATCTTCTAATTAATTTCTCCACAATTAATCAGATTTAAATCATGCATTAATATTTTTCTCAATAATTAATCACATAACAACTTTTATATAAATCTCTCCCTATATAAACAAAACTGGGCGAACTGTCAGTTTCTGCCGACCGTCGATCAATCGACTTCATGGCGTCGATCGATCGATCGAACAGGTACTCATTTTCTTCGCGAAGACAGACAACCAGGGCGAAAATCTGCAAGCCCTAATTTCCTTCTACACTGAAACTAAATCCTTTTTAGCATTTGTACGTATTAAGGAACTCATTAGGGATTTCCAGAACAGGCATCAACATCAATAATTCGTCCATTAACTCAAATTTCTAAATTTGGAGAAAGTTTCATCATAAACCCTAAGCCATTTATACCCCAAATCTCATCATCAAATTCGTTCCCAAATATTCAGATATCATTCTACCAGATATGCATTAACCCACCATTATAAGATTTTACAAGAATCATCACTCAATTTCGTAAATCAGAATTGTTGTTTTCCAAAATCCCGTGTTCATCCCATTAACAACCAAAAACGAATTTCTACTTATTCACTACACATGAATATGAATCGAAAACAGATTTAATGCTATTGCAAGCTATCCACTTGCCTTAAGGTTCGTAGAGTCTGAATTGGAGCTAAATCCCAAGGTTGAAGATGACCTTTGTTGGCTCTCTTTTGGTCCCCAATTGGCTTGGCTGCTGCTAGGGTTTCCTAACCCTTTAGTGCCTCTTCTTAATTAAACACATCCATCCTAAATCTTCCTTTTATCAGGTTAATAATTCAATTCACGTTTTTTGACTAATGGGCCAAGCCCAAGTGACCCAAATGCCCCCGAGTGGGCCCGGCTATGTCTAAAAACGTCCCGTGACCCGTTTACTACCCCCGGGTACACTTTTCTGACTATCTCGGCCCATCCGGACTCAACTGTACCCTCAGAATTTGCATCCGAATTAATTTATAAAATACTTATCCCCCATCCAATATAGTCTATACCGACTTTCGGATGTGATAAGTACATACCTCGTCATTAACACTCGAAATGACTTAAATAGATTATTACTATACACTCAGTAATTTAATTTGCCTAAATATTAACCATTCACTCTTCGATTAATATTAAAATTTATTTTACCATAATTAATTCATTAAATCACAACACACTAGTAATTTGAATTTCCGAATTAATTAAATTCTAAATGTACTAAAAATACGGGGTGTTACATTGGATTGATTGGAGTTTAATGGACAAAATTTTAATCATAACTAATATTTTCTCTCTTAATCAAATTTTCATTTAATTTCAAATAAATAATTTTAAAATATTATAAATTAATCTCTAAATATGAAGAAGACTCAATTAAAATATGACACAATAAGATTTTTAGTTTATTTATCTAACACGATGTCGAAAAAATTAAATTAGAATATGACCATCATTTTTATTTACTAAACACAGACATGACCATTTAAAAATAACACGATACAACATCAATTCCTATTTTTTTAAACATGAGCATGAATCAAATAAAATGCAACACAATACGAAATATACGGTTTTTTATTTATCTAACACTGTTACAAACCAATTAAAACAGAACATGACCTTCACATTTTTGTACCTAACACAAACACGACCAATTAAAAATGAAACACGGTAACACAAATTCTTATTTTTATTTAGATAAGCACGAATCAATAAAAATACGACATAATACAAAATATATATTTTTTGCCTAAATAAGAGTTCCCATTATGCCATTTTTCATTTAGACAAGTTCGTGTTGTAGGCAACGGTGATTGTGGCCGGCGCAGATCCGCATCATTTAATGGATGTGGGATCGCGGGAGTGGCACTAATAAATCGATTTTAAAACAATTTTTTTATTTTGATAAAAACTGTATTTATTTATTTTCGATAAAGTTGTTCTTTTTTTCTCCCTAAAATCTTTTTTTTTGTGTTAAAACTAGTTTACGAAACGCTATTTTCTTTAAAAAAATCTATTATATTTGACAAAATTGTTTTTTGTTCATAAGAACGATTTTTGCTAAAAAAAAGTTTATCTTTTGTTTTTGTCATGTCTTGTCGTGTCGTGTCAGTTGCGATACACTAACATCACGTGTTACGATCTGCAAACATTAACCAGTGTCGCGATCGACACATAAATTGAGGTTGACATGTTTCAAACTTGTTTTTCTTGGGTCAAACTTTTTTTACTTTGATAAAAAACGTGTTTTTATGTTTCAGTCAAGATGTTTTTTTTTTGTTTAAGAACTATTTTTTGTGTTTAAACTAGTTAAAAAAATGTATTTTGCTGAAAATATTTTTTATTTATTTTTGTTTGGTTTTCGTTAAAACTGCATTTTCCTCTTTTTTTTAGAAGGCAACAACTATATATATTTTTAAAAAATGTATTGTGGCGATCGTGACACTGGTTATTATCGCTGGCGTGACCCCACGTTCATAAGACAATTACCAATCGCACACGTCATGTCAGCATATCTCAACCGACACATATGACAAGACACAACAAAAACAAAGAAAAAACATTTTTTTTAGCAAAAAGATGTTTGTAACAATAAAAAACAATTTTGACAGTAGCAGAAGATTTTTTTATCGAACAACTTTTAAAGAAGCAGTGAAAATCAAAATAAAAAAAGTTTTAAAACGGATTTGTGGCACCAACCCAGATCCATTAAATGATGCGAATCCGCGCTCGCTTTTTTATTTGGATCGTGATCTTGTTTATTAAAAACGAGATGATTCGTAATCGCATTGTGTAACTTTTTAATTGGTTTGTGTTAAGTAAAAAAAATGATTTCGTGTCTTGTCTTATCTAATATTAAAACATAATTTTAACATATGTTTTGTTACATATATTTATATATAACGTGTATTTATGATTTTTGATTGTACAGGTTTTTTTTAACTTGAAAGTTATATTTTACACACAAAAAAAAATGACCTGGATGTGTTTTTAACTACCAAATGGAAGTTGTTGTTTGGATAAACATCATCATCAGGCCACACAAGAAACATTTCTCTTGGTTTAGGCTTATTTACTTGCATGGGTACTTTCCAACTCAGTTAGCCACATCAGCCGGTGGGGGTATTCCGTTGCATTTAGCCGGTTCCTATAGCATTCCTCTTTTAAATCAAATAGGTCAAATGGATCTATCCATATATCATTGGAATACGGATATGAAGCTTCACTTTTCGATCATTTTTTATTCCATTATTTCCGTTGATCATGCCCAATTTTATAATTAGATCAAATTAAATGGGTGAGTTGGAAATTTAAAATAAGTACAATAATATTAATACTAAACAAATTCTGTTTGGGCTATCATAACTTATAGGTTCAGATAAATATATATGTGAAATTAGAGCCAAAAATATTATGAGCCTTTAGAAAACCAAAGGCTTTCAAAAATTGTTTTTTATTGTGTGTTTGTATGGTATTTTGAAAGAGCAATAACACATATTTCTTTAGCTTTACATAAATTTGAAACGAAATAAATTATTTTTTGATAGTTATGCTATGTCAGAAATATATTTTTTGATACAAAGCGATCATTCTGATATTTCCTTATTTCATATTTTTTCTATCTGATTAGTATAATTCAAGATAATGTGATATGATATGTTTCACATCTCCTTCATTTCATTTTGGGTAGTTTGATGAGATATTACACCCTTTCAAATTGTTGTTAGATGTTTGAAAACTAACTCCTTTACTTCTGACTTGTTGCTGAGATTAACTGAGAAATTATTGCGTGACACTTCATATTAAGGTGTTTTTGGAATGTTTTATAGTGTGGAACTTAAAACAAACGTGCACTAATTTTTATTATTTTGATGTGTGAACCATGTTGCCTTAATAGTAGGAGAAGCATATTGAGATACCACCCGTTCCCAAAACATTATCCTATCACTTTATTAACTGGTTTGGGTGGAGCCATGACCAAATCGGATTACTAATTAATGGATCTGCAACAGACGACAACTTATCGAATCAAGTTTTGATTAATTTTTTACTATAACTACATGATATGACACGTAAAAAAATGATATGAACATGGTCCAAAAAAAATACAAACCTGATAGGACATGATATGTAAAATACCGAAAGCTTAGTGAGTTTGGACTTAGTGAAGGTGATTTTGGCACGAATTTCCTAACAACGAGTCTAATTACTCTTTGTCGACGGTTTATTTTCCAAATATAATTCCTAACGAGTCTAAAAAATCAATTTTTGTAGTTGTCATATTCTTTTTGGCAAAAACAGTACATTTATACAAAACTAGCTGATATGTACATGTGGTATCTTTATTCAGAAGTCTCATACAAACAAGGTACATATTAAAACCCATGACTTTATGAAAGAGAAATATAACGCTCCCATTCTATATTGTATGAATTTAATGTTTGTTTATTGAGTCTCACTTCCAAAATACAGTAAAATATTATCTTCTTCGGCTTATTATACTTGTTGGTATCTTTTGGGGTTTAAGAATTTCATTAGTGTACATAGGATATTTCAATTTTATCTTCACGTATTTTCATAATGTAGACATAAATTTGTGCAAATATTTTTGGAAAAAAAATTAGTTGTAATTGAAATTTACCCTATAAGGAAAATAATAATTTGTGCACTTAGGGCACATATTTTGAGTCTCAAAATAGTAAATACTAGTATGCAGGCCACACGATGCGTAGCCAAGTTTATCAAATTCTAAGATTTAAATGAGATTTAATTCTGCTATAAAAACTAAAAAGCAATATCATTACAAAGTTTTTATAAGAAATTCAATGAACTGTTTAATATTAAAGAATATTTTAACCATGGCCATGAAAAAATGAAACTACATTTCTTCATATTTCCATCCGTGCATTGCGCCGGGTTTAAAACTAGTCGTTAGTAAATAGCGTCTAAAGTTAGTAAAACAGCTATAATGTCTTCATAATAAAAGTTATATTTAATCAATTGTCAAATAATATATGATTGAATTAATTAAAAAAATATATAATGCCCCTGATAAAAAAGAGTGCCCACTAAGATGTCTATAGTCATTCCCGCTTCAAAATAAAGCGATTTACTCAATTACGAATAACCTTTTGGCTTTCCAAATCTTACATTTCTCGCAAATGTTAACTTGTTGGTTTTCCACCCATATGCATTAAAGTTAAGAGAATGCAAAAGGTCTAACTATTTTGATATGTATTAAAGTTAAGATAATGCAAAAGGGTTAATTGTTTTTATAAATAAGCCTATGTGACAACCCGCTCTAAAGAATAATGGGTGGCCATCCCTATACTACATAAATCAGGTATCTCAGATGGTACAGCCTCAACATCAACAACTAAACACTATAATATAAGGCTAACTACCCGAAATCATAAAGTGCGAATTGCCAAAAATTTTAAACTTTTTATTTAACAACAACAACAAAACCAATAATGCACACAACCAACAATAAACATCTAACTATGATGAGTGAAATATGCATGCTCCAATAATATAAAAGAGTACAATATATTGTACAACATAATATCAACAATGAAATACCCGAATATGCTTTCGGGTAACAGACAATACAATCATCTGATAAATGAAATGTGAAAGTGTTAGTCTACAACACTTGAATACTAACTCAATACAACTGAATCCTAATGTAGATATACAAAGATAGGAATCGACTAAAGACAAGTGCTGTAACAGTCCGCTACTACCGCAGCTCCACAAATCCTGAATGGATGAAAATCAAAGGCGTCCTTGCGGAGGAACACCTAAAGTAATACAATATATATGCATGGAGGAGGAAAATATAAACGGGTCAGAACCCGAGTTTGAAAAACATTTTATAGCAAGTGTATTAAAATGCATAATAATTATAAATCCATTATTACATGATTTAGCTGGAATCGAACTCTTCATAATAATTCAACTCACCTCTCATCTAAAGCGCGCACTAAGCGTATTCAGGTGATCTCCAAAAGGATGTCCGATTCTAATTAGGTAGGAGGATTCAAACTTAAACCCAAATAAAGTATTTAAGTGAAACCATCTAACCTATCTCCCAATACATTTGTTCCCATAATTAAAAGTTATGAATGTTAACTTTAATGTACTCATTATAGTTATCTTTATAATGTTCATTTGTTGAACATATAAAGTTACATGATCCAATCATGTCCACATCATCACAATACATCAACAATCTCATTTAGTAGAATTTATATTCTAGTGATGCCCTTATTAGGCATGATACCATATATAATTATTATATGAGTTATTAGCATCAAGAGTTAAGGACTAAACTCCTCCCGATTCTCAACACGGCATTGCGTTTCATGCGCGGGACGTCTCGCCGAAGAGAAATCCAAACAAGGAACCCCCCCGTTACACTACTCCTGACCGTATCGATCCTCGGGGCTCATTATGCCCTCAATGCAAGATGCATGTAACCCAAATGATTATTGTCCAAATTTTAATTGATTAATATTCCCAATTCTCAACAGTACACGGCGTTTCATGCGTGGGACGTCTCGCCGAAGTGAAATCCACACAAGGAACCCCCCGTTACACTACTCCTGGCACTGTCGATTGTCGGGATAGGTGATATATATATAATTAATTATGAGCATTAAGGACTAAAATTATCCCCAAGTTCCAACATTACACTGTGGTTCGTGCGTGAGACGTCTCGCCGAAGCGAAATCCAAGGAACTCCCCCGATACACTAATTCTGGCAATGTAGGTCGTTGAGGTCCATTATGCCCTTGACACCCAAATACAAGCACAAACAATAATAACCATCCAACTGAGCTATAACTCGAAGGACGCAAGCTCACATGCTATCATCTTCCAGCAGCCCATATACGAAGCAAACTAGGGCCACCTGGTGGGGTTCAACGACACCCACCTCGTGATCTACTCACGCACACGACGTTCGGGAAGTGGTCATAGTTCCTAACCGGCAAGTGAGAGCGTCACATACCCCCGACCTCCCACCCCCAAAATAAATAAATATATATATCATAAATGTCATTTGCTGACCACAAAGGACGACTATGACCTGGGGAATATCAACACCCTGCGTTATTTGTCAGGATGCTCACCCTCTACGCACGAAACTTCCCAATGATAGCAAGGAGGGGGTATGCTTAACATGTATATACACCATCATATAAGGTATACATACATCCCACATAATAAAGATATACCATTATATAAGGTATACCTGAAACATCATATTCATGTTCATTATACGCTCTTAGGCACAATTTGATTAACATCGTTTGTTCAATATATCTCTCTCTATTGATACACTAACCGTCAATACTCCCACATTTACCCCACTTAGTATATGTTATACTAATTCTCGCTTGAAGCTCTCATGTCGCTTCTAGTATGAATTGTCTTTCAATTCTTTTAAGTTAAGGATATTCTATATCCTAATGCACCTCAATTAGCATTTCTCGTTGTATGAGATATCTCCCAAATCAATAATTAATAAGGATATTTCTATATCCATATGCACATCAAATAGCATTCATAATTCTCCATCCATGATAGGGTTCAATTTATTTATGAACCTTTAAAGTTATCCCAATTGGGATTGGATCCTAAGATCCGCCATCTCTAAGTCAACCTCATCTTCAAGTCGTGAAGTTGTTATCATCACCAAACAAACCTCAAATAAAAGTGGGCTTCCCCACTTAAAATATATCAAAGTCTCTAATCGGTGTTCCTCAGATTTAGTCAATATGACTCCAAAATTTCTTTTAGGGAAACTCGCTAAAAGTCTCCAAAACATGCTCCAAAATATCTCCTATAGAGATCCCCAATCGATAACCTCGAACAAAACGGGATGAAATTCTTTTCAGAAAATAATCCCTCAAAAGCCCTGTTTCCGAATCGATTCGGGCTTATAGCGAATCGATTCGGCCCAGCGAATCGATTCGGCCCGGAAGGCGAATCGATTCGGGTCATCAGACCTGGAACTCTGTCTCAGGCCGAATCGATTCGGCTGGTGTCCAAATCGATTCGGTCACTCAGACCTGGGCACCTGCATATTTCCGAATCGATTCGGTAGGAGGCCGAATCGATTCGGCCTACCTGGAGGCTCGAAAATGGCTACTTTTTAGTAAGCCAAAATACCCAAAAATCATTTTAATTGTTTTCTCTCCATTTTTCTTCAATCCAATCACAAATATAACATCAATATTCATCCTAGGATGCATATAAACTAGTTTCTATCCTCAAATCAAAGATCTACATATTAAATCTAAGATTATACCCAAAAGTTAGGTTTTGTAAAACTAAACCTAAATCCCAAAATATCAATCCATAAATCATCCAATAAATGGTACACAACAATTATTTAGCAAGTTTAATCACTTGCCTCGGGTTCGTAGGGTCTGAATCCGCCTTGAGATCGCGTATTGGCCGGAGAATCTCTACTTTTTCTCTCCTTTCTCCTTCCTTTTCTTCTTCTTTCTTCTTCTCTATTTCTTTCTTTCTATTTCTCTTTCTCTCTTATGGAGAAATATATCCCGTAGGCTTTTTAAGCCTTGCCTCTCAATGTACACATCTTTAAATGATAATACACACTTTAAATGACTCGGTGACTTTAATTCGAGTCAAACGGTCCTAATTTATTTCGGAACCCAAATAGACCCTAAGTACAGTGATTTCGACTTTCTCAACCCTTCCGGACACAATGGTACCCTCAGAATTTCCATTCGAGAAACTTTCTAACAACTCTAAATTTTGACCTCAATTGCCAATTTGCTTATTCTCCAATAAAATAATATTTATTTCCCCCAAAATAAAACAATTACTGTTCTGAAAGTCTTGGGTTGTTACAAACTTCCCCACTTACAAAAATTTCGTCCTCGAAATTTAGCTAAGCCTAATTCTCCCAAAGCTCAACTATTCCTAATCTACCCATTTACTCTAATCCTATCTCCAAACTTCTAACCTCCCACGACGAATTAATTTAATTATTTTATTTTAAGTAGATTATGAATTAAATAAAACCAATTTCCACAACAAGAGCGCCCATACAACCTTTAAATTTGAGATTTGTGCTCACGGCAATCATAATGAGGCTTTACTTGCCTCGAAAGTTCAACATTTCCAACAACATGAATAATACAAAAATTTTAGTAGAAAAAATTTGAATGGTCCAAAGAAGTAACTCCTCTCAATTCCTGACAATCGCCAATTTCGTGCGGGGGACGTCTCGCAAAAGCGAAATCCAAACAAGGAACCCTCCCAATACACTACTGTGTGGCGACGTCGGGGATTGAGAGTTTGTTAAATCCGGACTAGAGTTTGAAAACATTTTAGTGGAATTTTTTATTTTTTTTGAAAGGGCCCGAAGGCTGATAAAAGTTTTATTTTGAAAATATTTTATTTTGAAAACGGCTCATATATTATAATATAATGTGAAATGCCTTATGTCCAACACAAGGTCTTTATAGATCATCATCTATATAACATGTAGCTGAAAACTATTATCATATTCATGAGCTAATATTTTACCTGCGTCCCATCAAACCACAATCAAACTTACAAACATAAACAACATCTTACATCATTTCAATATATTGCCATTTATAAAGCACATCCATATCTGGAATTCAACAATTATAATAGTCTATCTTGACTATATAAAGAAAAGTAGATTTTATCATAACTACTTATCGTCATTACCATAACCATTCTTACATTTACCACAAGGTTTTTAAAGCTCTTTTTGAGCACCTTGCAAAATCCTCAATCCTTCTTACAAAATAATAGAATAAGAGCATATCTTGCTCAAAATTTCCCTTTTTAAGGACATTACATACATAATAGGGCTATATTTCTGCCCTTTCACAATATCTTACATACGATATCCCCAAAACTCATTTTAGTAATTATCATGTTTATAAAGGAAAATTAACTTACATTACCCATATCTAGTTCGATTACCCATCCTCATCAATGGGTTCCCAAACGAAATCCCCCGGTCTAAAGCGACCTCGAATCTGTTGTAGGGGTTGCACTTCCAAAATTTCATCAAATTGCGGTCCTTTACCTCTTTTAGGACAATCTCTCTTTTTATGGCCTATTTCTTTACAAAAGAAACACTTACCCATAAACCCTTTCTGCCCACTCGCATTACTGGCACTCTCTTTGCCAAACTTACCTGATGAACTCGAATCTCCAAAGTTCTTACTCTCTTGCGAACGAAAATGATATTCTCGACACTTTAATAGTGTTGCGTTTACTACCTCGAAAAAAGTCGTTAACTTAGAACTCTCTAACAAATGTTGTTGTATTTTCCAATCTAAACCTCGAACAAACTTCGATATACGTTTCTTTTCCGTATTTACCTCATTAGGTAGTAATCTCGCCCATAGAGAAAAATCTTCTTCATATTCTGCCACCGTCCTATTTCCTTGAAAAATCCCCATATTTTGAGTCGGGGAAGGTAAATACCTTCGATAAAAAATTTCCCAAAATGTTGCTATGGGTAAAGTATTTCTCTGTTCAGATGTGGTGACAGAATCCCACCACTGAAGAGCTGCACCCGATAACTTAAAGGTGACTAAAAATTATTTCTGCACCTCACTACACTCAACCATACGAAGATGCCTCTGCATACTATTCTTCCATTGACTTGCAGCCATTGCATCAACTCCCCCTGCAAACTCTGGAGGATGCCCCTTACTAAAATCTTCCTTCACTCTCTCCCGTAAGGACAATCCTAAATGGGGTGGGGCTGCTCGAGCGGCAGATTGCTGAGCCATCGTAGAAACGGCAGCAGTAACCGCTTGTGCCACAATATTGGTAACATCATCCATAGTCATGTTCCTTTGAGGCATTTGGGGTTGCCCTTTGTTTGCCATGATTGAACGACCTCCCTTCGGTGGCATCTGAAACAAGAACAATTGTATCAGAATGCCTTTCAAATATTTTCGATTCACAGAAAGATATGGACGTATGAATGTAATCGTCCTAACAATAAGGCTCTATATCAAGAACGCTTACGGAAGATCATAGTAACGCACACAGATCCTAAAGACACTAGAACCTGATGCTCTGATACCACCTGTGACAACCCGCTCTAAATAATAACGGGTGGCCAGCCCTACACTACATAAATCAGGTATCTCAGATTGTACAGTCTCAACATCAACAACTAAACACTACAATATAAGGCTAACTACCCGAAATCATAAAGTGCGAATTGCCAAAAATTTTAAACTTTTTATTTAACAACAACAACAAAACCAATAATGCAAACAACCAACAATAAACATCTAACTATGATGAGTGAAATGTGCATGCTCCAATAATATAAAAGAGTATAATACATTGTACAACAAAATATCAACAATCAAATACCCGAATATGCTGTCGGGTAACAGACAATAAAATCATTTGATAAATGAAATGTGAAAGTGTTAGTCTACAACACTTGAATACTAACTCAATACAACTGAATCTTAATCTAGATATACAAAGATATGAATCGACTAAAGACAAGTGCTGTAACAGTCCGCTACTAGCACAGCTCCACAAATCCTTGCGGAGGAACACCTGAAGTAATACAATATACATGCATGGAGGAGGAAAATATAAACGGGTCAGAGCCCGAGTTTTGAAAAACAGTTTATAGCAAGTGTATTGAAATGCATATTAATTATAAATTCATTATTACATGATGTAGTTGGAATCGAACACTCCATAAAAATTCAACTCACCTCTCATCTAAAGCGCGAACTAAGCGTATGCACGTGTCTCCAAAAGGATGTCCGATTCTAATTAGGTAAGAGGATTCTAACTTAAACCCAAATAAAGTATTTAAGTGAAACCATCTAAACTATCTCCCAATTCTACATTTATTTCTATACTTTAAGTTATATACATTATCTTTAATGCAATTTTTATAGTTATCTTTATAATGTTCATTTGTTGAACATATAAAGTTACATGATCCAATCATGTCCACATCAACAAAATACATCAACAATCTCACATACTAGAATTTATGTTCTAGTGATGCCCTTATAAGGCATGAAACCATATATAATTATTATATGAGTTATTAGTATCAAGCGTTGAGGACTAAACTCCTCCCGATTCTTAACACGGCGCTGCGTTTCGTGCGTGGGACTTCTCGCCGAGGCAAAATCCAAACAAGGAACCCCCCCGTTACACTACTCCTGACCGTATCGATCCTCGGGGCTCATTATTCCCTCAATGAAAGATGCATGTAACCCAAATGATTATTATCCAATTTTTAATTAATTAATAATCCCAATTCTCAATAGTACACAGCATTTCATGCGTGGGACGTCTCGCCGAAGCGAAATCCAAACAAGGAACCCTTGTTACCCTAGTCCTGGCACTGTCGATTGTCGGGATAGGTGATATATATAGAGAAATATGAGCATTAAGGACTAAAATTATCCCCAATTCCAACATTACACTGATGTTCGTGCGTGGGACGTCTCGCCAAAGCAAAATCAAAACAAGGAAACCCCCCGATACAGTAATCCTGGCAATGTAGGTTGTTGAGGTCCATTATGCCCTTAACCCTCAAATACAAGCACAAGCAATAATAACCATCCAACCGAGCTATAACTCGAAGGACGCATGCTCACATGCTATCATCTTCCAGCAGCCAATATACGTAGCAAACTGGGGCCACCTGGTGGGGTTCAACGACACCCACCTCGTGATCTACTCACGCACACGACGTCCGGGAAGCGGTCATAGTTCTTAACCGGCAAGTGAGAGCATCACATACCCCCGACCTCTCCCCCCTAAAATAAATAAATATATATATCATAAATGTCATTTGCTGACCACAAGGACGACTATGACCTGGGGAATATCCACATCCTGCTTTTCTAGTCAGAATGCTCACCCTCTACGCACGAAACTTCCCAATGATAGCAAGGAGGGGGGTATGCTTAACATGTATATACACCATCATATAAGGTATATATACATCCCACATAATAAAGATATACCATTATATAAGGTACACCTGCACATCATTTCCATATTCATTATATGCCCTTAGGCAAAATAGATTAATATCATTATTTACTATATCTCTCTCTTTTGATACAGTAACCGTCAAATCTCGCACAATAACCCCGCTTAGTATCTGCTACACTAATTCTCACTTGAAGCTCACATGACGCTTCTAATAATGAATTGTCTCAAATTTCAATTCATGTTAAGGATATTCTTGATCCTAATAAACCTCAATTTGCATACGCGGTTCTCCATCCATAATATAGTTCAATTTATTTTATGTACCTTTAAAGTTATCCCATTTGGGATTGGATCCTAAGATCCGACATCTCAAAGTTATTCTCATTCTCAGATCATGAAATTGTTATCATCACCAAATGAAAACCCAAATAAAAGTGGGCTTCCCCACTTAGTAAAATACCCAAAATCTCCAATCGGTACTCCTCAAATACTAATCTCGCTATTTAGAGGATTTTCCACCAAATTGATATACTCTTTTAGATTCTCACTTCTCAAAATCTATCACTAAGACTCCTCGACATTTTCATTTAGTCACTTATCACTACATCTCTTATTTCCCATATAAGAGAGATATCCCACCATCTCATTTATTTATCAATTAGCCCCATATATCGTCTTATGATTCTAAAGTCTATAATCCCCTTATATAATCACAAGACAGGGGACCGGTCGACCGGTGCCCAAACCGCGGTCGACCGTGTTTCTTAATTTCGCCTATAATTGAAGATAGTGTGCCTAATTCTGGAGGCGCGGTCGACCGGCCCTCTATACGCGGTCGACCGGCCATACCAGGTACCACGGCCAAACTCCATTTTTACACACTCCAACTTCTAAAAAACCCCCAACATAATTACATTTAACCACAAATCTTCAACCCAACCATATTCATAACGTTAATATACTTTCTAAAATACTTAAAAACTAATTTCAATCCTTAAATCCATTTTATACACTACAAATCTAAGGTTTTTCCCCCAAAAGTTAGGTTTTAACAATTTAAACCTAAAACCCAAAATTCAATCCACAAATCATGCAATAACTGGTACACAACAGTTATTTATCAAGTTTAATCACTTGCCTCGGGTTCGTAGGGTCTGAATCCGCCTTGAGATCGCGCATTGGCCGGGAATCTCCACTTTTCTCCTCTTTTCTTCTTCCTTTCTCCTTTTCTCTCTCTTTCTTTCTAGGGTTTTCCTCTTTCTCTTAAGTGAGAATTACTTCTCACGTGGGTTTTAAGCCTGAAATCCCAAAATACACATCTTTAAATGATAATACACACCTTAAATGACTCGGTGACTTTAATTCGAGTCAAACGGTCCTAATTTATTTCGGAACCCAAATAGACCCCAAGTATAGACATTTCGACTTTCTCGACCCTTCCGAACACAGTGGTACCCTCAGAATTTCCATTCGAAACACTTTCTAACAACTCTAAATTTTGACCTCAATTGCCGATTTGATTATTCTCCAATAAAATATTGTTTATTTCTCCCAAAATAAAATTATTATTGTTCAGAAAGTCTTGTCTTGTTACATATATGATTGAATTAATTAAAAAATTATATAACGCCCCTGATAAAAAAGAGTGCCCACTAAGACGTCTATAGTCATTCCCGCTTCAAAATAAAGCAATTTACTCAATTACGAATAACCTTTTGGCTTTCCAAATCTTACATTTCTCTCAAACATTAACTTGTTCGTTTTCCACCCATATGCATTAAAGTTAAGAGAATGCAAAAGGGCTAACTATTTTGATATGTATTAAAGTTAAGAGAATGCAAAAGGGCTAACTGTTTTTATAAATAAGCCTACGCACATCGATTCTACATATCCCTTTGGCCAACATTTTATTATTCTTCTTTGTGAGTTTAGAGAGCTTAGATGGAGAAAAACAACTATTTCCGTTAAAATGAGGTGAATGTGTCAAACTTCAAGATAGATGAGGAGGTCATGCCAAATGAAGGAGAAAATAATAATCTCAAAGAAACCAACCAAAATGAAGTTGTTATTGAGAATAAGGAACTCATGCCCACGTATGAGGAAAAATCTAAGATTGTGGCAAAAGAGGATGTGCATATTGAAAATAAAGAAAATGAAATCATTAAGAAAAAAGATGGTGTGCCTATAAAAAATGAGGGGTTGGTTATGGAGGAGAATGAAAAAAATTCTATGATTGGGAAAAAAGATGGCGCGACTGATAAAAAAGATGAATTGGCAGTGTCCAAAAATGAAGAAAATTTGAAGGTAGATGAAATGATTGGAAATGAAACTATGAAGAATGAGATCAAAGAGGAAAATGATGAATTGAATCTTAACAAAGAGGAACCCGTTGACGTCGGTATTTGAAGCGGCATGGGTGCTTCTATTATCCAAGCTAGATTATATATTTATATTTTATATATGAATAACGTGGTGGGAAATGTATTTGGGTTTGGTGTCAATGATTGAAATGGTGTTGGTGGGATAATAAGTTTTTGAAATGGGTAAGAGCATATTTGTATTTTTGGGAAATTTTTGTTTGGATGTGTTTGAATACATGGATGTTATGAATCTGTGTTCCCATTCTCTAATATTACATGAATTTACTACATGTTAATAACTTTCTCCCTGACTCAAGATTTATTTGGTTTGTATTTTTTAAGCTTTATTTCTTTGTTGGAAACTTTTTTTTAATAACGATGCAATCCGCGTGTAGTTATTCTTTTACTAATGTCTGAATTAAATTACGTAATGCAGAATTAATTTTTTTTCACAATCTACCTAGGAAAAAAATAGTTTTAAGATGAAATTTTATATTGTATAAAAAATATTTGTGATATTTTTCATTTAGAGAAATTGCTTTATGTACCGGCAAAAGCTTACCGCCTAACTCAACTGGCTGACATGGCATGCCACTTCAATTTAGAACAAGATGATTTGTCATAATAATTTATCTTCTTTATTTATCTTGTTGGATTGATTGGAGTTTGATGGAAAAAATTTTAATCATAACTAATATTTTGTCTGTTATTCTAATTTTCATTTTAATTTCAAATAAATAATTTTAAAATATTATAAATTAATTACTAAATATGAAGAAGACTCAATTAAAATACGACACAACAAGATTTTTATTTTATTTATCTAACACGATCTCGAACAAATTAAATTAGAATATGACCTTCATTTTTATTTACCAAACACAAACACGACCATTTAAAAATAACACGAGACAACATCAATTCCTATTTTTTTAAACATGAGCATGAATAAAATAAAATGCAACACAATATGAAATATACATTTTTTTTTATCTAACACTGTTACGAACCAAAATAAACAGAACATGACCTTCACATTTTTGTACATAACACTAACACGACCAATTAAAAATGAAACAAGGTAACACAAATTCTTATTTTTATTTAGATGAACACGAATCAATTAAAATACGACACAATACAAAATATATATTTTTTGCCTAAATAAGAGTTCCCATTATGCCATTTTTCATTTAGACATGTTCGTGTTGTAGGCAGCGGTTATTGTCGCCGGCGCGGATCCGCATCATTTAATGGATGTGGGATCGCGGTAGTGGCACTAACAAATCGATTTTAAAACATTTTTTTTATTTTGATAAAAATTGTTATTTATTTATTTTCGATAAAGTTGTTCATTTTTTCTCCCTAAAATCTATTTTTTGTGTTAAAACTGGTTTAAGAAACGCTATTTTCTTTAAAAAAATCTTTTATTTTTGTCAAAATTGTTTTTTATTCATAAGAACGATTTTTGCTAAAAAAAATGTTTTTCTTTTGTTTTTGTCATGTCGTGTCGTGTCATTTGTGTCAGTTGCGATACACTAACATCACGTGTTGCGATCCACAAACAATAACCAGTGTCGCGATTGACACATAAAAATTGATGTTGACATGTTTCAAACTTATTTTTCTTGGTTCAAAGTTTTTTTACTTTGACAAAAAATGTGTTTTTATGATTCGGTAAAGCTGTTTTTTTTATGGGTTAAGAACTATTTTTTGTGTTTAAACTAGTTAAAAAAATGTATTTTGCTGAAAATATTTTTTATTTATTTTTGTTTGGTTTTCGTTAAAACTGCATTTTCCACTTTTTTTAGAAGGCAACAACTATATGTATTTTTATAAAATGTATTGTGGTGATCGTGACACTGGTTAATATCGTTGGCGTGACCCCACGTTCATAAGACAATTACCAATCGAACACGTCATATGAGCATATCTCAACCGACACATATGACATGACACAACAAAAACAAAAGAAGACATATTTTATTTAGCAAAAAGATGTTTGTAACAATAAAAAACAATTTTGACGGAAGCAAAAGATTTTTTTATCAAACAACTTTTAAAAAACCAGTGATAATCAAAATAAAAAAAAAATTTAAATCGATTTGTGGCCCGAAACCAGATCCATTAAATGATGCGGATCCGCGTTCGCTTTTTTATTTTGACCGTGATCGTGTTTGTTAAAAACTAGATGATTCATAATCTCATTGTGTAACTTTTTAATTGGTTTGTGTAAGTAAAAAAAAAGATTTCGTGTCTTGTCTTATCTAGTTTTAAAACATAATTTTAACATATGTTTTGTTACATATATTTATATATAACATGCATTTATGATTTTTTATTGTACTGGTTTTTTTTAACTTGATAGTTATATTTTACAAACAAAAATTTAAAGACTTCGATGAGTTTTTAACTCCCAAATGGAAGTTGTTGTTTGGATAAACATCATCATCAGGCCACGCAAGAAACATTTCTCTTGGTTTAGGCTTATTTACTTGCATGGGTGCTTGCCAACTCAGTTAGCCACATCAGCCGGTGGGGGTATTCCGATGCATTTAGCCGGTTCCTATAGCATTCCTCTTTTTAATCAAATAGGTCAAATGGATCTACACATATATCATCGGAATACAGATATGAAGCTTCACTTTTCGATCATTTTTTATTCCATTATTTCCGTTGATCAAGCCCAATTTTATAATTAGATCAAATTAAATGGGTGAATTGGAAATTTAAAATAAGTACAATAATATTAATACTAAAGAAATTTTGTTTGGGCTATCATAACTTATAAGTTAAGATGACTATATATGTGAAATGAGACCCAAAAATATTATGAGCCTTAAGAAAACCAAAGTCTATCAAAAATTGTTTTTTATTTAGTGTTTGTATGGTATTTTGAAAGAGCAAAAACACATATTTCTTTAACTTTACATAAATTTGAAACAAAATAAATTGTTTTTTGATAGTTATGATATGTCACAAATATATTTTTTGATACAAAGCCATCATTCTGATATTTCCTTAATTCATACTTTTTCTATCTGATTAGTATAATTAAAGATAATGTGATATGATATGTGTAACTTCTCCTTCATTTCATTTTGGGTAGTTTGATGAGATATTACACCCTTTCAAATCGTTGTTAGATGTTTGAAAACTAACTCCTTTACTTCTGACTTGTTGCTGAGATTAACTGAGAAATTGTTGCGTCACACTTCATAATAAGGTGTTTTTGGAATGTTTTATAGTGTGGAACTTAAAACAAACGTACACTAATTTTTATTATTTTGATGTGTGAACCATGTTGCCTTAATAGTAGGAGAAGCATATTGAGCTACCACCCGTTCCCAAGATATTATCCTATCACCTATTTAACTGGTTTGGGTGGAGCCATGACCAAATCAGATTCCTAATTGATGGATTTGCAACAGACGACAACTTATCGAATCAAGTTTTGATTAATTTTTTACTATAACTATATGATATGACCCGTAACAAAATGATATGAACATGGTCCAAACAAAATACAAACCTGATAGGACATGATATGTAAAATGCCGAAGGCTTAGTGAGTTTGGACTTAGTGAAGGTGATTTTGACACGAATTTGCTAACAACGAGTCCAATTACTCTTTGTCGACTGTTTATTTTCCAAATATAACTCCTAACGAGTTTAAAAACTCAATTTTTGTAGTTGCCATTTTTTTTTTGACGAAAACAATACATTTATACGAAACTAGCTGACATGTACAAGTGGTATCTTTATTCACAAGTCTCATACAAACAAGGTACATATCAAAACCCATGACTTTATGAAAGAGAAATATAATGCTCCCATTCTATATTGTATGAATTTAATGTTTGTTTACTGAGTCTCACTTCCAAAATATAGTAAAATATTATCTTCTTCGGCTTATTATACTTGTTGGTATCTTTTGGGGTTTAAGAATTTCATTAGTGTACATAGGATATTTCAATTTGAGCTTCGCGTATTTTCATAATGTAGACATAAATTTGTCGTAATCTTTTTGGGAAAAAAATTAGTTGTAATTGAAATTTACCCTATAAGGAAAATAATAATTTGTGCACTTAGGGCACATATTTTGAGTCTCAAAATAGTAAATACTAGTATGCAGGCCACATGATGCGTAGCCAAGTTTATAAAATTCTAAGTTATAAATGAGATTTAATTCTTAAATAAAAACAAAAAAGCAATATCATTACAAAGTTTTTATAAGAAATTCAATGAATTGTTTAATATTAAAGAATATTTTAACCATGGCCATGAAAAAAATGAAACTACATTTCTTCATATTTCCATCCGTGCATCGCGCAGGGTTTAAAACTAGTCGTTAGTAAATAGCGTCTAAAGTTAGTAAAACAACTGTAATGTCTTCATAATAAAAGTTATATTTAATCAATTGTCAAATAATATATGATGGAATTAATTAAAAAAATATATAACACCCCTGATAAAAAAGAGTGCCCACTAAGACGTCTATAGTCATTCCCGCTTCAAAATAAAGCGATTTACTCAATTACGAATAACCTTTTGGCTTTCCAAATCTTACATTTCTCTCAAACGTTAACTTGTTGGTTTTCCACCCATATGCATTAAAGTTAAGAGAATGCAAAAGGGCTAACTATTTTTATATGTACTCAAGTTAGGAGAATGCAAAAGGGCTTACTGTTTTTATAAATAATCCTACGCACATCAATTCTACAAATCCCTTTGGCCAACATTTTATTATTGATTTTTTGTGAGTTTAGAGAGCTTAGATGAAGAAAAACAACTATTGCCGTTCAAATGAGGTGAATGTGTCAAACTTCAAGATAGATGAGGAGGTCATGCCAAAAGAAGGAGAAAATAAGAATCTCAAAGAAACCAACCAAAATGAAGTTGCTATTGAGAATAAGGAACTCAGGCCGTCGTACGAGGAAAAATCTAAGATTGAGGCAAAAGTGGATGTGCATATTGAAAATAAAGAAAATGAAATCATTGAGAAAAAAGATGGAGTGCCTATAAAAAATGAGGGGTTGGTTATGGAGAAGAATGAAAAAAATGCTATGATTGGGGAAAAAAATGGCGCCACTGATAAAAAAGATGAGTTGGCAGTGTCCAAAAATGAAGAAAATTTGAAGGTAGATGAAACGATTGGAAATTAAATTATGAAGAATGAGATCAAAGAGTAAAATGATGAATTGAATCTTAACAAAGAGGAACCCGTTGAAGTCGGTATTTGATGCGACATGGGTGCTTCTACTATCCAAGGCTAGCTTATATATTTATATTTTATATACGAATAAAGTGGTGGGAAATGCATTTGGGTTTGGTGTCAATGATTGAAATGGTGTTTGTGGGATAATAAGTTTTTGAAATGGGTAAGAGCATATTTGTATTTTTGGGCAATTTTTGTTTGGATCTGTTTCAATACATGGATGTTATGAATCTGTGTTCCCATTCTCTAATATTACATGAATTTACTACATGTTAATAACTTTCTCTCTGACTCAAGATTTATTTGGTTTGTATTTTTTAAGCTTTATGTCTTTGTTCGAAACTTTTTTTTAATAACGGTGCAATCTGCGTGTAATTATTCTTTTACTAATGTTTGAATTAAATTATGTAATCCAGAATTAATTTTTTTTCACAATCTCCCTAGGAAAAAATTAGTTTTGAGATGAAATTTTATATTGTATAAAAAATATTTGTGATATTTTTCATTTAGAGAAATTGCTTTATGTACCGGCAAAAGCTTACCGCCTAACTCAACTGGCTGACATGGCACGCCACTTCAATTTAGAACAAGATGATTTATCATAATAATTTATCTTCTTTATTTATCTTGTTGGATTGATTGGAGTTTAATGGACAAAATTTTAATCATAACAAAAATTTTCTCTGTTATTCTAATTTTCATTTTAATTCCGAATAAATAATTTTAAAATATTATAAATTATTCTCTAAATATGAAGAAGACTCAATTAAAATATGACACAATAAGATTTTTATTTTATTTCTCTGACACGATCTCGAACAAGTTAAATTAGAATATGACCTTCATTTTTATTTACCAAACACAAACACAACCATTTAAAAATAACACGAGACAACATCAATTCCTATTTTTTTAAACATGAGCATGAATCAAATAAATTGCAACACATTATGAAATATACATTTTTTATTTATCTAACACAGTGACGAACCAATTAAAACAGAACAAGACCTTCACATGTTTGTACCTAACACTAACACGACCAATTAAAAATGAAACAAGGTAACACAAATTCTTATTTTTATTTAGATGAGAACGAATCAATAAAAATACGACTTAATACAAAATATATATTTTTTTCCTAAATAAGAGTTCCCATTATGCCATTTTTCATTTAGACATGTTCGTGTTGTAGGCAGCGGTTATTGTCGCCGGCGCGGATCCGCATCATTTAATGGATGTGGGATCGCGGTAGTGGCACTAACAAATCGATTTTAAAACATTTTTTTATTTTGATAAAAATTGTTAGTTATTTATTTTCGGTAAAGTTGTTCTTTTTTTCTCCCTAAAATCTATTTGTTTTTTTAAAACTAGTTTAAGAAACGCTATTTTCTTTTAAAAAATCTTATATTTTTGTCAAAATTGATTTTTATTCATAAGATCGATTTTGCTAAAAAAATGTTTTTCTTTTGTTTTTATCATGTCGTGTCGTGTCGTGTCATTTGTGTCAGTTGCGATACACTAACATCACGTGTTGCGATCCGCAAACAATAACCACTGTCGCAACTGACACATAAAAATTGATGTTGACATGTTTCAAACTTGTTTTTCTTGGTTCAAACTTTTTTTACTTTGATAAAAAATGTGTTTTTATGTTTCGGTAAAGCTGTTTTTTTTTGGGTTAAGCACTATTTTTTGTGTTTAAACTAGTTAAAAAAATGTATTTTCCTGAAAATATTTTTTATTTATTTTTGTTTTGTTTTCGTTAAAACTGCATTTTCCACTTTTTATAGAAGGCAACAAATATATGTATTTTTATTAAATGTATTGTGGCGATCGTGACACTGGTTATTATCGCTGGCGTGACCCCACGTTCATAAGACAATTACCAATCGAACACGTCATATCAGCATATCTCAACTGACACATATGCCACGACACAACAAAAACAAAAGAATTTTTTTTTTTTTTAACAAAAAGATGTTTGTAACAGTAAAAAACAATTTTCACAGAAGAAAAAGATTTTTTTATCAAACAACTTTTAAAAAAGCTGTTGTAACAACCCTCGCTTTTGAGAACCCATTTTATGATTATTTACTATGTTGAGTAGTTGCGTATATATAATGCCGGATGTGGGTAAGTATTAATTTGATGAAATAAGTTAATATTTACTAATGAGTTGCATAATTACCATGCGGGTAAGTGATTATTACCATGTGGTGTTCTAATTTGTCATGTTAATTAAATGGCAATTTGAATTAAAATGGAACCGGAATTTAAAATGGTTTATAAAATCTCCAAATGATAATTTGGAGGGTGTAGTTAGTTCCGGGAGGTGGGAGACAGTCAAAATGTGTGCCATATTGTATTTTGAGATTTTGGGCACTTTTGACTGATTTTGGCATATTGCGTATTAGAAATTAACTATTGCGGTATTAGCACTTAAAGGTTGGAAACTTTAATCTAAAGCCACGTTTTAGTCTTTCCCCAAGTCTTTCATTTCCTCTTATTTGCCGTAAGTGTTCTAGCCCTAAGAGTGAGAGTGAGAGTGGAAGATTGGAGAGAAAGAGAGAGTTATTGAAGATTTGTGGTTGATCTTGCATTCTTCTTCAACTAAGACTGAAATTGAAGCCCCAAGGAAAGTTTTCTACTTGCTATTATATGGTTTAAGATGAATAATTAGTATGGGTAGTTATGTATAGTTTTGATGTAAAATAAATGTGGTTTGTGGTTGGATTTATGGGAATCAACATCTTTGATAGAGATTGATTGTTGTTTGAGGTAGAAAATTGTTGATGGGAACATTTATGATCTTTTAGTGTCATTAAATGTGGTTGGATGATTTTGGTTGGGAATTGATTTTTGGGTTTAGAAGAAGAAATAGGAAAGAGGTCTAGGTCTGCTATGGCCGGTCGACCGCGTCTCTCAGACCGGTCGATCGGGCCTTCGGAGGAGGGCACACTGATTTCCTTCAGAGGCATGAAATTAAGGGTGCAGTCGACCGCGAGTCCCCTACCGGTCGACCGGCTCGTCCGAAATGAGTTTTCTGCTTTTCAATATAGGCTAAATGTTGAGCCGCGGTCGACCGCGATCTTGGGATCGGTCGACCGGTCCCCTGTTTTCTTCCCCAAATTTCCTATTTTTTTTTTAAATCCCTTTCTTCCCCTAGGAACCTAGGACTCTTCTTGAATGAAGTAAACCTTGGCTTTAGAGTCCTAGTTGAGTTGGTTGTCACCCTAGAGTTGAATGGACTTCACTTGGGGTTAAGTCCGGGGGAGGGGTTGTCCTAAGTGATGTTAAGTCATCACTTTTCTTGGTTCATCCAAATCATATGGATGGGAGTTGTAGGCCCATACTCCGAGACTTTAGGGGCTTGAAATGAGGCATATAAGACCTTAAGCTCGGGAAACAAATATGATCCATTGGAGATTTATTCGAGGCATAACCTAAGTGGAAAATAAACAAAATATCTTAGGATCATGGTTTCAAACAAATGAAACAAGTTAATGTAATGAAAAGGAAAAGCATGGTTTTTATAGTAAATGCTAATTTACTTAAACACACCTCTCTAAATGCTATCATAAGGGAAGCTCGCGCATGAGGTGATGTTCCTTGACTAGTGAATGCAGGGAGACTATAGTCCTCGGCCATATGCGGGTTTATTATATGTATTTTTCTGCGCTAGTGAGGTAATTCAGGGTGTGGTTATGACTCACTCGCAGGCATATGGCCACTTCCCGACGTGCGTTAGGTACCCAGGCTGCCTTGTTTGATGGGCCCCTGGAAGATGATAGTCATTTAGGGGCGCGCCCAGTGGGGAAACTCGGAGGGGCGGTCTTAGAATCGTTATATGTATAAGAATATAACTTTTCTAAACTCAAGTGGGACTTGAGGGCTGTATACTTCCACTTTATGATAATTACATTCCTGCTAATGAATAGGAATTTGAATGAGATAAGAAAATAATTATAGTAATTCCTGTTAAGGAAATTGAAACTGGAATAAAGTGGAAATTGGTGAATATAAGCTTTTAATTTAATTAATGCATCATTTCTTTCTTTTGCATAGTTTATTTTAGTCATGTCATATCACTTGTCTTCTTATGATTCATGCTTAGGTTGTTAGACTCCTGATTTCCATTCCCATGATTAACTGCTCATATCTGGCATGCTTTTTGATCATCTGGGAACTATATATAAATCGGGTCCTGACCCGTTCGTTTTCTTCTATGTTGTGCTTGTTATTGTATCTGCCCAGGTGCTCTTCCGCAAGGACGCCCGTGTTGATATTCCTACTCTTTTGCTTTTAAGGAGCTGTATGAAATTGCGGATATTACAGGATGTTTTGTTAGACGCCATCATTCTTTTGATATCTAGTTATGATCGGGTCTGTCACTCGGGCGAGTGGCCCAAACTTGTAATTGTATAATGAATGTAAAACATAACATCTAACTGTGGTATTTACTTTTGTGTAGCTGTGGACCGACAACATATTCGGTTCTCCCATTGTACATAGTTGTTTTAAACTTATGTTATCTTAAGTTAACTTCTACATCACATAAATTTATTTTGACAACCCGTTTTCTGAATTAATGGGTGGTTTTCTCGGTTACTATATTTGGGGTGCTGAGAATGATTTCCGTCCATGATTACCGTATATGTCAGAGTACCGGGCTGGCCACCCCTTATTCCGGAGTGCGGGTTGTCACAGCTGTGACAATCAAAATAAAAATAAAAATTTAAATCGATTTGTGGCGCGAAACCAGATCCATTAAATGATGCGGATCCGCGCTCGCTTTTTTATTTGGATCGTGATCGTGTTTGTTAAAAACTAGATGTTTCATAATCGCTGTGTAACTTTTTAATTGGTTTGTGTTAAGTAAAAAAATGATTTCGTGTCTTGTCTAATCTAATTTTAAAACATAATTTTAACATATGTTTTGTTACAAATATTTATATATAACGTGTATTTATGATTTTTGATTGTACTGTTTTTTTTTAACTTGATAGTTATATTTTACAAACAAAAAATTAATGACTTGGATGAGTTTTTAACTCCCAAATGGAAGTTGTTGTTTTGATAAACATCATCATCAGGCCACGCAAGAAACTTTTATCTTTGTTTAGGCCTATTTACTTGCATGGGTGCTTGCCAACTCAGTTAGCCACATCAGCCGGTGGGGGTATTCTGATGCATTTAGCCGGTTCCTATAGAATTTTTTTTTTTAATCAAATAGGTCAAATGGATCTATCCATATATCATTGGAATACAGATATGAAGCTTCACTTTTCGATCATTTTTTATTCCATTATTTCCGTTGATCAAGCCCAATTTTATAATTAGATCAAATTAAATGGGTGAATTGGAAATTTGAAATAAGTACAATAATATTAATACTAAACAAATTGTGTTTGGGATATCATAACTTATAAGTTAAGATAAATATATATGTGAAATTAGAGCCAAAAATATTATGAGCCTTAAGAAAACCAAAGGCTGTCAAAAATTGTTTTTTATTGTGTGTTTGTATGGTATTTTGAAAGATCAATAACACATATTTCTTTAACTTTACATAAATTCGAAACAAAATAAATTGCTTTTTGATAGTTATGCTATGTCACAAATATATTTTTTGATACAAAGCCATCATTCTGATATTTCCTTAATTCATATTTTTTCAATCTAATTAGTATAATTAGAGATAATGTGATATGATATGTGTAACTTCTCCTTCATTTCATTTTGGGTTGTTTTTGTAACAACCCGCCTAAAGGGATACCGGGCGATCACTCTTATATCAAATTAAAACAGGAGTCACATATGGATCATTCTTAGCATCACAGTCGAAAACCCATTTAATTACTAATATCCTATTAGGCGAGCGTTAAAATTTTACTTAACTACTCTTTTCAAGCGAAGATAAATAAAACATCCACACAGTTTATACGTAAATGAAACTGAAATGAAATAAAATAACCGAACACTCGGTTCAAATTATACAACCATATCAAATGACGTGCAAAGAATAAATAAAAACAGTTGAACCATTAGCCCGAATATTTACACAATACCTACTATCTAGATTACAAGGATAGAAGCGTCTATCGAAAACCTGCACGCATCCACAGCTGCTGTAGCAGACGTGTAACTCGAAGGAAGTGTCATCCAGGCGTCCCTGTGTCTGGACACCTATATATATATAATATAACAAGAAAAGAAAAGTACGGATCAGAGCCCGAATTTGAAAATATTTTTCAAGTGCAAAAATGCTTTACTTTAGAAAAATAGTTTTATCTGATATTTAAATTGGTATCGCACTCCCATGAGATACCCCTCACCTCTCCTCTAATAGTGCACAGCTAACGCACCCTAACAACACATCATAGTCAAGCTACCCCGCCTAACTAGTCTAATCACCCAGCTACTATCTACCCTAGATAGTCCAAGTGCTAAGGGCTAAACTTCCCTCCATTCTCAACACCACACTGAGTTCGTGCGTGGGGTATCTCGCAAAGCGAAATCCAAACAAGGAACCCCCCCGATACACAACAACTTAGCAGGGTTAATGGTAGAGATCCATTCGTCCCGTAGCACCCATCTAAAGTACAAATATATACATATGTATATATACATGCCACATTCAATTATTATATACGTTTTACCATATACATTCAGATAATATCTCCCGGACTGGGGTTTACCAATTTTAATTTCATCTTTATAATACACATCCGGATCTACCTCCCGGACTGAGGTGTATTCTATACTCATGTCAAAACTTTCTATTTCCCTTCTTAAATCTAGGAAATATATTTAAAAGCCAATTCATTAACATGAATTGTTTTACCATATCGTATACCTTTTTAAAAGCCAATTTTATTATCATAAAAATGGTTTTCCATTTTAAATCATCCCATTTCCCTTTTTACACTCAAGAAATGTACCCAAATCCATTTTCATTATCATGAAAATGCTTTGATCATATCATATGCTTCCACATCCCTTCTTCCATCCGGGAGTGTTACCAAAGCCAAAATCCTTATCCCAATTCTCTTTTTATACTCAGGAAATGTAAATTAAAGCCAATTATTATCATAATTTGCTTTAATAAAACTAAGACCGCCGCTCCGGGTTTCCCCACTGGACGCGCCCCTAAATGGCTATCATCTTCCAGAGCCTATCTATACAAGACAACATGGGAACCTACCAACATCGGGAAGCGGCCATATGCCTGCGAGATAGTCATGACCACACCCAGAATCACCTAACCAGCGCATTACAAATAATCGCTCATATGGCCTATAGGACTATATCCACCCTGCATTCATTACCCTGGGGGCTTCACCTCACTTGCGCAACATCCCTTATGATAGCGATTTAGGGGGGGGGGGGTGTAATCCATATTTTATTAATTATGAAAATCTTTTCTTTTCCATTTTGAAAATATTCATTTTTATATTTTCAAAATCATTTAGGTCATATCATATATATACATTAATCACATAGTATGTATATATACCATATATTCCTCCCTGAATATTTAAGAATGGCCATATTTGCCAAACCATCTATCGATGATCATTAATCCCAAAGATGACTTCAAGTAATCATAATCATGCATTCATATAAGCATGATACTAAACCTAAAGTATTTCCTTACTTTCATAACTAATAAATATCTTAATCATCTTTATGGACATTATTGGATGTATCCAATTTTACCAATTCACTCTAAGTGAATATACATATATCTACATCCCCAAATTATCCTAATTATCTCTTAGGATACACTTAACAGTAATCGATATAATCATGCTTTCTATATGCATAATTATATAGGCCTATATCCCTACTAGAACTGTCCTCGGGATTTATCTCACCCGAACAACCTTAAATATAGTCGGTTAGGATTTCATTTCCATGAACCCAAAGACTACACTTAGACCAATTAATCATTTAGGGGTCCCCACCCTATTTTAGGAATCCCAACATCTTAACTCATGGATTATGATATTTTCCTCGAAAATATCGTTTAAGGGGTATACATTAAAACCCTCACCCTAGCCTCCTAAATCCCCTTAATTAAAGGACAATATAGTCCTAAAAGGCCCAATGTTTTATTGCATAATTAACCTCAAAACAAGATGAATTGGAATCTAACCCATCCAAAACATCATAGAAAAATTTTCATCTTTAAGCAGGGGTCGATCGATCGACCCTTGGCCGTCGATCGATCGATTGCTCGATCGATCGAGCCCCCATGGCAGGCAGCTTCTTCCCTGAGAAGCTGTTTCAGCCAGTAAAGATTCTACCATGCTTTTGTAGTCTCACCCAACGACCTACAACCTCAACCAACTACAAATACACATATATTAAGGGTTCTAAACGTCCTAGAACCCTAAACCACCAATTAATTTCTAAATTTCTCCAATTATCAAATTTTAGGGGTTTATTCGCTTTAACTTTTGAAAACTCGTTTTATCCACGAAAACCCAACCCAAAATCGTTAGGGTTTGTTATACCAACAATGATATGAGATATTTATGCTTAAAAATAAATAAAGTAAGTAAACACTTGCCTCGTGGATAAAATCCGACGTTCTCGAGCCGAATCCCCGCGGAGGCTGGTCGGAATCTCCCCCTTTTCTCCTCTTTTATTCCTCCTCTATCTCTTCTCTCTCTTTTCTCTTCTTTCTTTCTTCTTTTCTCCCTATACCCTTCTTTATATAAGAAGAAAAAGGGTTATACCCCTTAAAACCCAAAAACGACTCGTTTACCCAATTACGAGTTACTTTTACCTCTAAAATTACCCGAAAATCATTTTTGACAATCAGACACTCTTTTCCGACTATTTCGGACATTCTGAGACTCATGGCGCAGTCAAAATTTTCATCCGAGGTACTTGACCGCAAATCACTATTTCAACCCAAAATAACTTTATGCAGGTTTTCTAATTAAAATCTTACCTCGTGTCGATTTACTCAACGACGACATATGATTAAAATATTTTGACCTATGTAGTCCCAAAAATAATCACAACATCCTTCGAAAATCATTTAATCCTCGAAAATCTCAAAAATTACTATTTAGGGAAATTTCCCAAATTCTAATTAATAGTTAATTATGGAATTTAATGATCTCCAAAAAGGGCGGGTTGTTACATACTCCCCCCAAACAATGGAATTTTGTCCTCGAAATTCAGGCATAACCTACACCACCAAATCCTAGAATTGCTCCAAATCTTAATATCTTAATGGAAACGATACTAACCCCATGGTTACCAACCATATACCACACTGCCACCAGGGACATAAAGTGACTCCAATAGCATCACATAGCACTCATCATTACTAATGCCTCACAACATATATTTTAACTTTATATACTACGCCCCTTCTATTTCAGGTGGTATATAAACCAACTTACTAAGGTGCCCATACAACTTTCTAACCTGGGCACAGCAGCACATTCATAGCGAATGTCTGACACGTAACACTCTCTCCCATTAAGGGTCTCCTTTCCTCTGTGTAATACTCACCTATGTGTCCTCTGAACCCACGAAATTTCATTCTCCTAAACTGGGTGCCACTAACTCTAATAAAAATACTAAGGTCTAAGCGTTACTCTAACTACGCGAAACGAGTGTAATCCTAAGTATATCCCCAGTGCCCAAGGCCTCTCTCAACTTCCGACATTTGCTCGGTTTCGTGCATGGGACGTCTCACCGAAGCGAAATACAAACAGGGAACCCTCCCGTTACACTACTCCCTAGCGTAGTCAGTCATAGAGATATAGCGACCTAAGGCACACCAACGGGACGTCCTAAATCCTACTTACGCTAACCTATGGATGTGTTTCTACTATCTTATCCTTCCGCCCATACGGAAGGAAACCTAATCAATCGAAGTGCCCACTTTCTGTAGAAAGTGTAACAAATATTATACCCAAAATTTATCTTCTAAATATCTTCCTTTTTATTAAGGCTAGTTATTATCTTCAAATCAATTTCTCTAAGTCCAACCTCACCCACCCACTTGTGGCGAGGGGACCACTTTAGTGCTTTTCCATAGAACCATATCTCCATAAGTAAATCATCATCATGTGGGTCATAGCCTATAGTAGTTCATCAACACTATAAGACCTTTTCCACAAAACCATCTTCCTTGCATCCTATAACAGTTCCCCACTCCCGACGCCGTTAAGAGTCATGTGTGGAGTGTCTCGCAAAGCGAAATCCAAATAAGGAACCCCTCCACACATTGACACTTGACTTCGTTGGTTATGGAGTTACATTATTTCAACATGCAACCGGGATATCCCTATCCCCTAATCCAATAAAAAGGTGGTCTTAACTCCTATCTCTAACTAAAATTCATACCACCCTGCGCTCGCACTCAATTTAAGTCCTTGCGCAATCAATAATGATCTTAATCTTACAGTTCAACAATAATCCCGTGGGCCTTAAATCATAACGATAAGGTCGCCAGACACTCACAACATAAAAATAGAGCCTCTGCTCATCGAGGTTCCATTTACCGATATCAATAAAGGCGTACTCAACCGGTATCCAGGAGAGATATCGCAACAACAACCTGTTCCCTCCAGGAACTATGGACACGATAGTCTTGCCATCATTAGCCTGCTATCGTTCCGATAATACCATAATCTTGTACAATATATACAAAATATAAACACCCGCCTCTATGACGAGCGAAAGAAAATAAAATTCGGCTACCACGGAAAACTCGTAAGCCTACATTATTATGTTATCGAGACCGACGCAACTCAATTTACACACACGAGTCTAAGGCCAACAAACACCACAACTTCATCTCGCCACACTTCTTACTAGAATTTCTTACTCTAGGCCCCGTCTGGGCACCCTAACCTTGTCCTTTATTCCTACCGGGAAGTGCTAACCGTGTGGCTCGCACTCCACATTACCATTTCAACCAGTGGTCTTCCTGACCATGATAAAGTTGTCAACACCATCAGACTCTATAACCTTACTCCTTACAATCACCTTACTAATCCTCTTAACTTCTTCATTAAAAGGAAACTCCACTACCGGTTCCAACAAATCTCCCCATGTGGATGTCCACTCAGGTGCACCTGAACACACCCACATTCTCCCTACAAGTGAAAATTGTCCTTAAATTTTCACATTTGGGTATTTCCATACCCTACTCTTAAGCCGAAATTCCCGAGCCTTCTACTTCCACTAGGTAGTGCCACTCTCACTTAGCACAACCCCAATTTTAATGTACGGTCCCTATCAAAGTCCTTTTTTCGAACCCTTATCTCCACGAGGTAGTTCAACCTGAGTACCACGTTCTACCATGGAAGTACTTGTATGCTCATAACCTATACTTTAGTAGTCGTTGCAACAATCCTTAATAATTGCCATAAGGGGAGTGACCTCTACGGTGGTCCTAATCCCCCGACTTCTACCAGTTGCCCCAGCTAAGCCTTGCCTCCTGCTGTCCTCCCCGAGGCCCTCCTTGGTCGTCCTTCTAGGATAGGCACACGATCCTAGAACGAGCACGCAAAGGATTACTATAAACCTTATGCTATGGTGCTATGGCAGTAGAATGAAGTCTCACAAGAGAAATCAACAATCCTAATCCTAGGGCTCTATATCAAATCGAGAGCAACGCTGAAAGCGTAGTACGTCCGCACAGATTCCTAAGGACGCTAGAACCTGATGCTCTGATACCATCTGTAACAAACCGCCTAACGGGATACCGAGCGATCACTCCTATATCAAATTAAAACAGGAGTCACATATGGATCATTTTTATCATCACTGTCGAAAATCCATTTAATTACTAATATCCTATTAGGCGAGCGTTAAAATTTTACTTAACTACTCTTTTTAAGCGAAGATAATTAAAACATCTACACAGTTTATACGTAAATGAAACTGAAATGAAATAAAATAACCGAACACTCAGTTCAAATTATACAACCATATCGAATGATGTTTAAAGAATAGATAAAAATAGTTGGACCATTGGCCCGAATATTTACACAATACCTCCCATCTAGATTATAAGGATAGAAGCATCTATTGAAAACCTGCACGCATCCATAGCTGCTGCAGCAGACGTCTGACTCGAAGGAAGTGTCATAAAGGTGTCCCTGTGTCTGGACACCTATATATATATAATATAACTAGAAAAGAAATGTAGATAAACGGGTCAGAGCCCGAATTTGAAAATATTTTGCAAGTGCATAAATGCTTTACTTTTGAAAAATAGTTTTATCTCATATTTAAATTGGTATCGCACTCCCATGAGATACCCCTCACCTCTCCTATAATAGTGCACACCTAACGCACCCTAACCACACATCCTAGTCAAGCTACCCCGCCTAACTAGTCTAATCACCCAGCTACTATCTACCCTAGATAGTCCAAGTGCTAAGGGCTAAACTTCCCTCCATTCTCAACACCACACTGAGTTCGTGCATGGGGTGTCTCGCAAAGCGAATTCCAAACAAGGAACCCCCCCGATACACAACTACTCGGCAGGGGTAACGGTAGAGATCCATTAGGCCCGTAGCACCCATCTAAAGTACAAATATATACATATGTATATATACATGCCACATTCAATTATTATATACGTTTTACCATATGCATTCGGATAATATCTCCCGGACTGAGGTTTACCAATTTTAATTTTATCTTTATAATACACATCCAGATCTACCTCCCGGACTGAGGTGTATTCTATACTCATGTCAAAACTTTCTATTTCCATTCTTAAATCTAGGAAATATATTTAAAAGCCAATTCATTAGCATGAATTGCTTTACCATATCGTATACCTTTTTAAAAGCCAGTTTTATTATCACAAAAATACTTTTCCGTTTTAAATCATCCCATTTCCCTTTTTACACTCATGAAATGTACCCAAAGCCATTTTCATTATCATGAAAATGCTTTGATCATGTAATATGCTTCCACATCCCTTCTTCCATCCGGGAGTGTTACCAAAGCCAAAATCTTTATCCCATTTCCCTTTTTATACTCAGGAAATGTAAATTAAAGCCAATTTATTATCATAAATTGCTTTAATAAAACTAAGACCACCCCTACGGGTTTCCCCACTGGACGCGCCCCTAAATGGCTCTCATCTTCCAGGGCCTATCTATAGAAGACAACCTGGGAACCTACCAACGTCGGGAAGCGGCCATATGCCTGCGGGATAGTCATGACCACACCAGAATTACCTAACCAGCGCAGTACAAATAATCGCTCATATGGCCTATAGGACTATATCCACCCTGCATTCATTAGCCAGGGGGCTTCACCTCACGCTCGCAACTCCCCTTATGACAGTGATTTAGGGAGGTGTGTAATCCATATTTTATTAATTATGAAAATCTTTTCTTTTCCATTTTCAAAATATTCATTTTTATATTTTCAAAATCATTTACGTCATATCATATATATACTTTAATAGCATAGTATATACATATACCATACATTCCTCCCTGAATATATAAGAATGGCCATATTTTCCAAACCATCTGTCGATGATCATTAATCCCAAAGATTCCCTCAAGGAATCATAATCATGCATTCATATAAGCATGACACTAAACCTAAAGTATTTCCTTACTTTCAAAACTAATAAATACCTTAATCATCTTTAAGGACTTTATTGGATGTCTCCAATTTTACCAATTCACTCTAAGTGAATATACATATATCTACATCCCCAAATTATCCTAATTATCTCCTAGGATACACTTAACGGTAATAGATATAATTATGCTTTCGATACGCATAATTATATAGGCCTATATGCCTACTAGAAATGTCCTCGGAATTTATCTCACCCGAACAACCTTAAATATAGTGGGTTAGGGATTTCATTTCCATGAACCCAAAGACTACACGTAGACCAATTAATCATTTAGGGGTCCCCACCCCTATTTTAGGAATCCCAACATCTTAACTCATCAATTATTCTATTTTCCTCTAAAATATCGTTTAAGGGTTATACATTAAAACCCTCACCCTAGCCTCCTAAATCCCCTTAATTAAAGGACCATACAGTCCTAAAAGGCCCTTTGTTTTATCCCATAATTAACCTCGAAACAAGATGAATTGGAATCTAACCCATCCGAAACGTCCTAGAAAAATTGTTCTCTTTCAACAGGGGTCCATCGATCGACCCTTGGCCGTCGATTGATCGATGGCTCGATCGATCGAGCCCCCATGATCGATCGATCGATCATGGCGAGAAGCTTCTTCCCCGAGAAGCTGTTTCATCCATTAAAGCTTCTACCATGCTTTTGTCGCCTCACCCAACGATCCACAACCTCAACCTACTACAAATACACATATATTAAGGGTTCTAAACATCCTAGAACCCTAAACTACCAATTAATTTCTAAATTTCTCCAATTATCAAATTTTAGGGGTTTATTCATTTTAACTTCCGAAAACCCATTTTATCAACGAAAACCCAACCCAAAATTGTTAGGGTTTGTTATACCAACAATGATATGAGATATTTATGCTTAAAAATAAATAAAGCAAGTAAACACTTGCCTCGTGGATAAAATCTGACGTTCTCGAGCTGAATCCCCGCGTAGGCTCGTCCGAATCTCCCCCTTTTCTCCTCTTTTATTCCTCCTCTCTCTCTTCTCTCTCTTTTCTCTTCTTTCTTTCTTATTTTCTCCCTATCCCACTCTTTATATAAGAAGAAAAAGGGTTATACCCCTTAAAACCCAAAAACGACTCGTCTACCCAATTATGAGTTACTTTTACCTCTAAAATTACCCGAAACTCATTTTTGACAATCAGACACCCTTTTTCGACTATCTCGGACATTCTGAGACTCATAGCGCAGCCGAAATTTTCATCCGAGGTACTTGACCGCAAATCACTATTTCAACCCAAAATAACTTTATGCGGGTTTTCTAATTAAAATCTTACCTCGTGTTGCTTTACTCAACGGAGAAATATAATTAAAATATTTCGACCAATATAGTCCCAAAAATAATCACAACATCATTCGAAAATCATTTAATCCTCGAATATCCCAAAAAATACTATTTAGGGAAATTTCCCAAATTCCAATTTATAATTAATTATGGAATTTAATCGTCTCCAAAAAGTAAGGGTTGTTACAGTTTGATGAGATATTACCCCCTTTCAAATTGTTGTTAGATGTTTGAAAACTAACTCCTTTACTTCTGACATGTTGCTGAGATTAACTGAGAAATTGTTGCGTCACACTTCATATTAAGGTGTTTTTGAAATGTTTTATAGTGTGGAAGTTAAAACAAATGTACACTAATTTTTATTATTTTGATGTGTGAACCAAGTTGCCTTGATAGTAGGAGGAGCATATTGAGATACCACCCGTTCCCAAGACATTGTCCTATAACCTTTTTAACCGGTTTGGGTGGAGCCATGACCAAATCGAATTCCTAATTGATGGATCAGCATCAGACGATAACTTATCAAATCAAGCTTTGATTAATTTTTTACTGTAACTACATGATATGACCCATAACAAAATGACATGAACATGGTCCAAACAAAATACAAGCCTAATAGGACATGATATTTAAAATATCGAAGGCTTGGCGAGTTTGGACTTAGTGAAGGTGATTTTGACACGAATTTGCTAACAACGAGTCTAATTACTCGTCGACGGTCTATTTTCCAAATATAATTCCTAACGAGTCTAATAAATAAATATTTGTAGTTGCCACATTCTTTTTGGCGAAAATAGTACATTTATAAGAAACTAGCTAATATGTACAAGTGGTATCTTTATTCACAAGTCCCATACAAACCAGGTACATATCAAAACCCACGAGTTTATGAAAGAGAAATATAACGCTCCCATTCTATATTGTATGAATTTAATGTTTGTTTATTGAGTCTCACTTCAAAAATACAGTAAATTATTATATTCTTCGGCTTATTATACTTGTTGGTCTCTTTTGGGGTTTAAGAATTTCATTAGTGTACATAGGATATTTCAATTTTATCTTCACGTATTTTCATAATGTAGACATAAATTTGTGGTAATCTTTTTGGAAAAAAATTTAGTTGTAATTGAAATTTACCCTATAAGGAAAATAATATTTTGTGCACTTAGGGCACATATTTTGAGTCTCAAAATAGTAAATACTAGTTTGCAGGCCACACGATACGTAGCCAAGTTTATCAAATTCTAAGATTTAAATGAGATTTAATTCTGAAATAAAAACTAAAAAGGAATATCATTACAACGTTTTTATAAGAAATTCAATGAACAGTTTAATATTAAAGAATATTCTAACCATGGCCGTGAAAAAAATGAAAATACATTTCTTCATATTTCCATCCGTGCATCGCACAGGGTTTAAAACTAGTCATTAGTAAATAGCGTCAAAAGTTTGTAAAATAACGGTAATGTCCCTATAATAAAAGTTATATTTAATCAATTGTCAAATAATATAGGAGTGAATCAACAAAAAATATATATAATGCCCCTGATAAAAAAGAGTGCCAACTAAGACGTCCATAGTTATTCCCGCTTCAAAATAAAGTGATTTACTCAATTAGGAATAATCTTTTGGCTTTTCAAATCTTACATTTCTCTAAAACGTTAACTTGTTGGTTTTCCACCCATATGCATTAAAGTTAAGAGAATGCAAAAGGGCTAACTATTTTGATCTGCATTAAAGTTAAGTGAATCCAAAAGCGCTAACTATTTTTATAAATAAGCCTACGCACATCAATTCTACATATCCCTTGGGCCAACATTTTATTATTGTTTTTTGTGAGTTTAGAGAGCTTAGATGGAGAAAAATAACTATTGCCGTTTAAATGAGGGGAATGGGTCAAACTTCAAGATAGATGAGGAGGTCATGACAAATGAAGGAGAAAATAAGAATCTCAAAGAAACCAACCAAAATGAAGTTGCTATTGAGATAAAAGACAACTTGCCTGTTGAGAATAAGGAACTCATGCCCACGTATAACGAAAAAGCTAAGGGTGAGGCAAAAGAGGATGTGCATATTGAAAATGAAGAAAATGAAATGATAGAAAAAAAAGATGGAGTGCCTATAAAAAATGAGGAGTTGGTTATGGATGAGAATGAAAAAAAGCTATGGTTGGGAAAAAAGATGGCGCGACTGATAAAAAAGATGAGTTGTCTGTGTCCGAAAATGATGAAAATTTGAAGGTAGATGAAACGATTGAAAATGAAACTATGAAGAATGAGATAAAAGAGGAAAATGATGAATTGAATGTTAACAAAGAGGAACCCGTTGAAGTCGGTATTTGATGCAGCATGGGTTATATTATCGAAGCCTAGCTTATATATTTATATTTTATATATGATTAAAGTGGTGGGAAATGTATTTGGGTTTGGTGTTAATGATTGAAATGGTGTTCGTGGGATAATAAGTCTTTGAAATGGGTAAGAGCATATTTTTATTTTTGGGCTACATTTGTTTGGATCTGTTTCAATACATGGATGTTATGAATCTGCGTTCCCATTCTCTAATATTACATGAATTTACTACATGTTAATAACATTCTGTCTGCCTCAAGGTTTATTTGGTTTGTGTTTTTTAAGCTTTATTTCTTTGCTGGAAACTTTTTTAATAATGATGCAATCTCCGTGTAGTTATTCGTAAACTAGCGTTTGAATCAAATTACGTAATGCAAAATTAATATTTTTTCACAATCTACCGAGGGTAAAAAATAGTTTTGAGATGAAATTTTATAATGTATAAAAAATATTTGTGATATTTTACCTTTAGAGAAATGCTTCTTGTACCGGCAAAAGCTTACTGCCTAACTCAACTGGCTGACATGGCATGCCACTTCAATTTCGAAGAAGATGATTTGTCGTAATAATTTATCTTCTTTATTTATCTTGATGGATTAGTTGGAGTTTAATGGACAAAATTTTAATTATAACTAATATTTTCTCTGCTATTCTAATTTTCATTTTAATTTCAAATAAATAATTTTAAAATATTATAAATTAATCTCTCAATATGAAGAAGACTCAATTAAAATACGACACAATAAGATTTTTATTTTATTTATCTAACATGATCTCGAACCAATTAAATTAGAATATGACCTTCATTTTTATTTACCAAAGACAAACACGACCATTTAAAAGTAACACGAGACCACATCAATTACTATATTTTTAACCATGAGCATGAATCAAATAAAATGCAACACAATATGAAATATACATTTTTTATTTATGTAACACTGTTACGAACCAATTAAAACAGAACATGACGTTCACATTTTTGTACCTAACACTAACACGACCAATTAAAAGTGAAACGAGGTAACACAAATTGTTCTTTTTTTTTAGATGAGCACGAATCAATTAAAATACGACACAATACAAAATATATATTTTTTGCCTAAATAAGAGTTCCCATTATGCCATTTTCCATTTAGACGTGTTCATGTTGTAGGCAGCGGTTATAGTCGCTGACGCGGATCCGCGTCATTTAATGGATGTGGGATCACGACAGTGGCACTAACAAATCGATTTTAAAACATTTTTTTATTTTGATAAAAACTGTTATTTATTTATTTTCGATAAATTTGTTCTTTTTTTCTCCCTAAAATCTATTTTTTGTGTTAAAATTAGTTTAAGAAACGCTATTTTCTTTAAAAAAATCTTTTATTTTTGTCAAAATTATTTTTTATTCATAAGAATGATTTTTGCTAAATAAATGTTTTTCTTTTGTTTTTGTCATGTCGTGTCGTGTCGTGTCATTTGTGTCAGTTGCGATACACTAACATCACGTGTTGCGATCCACAAACAATAACCAGTGTCGCGATTGACACATAAAAATTGATGTTGACATTTTTCAAACTTGTTTTTCTTGGTTCAAACTTTTTTTACTTTGATAAAAAATGTGTTTTTATGTTTGGGTAAAGCTGTTTTTTTTTTTTGGGTTAAGAACTATTTTTTGTGTTTAAACTAGCCAAAAAAAGGTATTTTGCGGAAAATCTTTTTTATTTATTTTTGTTTGGTTTTCGTTAAAACTGCATTTTCCAGTTTTTTTAGAAGGCAACAATTATATGTATTTTAAAAAAATGTATTCTGGCGATCATGACACTGGTTATTATCGCTGGCGTGACCCCACATTCATAAGTCAATTACCAATCGAACACGTCATGTCAGCATATCTCAACCGACACATATGACACGACACAACAAAAACAAAAGAAAAAACATTTTTTTTAGCAAAAAGATGTTTGTAACAATAAAAAACAATTTTGACAGAAGCAAAAGATTTTTTTATCAAACAACTTTTAAAAAACCAGTGATAATCAAAGTAAAAAAAGTTTTAAAATCGATTTGTGGTGCGAACCCAAATCCATTAAATGATGCGGATCCGCCTCGCTTTTTTTGTTTGGATCATGACCGTGTTTGTTAAAAACTATATGATTCATAATCGCATTGTGTAACTTTTTAATTGGTTTGTGTTAAGTAAAAAAAATCATTTCGTGTCTTGTCTTATCTAATTTTAAAACATAATTTTAACATATGTTTTGTTACATATATTTATATATAACGTGTATTTATGATTTTTTATTGTACTGGGTTTTTTTAACTTGAAAGTTATATTTTACAAACAAAAAATTAATGACTTGGATGAGTTTTTAACTCCCAAATGGAAGTTGTTGTTTGGCTAAACATCATCATCAGGCCACGCAAGAAACATTTCTCTTGGTTTAGGCTTATTTACTTGCATGGGTGCTTGCCAACTCGGTTAGCCACATCACCTGGTGGGGGTATTCCGATGCATTTAGCCGGTTCCTATAGCATTCCTATTTTTAATCAAATAGGTCAAATGGATCTATCCATATATCATTGGATTAAAGTTAGTAAAATAACTGTAATGTCTTCATAATAAAAGTTATATTTAATCAATTGTCAAATAATATAGGACTGAATTAATTAGAAAAATATATAACGCCCCTGATAAAAAAGAGTACCCACTAAGACGTTCATATTCATTCCCGCTTCAAAATAAAGCGATTTACTCAATTACGAATAACCTTTTGGCTTTCCGAATCTTACATTTCTCTCAAATTACTCTCAATTAAGATGATTTTGACACGAATTTGCTAACAACGAGTCTAATTACTCTTTGTCGACGGTTTATTTTCCAAATATAATTCCCAACGAGTCTAATAACTCAATTTTTGTAGTTGCCATATTCCTTTTGGTGAAAACAGTACATTTATAAGACACTAGCTGATATGTACAAGTGGTATCTTTATTCGCAAGTCTCATACAAACAAGGGACATATCAAAACCCATGACATTATGAAAGAGGAACATAATGTTCCCATTGTATATTGTATGAATTTAATGTTTGTTTATTGAGTCTCACTGCCGAAATACAATAAAATATTATCTTCTTCGGCTTATTATACTTGTTGGTATCTTTTGGGGTTTAAGAATTTCATTAGTGTACATATGATATTTCAATTTTATCTTCATTTATTTTCATAATGTGGACATAAATTTGTGGTAATCTTTTTGGAATAAAAATTAGTTGTAATTGAAATTTACCCAATAAGAAAAATAATAATTTGTGCACTTACGGAACATATTTTGAGTCTCAAAATAGTAAATACTAGTATGCAGCCCACATGACGCGAAGCCAAGTTTATCAAATTCTAAGAATTAAATGAGATTTAATTCTGAAATAAAAACTAAAAAGCAATATCATTACAAAGTTTTTATAAGAAATTCAATGACCAGTTTAATATTAAAGAATATTCTAACCATGGCCATGAAAAAAATGAAACTACATTTCTTCATATTTCCATCCGTGCATCGCGGAGGGTTTAACACTAGTCGTTAGTAAATAACATCTAAAGTTAGTAAAATAACTGTAATGTCTTCATAATAAAAGTTATATTTAATCAATTGTCAAATAATATAGGACTAAATTAATTAGAAAAATATATAACGCCCCTAATAAAAAATAGTGCCCACTAAGACGTCCATAGTCATTCACGCTTCAAAATAAAGCGATTTACTCAATTACGAATAACCTTTTGGCTTTCCAAATCTTACATTTCTCTCAAACGTTAACTTGTTGGTTTTCCACCCATATGCATTAAAGTTAAGAGAATGCAAAAGGGCTAACTATTTTGATATGCATTGAAGTTAAGTGAATGCAAAAGGGCTAACAATTTTTATAAATAAGCCTACGCACATCGATTCTACATATCCCTTGGGCCAACATTTTATTATTGTTTTTTGTGAGTTTAGAGAGCTTAGATGAAGAAAAATAACTATTGCCGTTCAAACGAGGTGAATGTGTCAAACTTCAAGATAGATGAGGAGGTCATGCCAAAAGAAGGAGAAAATAATAATCTCAAAGAAACCAACCAAAATGAAGTTGCTATTGAGATAAAAGACAACTTGCCTGTTGAGAATAAGGAACTCATGCCCACGTATGACGAAAAATCTAAGATTGAGGCAAAAGAGGATGTGCATATTGAAAATGAAGAAAATGAAATGATAGAGAAAAAAGATGAAGTGCCTATAAAAAATGAGGAGTTGGTTATGGAGGAGAATGAAAAAAATGCTATGGTTGGGAAAAAAGATGGCGCGACTGATAAAAAAGATGAGTTGGCTGTGTCCGAAAATGAAGAAAATTTGAAGGTAGATGAAACGATTGAAAATGAAACTATGAAGAATGAGATAAATGAGGAAAATGATGAATTGAATCTTAACAAAGAGGAACCCGTTGAAGTCGGTATTTGATGCGGCATGGGTTCTATTATCCAAGCCTAGCTTATATATTTATATTTTATATATGAATAAAGTGGTGGGAAATGTATTTGGGTTTGGTGCCAATGATCGAAATGGTGTTCGTGGGATAATAAGTCTTTGAAATGGGTAAGAGCATATTTGTATTTTTGGGCTACGTTTGTTTGGATCTGTTTCAATACATGGATGTTATGAATCTGTGTTCCCATTCTCTAATATTACATGAATTTACTACATGTTAATAACATTCTCTCTGCCTCAAGGTTTATTTGGTTTGTGTTTTTTAAGCTTTATTTCTTTGTTGGAAACTTTTTCTTAATAATGATGCAATATGCGTGTAGTTATTCATATACTAACGTTTGAATCAAATTACATAATGCAGAATTAATATTCTTTCACAATCTACCGAGGAGAAAAAATAGTTTTTAGATGAAATTTTATAATGCATAAAAAATATTTGTGATATCTTACCTTTCGAGAAATGCTTTATGTACCGACAAAAGCTTACTGCCTAACTCAGCTGGCTGACATGGCATGCCACTTCAATTTTGAAGAAGATGATTTTTTGTATTAATTTATCTTCTTTATTTATCTTGTTGGATTGGTTGGAGTTTGATGGACAAAATTTTAATAATAACTAATATTATCTCTTCTATACTAATTTTCATTTTAATTTCAAATAAATAATTTTAAAATATTATAAATGAATCTCTAAATATAATGAAGACTCAATTAAAATATGACACAATAAGATTTTTATTTTATTTATCTAACAGGATCTCGAACCAATTAAATTAGAATATGACCTTCATTTTTATTTACCAAACACAAACACGACCATTTAAAAGTAACACGAGACCACATTAATTCCTATATTTTTAACCATGAGCATGAATCAAATAAAATGCAACACAATATGAAATATACATTTTTTATTTATGTAACACTGTTACGAACCAATTAAAACAGAACATGACGTTCACATTTTTGTACCTAACACTAACACGACCAATTAAAAATGAAACGAGGTAACACAAATTGTTCTTTTTTTTTAGATGAGCACGAATCAATTAAAATACGACACAATACAAAATATATATTTTTTGCCTAAATAAGAGTTCCCATTATGCCATTTTCCATTTAGACGTGTTCATGTTGTAGGCAGCGGTTATAGTCGCTGACGCGGATCCGCGTCATTTAATGGATGTGGGATCACGACAGTGGCACTAACAAATCGATTTTAAAACATTTTTTTATTTTGATAAAAACTGTTATTTATTTATTTTCGATAAATTTGTTCTTTTTTCCTCCCTAAAATCTATTTTTTGTGTTAAAATTAGTTTAAGAAACGCTATTTTCTTTAAAAAAATCTTTTATTTTTGTCAAAATTATTTTTTATTCATAAGAATGATTTTTGCTAAATAAATGTTTTTCTTTTGTTTTTGTCATGTCGTGTCGTGTCGTGTCATTTGTGTCAGTTGCGATACACTAACATCACGTGTTGCGATCCACAAACAATAACCAGTGTCGCGATTGACACATAAAAATTGATGTTGACATTTTTCAAACTTGTTTTTCTTGGTTCAAACTTTTTTTACTTTGATAAAAAATGTGTTTTTATGTTTGGGTCAAGCTGTTTTTTTTTTTTGGGTTAAGAACTATTTTTTGTGTTTAAACTAGTCAAAAAAAGGTATTGTGCGGAAAATCTTTTTTATTTATTTTTGTTTGGTTTTCGTTAAAACTGCATTTTCCAGTTTTTTTAGAAGGCAACAATTATATGTATTTTAAAAAAATGTATTCTGGCGATCATGACACTGGTTATTATCGCTGGCGTGACCCCACATTCATAAGTCAATTACCAATCGAACACGTCATGTCAGCATATCTCAACCGACACATATGACACGACACAACAAAAACAAAAGAAAAAACATTTTTTTTAGCAAAAAGATGTTTGTAACAATAAAAAACAATTTTGACAGAAGCAAAAGATTTTTTTATCAAACAACTTTTAAAAAACCAGTGATAATCAAAGTAAAAAAAGTTTTAAAATCGATTTGTGGTGCGAACCCAAATCCATTAAATGATGCGGATCCGCCTCGCTTTTTTTTTTGGATCATGACCGTGTTTATTAAAAACTATATGATTCATAATCGCATTGTGTAACTTTTTAATTGGTTTGTGTTGAGTAAAAAAAATCATTTCGTGTCTTGTCTTATCTAATTTTAAAACATAATTTTAACATATGTTTTGTTACATATATTTATATATAACGTGTATTTATGATTTTTTATTGTACTGGGTTTTTTTAACTTGAAAGTTATATTTTACAAACAAAAAATTACTGACTTGGATGAGTTTTTAACTCCCAAATGGAAGTTGTTGTTTGGCTAAACATCATCATCAGGCCACGCAAGAAAAATTTCTCTTGGTTTAGGCTTATTTACTTGCATGGGTGCTTGCCAACTCGGTTAGCCACATCACCTGGTGGGGGTATTCCGATGCATTTAGCCGGTTCCTATAGCATTCCTATTTTTAATCAACTAGGTCAAATGGATCTATCCATATATCATTGGATTAAAGTTAGTAAAATAACTGTAATGTCTTCATAATAAAAGTTATATTTAATCAATTGTCAAATAATATAGAACTGAATTAATTAGAAAAATATATAACGCCCCTGATAAAAAAGAGTACCCACTAAGACGTTCATAGTCATTCCCGCTTCAAAATAAAGCGATTTACTCAATTACGAATAACCTTCTGGCTTTCCAAATCTTACATTTCTCTCAAATTACTCTCAATTAAGATGATTTTGACACGAATTTGCTAACAACGAGTCTAATTACTCTTTGTCGACGGTTTATTTTCCAAATATAATTCCCAACGAGTCTAATAACTCAATTTTTGTAGTTTCCATATTCCTTTTGGTGAAAACAGTACATTTATAAGACACTAGCTGATATGTACAAGTGGTATTTTTATTCGCAAGTCTCATACAAACAAGGGACATATCAAAACCCATGACATTATGAAAGAGGAACGTAACGCTCCCATTGTATATTGTATGAATTTAATGTTTGTTTATTGAGTCTCACTGCCGAAATACAATAAAATATTATCTTCTTCGGCTTATTATACTTGTTGGTATCTTTTGGGGTTTAAGAGTTTCATTAGTGTACATATGATATTTCAATTTTATCTTCATGTATTTTCATAATGCGGACATAAATTTGTGGTAATCTTTTTGGAATAAAAATTAGTTGTAATTGAAATTTACCCAATAAGAAAAATAATAATTTGTGCACTTACGGAACATATTTTGAGTCTCAAAATAGTAAATACTAGTATGCAGCCCACATGACGCGAAGCCAAGTTTATCAAATTCTAAGAATTAAATGAGATTTAATTCTGAAATAAAAACTAAAAAGCAATACCATTACAAAGTTTTTATAAAAAATTCAATGACCAGTTTAATATTAAAGAATATTCTAACCATGGCCATGAAAAAAATGAAACTACATTTCTTCATATTTCCATCCGTGCATCGCGCAGGGTTTAACACTAGTCGTTAGTAAATAACATCTAAAGTTAGTAAAATAACTGTAATGTCTTCATAATAAAGGTTATATTTAATCAATTGTCAAATAATATAGGACTGAATTAATTAGAAAAATATATAACGCCCCTAATAAAAAATAGTGCCCACTAAGACGTCCATAGTCATTCACGCTTCAAAATAAAGCGATTTACTCAATTACGAATAACCTTTTGGCTTTCCAAATCTTACATTTCTCTCAAACGTTAACTTGTTGGTTTTCCACCCTTATGCATTAAAGTTAAGAGAATGCAAAAGGGCTAACTATTTTGATATGCATTGAAGTTAAGTGAATGCAAAAGGGCTAACAATTTTTATAAATAAGCCTACGCACATCGATTCTACATATCCCTTGGGCCAACATTTTATTATTGTTTTTTGTGAGTTTAGAGAGCTTAGATGAAGAAAAATAACTATTGCCGTTCAAACGAGGTGAATGTGTCAAACTTCAAGATAGATGAGGAGGTCATGCCAAAAGAAGGAGAAAATAATAATCTCAAAGAAACCAACCAAAATGAAGTTGCTATTGAGATAAAAGACAACTTGCCTGTTGAGAATAAGGAACTCATGCCCACGTATGACGAAAAATCTAAGATTGAGGCAAAAGAGGATGTGCATATTGAAAATGAAGAAAATGAAATGATAGAGAAAAAAGATGAAGTGCCTATAAAAAATGAGGAGTTGGTTATGGAGGAGAATGAAAAAAATGCTATGGTTGGGAAAAAAGATGGCGCGACTGATAAAAAAGATGAGTTGGCTGTGTCCGAAAATGAAGAAAATTTGAAGGTAGATGAAACGATTGAAAATGAAACTATGAAGAATGAGATAAAAGAGGAAAATGATGAATTGAATCTTAACAAAGAGGAACCCGTTGAAGTCGGTATTTGATGCGGCATGGGTTCTATTATCCAAGCCTAGCTTATATAATTATATTTTATATATGAATAAAGTGGTGGGAAATGTATTTGGGTTTGGTGCCAATGATCGAAATGGTGTTCGTGGGATAATAAGTCTTTGAAATGGGTAAGAGCATATTTGTATTTTTGGGCTACGTTTGTTTGGATCTGTTTCAATACATGGATGTTATGAATCTGTGTTCCCATTCTCTAATATTACATGAATTTACTACATGTTAATAACATTCTCTCTGCCTCAAGGTTTATTTGGTTTGTGTTTTTTAAGCTTTATTTCTTTGTTGGAAACTTTTTCTTAATAATGATGCAATCTGCGTGTAGTTATTCATATACTAACGTTTGAATCAAATTACATAATGCAGAATTAATATTCTTTCACAATCTACCGAGGAGAAAAAATAGTTTTTAGATGAAATTTTATAATGCATAAAAAATATTTGTGATATCTTACCTTTCGAGAAATGCTTTATGTACCGGCAAAAGCTTACTGCCTAACTCAGCTGGCTGACATGGCATGCCACTTCAATTTTGAAGAAGATGATTTTTCCTATTAATTTATCTTCTTTATTTATCTTGTTGGATTGGTTGGAGTTTGATGGACAAAATTTTAATAATAACTAATATTATCTCTTCTATACTAATTTTCATTTTAATTTCAAATAAATAATTTTAAAATATTATAAATGAATCTCTAAATATAATGAAGACTCAATTAAAATATGACACAATAAGATTTTTATTTTATTTATCTAACAGGATCTCGAACCAATTAAATTAGAATATGACCTTCATTTTTATTTACCAAACACAAACACGACCATTTAAAAATAACACGAGATCACATCAATTCCTATTTTTTTAACCATGAGCATGAATCAAATAAAATGCAACACAATATGAAATATACATTTTTTATTTATGTAACACTGTTACGAACCAATTAAAACAAAACATGACCTTCACATTTTTGTACCTAACACTAACACGACCAATTAAGAATGAAACGAGGTAACACAAATTGTTATTTTTTTTAGATGAGCACGAATCAATTAAAATATGACACAATAGAAAATATATATTTTTTGCCTAAATAAGAGTTCCCATTATGCAAATTTCCATTTAGACGTGTTCATGTTGTAGGCAACGGTTATTGTCGCTGGCGCGGATCCGCATCATTTAATGGATGTGGGATCGCGGCAGTGGCACTAACAAATCGACTTTAAAACATTTTTTTATTTTGATAAAAACTGTTATTTATTTATTTTCGATGAAGTTGTTCTTTTTTTTCTCCCTAAAATCTATTTTTTGTGTTAAAACTAGTTTAAGAAACGCTATTTTCTTTAAAAAAATCTTTTATTTTTGTCGAAATTGTTTTTTATTCATAAGAACAATTTTTGCTAAAAAAATATTTTTCTTTTGTTTTTGTCATGTCGTGTCGTGTCATTTGTGTCGGTTGCGATACGCTAACATCCGGGCAAGGCGAACGTAGTGGCGGATGCCTTGAGTAGGAGAACCGAAGGAGAGTTAGATGATGCATGGAAGGCTAAGTATAAAGAACTCAGTCAGGAGGATGCGGTGGTGAGAGGGTTCATGTCAGTGATGATCGTTACTCCTACCATTGTGGCAAGGGTGGTAGAAGCCCAAGGAATGGATAAAGGCTGTCAGGATCATATACACCGGTTACTGTCCGAGGGAGCGGAATCATAGTTAATAAGTTTAGAGGGAGGATTACTCTTTCATGGAAGACTTATTGTTCCGGAAGAGGGGGATTTGAGATGGGCTGTATTGGCGGAATCTCACCGGTCGAAATTTATGGTAAATCCTAGTGGGGACAAGATGTATCAAGACATGCATCACCAATATTGGTGGCCCGATATGAAGCGGGATATTTTGGAGTTTGTGTCCCAAAGCACTACTTGTCAACTAGTCAAGATCGATCATCAATGACCGACAGGTTTGTTGCAACCATTAGAGATTCCAGTATGGAAATGGGAAAGCATATCGATCGACTTTATTATGGGCTTACCAAGGTCATAGAAGAGTAATGATTCTAATTGGGTGATTATCGAACACTTGTCTAAGTCGGCACAGTTCCTACCCGTACGTACTGATTATGATACCACTCGCTATGCCCAGCTGTTCATCGAGGAGGTTGTTAGACTTCATGAGGTACCTTTAAATATCGTTTCCGACCGAGACAAAATCTTTGTTTCCCACTTTTGGAATAGTTTCCAAGAGGCGATGGGGATCTGAAAAGGGTGGATCCCCGGGATTTTAATTATCTAAATTAAAAAGCTTATAATTTCCTTTTTATTTTGTAAACTCAAGAGATGCGGAAGCGTTATAAAGCTGATGGTTCAAATACCAAAAATTAACAACAACAAGTTTTAATTAACTCAAGTCCTAGAATTTTCCTAAGTCATAATTATCAATTATCCAAAGTTAGGCGAAACCAATTTTAGCAAATGACTTGAATAAACCAACTTTACCCAATCTTTAATTTAGTCCCAAATTAAATGAGTGTGATAATTTAAACCAAATTTTATCTTGAAATTATCCTAAGCATGCATTCTAAATTATGATGCAAGATAAAATAAACAATATCACACTACGCCGCGATGTACGAGGAAAAACCCAAGACGGGAAACAACCTCGGACGGCCCTAGCCACAAGTCCACTAGATACGGAATTACAATTACAAGACAGATAGACTTACAACGACTGACTCGATCCCTCTCAAGCCTCGACGCTTCTTCTCATAGAAACCTCTTCCTAGCGGACAACCTCTAAACACCACCGCGGTCTCGGAATCCACCGATAGGACTTTATATGGTCACCGTCACCCAAGCTTGGAGCCTTTCTCCAAGTGAGTAATACCGCAACAAAAATCTTCTTCTTTGTGATGGGAAGTAGAAGCAAACCCGAAACGTTTCCGTTTTAATTCGGTAGAGAAAACCGGTGCCAAAACTCCAAGTAATAATATGTATATATAGAACTTGGATAAACAACTATTGGGTGTAAACAAGAGTGTGTATGATTTTTTCTATAAAGAATAACACTCAAAACTTGATCTTTTTCCTTAAACAAATTTTGTATCAAAACACTCTCTAGGAGTTTGCATGGTATGAAAAAGATAACCCTTCAAAAATGATTCCCGTCCTTAATTAAGCCTTAAAAAATCAGTTAAGAAACAAGTGGGATAATGGGGTAAAAACTGTCAAAAACTGCTCAAAACTGTTCCCGCCTGGCATTTTCGTTCGAACGACATTGACTCTCGTTCGAACGAGACTTCTAAAGAGCGACCAGTCTAGGCTCGTTAGATACCTCGTTAAAACAAACAAACTCGTTCGAACGACATATCGAACGACTGACCAGTTTAGGTTCGTTGGCAAACTCGTTCGAACGAAACCTCGTTAGAACGAAAAACTCGTTCGAACGACATATCAAACGACTGACCAGTTTAGGTTCGTTGGCAGTCTCGTTCGAACGAAACCTCGTTAGAACGAAAAAGTCGTTCGAACGAGATTTCGAACGACTTCCAGAAATTTTTTCTAAAATTCTATTTTGGCCCAGAAACTTTATATACATTAAATTAAAGTTCCAATTAAATTATTCTGAAAGTAAAACATGGTTTTTATTAAACCAAACACCCAATAAATATTGTTCCAAGCTCCTATATAAATATAATTGCATTCATACCTTGGGAGCATGGAACCATAGTTGATGACGTAGAAACGAGGCACACAAACCGGCATATTTGATGAAGCTTTATACTCTTTGCCGCTACGTCTTCAACATACACTTCATAGGCTTGAGAATATTACAATTGAATACTATCCTATGAATAAATGTTTTTTTCCGGAATTGAGCCAAAACTATATATGGACTCAATTGGAAATTTGTGTCCTTACAAATCTCCCCCTTTAGCTATTCCGGGACAAAAACCAAACAAAAATCCTAAAGGGCCGTCAAGCTCTACTAGACTCAAAACATAAGCTGCCCAAACTTGACTCAACCCAAGGATCAAACTCTTTGCCATAGAAAGATGCCGCTTTAGAATAATTCATGCGCACTTAAGCAAACTCATCAAATGCATAGGGAATATCAAAATATTAAATGCAATTAATTAATTACTCCCCCTAAATTAATTATCCCCTTTATCAAACACATGACCTACTTAGAAAGACGTCTCCCCCAAGATAAATCTCCCCCAAACTAAGATAAGATAATAATAGGATTAGATACCATTTCTCCCCCTATCATCATTCTCCCCCTTTTTGTTCAGGAATAGGCAAAGGATAAAGAACTAATAAACAGCATGTTGATGCTTAAAGAAAGTACATGACATCATATGGGCAATAAAAGCAAGGCAAAGACAAACAAATATCATATATATACATACTATAAATATATCAATAAGTACTTGCATATATAGATAGATATAAACACACACATGACACAAAATACAATAAGTTTGCACACTCGTATGGAAAAAATGTGTCATATGGAAACGAAAGTGTAGGGGTGTGAACTAGCAACAAATAAATTTAGACCCAAACACTTAATAAACGTTCACGGAGTTCTCATTTGATTGCAAACTTCATCACATTTAAACATAACCTCATGTGACAATATAGATTGAACTCAATGAACAAACATACACAATGCATACAAGCCTAGCGTGATGATGATTCTACAAACCAAATAGAGTCATGACATTAAAGATAACTAGGATAAATGGACATTGTGCAAACCGTTGATATACCATCCAATTCTCCATCAATAAGCATATATATTCTTTTTATTTTGAATGAATATATCAAACAAACATAGGCCGTGGCAATTGTTTTTCTTTTTAATGCCAAATATTCTGTTTTTAGGCCTTTGGATCATGTATTTCTTTTAGATCCAATAAACGGTGGCTTACTATCGCAAAGGATTTAATTCATCCTTTCGGAGCCCTTCCCCGTGCACATATTTATTTATCATGTTTTCATTTTTCACACAAATCTCACATGCAACGGATTTTGACATGCACTAGTCCTCCTAGTTCATAGATATGTAGATGACTAGATTGATTGGAGAACACCTCAAAAATCTCAAATACAACATGTGACATTAAGATTTCAAAAAGAGCTCGTGCATGTGTGAAAGAGGCATATATAAATAGAATCCATTTAAACAATACAAAATCCAACTACTCCATATAAAACATGGTAAAGAACATTTTAAGGATTGAAAATCTAAACCAAAAGTTCTAGCCACGTGGGAGCGTAAAAGATGGGATTCAAACACTTCTATATGCCACATAAAGTGTGTCAAACAAAAATACACACAAAACAAAATCTTTTTGAGTTTTTTAACTTTTGTAACCAAAAATAAAGATATATACTCAAGAGACTAAACAAAAATCATTTGTATTTTTTTATTAATCTTAAATGAAATAATAAAACACAAATGATAAACAAAAATCTTTTTATATTTTTCAATTAATTCAAACAAAAATATAATACAAAAAGATAAACATGTCATAATTTCTAGCATATGATATGAAATAAGGTAATGACTATAAAATGACTAAACATGCATACATTTAGCATATGAATATAGCATGAAGTACAAACGCTAAAGTATGCAAACACTAACACATTCATCCATTAGATTTAGCAAGGGAGGATGCATGTGAAAGTAAATGAGAATCAAAATCCCTATTTTGTAAGGCAACCAAGTCGGATTTCCTAACCCAAATTAATGAAGAATGACTATCTTGGGGTGTTGGAACATTAATAACCGTGGTTACTTTACTATGGGATTCTCTAGGAATTCGTTTAAGATCTAAATTTTTTTTCCTAAGATGACCTTTTCGACCACAATGCGTACAAGTAAGAACATGTCGAAAAGATTTTCTTAAGGAGTGATCTCTAAAATCTTTCCTAGACGATTCTCCTAAAACATTGGTTTTGGCATTATGAGTAAATTCATTGCAAGTATTGAAGCCTAAACCACAAGTGTCATTTTTAATTTGGACCGTTCCTAACATTTTATCTAGTTTTTCCGAACGCCACTCCAAATAAAATTTGACATTACTAGAGTCTTTTAATTTATCTTGTAATTCTAAAATGTTAGACTATAATAAAGCATTTCGCTCTTCAAAATCAAGAAGATCCTTTTTTAAGGATTCCATTAAACCCGTAAGGCTATCTCTCTCGCCTTTTACATATTCAAGCTTCTCTTGAAGAGTCCTTTCATGTGTCCTAAGGTCTTCTATTAAAGAATTTTCATCACCGACCTTGACACTCTCTCTTAAACTAGCTTCTAACTTCAAATTACATCTTTTCAACTTAATAAATTCTGTATAAAGTTCTTGAAAAGCATTTTGAAGTTCACTCATATCAACCTCATCTTCATTTTCACTATCTCTTTCTTCTTCACTCTCACTATCATAAAAAAGAAGAGAATCATTTACAATGACCTTGGAAGAGGCATGTGCTATCGTTTCATCATTCGATGAGTTCTCACTATCACTCACATGACTAGCCATAAAAGCCACAAAATTTTTCTTAGTGGGGGAATCGGGCTTCTCTTCCTTATCACTATCACTAAGGGTCGCATTATATGCAGTGGATCATTTACCCTCTTTCCTTAGTTTAGTGGGGCACTCATAAGCCCTATGGCCATAACCTTCACAACCAAAACACTTATTAGACTCGTCCCTATCTAAATTGTCATTACTAGTTGTAGGGATCTTCTCGGCTTTAGAAAACTTCTCTCTTTTATCATGTTTAGAAGTATCAAATTTCTTAAAATCATTTTTAAAATTACCTTTGTTAATTTTAAGAAATTTTCTAAATTTGCGAGCAAACAAAGCCATATCTTCCGAGTCACTATCACTATCGCTCTCTACTACTTGTTTAACCTCTTTTCGGGCTTTTAAAGCAACGCCCTTTTCGATTTTCTTTTCATTTTTAGAGGGAAACATATCAAGTTCATAGGTTTGTAAATCACCTACAAGCTCTTCTAATTTCGTAGAGGCTAAAGTGGGTAAAGAATTTAAAACGGTCACCTTTGGAATAAATCTATCGGGTAGGGACCTTAAAATTTTCTTTACAACACGATCGTCAAGTATTTTCTCTCCCAAGTTAAAAGATGAATTAACAATATCAGAAAGTCTAGCATAAAATTTATCAAAAGTTTCTAATTCATCCATTTTGATAGTTTCAAATTGAGTGGTGAGGTTTTGGAGTTTTGAAGCTTTAACGACACTAGTTCCTTCATGAGTTAATTGTAAAATATCCCAATCTTCTTTAGCGGTTTCACACGTCATATTACGTCGGAATTCATCCGGTGCGACAGCGCTAAATAAGGCATTTAAACCTCGGGAATTAAAGTTAGCAAGTTTAAACTCATTTTCAGTCCATCTATCGGCGGGTTTGATAACACGTTCATTTTCAATTAAGTATGTTGGTGGGGAGTACCCGGTAACAACAGACATCCAAACTCTCTCGTCGATAGATTTTAGTGCCGATCTCATTCGCGCTTTCCAATACGCGTAGTTTGAACCATCGAAAAAAGGAAATTTTGAAAATGGGGAAAAATCCATTTTAGCCAAAGATTATTTAAAAGATCGTTAACGAAATAATTTATCGCTTTGGCTCTGATACGAATTTGAAAAGGGTGGATCCCCGGGATTTTAATTATCTAAATTAAAAAGCTTATAATTTCCTTTTTATTTTGTAAGCTCAAGAGATGCGGAAGCGTTATAAAGGTGATGGTTCAACTTCCAAAAATTAACAACAACAAGTTTTAATTAACTCAAGTCCTAGAATTTGCCTAAGTCATAATTATCAATTATCCAAAGTTAGGCGAAACCAATTTTAGCAAATGACTTGAATAAACCAACTTTACCCAATCTTTAATTTAGTCCCAAATTAAATGAGTGTGATAATTTAAACCAAATTTTATCTTGAAATTATCCTAAGCATGCATTCTAAATTATGATGCAAGATAAAATAAACAATATCACACTACGCCGCGATGTACGAGGAAAAACCCAAGATGGGAAACAACCTCGGACGGCCCTAGCCACAAGTCCACTAGATACGGAATTACAATTACAAGACAGATAGACTTACAACGACTGACTCGATCCCTCTCAAGCCTCGACGCTTCTTCTCATAGAAACCTCGTCCTAGCGGACAACCTCGGAACACCACCGCGGTCTCGGAATCCACCGATAGGACTTTATATGGTCACCGTCACCCAAGCTTGGAGCCTTTCTCCAAGTGAGTAATACCGCAACAAAAATCTTCTTCTTTGTGATGGGAAGTAGAAGCAAACCAGAAATGTCTCCGTTTTAATTCGATAGAGAAAATCGGTGCCAAAACTCCAAGTAAAGATATGTATATATAGAACTTGGATAAACAACTTTTGGGTGTAAACAAGAGTGTGTATGAATTTTTCTATAAAGAATAACACTCAAAACATGATCTTTTTCCTTAAACAAATTTTGTATCAAAACACTCTCTAGGAGTTTGTATGGTATGAAAAATATAACCCTTCAAAAATGATTCCCGTCCTTAATTAAGCCTTAAAAAATCAGTTAAGAAACAAGTGGGATAATGGGGAAAAAACTGTCAAAAACTGCTCAAAACTGTTCCCGCCTAGCATTCTCGTTCGAACGACATTGACTCTCGTTCGAACGAGACTTCTAACGAGCGACCAGTCTGGGCTCGTTAGAAGCTCGTTAGATACCTCGTTAGAACGAACAAACTCGTTTGAACGACATATCGAACGACTGACCAGTTTAGGTTCGTTGGCGAACTCGTTGGAACGAAACCTCGTTAGAACGAAAAACTCGTTCGAACGACATATCGAACGACTGACCAGTTTAGGTTCGTTGGCAGTCTCGTTCGAACGAAATATCGAATGACTGACCAGTTTAGGTTCGTTGTCAGTCTCGTTCGAACGAAACCTCGTTAGAACGAAAAACTCGTTCGAACGAGATTTCGAACGACTTCCAGAATTTTTTTCTAAAATTCTATTTTGGCCCAGAAACTTTATATACATTAAATTAAAGTTCCAATTAAATTATTCTGAAAGTAAAACATGGTTTTTATTAAACCTAACACCCAATAAATATTGTTCCAAGCTCCTATATAAATATAATTGCATTCATACCTTGGGAGCATGGAACCATAGTTGATGACGTAGAAACGAAGCACGCAAACAGGCATATTTGATGAAGCTTTATACTCTTTGCCGCTACGTCTTCAACATACACTTCATAGGCTTGAGAATATTACAATTGAATACTATCCTATGAATAAATGTTTTTGTCCAGAATTGAGCCAAAACTATATATGGACTCAATTGGAAATTTGTGTCCTTACAGGATCGAATTGAAGTTAAGCACTTCTTATCCTCAGACAGATGGTCAAACTGAAAGGGTAAACCAAATGTTGGAGAATATGCTCCGGATGTGTATGCTTGACTTTAAAGGTGGTTGGGGACATTAACTTCCCTTGGTTGAGTTTGCCTACAATAAATCATACCAATTTACAATTGGAATGGCGCCCTATGAAGCTCTTTATCGTCATCCATGTAGGTCGTACGCTTGTTGGTTAGAAGTGGGTGATAACAAATTTCTTCGACCTGACATGATCAAAGATACTTCTTCTAAAATTGAACTCATTCGGAATCGCATTCGGCTAGCCCAAGACCGCCAAAAGAGCTATGCCGATACGGGAAGAATACACATGGAGTTGGAAATTAGAGACCAAGTCTTGGTGCGAGTGTCACCAATAAATGGCATTAAGCATTTCGGGAAGAAAGGAAAGCTTGCGCCGCATTTTGTTGGACCTTTTCCAGTTATTGCAAAAGTTGGTCCAGTGACGTATCAACTTTCCTTACTGTAAACCTTGTAAGAAATGCACGATGTATTCCATGTTTCCTCCCTAAAGAAGTACAAGAGATGCGAAGGTGCCCTTTGGCACATCCCTTTTGAGGATATCGACTTGCAACCCGACATTTCATATAAAGAACAACTGCTTGTTATTCTTGAGCATAGGGAGAGTAAGTTAAGGTCTCGTGTGGTGCCCTTGGTGAGAGTCAAATGGAGTCATCACAATGATAAATAGTCGACGTGGGAGCGTGAGGATGTCATGCGGGAGAAATATCTGCATCTCTTCTTGTAAGGTACGCTTAAATTTTGGGGACAAAATTCCCTCATAAGGGGGGGAGTATGTAACAACCCTCGCTTATGAGAGTCTATTTTATATTTGCTTGCTATGAGAAGTAATTACATATAAAATGTTGATATATGGATTAACTATTGATTTAATGAATAAAAGTTAATATTTACTAACTTATGGCATATTTACTGTATGAGCATGTAAATATCGTCACGATGAGTCTATTGTGTCATAAGAATTTGAAATGACAATTTGATTTAAAATGGAATAAGAAGTTGAAATGATTTATAAAATATCCAAATGATAATTTTGGAGGCCGTAGTTGATTTCGGAACATGGGAGATAGTCAAAATATGTACCATATTGTATTTTGACGTTTTGGACATTTTTGGCCGATTATACCTTGAATATGTAGTTGTGTGTTATTTTATGGTGGTATTGATCACTTAAGTTGGGATTGTTGACTAAAGGCACGATTTATGTCTTGATTAAGTCACTATTAACCTAATTGTATTTCATAAACCTAGAGAACTAGAGAGAGGAAAACAAAGCGTAGAGAAAAGAGAATAAATTGAAGATTGAGGAGAGAGTCTTGCTTCTACCCAAAGAAGATATGCATTTTCTAGATTGAGGTAAGTTTTCTACTTGCTACATGTGGTTTAAGATAAATGATTTGTTGTGATAATGGTGTATTGATCATGGTAGAACTATTTTAGGGCTTTTGTGTATTTGTGGGTTTTGATCAATTCAAAAATGATTTGGATGATTAATGAGGTTTATGGTAGTTGTTATTAGTATTTATGAAGTGTTGTTGGCAATAAATGATTTGGATTTGAGTGGGGATTGATTTGGAGTTCAAGACTCCATAGCCAAAATTGGCAAAAATCACAGGTCGGAATCGATTTGGCCTGGTCCGAATCGATTCACCCAGGGGCAGTTTCTAGGTCTAGGTGAACCGAATCAATTCGGTCAGGTCCGAATCAATTCTGTAGTTATGCAGAAACCCAATCTTCCTGACCGAATCGATTCAGTCTGATACTAATCGATTCGGCAATTATCCAGAATCCTATATTTCTTGACCGAATCGATTCGGCCAGGACGAAACGATTCGGAAACCCTGCACTTTTACAAATTTCTTTCTTTTTCAATTTTAACCCTTTTCCTTAGGATTAGTAATTAGGGACCTTCTTGAATGAAGTAAATATAGGATCCTAGAGTATTAGTTGAGTTTGGTCGATACCCTAGATTAGAATGGATTCATTTAGGGTTCAGTCCAGGGGTGTTCAAAGTAGTGCTCATATATTACTTCCATCGTATAGGTTTATATGAATCTAGGAGATCTTAAAGTCAAATTTGGAGACTCTAGAAGTTATTGTGAGCTAGGATTAACTTAATGGTCTATTGGAAAGTAAAAAAAAAGGAGGCTTTGTACAATAACTTGGGAGTTTGAATGTTCTTCAAGGTTATTATAATGATGTTAAGCACGTATAGTTCCGGATAACCATAATTCATTTGATAAAATATAAAATGGACAAAGTAAATGATAATTTACTAAATCATGAAATGGAAATTAATGAAAAGCTTAAACACACTTCTCTAAATACCATCTTAAGGGAAGTTCGTGCGTGAGGTGAATCCCCCTCGCTAATGAATGCAGGGTGGATATAGTCCTAGGCCATATGAGCGCTTGTTTATTATTTTCTGTGATGGGTAAGAGATTTCGGGTGTGGTCTTAACTATGCCGCAGGCATGTGGATGCTTCCCGACATTTTCGATAGGATCCCAGGTTGTCTTATCATCGGCCCTGGAAGACGATGGTTATTTAGGGGCGCGCAAAGTGGGGAAACCCGGACGGACGGTCTTACAATCGTTATATATATATACTTATAACTACTCTAATCATCAAGTTGGACTTGATGGGTATAAATGCCATAAAAAGAATAAAATAATGCCATAAAGAGCATAATATATGCAACAAATAGCATACAGTGGTGATAAGTGCCATAAAGAGCACATGATATAACTTGTATTCCTGATAAGTAATGGGAAGATAAGATGAAATGGTGAAAGCTGAAAAAGGTTTATGATTATTCTTATTCTCTTATATAATTGAATTTCATTTTATAATCATTCAACTATACTAGTTCATTATAAGTTGTTATCATGTAGACTGTCATCTTTATCATCCATGCTTAATCATTCATTATTGTCATACTTGTCATTTATCTCGTGATCACATAAAACCGGGCCCTGACCGGTTCTTCTTTCTTGTTGTGTATATATATATATATATATATATATATATATATATATATATATATATATATATATATATATATATATATATATATATATATATATATAAATATATATTATATTCGCTCAGGTGTTCCACCGCAAGGACGCCTGTAATGACTTCCCCATTCTAGTGTCTTTTCAGGAGCCGTGACATTTTTGCGGATTTCACGGGATATTTTGTTGACGCCTCCTTTGTTGTTTTCTAGTTATGTTAGGGTTTTTATTCGGGCGTGTGGCCCAACGTTTATAAATGTATAATGAATGAAATATGTAATTGATTGAACTTATTGTACGTTGTATGACATTTTGTTAACTGATATTTTAGTCGGCTCTCTTATTCTACACTTGCTATTATTTTATATTGTTTTGGGGGTTTCCACTTTCTTTTTCATGTATGGGTTGTTTAAAATGCTTTCTTTAAATTATAAAACAAAAATTTTGACAACCCGTTGTCTGGATTATTGAGTGGTTATCTCGTATACTCTTTATATTGTCATGATGCTGAGAATGATTCCATCAATGATTCCTGTATTTTTGGAGTATCGGGAAGGCCACCCCTTATTTCGGATACCGGGTTGTCACATTTATCTTGTTGGATTGATTGGAGTTTAATGGACAAAATTTTAATTATAACTAATATTTTCTCTGCTATTCTAATTTTCATTTTAATTTCAATTAATTAATTTTAAAATATTATAAATTAATCTCTAAATATGAAGAAGACTCAATTAAAATATGACACAATAAGATTTTTATTTTATTTATCTAACACGATCTCGAACCAATTAAATTCGATCTTGAACTAATTTTTATATAGAAGCTTTGAATATACAAAGTTCACAATGAGAACAGCACATTCGTTTGCTTGATATTTCATTTGTTTAGTTCTATATATCCACTGTTTGTCACCCCTTGAAACAAACCCCATAGGTTTTTTTTTTAAGAAAATACTCCCAGGGAGCGTCCTAGTTGTTTTGAACCCAAAACCTCTTGATCAAGAGAGTGTTTTCATATCCACAAGACCAAAGGTCATTTGTAGAAATTATTTCGTGTATTGCCCATAGACTTATATATTTCGAAATTTGGAAGGATATGATGCAGTAGATAGTTACTAGGCATGTTATTTAGTAGCTCTCAAATAGTAGATTCTAAAAATAGTATAACACACATAAGAACGTTTCAAAATATATTGATTGCGGATGTTTACGTAAGAACATTAGATAAGCACTATAAACAATAAAACATAACAAATATGTAAAATCAAACATCCATAGCTATTTATTTTTCACATACGCATAACTATGTGAAAGTGACGTTTTACATAAAGTTTTATACAACTTTGACATCCATGGCCTTTATTTTCATAAGTTCATAGACAATAATATTAAAAACACTCCATGTTCACCCATGTGGTGCTTATTATATAGATAGTAATTTCCCGAACGTGTAAAAGTCCATAAATTAGTTCTTCTCTTAATCACCGTCACCCATTATTGCGGTCCAACTTGGATTGATCTCATTCATCACGTCAATCACCTATAATAAAGAGTAAAATAAAAATTTATAATGCAGTAAAAAATTGTGTGTGATAAAATATAGAAATTTATTTATTTAATATTAGTCACAAGTTTTACTTGGATTTTTATCTACGGTTATAATAATTTTGCCTTTACCGTTACATCGAGAGCGTGATTAAATGTCGTGGTCAAATTCATCACAATGAACAGAATAGTAGTAATAATAATAGTAACTAAAATAACAACAACAAAATAATTTAATTATTAGTTATTTTTGTCCGAAAAAATCTTACCAGTGTATGTAGAAATGAATTTCAGAAGAAATATTCTCTTTGTTGTGATGTGGTGTTCTGCTTGTAGTTTTTGAACGAATTCAAATAGGAAGTATTTCATATACATGCGTACAAAGTCTTCTATGTCCCCCCCAAAAAAATAATAGAAGAAAGCCCATGTGACAACCCGCCTACTAAAATAATAGGTGGCCAGCCCAATACTATAATAATCACAGGAATCATAGATGGTCCATTCTCAGCATCACTGTCGATTAAAATAATAGTACGAGATAACCACCAATCATTTTAGGAAACGGACTGTCAATGTAAAAAAAAAAAATTTGCAAGTAAAAGAAAAACGCTTAGACAATCCCATTTATGAAAACGGTGGATATCAAAAATCAATGGTTAACGAATGACAATATAATAAATATCATCGAATAAGCTGTCGGTGAACAGTCCAATACAAATAGTACATTGAGTATTACAATTCAATATTTACACTAGAATGAATGAGTGCAATACCATGGGAAAAACACGCCCGAATAAATTTACTGAACATAACAAGAGTACAATAGAAAGAAGCATCTAATACAAGTACCCTACAACATCCGCAATATGCTGTAGCTCCCTGACAACTGGAATGGAAATGTAAATACGGGTGTACATGCGGTAGAGCACCTGTAAGTCAAGTAGTATATGCAGAAGCAAGAAATATAAACAGGTCGGGGCCCGGGTTGAAATGATTCCCATGTGACTAAAATGCATGACAGTTAAGTGTGTATTTCTCTCGTAATTAACAATAATATTTCTCACCTCTCAGTCTAAAAGCAACCTAGCACAATATCATGATGATGTTCCAATTAACCCAAAGTACTAAGGGCTAACTTTTCCCCAGTCTCAACACTATACCCTATTCGTGCGTGGCGTGTCTCGCAAAGAGAAATCCAAACAAGGAACCCCCCCGATACACTACTACTTAGGCAAGGTTGATCGTTGAGATCCATTAGACCCTAAGCACATAATTAATATATATGTATATGTGTGTGCATATCATCTACAACTACTCACGGAAATAAAAGTAAATCCATTTTCCATCTAACAGCAGAATTCCTAATTCTTTCTTTAGGAATATATATAAATGGTACAACATTTTATTAAATGTTTACCATTTCAATCTCATAGCTCCTTATGTACCATTCCTATTTCTTTCTTAGGAATATACATAAATGGTACAACATAATCTCATTTATACAATTTCTTTACCAATTTTATTTCCTTTCTTCCATCCAGGAAGAATACATTTTTAAAGCAAGTTTTATTAACATAAAAATGCTTTAACCTTTTTCATAAAATCCCACTTCCCTTCTTCCATCCAGGAAGTGTAAATCAAAAGTCATTTTTATTAGCATAAAAATACTTTTGTACCATATATCCCATTTCCCTTCTTCCATCCATGAAATGTAATTAAAGCCAATTCATTATCATGAATTGCTTTAATAATCTAAGACCGTCCCTTCGGGTTTCCCCACTGGACGCGCCCATAAATGGCTATCATCTTCCAGGGCCTATCTATACAAGACAACCTGGGAACCTACCAACGTCGGGAAGAGGCCATATTTCCTGCGGGAAAGTCAAGACCACACCCAGAATCTCCTAACCATCGCAGTATAAAAAAAATGCCCATATGGCCTAGGGACTATATCCACCCTGCGTTCATTAGTCAGGGGCTTTACCACACGTACACAACTTCCCTTATGATAGCGATTTAGGGAGGTGTGTAACCATAAGTTAACACTTATGAAAATCATTACTTTTTCCCTTTTGAAGACTTCCACTTTTACATTCTCGAAATCATTTGTACTTACTCATTAATACCACATATTATCATATGTTTTTCTTATTCTTAGTGTCATATTTTTATTAATAGTTAAGACCCGAAGTACCATAATCCTCAAACTAGTCTCCAAGAGTTCATAAAATTTCATAAACCCTCAAAGTAAGCCTCCTTCAAGGAGTATCTCCCAAGAGTCCCAGCTTTTGCATTTTATCTCCAATTTTTATCTTTCGGTTAACCTCCAATTCTATACGGACATTAACCTAAAGAACTTGCCCTCGGGGTAAGCCCAATCATCCCATTTTATCCTAGGACATTAGTCCACCCATAACAACCCTCTAGGACTCTTAAGTACTTCCCAAAGGAAGGTTCCTAAGCTCCTATCATAAATTAAAGAAGCTAGAAGAAAATAAAGAAAATAAAAGTGAAAAACAGGGGACCGGTCGACCGGTAAGGGGACCGTGGTTGACCTCCCCTTAAGGATTTTGCCTACCAAAGAAAGCAGTGAGCTCGTTTTGGCATGACCGGTCGACCGGTCCTGGGACCGCGATCGACCGCACTAATCAGATCCACGAAAAACCCTTCTTCTTTAAAGCCAAAACCGAACCCTAAAACCCATAATCCTATACTTTCTTCATTCCCTTCCACCAATAACATTACCCCAACAATTATACACCAAAAGAAACCCATATAATAACCTCAAACCACACAATCTACAAGATTTAAGGATTTAACACCAAAATCAACCAAAAACTCATTTATGGTTTAAACCTCCAAAATTAACTATACTTGCAAATTTATCACATTAAATCAATATCTAGCAAGTAAGAAACTTGCCTCGAGGTTCGTAGTCTCTGATCCTCTTCCGGTAGAGACGAATTCCGGCTCAAATCTTCCATTTTCTCCCTTTTTCTCCATTTCTCCCAACTCCCTTTTATCTCTCTCTCTCTCTTGGATTCTAACATGAAAAAAATGAGAAAATAAGAGGGGTGAGGGAACTTATACGGGTTTTAAAACATAATTCCCCACTTTAATTGCTAATACACCACTAAAATGATTCGTATCTGCATAATTGAGTCATAACACCCCAAAAGTGCCCGAAACTCCAAAAATACAACGTGGCACTTATTTCGACTATCTTAACTATTCTAAAAACAACCGCACACCCTATTTTGGCATTCGGGATAACGCGAACAAATTTTATGTTCTATATTCATTTTATTTTATTAATTATACTCCAAATCAAATATGAGTCATAACCGTCGTTTTACATATAACGACTCAATAATACACAACATGATGCTATTTACCTTTTCATACAGTAAATAGACAAAACATATTAAATATTATCCCTTAATATTATGGGGAAAAATATTTACTCCAACATCCCCTATTTTATAAAATTATCCCATCGGCCAAAATAATATAAAATAGTCGTTCAAAAATTTGGGTTGTTACATACTCCCCCCTTTAGAGGGGAATTTTGCCCTCAATATTCAGGCATAAAGTATAACCCTAATCATATAAAAGGTATACTACTAAACTATCGTTCTATCATTCCTAGCAAACCCCTTGGTAGCGCGGCGTCCCTTATTTGGACTTGGACTAAGGTCATCAATATTTGATCTCAGTCTACATTCTCCGTGCTCTAACAAAGCACCAAACTGTTCCTCATGACCTAACGATCCTACCTTTCTACTACGGAAGGAGATACCTACACATCTGGGCATACCTTGCCTTTCTTCCCGAATCACGTTATACCCTTGCTAGGGTATAACTACACTAGGCCACACTCTCAGTACCCTCCTCGCAAGAATTGATCCAAACCATCGTACGGAAATTTGATTCCGAAAATCTACTACTCCACTTCTTCCTCATTCCACCACTAGTCTCTTCCCACTAGTAGGTGAGTTGGTTAATCACGGACATGAACACCCTTGCTAAAGCGTCCCTTTGGTGAAACTCATTCTACTTGGAACATTAACTACTCTCATTCGCATTTCTATAGCAGAAAGGGAATATCCAATTGATAGTCCTTTACGAACACCAACGTCTTGTTCGTGAAAGACCAAATTCCTGCCCAGTAAGTAGTGCCTCTTCTCAGGCGAAAACTACCACTACGAGCTCTAAAGCGAGAGATAATACCTCTCACGAAGTTTGAATCTGTGAGGCGCATAAATAAAGGGGGTTCATGCTTTGGTATTACTACTTCCCGTTCCTGGCAAAGACTCATCTGTCAAATCCACTTTCGATCATAACAACACGAGTGCAGGAGTAAAAGTCAACCCATACTTCAACTCCTCGAAAGATAGGTTACCAACGTAACGCTTTATGTAGAAAATACCCCACCTTCTAAGGCCTATCGTTCCGAGTCACTTAAGATCCTACACTCCTTCGTCGTAGGGACCGAATCCCCCTTAGAGTTAACCCACAAACCTATTGTGGTCAACTCCCTAGCACCTTCCTAAAGCAATATTACATGCCTTAAGGACATTGCATCGCAAAATCCTAAAGTCAATCTATCTATCTAGATCTAGGCGTATAAGTGTTATCCTAATTATATCCCTAGTGTCCAAGACCTTTCCGAACTCCCGACATTCGCTCAGTTTCGTGCGTGGGACGTCTCGCCGAGGCGAAATCCAGACAAGGAACCCTCCCGTTACACTACTACCTTGCGTCGTCGGTCGTCGAGAAGTAACGGTCTAAGACATATGATCGGGATCGATAGAATCCTAACTCGTCACTCTACAAATGCTTTTCTACTCCTAAGTCCTACCATCGTAAAAAGTTAGAATTTTGCCAACCTAGCATTTACTTTCTGTAAAATGCCACTAACACTTTAATCCCAATATACATATATACATCTTTTATAGATGGCCTTCTCATTAAGGCATAACCATAGGTCTCAATTCGACTTTCATATCATAGTCTTCCCCACATCGATCAGAGGAAAACTATCGCAGTGCTCATATCACGCACCATAACTTAGCATTCTAACCACTCATTTACGTGATTTTTGGCTAAACCATTCCAACCCAATCTTAACAAATACAAAAGTAAAGAAAGAAAATAAGAGAAAAGAAAATGCGCATCTCTCCACTCCCAACGTCGTTAAGGTTCATGCGTGGAGCATCACGCCGAAGCGAAATCCAAACAAGGAACCCCTCCACACAATCCCCTTAACTAGTTGGTTGTGGAGATCAGGCAACATCTTACACAATCAAGGCAAACAAAGTAAGCAAGCAATCAAAAACAAATAAATAAAGACAAATAAAATAAAAATAAAAATAAAATGAAAACTAACTACACCCCGTAAAACACCTCTATAAAATCTCAACCTGTATCCAGAAGAGATATTATAGAACAACTAGTCCTTCTCTAGAACTAGGAATAGGATAGCCTCACGATTTATTCGCTCGCTATCGCCCCCACCAAACCAAGCATATCTCTACTCGTATCACATATGATACAAGTAGCACATACTACCCATATCATCACTCACCCCATAACGAGTGAAAGAAAACACAAAATTTCCTTATCCTGAAAGTCATATAAATGCATTCACTATATTTACATCCATAATACCACAAGCTCGATACACACACCCGAATCTAGGGTAAATATATACTACTCCATCTTCTTATAATGAAATGCTTCACCCTCAACTACGGTGAAAATTTTCCGCCAACATACTTGCCAATCCCTTGGCCACTACTAATGGTTCCTAGACACATTATGTTAGTCTCATCCGAACTAAACTACTTCCATTTCTAGCTATCCTAGCGATCACTTGCGTAGTTCCCCTTAACTCCTTCAGCAAAGGGAACCTACTACCAGCCTCCCCGGCCTTAGTTCAGTGAGTCTTTCCCAGGTGGAGGTCCACCAATGGGGTCCTATGAACAATACTTCTCTAAGAGTGTTGGAAACACTTACTTGTGATCCCATCATTTCCATTGAAAGTCTCTCTTTGTATTACCCTTATTTTGGTACACAGTTTCCTTAATTGTAGCACCCTCTATTCACTGTCGGCCTCTAACCGAACCTTGTGTGAATACCTGAGAATCTACTTTCTCATCATTCCTGACATCCTAGAGAAACTCGCTATTCAAAATATCTAACGGGTTTCTCTATCGTCAAAACCTCCTGGTTCACCAAAATATGGCTACTACCTTTCTCGCCTCTTCAATCTCACTCCTACCGGTGAAAGACTTTCCTTCAATTTTCACATCTGAGCACCTCTATACCTCACTCTCGGGCCTTATACTTCCACCGAACAAGGTTACACCTCCTCTATCCAACCGGACTTCAACATGTGGTCCTCGTCAAGGACTTCTCATCTTCAAATTAATGTCGCTTGGAGTCCCAAGCTTAGCACTACTCTCTACTTGCAGCGGTACCTGAAAAACTATATCCACTGTACTTAGTAGTCACGGTAGCAATATAAGATAATGCTACAAAGGGAGTGACGTCTAAAGAGTCCCTAATCCCCAACTATAGTTCACAGCTCTTAATAATCCCGCCTCATAACGCCTTCACAATGGCCTTCCATGACGCCCTTCATCTGACGACCTACGAATCTTACACGAACGCGCAAAAGATCTGCGGGGTTCTCAAAACCTAGAAAAAGAACGAAATCTCACAAGATAAATCAACGATCTTAATCCTAAGGCTCTATATCAAGTCAAAAGAAATGAAGAAGACGCAATACATCCATACGGATTCCTAAGGACTCTAGAACCTAATGCTCTGATACCATCTGTGACAAACCGCCTACTAAAATAATAGGTGGCCGGCCCAATACTCTAATAATCACAGGAATCATAGATGGTCCATTCTCAGCATCACTGTCGATTAAAATAATAGTACGAGATAACCACCAATCATTTTAGGAAACGGACTGTCAATGTAAAAAATAAAAAATTCCAAGTAAAAGAAAAACGCTTAGACAATCCCATTTATAAAAATGGTGGATATCAAAAATCAATGGTTAACGAATGACAATATAATAAATATCACCGAATAAGATGTCGATGAACAGTCCAATACAAATAGTACATCGAGTAATACAATTCAATATTTACACTATAATGAATGAGTGCAATACCTTGGGCAAAACACGCCCGAATAAATATACTGAACATAACAAGAGTACAATAGAAAGAAGCGTCTAATACAAGTACCCTACAACATCCGCAATATGCTGTAGCTCCCTAAAAACTGGAATGGAAATGTAAATACGGGTGTCCATGCGATAGAGAACCTGTACGGCAAGTAGTATATGCAGAAGCAAGAAATATAAACGGGTCAGGGTCCGGGTTGATATGATTCCCATGTGACTAAAATGCATGACAGTTAAGTGTGTATTTCTCTCATAATTAATAGTAATATTTATCACCTCTCAGTCTAAAAGCAAACTAGCACAATATCATGATGATGTTCCAATTAACCCAAAGTACTAAGGGCTAAATTTTCCCCAGTCTCAACACTATGCCCTATTCGTGCGTGGGGTGTCTCACAAAGAGAAATCCAAATAAGGAACCCCCCCCCCCCCCCGATACACTACTACTTACGCAAGGTTAAGCGTTGAGATCCATTAGACCCTAAGCACATGATTAATATATATGTATATGTGTGTGCATATCATCTACAACTACTCACGGAAATAAAAGTAAATCCATTTACCATCTAAAAGCATAATTCCTAATTCTTTCTTTAGGAATATATATAAATGGTACAACATTTTATTAAATGTTTACCATTTCAATCTCATAACTCTTTATGTACCATTCCTATTTCTTTCTTAGGAATATACATAAATGGCACAACATTTTATCAAATGTTTACCAATTAATCTCATTTATAGAATTTCTTTACCAATTTTATTTCCTTTCTTCCATCGAGGAAGAATACATTTTTAAAGCAAGTTTTATTAACATAAAAATGCTTTAACCTTTTTCATAAAATCCCACTTCCCTTCTTCCATCCAGGAAGTGTAAATCAAAATCATTTTTATTAGCATAAAAATACTTTTGTACCATATATCCCATTTCCCTTCTTCCATCCATGAAATGTAATTAAAGCCAATTCATTATCATGAATTTCTTTAATAATCTAAAACCGTCCCTCCGGGTTTCCCCACTGGACGCGCCCCTAAATGGCTATCATCTTCCAGGGCCTATCTATACAAGACAACCTGGGAATCCACCAACGTCGGGAAGCGGCCATATTTCCTGCGGGAAAGTCAAGAGCACACCCAGAATTTCCTAACCAGCGCAGTATAAAAAAAAAATGTCGATATGGCCTAGGGACTATATCCACCCTGCGTTCATTAGTCACGGGGCTTCACCACATGTACGCAGCTTCCCTTATGATAGCGATTTAGGGAGGTGTGTAACCATAAGTTAACACGTATGAAAATCATTACTTTTTCCCTTTTGAAAACTTCCACTTTTACATTCTAAAAATCATTTGTACTTACTCATTAATACCACCTATTTTCATATGTTTTTCTTATTCTTAGTGTCATATTTTTATTAATAGTTAAGACCCGAAGTACCATAATCCTCAAACTACTCTCCAAGAGTTCATAAAATTTCATAAACCCTCAAAGTAAGTCTCCTTCAAGGAGTGTCCCCCAAGAGTCCCAACTTTCGCATTTTATCTCCAATTTTTATCTTTCGGTTAACCTCCAATTCTATACGGACATTAACCTAAACAACTAGCCCTCGGGGTAAGCCCAATCATCCGATTTTATCCTAGGACATTAGTCTACCCATAACAACCCTCTAGGACTCTTAAGTACTTCCCAAAGGAAGGTTCCTAAGCTCCTATCATAAATTAAAGAAGCTAGAAGAAACTAAAGAAAATAAAAGTGAAAAACAGGGGACCGGTCGACCAGTAAGGGGACCGCGGTCGACCGCCCCTTAAGGATTTTGCCTACCAAAGAAATCAGTGAGCTCGTTTTGGCATGACCGGTCGGCCGGTCCTGGGACCGCAGTCGACCGCGCCTATCAGATCCATGAAAAACCCTTCTTCTTCAAAGCCAAAACCGAACCCTAAAACCCATAATCCTATACTTTCTTCATTCCCTTCCACCAATAACATTACCCCAACAATTATACACCAAAAGAAACCCATATAATAACCTCAAACCACACAATCTACAAGATTTAAGGATTTAACACCAAAATCAAACAAAAACTCATTTATGGTTTAAACCTCCAAAATTAACTATACATGCAAATTTATCACATTAAATCAATATCTAACAAGTAAGAAACTTGCCTCGAGGTTCGTAGTCTCTGATCCTCTTCCGGTAGAGACGAATTTCGACTCAAATCTTCCATTTTCTCCATTTTTCTCCATTTCTCCCCACTCTCTTTTCTATCTCTCTCTCTTGGCTTCTAACATGAAAAGAAATGAGAAAATAAGAGGGGTGAGGGAACTTGTACGGGTTTTAAAACATAATTCCCCACTTTAATTGCTAATACACCACTAAAATGATTCGTATCTGCATAATTGAGTCATAACACCCCAAAAGTGCCCGAAACTCCAAAAATACAACGTGGCACTTATTTCGACTATCTCGACTATTCTAAAAACAACCGCACCCCCTATTTTGGCATTCAGGATAACGTGAACAAATTTTATTTTCTATATTCATTTTATTTTATTAATTATAGTCCAAATTAAATATGAGTCATAACCGTCGTTTTACATATAACGACTCAATAATACACAACATGATGCTATTTACCTTTTCATACGGTAAATAGACAAAACATAGTAAATATTATCCCTTAATATTACGGGAAACAATATTTACTCCAACATCCCCTATTTCATAAAATTAACCCATCGGTCAAAATAATATAAAATAGTCTTTCAAAAATTTGGGTTGTTACAGCCCACTATGTAAAAAAAGATAGAAAAAAAGAGAGGAACAGAAAATTGGCAGAGTCTACTACAATAAACCTTTTGTGCAAAATTATGAAAAGTACACAGATCAAAAGTTTTGAAAATTACAATATGACCCATAACTTTAGTGAAACTACAAGATTCATAGAAACTCAATTAATGGTGTATCCATAGTTTAATTCATGCTGTTATTTAATCAAATGATTGTATGTTTACATGGCTAACTTGCATGGCCTTGGAAGCAGTGGTTAATGACATTGTACTACATAATCCACCACGTGTTAAACAAAGTAATAATATTATTTACACTTTTTTGCAACATATTATTTACACTTTTTTGTAACATATTATTTAATTTTTTTTAAATAAGGAACTGTTATGTGTATTAAAGGGAAAGTTCTACACACATGAAACTAGACACATTTTTTAGTTACAATGACATGTCGCATTTGCATTGACTTGTATTTAGGCTCCACGCCAGTGGGACCCATGTGCTGCGCAAACATGCAAATGTCACAAGCCAGTGTGCCTAAAAAATGTCTAATTTTTGTGTTAATATACAAGTACCCGTATTCAAATCAGCCATTATAGAGAGTCAAAATCTTGTTGCTAATTTGTGAGGACATGTTCTTTATAGATTGATGGCAATGTAACTTTGAATGCATCATCTAATAGGGTTATCTTACAACTTTTGTAATTACTTACTACATTAACCCCCCAAAACAAACCGTTATATATTTGGAGCATTCTCCTATATGAAATATTTATTATGCTAATAGTACACTTTAATTAATTCATAGTTGAACAAGCAATTTCATTTTATAGATTTTAAAATTTTACTCAACGTGCATGATGTTAGATTGCACGTGATAATTGGGATTAGAAAAAAAAATTGATTGTTTATTGAATATATTATTCAAAGTGTTGTGCTTTAGTAATAAATGAAGACATGGATAATAAAATGGATCGTAGTACTAAAAATTTCCTCATCAATGTTACTTTTTAGGTACACTAGTCATCTAAATATGAGAGTTTACGTTTTTCAAGGAAAAAAAATTGAGAGTTTTCCATCTTATTACTTGACCATTATTAATTTTTGCTCCGATTCACTTACATATTTTTTCAAATTAAGGTCCCTCACACGTATATATCACCAAATATCATGTTGACATTAAAAAAAAGCGCAAACAAATAAAAAAAATTCCCTAAAATAAATAAAAATAAGTCATTGTATATTTTATAAAATCTATTTTATACTTTCCTGAAAATTGGTTATAAATTAAGGAGGACAAACTTTAATGATGAAAAATATATGGTGAATAAGACTGAAAAAGAAGGTTTACCAACATTCCCAATGGGGAAAATTGACAATACCCGTGTGTGGAAGGTAGGGGAGTGAGTTCGTGCAACACGACCAGCTGGTGATTTAGGTCCATTATATCGTTTCACTGCAGGTGTGTACGTGGCACTAATGATGGCCCAGATTGAAATTATGAGGAGAAAAGGACACTCCTATTTAGAGATCATCAATGAGAGTTTGACCGAGTTGGTGGATTCATTAAATCCATTCATGCACGCCCGTGGGGTTTCATTTATGGTTGACAATTGTTTAACAACGGCACGTCTAGGATCGAGGAAGTGTGCCCCACGGTTTGATTACATTCTCAGCCAGCAGGCGTTAGTGGCAGTGGGCAATAGTACTCCCATCAACCAAGATCTCATCAGCAACTTCAAGTCAGATCCAGTGTATGGAGCTGTTGAAGTTTGTGCCCAGCTAAGACCTACTGTTGACATTTCTATCCCAGTGGATGCTGATTTTGTCCGCCCAGAGCTGCGCCAGGGTAGCAACTAAATGGCATTGAAAAAGCTTGGCTCGAGTAGTTAAGGTTTCGCTTTTAGGGGTATATGTTTGGCGGAAAAGCTTTCTTGAATCTAGGAGAACTATTTTTTTATCTTAGTCAAACATTACACCATTGTAGAATTGTTGGGTATGTTGTGCTTTCTGAACTTTGAGATAGTGATGTGCACTTTCTGTTGGTATTGGTAATTTTACCGTAATAAGAAATAAGAATTTTCTACTAAAAAAAGATATAAATATATGTGTCAAGCTTTATGCACATCTAATGGATCGTTAATTAGTGAACAAGATGCTTGGGTCAGGGTGATACCTTAAAAATCAGTTCATGTCTAACGTATGTAGTTTTCTTAGTAAAAAGCACTGGAACAAATGCCTCAAGTGAGGTACTATTAACGAAACAGCAGAATTAATATGAGTCATTGCATAAACATCTGACAAGGAGAAGTGTAATTAAAGCCAATTCATGGTGGGTGTGCCAGTGAAGAATTTTCAAAAGTTACATCTGACAAGGAGAAGTGTCTCGAGACTTTACACTCTAAATTAAATTACGTAATAAAGAATTAATATTTTTTTCACAATATTTCTAGGAAAAAAATTATATTTAGATGAAATTTTGTAATGTATATAAAATATTTGTGATATTTTTCAATAAGAGAAATGCTGTATGTACCCGCAAAAGCTTACCACCTAACTCAACCGGCTGACATGGCATGCAACTTCAATTTTGAACAAGTTGATTTGTCATAATAATTTATGTTCCTTATTCATCTTGTTGGATGGGTTGGAGTTTAATGGAAAAATTTTTAATTATAACTATTTTTTTCTCTGCTATTTTAATTTTCATTTTAATTTCAAATAAATAATTTTCAAATATTATAAATTAATATCTAAATGTGAAGAAGACTCAATTCAAATACAACTCAATAAGATTTTTATTTTATTTATCTAACACGATCACGAACCAATTAAATTCGATTATGACCTTCATCTTTATTTACCAAACACAAACGCGACCATTTAAAAATAACACGAGACAACACCAATTCCATTTTTTTTTAAACACGAGCATGAATAAAAAAAATGCAACACAACACAATTACGAACCAATTAAAACAGAACATGACCTTAACTTTTTTTTCCTAACACTAATACGACCAATTAAAAATTAAACGAGGCAACCCAAATTCTGTTTTTTTAAATGGGTATGAATCAATTAAAATACGACACAATACGAATGATATAATTTTTGCCTAAATAAGAGTTCCCATTATGCCGTTTTTCTTTTAGACATGTTCGTGTTGTAGACAACAGTTATTGTCGCTAGCACGGATCCGCAATATTTAATGGATGTGGGATCGCGCTAGCGGCACTAACAAATCGATTTAAAAACTTTTTTTATTTTGATAAAAACTATTATTTATTTTTCAATAAAATTGTTCTTCTTTTCTCGCTAAAATCTATTTTTTGTTTTAAAACTGGTTTGAAAAATGTTTTTATCTTTGAAAAAAACCTTTCATTTTTGTCAAAATTGTTTTTTATTCTTTAGTACATTTTTTGCTACAAAAATGTTTTTATTTTGTTTTTGTCATGTCGTGTCATATGTGTCGGTTGCAATAAGCTAACATCACTTGTTGCAATACGCTAACAATAACCATTGTCGCGATTGACACATAAAAATTGATGTTAAAATGTCTAAAACTTTTTTTTCTTTTTACTTTGATAAAAAATGTGTTTTTATGTTTCGGCCAAACAATTTTTTTTTTTGTGTTAAAAACTATTTTTTGTGTGTTTAAACTAGTCAAAACAATTTATTTTGTTAAAAATATTTTTTTTATTAATTTTTGATTGGTTTCGTTACAACTGCTTTTTCCTCTTTTTTTAACAAGGCAACAACTATATATATTTCTAAAAAATGTATTGTGCCGATCGCGATGGTGGTTATTGTCGCTAGCGTGACTCCACATTCATAAGACAATTACCAATCGAACACGTCATGTCAGCATATCTCAACCGATACATATGACACGACACAACAATAACAAAAGAGAAAATATTTTTTTTAGCAAAAAGATATTTTTGACAATAAAGAAACAATTTTGACAAAAGCAAAAGATTTTTTTATCAAACGGCTTTTATTAAAAAAAATAGCTTTTATGAAAATAAAAAAAAATTTAAATCGATTTGTGGCGCAGAACCACATCCATTAAACAATATTGGAGTAAATATTGTTTCCCGTAATATTAAGGGATAATATTTACTATGTTTTGTCTATTTACCGTATGAAAAGGTAAATAGCATCATGTTGTGTATTATTGAGTCGTTATATGTAAAACGACGGTTATGACTCATATTTAATTTGGACTATAATTAATAAAATAAAATGAATATAGAAAATAAAATTTGTTCACGTTATCCTGAATGCCAAAATAGGGGGTGCGGTTGTTTTTAGAATAGTCGAGATAGTCGAAATAAGTGCCACGTTGTATTTTTGGAGTTTCGGGCACTTTTGGGGTGTTATGACTCAATTATGCAGATACGAATCATTTTAGTGGTGTATTAGCAATTAAAGTGGGGAATTATGTTTTAAAACCCGTATAAGTTCCCTCACCCCTCTTATTTTCTCATTTCTTTTCATGTTAGAAGCCAAGAGAGAGAGAGAGAAGAGAGAGTTTGGAGAAATGGAGAAAAAGGGAGAAAATGGAAGATTTGATCCGGAATTCGTCTCTACCGAAAGAGGATAAGAGACTACGAACCTCGAGGCAAGTTTCTTACTTGCTAGATATTGATTTAATGTGATAAATTTGCATGTATAGTTAATTTTGGAGGTTTAAACCATAAATGGGTTTTTGGTTGACTTTGGTGTTAAATCCTTAAATCTTGTAGATTGTGTGGTTTGAAGTTATTATATTGGTTTCTTTTGGTGTATAATTTTTGGGGTAATGTTGTTGGTGGAGGGAAATGAAGAAAGTATAGGATTATGGGTTTTAGGGTTCGATTTTGGCTTCGAAGAAGAAGGATTTTTCGTGGATCTGATAGGATCGGTCGACCGGTCATGCCGAAACGAGCTTACTGCTTTTTTTTGTAGTCAAAATCCTTAAGGGGCGATCGACCGCAGTCCCCTTACCGGTCGACCGGTCCCCTGTTTTTGACTTTTATTTTCTTAGTTTCTTCTAGCTTCTTTAATTTATGATAGGAGCTTAGGAACCTTCCTTTGGGAAGTACTTAAGAGTCCTAGAGGGTTGTTATGGGTAGACTAATGTCTTAGGATAAAATAGGATGATTGGGCTTACCCCGATGGCTACTTGTTTAGGTTAATGTCTGTATAGAATTGGAGATTAACCGAAAGATAAAAATTGGAGATAAAATGCGAAAGTTGAGACTCATGGGAGATACTCCTTGAAAGAGGCTTACTTTGAGGGTTTATGAAATTTATGAACTCTTGGAGACTAGTTTGAGGATTACGGTACTTCGGGTCTTAACTATTAATAAAAATATGACACTAAGAATAAGAAAAACATATGATAATATGTGGTATTAATAGGTAAGTACAAATGATTTTGAGAAGGTAAAAGTGGAAGTTTTCAAAGGGAAAAAGTAATGATTTTCATAAGTGCTAACTTATGGTTACACACCTCCCTAAATCGCTATCATAAGGGAAGTTGCGTACATGTGGTGAAGCCCCCTGACTAATGAAAGCAGGTTGGATATAGTCCCTAGGCCATGTGGACATTTGTTATACTGTGCTGGTTAGGAGATTCTGGGTCTGTTCTTGACTTTCCCACAGGCAATATGGCCGCTTCCCGACGTTAGTAGGTTCCCAGGTTGTCTTGTATAGATAGGCCCTGGAAGATGATAGCCATTTAGGGTCGCGTCCAGTGGGGAAACCCGGAGGGACGGTCTTAGATTATTAAAGCAATTCATGATAATGAATTGGCTTTAATTACATTTCCTGGATGGAAGCAGGGAAATGGGATATATGGTACAAAAGTATTTTTATGCTAATAAAAATGACTTTTGATTTACACTTCCTGGATGGAAGAAGGGAAGTGGGTTTTTATGAAAAAGGTTAAAGCATTTTTTTTATGTTAATAAAACTTGCTTTAAAAATGTATTCTTCCTGGATGGAAGAACGAAAATAAAATTGGTAAAGAAATCGTATAAATGAGATTAATTGGTAAACATTTGATAAAATGTTTTACCGTTTATGTATATTCCTAAGAAAGAAATAGGAATGGTACATAAAGAGCTATGAGATTGAAATGGTAAACATTTAAAAAAATGTTGTACCATTTATATATATATATATTCCTAAAGAAAGAATTAGGAATTCTTCTTTTAGATGGTGAATGGATTTGCTTTTATTTCCGTGAGTAGTTGTAGATGATTTTCACACAATTACATATATATATTAATTATGTGCTTAGGGTCTAATGGATCTCAACAATCAACCTTTCCTAAGAAGTAGTGTATCGGGGGGGTTCCTTGTTTGGATTTCGCTTTGCGAGACACCGCACGCACTAATATGGCATAGTGTTGAGACTGGGGAGAAGTTAGCCCCTAGTACTTTGGGTTAACTGGAACATCATCATGATATTACGCTAGGTTGCTTTTAGACTGAGAGGTGAGAAATATTATTGTTAATTGCGAGAGAAATACGCACTTAACTGTCATGCATTTTAGTCACATGGGAATCATATCAACCCGGGCCCTGACCCGTTTATATTTCTTGTTTCTGCATATACTTCTTGTGGTACAGGTGCTCTACCGCATGGACACCCGTATTTACATTTCCATTCCCGTTCTCAGGGAGCTACAGCATATTGCGGATGTTGTAGGGTACTTGTATTAGACGCTTCTTTTTATTGAACTCTTGTTATGTTCAGTATATTTATTCGGGCGTGTTTTGCCCAGCGTATTGCACTCATTCATTATAGAGTAAATATTGAATTGTAATACCGGATGTACTATTTGTATTGGACTGTTCACCGACAGCTTATTCGGTGATTATTTATTATATTGTCGCTCTTTATTCTTTGATTTTTGATATCCACCGTTTTTATAAATGGGATTGTCTAAGTGTTTTTCTTTTACTTGCAAATTCTTTTACATTGACTATCCGTTTCCTAAAATGATTGGTGGTTATCTCGTACTATTATTTTAATCGACAGTGATGCTGAGAATGGACCATCTATGATTCCTGTGATTATTAGAGTATTGGGCTGGCCAGCATGTTAATAACGATTCCTGTGTTCCCATTCTCTGATATTACATGAATTTACTACATGTTAATAACTCTCTCTGCCTCAAGATTTATTTGGTTTGTCTTTTTAAGCTTTATTTCTTTGTTGGAAACTATTTTTTAATAATGATGCAATCTGCGTGTAGTTATTCTTTTACTAATGTCTGAATCAAATTACATAATGCAGAATTAATTTTTTTTCACAATCTACCAAGGAAAAAAAATAGTTTTGAGATGAAATTTTATAATGTATAAAAAATATATGTGATATTTTTCATTTAGATAAATTGCTTTATCTACCAGCAAAAGCTTACCACCTAACTCAACTGGATGACATGGCATGCCACTTCAATTTTGAACAAGATGATTTGTCATAATAATTAATCTTCTTTATTTATCTTGTGGGATTGGTTGGAGTTTAATGCACAAAATTTTAATTATAACTAATATTTTCTCTGCTATTCTAATTTTCATTTTAATTTCAAATAAATAATTTTAAAATATTATAAATTAATCTATAAATATGAAGAAGACTCAATTAAAATATGACACAATAAGCTTTTTATTTTATTTATCTAACACGATCTCGACCCAATTAAATTCGATCTCGAACTAATTTTTATATAGAAGCTTTGAATATACAAAGTTCACAATGAGAACAACATATTCGTTTGCTTGATATTTCATTTGTTTAGTTCTATATATCCACTGTTTGTCACCCCTTGAAACAAACCCCATAGTTTTTTTTTTGAAGAAAATACTCCCAGGGAGCTTCCTAGCTGTTTTGAACCCAACACCTCTTGATTAAGAGAGTGTTTTCATATCCACAAGACCAAAGGTCATTTGGAGAAATTATTATGTATATTGCCCGTAGACTTATACCGTATGAAATTTGGAAGGATATGATGTAATAGATAGTTACTAGGCATGTTGTTTATTACCTCTCAAATAGTAGATTCTAAAAATAGTATAACACACATAAGAACGTTTCACAATATATTAATTGCGGATGTTTACGTAAGAACATTACACTAGCACTATAGACAATAAAACATAACAAATATGTAAAATCAAACATGCATAGCTATTTATTTTTTTTCACATATGCATAACTATGTGAAAGGGACGCTTTACATAAAGTTTTATACAACTTTGACATCCATGGCCTTTATTTTCATAAGTTCATAGCTAATAATATTAAAAAAACTCCATGTTCACCCATGTGGTGCTTATTATATAGATAGTAATTTCCCAAACGTGTAAAACTCCATAAATTAGTTCTCCTCTTAAACACCGTCACCCATTGTTGCAGACCAACTTGGATCGATCTCGTTCATCACATCAATCACCTATAACAAAAAATGAAATAAAAATTTATAATGCAATAAAAAATTACGTGTGATAAAATATAGAAATTAAGTTATTTAATATTAGTCACATATTTTACTTGGATTTTGATCTACGGTTACAATAATTTTGCATTTATCGTGACATCGAGAGCGTGATTAAATATCGTGATCAGATTCATCACAATGAAGAGAATAGTACTAATAATAATAGTAACTAAACTAACAACAACAAAATAACTTAATTAATAGTTATTTTTGTCCGAAAAAATCTTACCAGTATATGTAGAAACGAATTTCAGAAGAAATATTCTCTTTGTTGTGATGTGGTGTTCTGCTCGTTGTTTTTGAATGAATTCAAATAGGAAGTATTTCATATACATGCATACAAAGTGTACTATGTCCCCCCAAAAAAATAATAGAAGAAAGTCCACTATGTAAAAAAAGAAAAAAAAAAGAGAGGAAGAGACAATTGTCAGAGTCTATTACAATAAACCTTTTGCGTAAACTTATGAAAAGTATACAGATCAGATGTTTTGAAAATTATAGAATGACCACATAACTTTAGTGAAACTACAAGATTCACAGAAACTCAATTAATGGTTTATCCATAGTTTAATTCAAGATGTTATTTATTCAAATGATTGTATGTCTACATGGCTAACTTGTACGGCCTTGGAAGCAGTGGTTAATGACATGGTACTATGGTAGTACGTAATCTACAACGTGTTAAACAAAGTAATAATTGAGAGAATTGTTTTTTGCAACATATTATTTATATTCTTTTAAATAAGGAACTGTTATGGGTATTAAAGGGAAAGTTCTACACACATGAAACTAGACACATTTTTTAGACACAATGACATGTCGTATTTACATTGACTTGTATTTGGGCTCCATGCCAATGGGACCCATGTTCAGCGTAAACATGCAAATGTCACAAGCTAGTGTGCCTAAAAAATGTCTAATTTCTGTGTTAATATACAAGTACTCGGGTTCAAATCAGCCATTAGAGAGAGTCAAAATCTTGTTGCTAATTTGTGAGCACATGTTCTTTATAGATTGATAGCAATGTAGCTTTGAATGCGTCATCTAATAGGGTTATCTTACAACTTCTGTAATTACTTACTACATTAACCCCCAAAAGCAAACCGTTATATATTTGGAGAAATATCTTATATGAAATATTTATTATGCTAATAGTACACTTTAATTAATTCATAGTTCAACAAGTAATTTCATTTTATAGATTTTAATATTTAATTCAACGTGCATGATGTTAGATTGCGCGTGATAATTAGGATTAGAAAAAAAAATTGATAGTTTATTTAATATATTATTCAAAGTGTTGTGCTTTAGTAATAAATGAAGACATGGATAATAAAACAGGTCGTAGTTCTAAAAATTTCCTCATCAATGTTAGTTTTTAGGTACACTAGTCATCTAAATATGAGAGTTTACGTTTTTCAGGGAAAAAAATTGAGAGTTTTCCATCTTATTACATGATCATTATTAATTTTTTCTCCGATTCACTTACATATTTTTTTCAAATTAAGGTCCCTCACACGTATATATCACCAAATATAATGTTGACATTAAAAAAAACCGCAAACAAATACAAAAAATTCCGTAAAATAAATAAAAATAAGTCACGTATATTTTATAAAATCTATTTTATACGTTCTGAAAAATTGGTTATAAATTAAGGAGGACAAACTTTCATGATGAAAAATATATTGTGAATAAGACTGAAAAATTAGTGAGCAAGATGGCTGTCATAAAAAAACATATAAATATATGTATCACGCTTTATGCACATCTAATGGATCATTAATTAGTGAACAAGATTCTTGGGTCGGGGTGATGCCTTAAAAATCAGTCCATGTCTAATGTATGTAGTTTGATTAGTAAAAAGCACTAGAACAAAAGCCTCAAGTGAGGTACTATTAACGAAATTGCATTTGAGAGTGGTGGGTGTGCGAGTGAAGAATTTTCAAAAGTTACATCTGACAAGGAGAAGTGTCTCGAGACTTTACACTCTAAATTAAATTACGTAATGCTGAATTAATATCTTTTTTCACAATATTTCTAGGAAAAAAAATAGTTTTTAGATGAAATTTTGTAATGTATAAAAAATATTTTTGATATTTTTCAATCAGATAAATGCTTTACGTACCGGCAAAAGCTTACCGCCTGACTCAACCGGCTGACATGGCTTGCCATTTCAATTTTGAACAAGTTGATTTGTCATAATAATTTATGTTCTTTATTTATCTTGTTGGATGGGTTGGAGTTTAATGGACAAAATTTTAATTATAACTAATTTTTTCTCTCCTATTTTAATTTTCATTTTAATTTCAAATAAACAATTTTAAAATATTATAAATTAATTTCTAAATATGAAGAAGATTAAATTAAAATATGACACAATAAGATTTTTATTTTATTTATCTAACATGATCACGAACCAATAAAATTCGATTATGACCTTCATTTTTATTTACCAAACACAAACGCGACCATTTAAAAATAACACGAGACCACACCAATTCCAATTTTTTTTAAACACGAGCATGAATAAAAAAAAATGCAAGACAATACGATATATATATATATATATATATATATAATAAGGAGGAAGGGTGTTTTTACTGTTCAACAAGCTTATAACACATTTCATTGTGAGGATGAATGCCAACAAGGCATGAATGGATGGTTGGGATAGATTTGGCGAAAAATGGTGCACATTATTCAAGGGAATCTTTTAAAACATTTTGGTCTGCTACACGCTATACTACCACGCTTGCTCATTTAACCCTTACTTTCTCAGACCTCGAGCCATGCAACTCTCACCCACCATACACTTTAATTTCAACCGTTTATTGTTTCTCTCTTTTGAAGTCTCAAATATTCTTCAAAACCTTTCTCTCTCACTTTGAACGCAGTTGCCTTACTTATAAACTACTAGGGGTTGTTGGGTATGGTGTTTTGTGTGTGCGTGTGTTTGGGTCAGAAGGTTATGAGGAATTGGGTGGGGGTAGACTGATTTGGTGTGTGTGAGTTACGCATCTCTTAGGGATAGGATCAAAGGTGAAAAAACCTTAATCTCTTAATGTTTGCAAAAATTCTAATTTTATATCTATTTTTTGTTTGTTTGTTTAGTGCAGATGTCTCATATCGTTTTTGGATATTGCGGTGTTCAAAGGTGAGAAAAGAATAATTATGTTAGTATGTTTCCTCTCCAAAATAATGGCATATCTTCATCTTATATGATTGTTGATAAAGTTGAAGTGAACAGAACCTATATCACACTGGATTTTGTTTTGGAGAAAAGGTTTTGTTCCATTTCCCCTCATTTTGATTTTTCATCTTTCTATCTGGATAAGCCACCGCCACCGTAAGTCCCTCTCCCTCTCCCTCATAGATTTTTGTGGTTAGATTTGTATGTGTTTTAGATTTTTTTTTTTTGGTATTTTAGTTTGAACTTTCGGCAATTTTTCAGTCCAACCTAAAAGATATGTTTTGTTTTGTTTGCCTTTGTCAACATCGGCTCAAGAAGTTTTTCTGTCCAACCTAAATCACCATCAGCCCAGAGCAGTATATTTTGGTTTAGGATTGTATTTTATCTGAAACAGAGCACTATGAATTTTTTATACCGACTTTTACCCGATTTTAGCATGCGCATATTTTGAACAACAAATCCCAGCAAAAGAAGAGGCTCGAGCAAGAGCAAGCATAGATCTATAAATGGAGAAATTCTCCAGATTTTTGAATTGGATGAAAGAGATGACCAACCATTTTTTTATGTCGATGCAAGTTTTGTGAGATAGAACCAAAGACGTAAGAATTATTTTTTTTGTTTTTATTTGATTCTATACAATGGATACTGAAGGCTTAAATTCTTTTGAATTTTTTTGGCTAGCGACTTAGTAGCATGTGGGATATGGGTTTAGTTTGGATGGGTTCATCTGTCCTGTTTTTCCATGTCAGAACAGGAGAGAGAGGGAGGCGTGGTTTATGAGGGTATATGGGTTTTTTGGTGTTTTTTTATCAGACCTATGCATAGAAAACAGTTGTTAGGAAATATGTTCTTTTAAGCATTAATATTATTTTTTTTTGTTCATAACTCATTTGTGTTTTGAATAGATTGTGTTGGAGAAGGTGGTACTTAGAAGACTCACTTTTTTTAGAGCTAATATACCCCTTCACCTTTTTTTACTGTTTTTGTTCTCTCCAACTACCTGTGTTAATATACCTCTAATATTAACATTTGTCCACTCACATTGCGTTTTGTTTGAAATCGTTTAAGCTATGATTCTTGGATGTAAATTTTTGGTGACGAGAGTTCTTTATTTATTTGGACGATCTCTCTTCATTTATTGTTTGGTGACTGGCGTTCTAATCTTGAACATGTCTTTTGGTGTCGGCGTTCTACTGTTGGCCATGTTTTTTGGTGACCGGTGTTATCCGGTGATGGCTTTAAAATTAAATTCTCTTTAAAAATATTTTATTATAAAAGAAAAACATTTTTTATTGAAAATACAAGTTTACAGATGTTTTTTTAAATATATTTATTTTTATTGAAGTTAAAAACGTAAAAATTTAAATTTTCTAAATCTACGTGTATAATTGATGTTTGATATTAAAATGTATCTTAAGAATTGAGTATCCCTACTTTTAGCTCTACAATTATATTATGTGGATGAAATTTCTGGCAGAGAGATGTGAGGTAATTAATGTTATTAATGTAGCCAGGTATCAAACAGTAAGAAAGAGGACAGATTGGGCAACATCTCGCGGAGCCCAAGGCAAGGACACTGCTATATAGAAAAACTTACACATAAGCATTTTTTAATATCGAAAAAGGACAATGCTGTCAAAAGGAACCAATGCGCGGGGCCTAAGGGAACGAGACTGCTACAGCATTAATGTTTGTCTTGGACTAAGTGTAACACCCCAAGACTTTTGAGACTGAGAAATTTAATTTTGGGAAAATTAAATTAAATTAAATCGGAGAATTTTAAAATTTGGGAATTTAAGTCCAAAAATAGAGGACGTTTCAAAGTATTCCGGATGATATTTTTGAGGGTACCATCGATCCCAGAAGGGTCGAGATAGTCAAAATGACTGTCATTGGGTCTTATTTCGGCTCCGGAATGTTTTTAAGTTGTTTTGACTTGAATTGGAGTCAACGAGTCATTTAAAGTGATTATTAACATTTAAAACTGGGATTTTGTTTTAAAAGGTTGGAGGCTTACGGATGAATCCATTTCTCATTTGAGAGAAATAGAGAAGAGCCCTAGAGAGAGAGAAGAAGAAGAGGAAGAAGAAGAAAGGAAGAGAGAGAGGAAGAAAAAGCTTCGAGATTTCCGGCCCTACCGCAACATCGAGGACGATTCAACCTCTACAAACCTGAGGCAAGTGTTTAATCTTGCTAAATAGCTATTTGTGTATTTCATTTCATAATTTGTGGGTTAGAGAAATGGATTTTTGGGTATTAATGTCAAATCCTAGATTTTTTGGTTTAATCTTGAAATAAAGGTGTAAATATGGATTTAATGGAATAGAAATGTTTGGGATCAACTTTGGGTTGATTTATGGGCTTAAAATCATAAATTGATGAAGGTCTAATTGATAGAAATGAAATTTAGGGTTTAAAATTCGTGGGTTTTGATGAAGAAGAAGAACCCTTCAAAAATTGCAGGTCCGAATCGATTCGCCCCCTCAAGCGAATCGATTCGGTTTGGTAAAATTGGGAGGTCTGCATTGACCGAATCGATTCGGACCCAAGCCGAATCGATTCGGCGTATTGCAGAAGCCCAGGTCTTTGGACCCGAATCGATTCGCCTTGGAGGACGAATCGATTCGCTATTCCGAATCGATTCGGAACAGGGTCGAATCGATTCGGAAACAGGGCATTTTGAGGTATTTTCTCCATAGTGAATTCAAACCCTTTTTGGTTGGGTTTATTGATTTGGGGCCTTCTCTTATGATGAAAGAGATATGTTCTTGGAGACACATAAGGAGTTTCTCACACATTAGAATTTTGGGGACTCCTTAGGGTAATTTGGGAGAAATGTATCCATGTATGTATTTGGAGTTATGTATAGAGATTTTGGGGAAAACCTTTAGGATTAAGAATCCAAATTGTAGATGAAAGTAGGTGTAGATGTGATGTGAGGCTAGGAACTCTTAGAGAGATCTCAGACTAGGGTATTCACAAAAGTGATCGAACCATAGTCGAAATCGAGGGAAATGAGATTATTTGATGATTGAAAGAATGAGCTTGAGGCTGATAGACTATTAGTTATATGTATACCGATAGTCAAAATGATTACTAGATTCTTTAATGTACTCGCAGATATAGATGAAATGTGTAGTGAAGGATTCCTACGCAAACTCTTGGGTGATAGCCCTAATGTTGAATATATATATAGGTATAGATATATACATATGGTTTTGGGAGACTATTCATCATAGGAAAATGATCGAATATGTTTCAAGTATGGGATTATATTCACGTATCGAGGTAAATTAAAGGAATTGTGGTGACAGCTTGCATATTGAGGACTATGTATACTTATAGCCAGGTATATATATCTTATACATATGAACGAGAATTAGTTTATATATGTAGATAAGGATATGTGAATATGTGTTGATATATATATATATGTATGTATATAGATATATGGATATTTAAACCGTATATGATGGTTTATAATTTGATCATATGATTGGATCATATGGATTATATATATTATGCATGTAAATGATATACATACTTAATTGGTTAAGCATACCCCGCTCATGCTATCATTGGGAAGTTGCGCGCGTAGAGGGTGAGCATCCTGGCAAGAAAAGCAGGGTGTGGATATTCCCCAGGTCCTAGTCGTCCCGTGTGTTATTATATGATATATATTTATTTTTGGGATGAGACGTGATGGGTATGTTTCGTCTCATTGCCGGTTTGGAGCTATGACCGCTTCCCGGGACGTCGTGTGCGTGAGTTTACCACGAGATGGGTGTCATTTAGTCCCACCATGGTGGCCCCAGTATTGCTACGTGAGCCGGGCACTGGGAAGATGATAGCATTGATGCAGTCTATCGGCGATACATATAGCCGGGTATATTATGTGCATGGCCTTGTACATCATATGTAGTGTGTACACTTGGCTATTGGATTGATGATGATATATATATACGGTTAGAAATTAATACCTATATATATATATATATATTTATATATATATCCTATAGATGAAAGGATATGGACTTTTATGAAGTACATCTTAGATGATTATGGTGTACTAGATTGATGGGGGTTGATGTATCGCACATAAGGTATTATTCGGTTACATCATCCCAAGGATATTATTGGAGGTTCTTTTATTTTATCTTATTTGTTTTCTTTCTTTTCTTTTCTTCTTTCTTTCTTTAGGAGTTATAGTTAGTAGTAATGGTAGTATTAACTTGTATGTTGAGGATTATGGATCTCTAGGATCGACATTGCCCAGGAGTAGTGTAACGAGGTGGTTCCTTGTTTGGATTTCGCTTCGCGAGACACCTCACGCACGAAACGCAGTGCCATGTCGAGATTTGAGAGAAGTAATTCCATAGGTGGCATCTCGGATCTTTGGTCTTGACCTTATCAGGAGTAGTGTAACGGGGCGGTTCCTTGTTTGGATTTCGCTTTGCGAGACTCCCCACGCACGAAACGTAGTACAATTTTGGGATTAGAGAGAAGTCTTGCCAATATTCCATGTGCATGTTATTAAGTATATCAATTGTTACGTTTTTAGCCTATATAGGTATATATATATATATATATATATATATATATATATATATATGAATATGTATAGGGGTAACGTTTTAAGAATTATTTTAATTATAATTCATGATATTATTAATCGGAATTCATTAAGCCTATTATGGCAAATTGTTGTAATCTTAATCTAATAGGATTAGAAACGGGTGGATCCTTAGATTATGACGGGAAGGTAGCTCTCGTGGATATAGGCTAGGCCTGATAAGTTAGGTTGTCCTAAAATCAATGGGGGTAATTTAACTAGAATTTTGAGGACGCGAATAGGTGCGCGCCTTTAGATGAGAGGTGAGTTGGGGTTCCACGAGAGTGCGGTCTCACTTATTTATGAAATTAAGTACACCGGTATTTATTATGCACGGTTAACGCACTTGCTAAATATTTTCACATTCGGGGCTCGGACCCATTTTCTTTTCTCTCCTGCTTGTATATATATATATATATGTATTTCCACAGGTATCCTACCGCATGGATGCCGGATGACTTTCTATCCAGAGTCTTGGGAGCCGTGACAGGTGCGGACTGTTGCGGGATGTTTCATTTAGCCACTTCCTACTTCTTTAAAATTCTAGGTAGGATTCATGTTGTATATCGGGCTTGTATCATAGGGATATTTTTATATGTTTTTATTTATTCCATTCCAGTTATTGTATTAGCTGTGACCCGACAGCTTATTCGGGTCTACATTCATACATTCAGTTGCAGTTATTCATTTTGTTTTATTAAAGCATTTCGTTTATCATAGTTCTTTCTTGCATCTTTCTCTTATTTATTAGAAGTTTTGTAGTGTGGGTTATGTTATGTTGCTGGTTTTAATTTATTTAGCATCTCGCTTATATGATATCGGGTAGTTAGTCCTATATTATATAGTACCGACAGTTGATGTTGAGACTGGACCATCTGAAATTCCTGATTTAATATAGTATAGGGCTGGCCACCCATTATTATTTTAAGCGGGGTGTTACAGATGGTATCAGAGCATCAGGTTCTAGAGTCCTTAGGATCTGTGCGAGTTTCTGCATTCTTCCGTTAACATTCTTGACATAAAGCCCTAAAAATAGGACTGTTGTGTTCACTGCGTTGTTTTCTTCTGTGAAGTATATTCACTTGATTGACGTTCTGATAACAGTTGCTCTTGTTTCGTTTCAGACGTTGCCTAGATTTTTGTCGTCTAGGAAGGGATAGGATTAAAAGTACAATACCCATAGTATATATTGGGTACGCTCTAATCGGGGGTAATTGTTTTCCCCGGTTCCGGAGGAGATGTTGAGGAGATTTCTAGCAGTGGTTCGAGGTGATTTATCGGCAGTTGAGTAAGAAAGGAAATTTACTCGAATGGCGAATCTTGGTCTTAGTGAGGTAAGTCCGAGGAGAGACATGTAGTGTAGTCCTTGGGAGGTCTAGATAGAGAATCTGTTAACCTTAGTTAGGAAACCTAATGTTGGTGACTCTTACCGAGGTGAGGTTGGTGTAGTTGTCCCAATATTAGGAGTATCGCCTTCTAAGATGAGGGAGAATGCCTTTGGAGACTAAGTTTCGTTGTGTAGAACTGAAGGAGTTTCCGACAGTTGCAATCGCGCCTTGCCCTTCAATATGGTTAGGAAGGATTTTGAGGAAGATGTTTCTCTTGTGAAGAAATAGGCTTAGGGATAATGATTTTCCTGGAAGGAGTTGAGGACCCTGAGTTGAGATTCTAGGGTGAGGGGAAACCATTAGGTTATGGAATTATAAGGTAGAATACCTTTCTTTGGGTTTAAGTTACGCTTTGTGCGATAGTGGGAACGTCGCGTGTGAGGTGTGATGAGTAGCTAGCCGCTATACTGCTAGGGGGTATGGAATTTTCCTAGAGAAGGAAGTGAGCAAGTGTGGCCTTGGTATGGCGTCTTGGGAGATGATACACCTTTTCGTAACGAAATAGTAGGGAAGTTTTAGAATCCCAATGAGGGAAGGATTTATTTTTATATGAAGGTGTTAATATGATGTATAGGAATTTCATAACTGAGAGGTTCAGAGTTTGGTAGATTTGTGAGGAGCGGACAGTTTTGCTCATAGTTGTGCTAGTTTTGAGAACTAGGTATTGGCTAGAGCATTGTATTTGTTGAGACCTTGTGTTCTAAACATAAGGTGTTTGTTTGGCGTGTCGAAAGACGCGGAATATATTTATATCGTATTATTTGTATAGGCCCTCGGGCGATATCTAAAATATGGAAATCTTTTTATAAAACCTTAACCCTGGTTCAACTAATCTCAATCCCCGACCTAGCTACACAGTAGTGTATTGGGAGGGTTCCTTGTTTGGATTTCGCTTGCGAGACCTCCCCCGCACGAAGGTGGCTAGCGTCAGGAATTGAGGAGAGTTCAACCAATTGAAATTTTCAAACTTTTATATATTTAGTATATTGTTATAGATTATATTACCGAGGGTTATCTTACAATTTTGAGGCTAATGGAGCCTGATTAAAATTCTACGAGTGGAGACTCAGGTACGGGGTGTATGGGCGCCCTGAGTAGTTAGTTTGTTTTAAAGGCTATATGGTTAGACGTGAGAACTAGAAAGGATCGGCATAGTGATCTTGAGGATTGATGTAAGGACTAGATGATATTGATGTCCTAGGCTCATCTTAAATTTCGCGGACAAAATTTTTGTAAGGGGGGAAGATTGTAACACACCAAGACTTTTGAGACTGAGAAATTTAATTTTGGGAAAATTAAATTTAATTAAATTGGAGAATTTTAAAATTTGGGAATTTAAGTCCAAAAATAGAGGACGTTTCAAAGTATTCCGGATGATATTTTTGAGGGTACCATCGATCCCGGAAGGGTCGAGATAGTCAAAATGACTGTCATTGGGTCTTATTTCGGCTCCGGAATGTTTTTAAGTTGTTTTGACTTGAATTGGAGTCAACGAGTCATTTAAAGTGTGTATTAACATTTAAAACTGGGATTTTGTTTTAAAAGGTTGGAGGCTTACGGATGAAGACATTTCTCATTTGAGAGAAAGAGAGAAGAGCCCTAGAGAGAGACAAGAAGAAGAGGAAGAAGAAGAAAGGAAGAGAGAGAGGAAGAAAAAGCTTGGAGATTTCCGGCCCTACCGCAACATCGAGGACGATTCAACCTCTACAAACCTGAGGCAAGTCTTTAATCTTGCTAAATAGCTATTTGTGTATTTCATTTCATAATTTGTGGGTTAGAGAAATGGATTTTTGGGTATTAATGTCAAAACCTAGATTTTTAGGTTTAATCTTGAAATAAAGGTGTAAATATGGATTTAATGGAATAGAAATGTTTGGGATCAACTTTGGGTTGATTTATGGGCTTAAAATCATAAATTGATGAAGGTCTAATTGTTAGAAATGAAATTTAGGGTTTAAAATTCATGGGTTTTCATGAAGAAGAAGAACCTTTCAAAAATTGCAGGTCCGAATCGATTCGCCTCCTCAAGCGAATCGATTCGGTTTGGTAAAATTGGGAGGTCTGCATTGACCGAATCGATTCGGACCCAAGCCGAATCGATTCGGCGTATTGCAGAAGCCCAGGTCTTTAGACCCGAATCGATTCGCCTTGGAGGCCGAATCGATTCGCTATTCCGAATCGATTCAGAACAGGGCCGAATCGATTCGGAAACAGGGCATTTTGAGGTATTTTCTCCATAGTGAATTCAAACCCTTTTTGGTTGGGTTTATTGATTTGGGGCCTTCTCTTATGATGAAAGAGATATGTTCTTGGAGACACATAAGGAGTTTCTCACACATTAGAATTTTGGGGACTCCTTAGGGTAATTTATGAGAAATGTATCCATGTATGTATTTGGAGTTATGTATAGAGATTTTGGGGAAAACCTTTGGGATTGAGAATCCAAATTGTAGATGAAAGTAGGTGTAGATGTGATGTGAGGCTAGGAACTCTTAGAGAGATCTCAGACTAGGGTATTCACAAAAGTGATCGAACCATAGTCGAAATCGAGGGAAATGAGATTATTTGATGATTGAAAGAATGAACTTGAGGCTGATAGACTATTAGTTATATGTATACCGATAGTCAAAATGATTACTAGATTCTTTAATGTACTCGCAGATATAGATGAAATGTGTAGTGAAGGATTCCTACGCAAACTCTTGGGTGATAGCCCTAATGTTGAATATATATATAGGTATAGATATATACATATGGTTTTTGGAGACTATTCATCATAGGAAAATGATCGAATATGTTTCAAGTATGGGATTATATTCACGTATCGAGGTAAATTAAAGGAATTGTGGTGACGGCTTGCATATTGAGGACTATGTATACTTATAGCCAGGTATATATATCTTATACATATGAACGAGAATTAGTTTATATATGTAGATAAGGATATGTGAATATGTGTTGATATATATATATCTGTATGTATATAGATATATGGATATTTAAACCGTATATGATGGTTTATTATTTGATCATATGATTGGATCATATGGATTATATATATTATGCATGTAAATGATATACATACTTAATTGGTTAAGCATACCCCGCTCATGCTATCATTGGAAAGTTGCGCGCATAGAGGGTGAGCATCCTGGCTAGAAAAGCAGGGTGTGGATATTCCTCAGGTCATAGTCGTCCCGTGTGTTATTATATGATATATATTTATTTTTGGGATGAGACGTGATGGGTATGTTTCGTCTCATTGCCGGTTTGGAGCTATGACCGCTTCCCGGGACGTCGTGTGCGTGAGTTTACCACGAGATGGGTGTCGTTTAGTCCCACCATGGTGGCCCCAGTATTGCTACGTGAGCCGGGCACTGGGAAGATGATAGCATTGATGCAGTCTATCGGCGATACATATAGCCGGGTATATTATGTGCATGGCCTTGTACATCATATGTAGTGTGTACACTTGGCTATTGGATTGATGATGATATATATACGGTTAGAAATGAATACCTATATATATATATATATATATATATATATATATATATATATTTATATATATATATATATATTTATATATATATCCTATAGATGAAAGGATATGGACTTTTATGAAGTACATCTTAGATGATTATGGTGTACTAGATTGATGGGGGTTGATGTATCGCACATAAGGTATTATTCGGTTACATCATCCCAAGGATATTATTGGAGGTTCTTTTATTTTATCTTATTTGTTTTCTTTCTTTTCTTTTCTTCTTTCTTTCTTTAGGAGTTATAGTTAGTAGTAATGGTAGTATTAACTTGTATGTTGAGGATTATGGATCTCTAGTATTGACATTGTCCAGGAGTAGTGTAACGAGGTGGTTCCTTGTTTGGATTTCGCTTCGCGAGACACCTCACGCACGAAACGCAGTGCCATGTCGAGATTTGAGAGAAGTAATTCCATAGGTGGCATCTCGGATCTCTGGGCTTGACCTTGTCAGGAGTAGTGTAACGGGGCGGTTCCTTATTTGGATTTCTCTTTGAGAGACTCCCCACGCACGAAACGTAGTACAATTTTGGGATTAGAGAGAAGTCTTGCCAATATTCCATGTGCATGTTATTAAGTATATCAATTCTTACGTTTTTAGCCTATATAGGTATATATATATATATATATATATGAATATGTATAGGGGTAATGTTTTAAGAATTATGTTAATTATAATTCATGAGATTATTAATCGGAATTCATTAAGCCTATTATGGCAAATTGTTGTAATCTTAATCTAATAGGATTAGAAACGGGTGGATCCTTAGATTAAGACGGGAAGGTAGCTCTCGTGGATATAGGCTAGGCCTGATAAGTTAGGTTGTCCTAAAATCAATGGGGGTAATTTAACTAGAATTTTGAGGACGCGAATAGGTGCGCGCCTTTAGATGAGAGGTGAGTTGGGGTTCCACGAGAGTGCGGTCTCACTTATTTATGAAATTAAGTACACCGGTATTTATTATGCACGGTTAACGCACTTGCAAAATATTTTCACATTCGGGGCTCTGACCCGTTTTCCTTTCTCTCCTGCTTGTATATATATATATATGTA